>CM073324.1:14725096-15957596 GCA_037043015.1 Bryum argenteum | reverse complement strand
GGTAGCCTAGATCGCTACTTGGGCTTCCAAATCTGTTGGAGACTGGAGATCCTTTGGGAGGTTGAGGCCTCGATCTTCATCCTGGAAAATAGTCACCGCTAACTGATTCAAAATCTCTTTTGTGAGTAATTGTACCTCGTCAGGCTGTCTCACTGCCATAGGGGTGGCCGGGATGGCCCACTCGCGTGGCGTGGGTGACGGGGAGACGCCTGAGCCGTTCTTGGCCGAGTCAAAGTGCATTGGCTGGTGATTGTCCGATGTAGCTCCATGATTCATGTTGCGATCGATGCGAGCAGATGCCATGTGCGTACTGAATTTCTGTGGAAGGAATTCCGGGCTAGGGGCCGGGTGCCATTGTGGGCGGCCTTCATCCCGCAGAAAAAGTTACCTTGCGACCAAATTTCTAGGAATTTCTCCTCCATCGTAGCGTGGTGCTCGGCCTTACGCTTCTTCTAGTATCGCTGAAGTTCGCGCCACGCGCCCATGCCGACCTGCACTGTTGTCTTCCAAGTTCGGAACATGGCCACTCCAAGATGGAAGATGCCCGTGCGGAGGTCATACTCACAATGCTGGCACCACAAGTTCCAGAGAAGTGCATCCCGGACTGTGTTTACAGCAAACCCCACTTTATAATTACTGTCAAGGAAATGGTGTAAATGTATGGTAATTGGCTCTCGGTGCCTTCTCTAATATGGGCATATAAGGTAGAACCACCTATACTCGAACGCCCCCCCAAAAGCGTTCCCTATAAATGCATGCATTAACAAGCAAAGCCTCATCTATCACTGTACACACAAGATCCTATTTCTAAATAAAAATCTACACAAGGCATTCATTGATTGGCACAAGCCACCAAAAGGTGAGTTGTCCATGTGCACGCTTTTTGGAGGAGTCTATGTACATAAATAGGTGTCTAGTCATACAAACTTTGAAAATTCATAGCTTATTCATATAGAATGAGAAAAATATAGTTTCACTTGGGTTCACCTTTTCTTTTAATTGCTAATACGCTATAAAAAAATCAGCATCTAAATCCCATTGAAAATAGGCTAATTCCTTAAATGCACGAAAATAGGTGGTTCCACCTTACCTCCGTCTACCTAATAGGGAAGAAATATACTATATCCATTGGGTGAACTACGGTTAAGGGGGAGTGTTCTAAAATGGAGCAGGTCCAATAATGGAGGTCTAGTAATTTTCATTTAGAAGTATATAATAGCTTCCCAATCTAAGAGTATCATGTATTGAGAGCAACCATTATAGGGTGTCATTTTAGGGCCCATTTTAGAGACACCTTTAAATATAACTTCAAAAATTCATAACTAATTTTCAAAGAGTCCAAAATTGATAATTCCACTTGCTCTATCTTTCTACTTACTTTCCCCATGCACCAAAATTGCTTGCACTATTAACTGTACTATATATTTTATGTGCTGAAAATTGAGACTTTATTGTAAAAGTAAGCTTGGTATTACTTATTTAACTCAATAATTAGGTTATTCTTGTTTTAAACCTCCAAAGTTTGTCTTATTTGTTCATTTGATCAAATAATACGACTATAAAATAGAAAAATAATTCTTGCACCTCAATGGAATAAAAATGTACATTTTGAAGAGTTTTTTAAAATTTACTTTTTAATTTTTTGGATCCATTTCATAGATGTCGGAAAGAAAGGCACCACAGGCCTTGGCCTGGTGGTTGGGGCTCATGGCCCTCAATGAGGAGGTTGTGGGTTCCATTTCCCATGCTGGCATGATACTCACCACCATAGTCCACCCAACTATGGTGGGGGGTCCATGGACCTTGTTGTATGGGTACCTCAAGAGGATACTATGTCCGGTATCTTCAAGGCACTAGTAACTAGCTAGAAACTAGTGTAGTTATAGTGTTGATCCTCGAAAGGGGAGAGTAGTATTGTCCCAATTTCCCCTTGTTCGGCAGGCATCGGGTCATTAACTTTACGAACGGAGACTTCATTCATGCCGGCCCCGTACAAAGGGACTGGTGTTTCCTTTCTATCTATCTGTGGGAAAGATTGTTGAATTTTGGGACTTGCAAGCATTATAGTGCACAATTCATTACTTTTTTTAATGATAAAATAAATGATTCTGTACTTGATACAATTAGAAGTAGGTCATATTCAAATAGAATGTTAAAATTAAATTGTTTGATACAGAGTATTCCATTTGAATGCTTGATTTTAGGGTAGAGTTACTGCAAGCTTGCCTGTCAAAACTCCAGTGCAATGTACTGAAGCCAAAAAAACTTCTTATCCGTATAACTTACCAGCAAAGCCGCTTAAGCAGGCAAAGCTTATTGTTACAGAGAATAAAAGTAGACATGGCTGAGCCCCATAGAAGGTTATGACATTTCAATTGTAAGGATTGACTTGGTTGCTCGATTTCATTAGCTCATGTGTCGATAAACAGATTACATGAATATATCGCAAAACTTATATTGAGCAATTAAATATGTAGACATGTGGTGGACATAGCGCTCAGAGCATTATCAGTCTCAGTATCCTAAAGCAAAATTTATGTCAATGAAGTCGGGGTTAGAGTGCGACAAACCATCGGCGAGTATAGGCTGCAAGGAAATTGGGACCATCGAGAGCAGAGCTTCACATCGACGTATACTCTCCTCAATTCCAAGATTGAGTTCGCTCTTTTCATCCTTCGGCACGACCGTTTCTTTCTCGGCCACCATGATGCAATACCCTCCACAATTGTTTAAAAATTAATCTGTAATGCTGAATAGGTCACGGGCTTCAGAAATATAAAGTTGTATAAGTAGTCTAACGCTGTATCCCCGGCTTCCAGCACCGGGGCGTCAGGCAGGTTCTTAAAACATGGCGTGAGCTGAGGCTTTTTTCCTGAGCTGACTGAGGTCTGTCATCCAGTCTCACCTTCAGCACATTCCTTTCACGCTTTTGTGGAGCATCAAAACCCCCTAGGCAACAGAAACACTCGAACAGAATCCTCCCACTGCAACGTCCTCATGGGATCTGACATACTTCGCGTAATGTATCCGCAAGTCAGACTTCAAAGACGGTTACTCCCACTGCTTATAACAGTATCCACAAAAGTGTTCGGTGGATTTTCGAAGGACAGCAAGGATATCTCTCAAGTCCACGACATTATCTGTCCACGATTTCTTCCAATAAGCCAAGAACGACAATTGCCAGCCAAAATCCGGTGAGCTTGGTGACAGTGTTCGTGATAATAACCGCTCGTACCGCCGCAAGCGATGATAACAGAGACTCGTGTTGGAATTGGCCAGCGGACGCATTTATGTGGTCCACACGATGCCCTAAGCTTGTGATTGATACAGAGTGCTCAGTCGAAGTTCCCTCATGCAGTCGGGGTCGAAAATTTGAGCCGTTTTGAGAAATATCCTATTCTGCAGCCCAGTTCAATCTTCCGTATCATCTCTTTGAGCCGAATCAAACACGGAAACCCGACGACGGCTTCGACAAATCATGTTGTACTACTTACAGTTCTATGCCATAACTAACATGATCGAATGTTGAAACCTTCAATCTCTGGACATCATAAAGTGGTCAACTAATCATTTGAAGAGCGAAAATCCTCATAAATGACATAAGAATAACGACAAAGTTGACTCTTCACCTAGGTCAAGTGCGTCAGCCGGGCCACAGCCAGCCTGCAAGCAACGCAATGAATAATACATGATGCTAACATCGAGGTATGTCCTGTCATGTTCTGACACAATCGGAAGGAAAATGCAACAACTTAAAATGTCCTCTAATGTGCTTGAGCTCGTTCCAAAACTCCCTGCGATGATGCATTATCGACAAGAGGAAGTTGAAAAATCCGTTGGCTTTAGCGGAATATTACCGAAATCACTATTGCACTCAAAAGTAGAAATCGTCTTCAGCAAGCTGTGCAGTCCACCCTTGCTTCCTCTGTAACCTGTCAGCAGGCCTAATCGATCCAATCCACTTGACCAGAGCGACAACACGAGGAAAACAATCTGGAGCAGGCTACTTTAGAAAGGTAAATGGCAGGAACCTAAAATCCATAGTTGAATATGACGTCACAATCTCTGACAGCTTAACGGTCACCCTGAGCACAGCGTACCGCAGTCCAGTATTTTGTACAAGGCCGACGAGCCATAGTCTTTTGGATCGAGAATAAACTGCAAAAGGCATATAAGAAACAGTGTTCGATAATGCACCGTATACAAGGATGAAACATGCCATAGTCCATATATCTATATCCTCCATAGCCATACTTCTATCAAGAGCTCTGTGATTAAGCTACCTAATGTGATCACACGATTTGACCAGCACTTTCTATTCGAAAAGACTTGCTCAGGGGAGTTCAACATAATCAACATGATCAACATAATCAACATGCTCAACATAATCATGAGCAACGGAGTATTCCCGCATAAACTGCGACGGTAAACCACCTCCATGCTGTAGTTCCACCATGCTTTCGGCTTTCATGCCAAAGCATGCATGGAAAAAGGTGACGAAGCCGTGGAATTCTTCCAAACGGTGCAGGGCAAAGGCCACCTGCACCGGTCGAAAGGAATGGCAAACTCCCTTGCTAGACTTCACGGAAAATGCCCGAAGCTTCTTCACGTTGTCGAGAAGCTGGGCATCAATCCGTAACTCGCGGTCGAAGATCTTCAACACGCCCCCACCTTTGACGAAGTTCTGCGCACCCTTCCCCTCCAACCACTGCGCTCGATCGTTGGAATGGAGATGCGCCATCCCTGCACGCTGCATAAAACTGTGAACCAAATAGTCGCAAAATGCTCTGACACAAACGGTGAACCCCTCATTCACGATGAGGCTGGTTGCCACCTTCTCCTCCTGTAAAAGCTTCAAGTCTGCCTTGAACTGCAACGCCTCCTCCTTCCTTGCAGCCTTCTCCTTCCGCACGCTAGCCTCCAACCTGTTCTTCCACACAACATCGTTATGGTTAATACATTGAAAACTAGGAGGCCTTTTATTAGCCCCTCTATATTTGGGGATTATATTTGGGGATTCCAAGAGAGAAACCGGATTGACTGTAGTGAGCGGCAGTAAAACACTATGTCTTCCAAAATTCAGCCCATGACATAAGAAAATAAATAATGCCGATCACAACTTACTATGGCTGAAGCGGAATGTTATACTCGTTAGATTAAAACCACTATCGGATTCTCATAACCTATTGCACTTCCGGATGGCATTGACGAGGCTGTCCGCCATGCTGCCAATTCATGGCCCTTACAGGATTCCTGAGCATCAAATGGAGTATGCCAGAATCCTGCGCAGGATGGCCAGGGTGATACACTACCGGGCACAGACAGCGTTCAGTGCTACGATGATAAAACGATGGCGGATTTGGCCGTAACAACCAACTCATGCATAATAAAAAAGAAACTAACGTCCCACACTCATCAAAATGGACTTTCAACTTAACGTAGTACCACCACAATATGTCTCCCTCACGAGCAACCACTTTATAGTAAAGTAGTACACCTATTACATCAACTGCTCTGCGATAATTTGTATCAGCAATAAAATAAAAAAGGTGATGCAATTATATATTTGATTGTGATGGAGAATTTTAAAGTTCAGTTTTAAGTTGTGGTTTAGGGTTTAGGACGACGAAGACGAGGAGCAAGTTTCAAGCTGGATTGTATAACGATGTTAAGAAGCAAGACTTCCAACGGAACCACTAAAGAGGTCAACACACAGAATCCAATTATTGGTCAACAAGTGATCAGCTCTAAGCTCCTTCGATCAATCAAATCTAAGAGCCCCATCCAATGCGGACAAAACAATTAGCTGCAAGGACGACAATCAGCTTTTTACTGAAAAGAACAGGAGGAGATGAATTTTCTTCTTGCGAAACCAGGTAATTCAAATTTTTAGAGTACAACCCCAAACAAAAATGGCAACAATCAAGCAAGCACAGTGGAATGCAAATGGTTTCAATGACTACAAATTGAGTAACATACTGTGGAAAAGCAATCTGACAGGATCGATGGAGCGTGGATTTGCAATGAATCACCACTTATTTTGCTTTGAGAATGCAAATTCAATTTAAAACGTGGGTATGAAACCTACTGCTTGTGGTCCCAAATCCGTCAATGAAAACCTAACCGGAGCAATCCTATTACACTCAGAAACCCTAAACCCCACAACTGAAATCCTCTGGCACGATCATTGCCCATCAATCATCAATGAAGGAGCACGAAAATGTCATTCTTAAAAATTTTCACAAGACCTCAACACCATTCGAGGTTCAATTGTCAAAACAAAGAATCAGCAAGCACTCACTCCCGATCGTTCCTTCCAGATACTGGAATCACTCGCTCCAATTCATTCAAATCAAGAGCTAACTTAACCCCAATGCAAGCTGATCAGCTCTAAGCTCCTTCGATCAATCAAATCTAAGATCCCTATCCAATGCGGACAAAACAATTACGGACAAAAAAATTAGCTGCGAGGACAACATACAGCTTATTACTGAAAAGAAAAGAACAAGAGGAGATGATTTTCATCTTGCAAAACCAGGTGATTCAAAATTTTAGACAAACAAAAATGGCAACAATCAAGCAAGCACAGTGGAATGCAAATGGTTTCAATGACTACAAATTGAGTAACCTACTGTGGAAAAGCAATCTGGCAGGATCGATGGAGCGCGGATTTGCAATGAATCTATTTCTTCGTGTTTTTGCTTTAAGAATTACTTTGATGGTTGAGAGGTGATGCTTACCTGTTCACTTGTTGTTGAAGCTTAGTCAACAGGTTGTCCGAATCTTGGACCTCCGCCACCACGGAAGCTGGAGGGCCGGAAAGTGATGTCACGTCGCCTCCCATAGCTCGCACTCTCACCCCGGGATTCTGGGCTAGAATCCTAATCTGATCCGTGGTTACTTTCTCCACCACTCCAACAGCACCATCACGATCGAACCGCACGTAGCGGTGCTTCTTCCTCGCCGGGATAGAAGTCTGAACTCGCTTGCCTGCAGAAATCGCAAACCGCATCCTCTTGCTGGATTCCATAACTACTAACAACGGAAAGTGAACGGAACAGTGTCCAAGAACCAAGGTCAACAACGAAAAACTAAAAGTGAACGGAGCAGTGTCCAAGAAAGACACAGTGTCAAGAAACCCTAAGTGCGGTTCTCTGACTTCTCTCTTTGGAACGAAGGTCGTGCCCGTGAAATCGGAGTGAGAACTCCTTTGGATAGTTTAACCCTGGGCAGATAGTCTGAGCGTGCTGTGGCCACTAAAATACCGTGTATTTTAGTTGTATTTGGAATGAATGCACACTTTCAATGGGTTTGAGTTCAAAGAAAAAGTTGACGTTTAAATCAATGTGGTTCTTGTGAGCTTTTAAGATCTCAATTTAGAGTTTCTTGTTGGTAGAAATCTCTATTATACAACAACGTATATACTATCCTCAAGGGACGTTTAAGGGTTAAATTCAATTTTAATACCCTGTACATCTCTTTATGTAGTGAAAATTATAACAAAGTAAAAGATAAAACAAAAGATAAAGTAAAATAAACGCCGATATAAAATAACAAGTAAACGGAATACAACAAAGAAATGAACAAAACCATAATTTAGCGTAAATTGAAGATCCAAAAATAACTCAAAATCCATAAATAAACACGGAAGTATGTCTAGTTGTTAACCAAGGCAAAATTGCATTGCCGAAGTTCAACAGTGGAATTGGATAAAATTCAAATTTTGGCTAGATGTAGTGATACTTGATTACATATTTTTCTAGATTTTGTCATGCATCCAGAAACTGGACAACAAACAAATTCAAATCCTTCTCACGTTCTCGTCAATGCTTGGATGAAACTCAAATTTTGGTTGGATGTAGTCATACTTGATTACATATCTTTCTAAAATTACAAGTGCAAAAGTATGTCAAATCCTTCTCACCTTCTCCTCAATGCTTGGATGAAACTCAAATTTTAGTTGGATGTAGTCATACTTGATTATAGAATTTTCTAAAATTACACGTGCAAAAGTATGCCCAAGTGTTGACCAAGCCAAAATTGCATTGACTATAATTCGAAAGTGAGGTTCAAGATCTTACGGTTGAAAGTCTTAAAAAAGTATACAAAATTTGTTCACACCCTTGAGAGTGTATAGAGGTAAAAAATCGCAGTTTTGAGGTTTTCAAGCTCTCAAAAATAGAAGGAAATTTAGGGGTTAACCCCAAAAATCCATCTCCATCCAATCTAAAATTCACGATGTGACAAGTTTCCTCATTTTGAGGAAAAGTTGAACTACCTCGTTGGGCCTTTAAAGCTTAAGAATGTTGTGATTGGATGAGTTTATTCAAGAAATGTTTGTGTGTTGAATACAGACTTTGCATTACACCCCATTTCTGGGCTCTTTCCTTCAGTTCGAGTCAAACTCAGATCACGTTGTCTTCATGGCTCACCCATCATGACACTGCTCATACAAGAGACTCACAAAGAGTACGTATCCAGGTATTATCAAAACAAATCAACGCAGCAGCATCAGAGTAATAGTGCAGATGTCGGCAGAAAGAACTCTGCTACAAACTGTCAGGTAACGTACGTAAGCAGCTGATCCTCGGCCCGTTCGGGAGGGAGGGCGGGTGCTACAAACATAGTATAGCACAGGGAATGCGAGTCCTTGTGACTTTGTATTCAAATCACAAAACCACAAAAACAGTGGAGACTCATACACGTACAAAGGTTCGTATCATGCCACCCAGCCAGTACATCTTACTGACCAGAGTACCAGATCTTAGTTCACATCAGCACTCGAATCTATGGTCCTATGATGACATCATGCAAGTACATATTGACGTCATGCAAGAGGTTGAATGGTGAAGTGAGAAAATAGTCGAAAGAAGAGAGCGTCGCTCTAAGCTGAGGGGGTCCGCCTCACCTGCACCCATAGACAAGACGAACACGAAGTTAGACTTAGTCTGTATGCGAGGTGTCTACAGCGATAACCCCACGTTGTTATCCGAGTCACATCTTAAAACAACGCTGCAAGATTCATGACTATCAAACGCATTCATGCACCCTAGCCATAACTGAGCAACCTGCATGCATAGAAACAAGAAACGACGAGGTTAGATTCTCCTCTCAAGCACGGAACGACGCTGTCAGAACACCAGAACACCTGAGACATGGTGGACTGCGTCATTTCTGATACTGGGCTCCGGTCCACGACGTAACAGCAGCACATACACAGCCACGGCAGTTCACTCCGTCACAAGAGCACCAGTGCACTCGGTCACGGTGATATACAGCCAAGAGCTACAGGGGAGAGAAACCAACAGCCGGTACTGGAGAAGTGGGAATTCTGTCCGATATTCATTTCATGGCCAGTTGGGGTGCGCATGGCTCAGTTTCAAGGAACTGGCTCATGATGGTTACGTACTTCTTGTGTGCTGGACGGTTCGTGGGCCGAGTGGAGCACTACCGAGACATCAACACTCAAGGTGGGCAGTACTGTTTTCTTCCGGGTATCCAGTGCCACGTGGGTTGGTCTGGTAGGGCCGGGTAGCTGACCGTTTTGCTATGGTAACACGATAGATGTAGCAGCACACAGGCTCATTGTGTAGTTAAGAACCTGCTTATGAAAGTGGCATGCATCACTGGTCGGGACGAGTTTGTGTACCCGTGTGGAGTGAGGCCGTGCTCGCAAGGTCCTGGGGTCAGTGTGTCACATTTGGCCATTGGCTGAGTATCCTCACACATACTTTCACGAGGTACTCTGCTGCTTTATCAGGAGTATTCGTCAACGGCATGTTTAACAAATTCTTGTGCAGGGGTCTATTTCCTCAAAATGAGACCATTTTAGAGAGAGAGAGAGAAGATGAGTCATGTCACCCCATTACAGGATCTTTCGATCAAGTCGAGTTCAAACAAAGTCGTGTACAGTTAGATTCACATCACGCAACAAGCTAGTATCATATAGCCATGTTACTCATCAGGAAAGCATGGGGGTAAATTTGTGAAGAATCATAGATAGCATCCAAAGTATAAAACAGCGTGGAAATGTAGTGCACAATCAGTGCACTAGGGTGCTGGTATTAAAGAGAACGGTGGTCATCTGGGAGGCTCGTAACGGTCGAAACCAGAAGACAGACACAAAAAATAGATAAGGCGCAGACAAATCTTGCAGCAGGAGACTGACAAGTTCGTGACGCCTATCCAAGAATCGGACAAATCTATGATGACAGAAAGCAAGAATGGGAGGAAAGGAAGAAGATACAGCCGAGAGTTGAGGATTGGCGAAACGCCAAACAAACTCAAACGAAACGTATCCACTCGTGATATTAAGTCAAGAAGACAGAACCACGAAGCAAGAACATGAGTGTGAACTGTAAAATCTGCTCTGGGTAAAACGAAACCTCGTCTGACAAAACCTGAGACATTACGGTATACACCGCGCGTGGCTAAGTGTGCGTGTATAAATTGCTGCAAGCCGGAGTCAGTGCATGGTAGTTACGACATAAGGCAACGTCACAGTGCAACGCTAAATAGCAAAGTAGGCAATCACTGGCCAGGAATTTCGAGGAGATCCGCAGAGGGAAGAGGAACAGCTATATATGGTTGTTTCTAGGCAGGCTGGCTCATCATTGTAGGACAGGCGCAGTTGGCGGGATGCATACGATGGTGACAAGCCAGATCAGGAGCAGAGCATGGTGGCGGGTACCAGCTGGTAGACGGCATATACTCTTATCATGCACATGCACGATACCCCCTGTCAGTAAGCACAGGAGCGCCGGCTTTGGAATCAGCGGGAGAGAGAGACGACTGGGCGGGTAGTGTTGGCTACACGCCAGACGGTGCATCAGCCAGGGTATCGACCAAACATGCGAGACTGACCAGTTCATGGGTAGTCGTGAAGACACAAACGTACATCCCTGGTTAGTGGGCATAGATAAGTTTTTGCTGGCGTCTTGCATTTTTGGCGGTTGCCGCTTGAGCTCGCTCGCATGATTTGATTGGAAAGATTGGAATTCCATGGCGAATGTTTGTACGCAAGGCTTACAAAGTATTCAAACCGGTATAGGTCTGAAATCAAAGTAGCGATCCAGTTCGTCCTTAATGAGTGCTGCGGTGCTTGTATTGACGCTGTACATGTGATGCATGTTCTGATATGTTTAAGCGTTTCTTGATAAGCTGGAAACTGTTGCGTCATCGTTCTCAGGCTAGCGACACGACCGCATGAATTTGACTCATCCCATGCAACTATGGCGATATCAACACCTTCTCAGGTTTCTCAAATAGGAGAACATCCCTCAAGAAAAGCTGTACCAAGGCAACTCAATTTTGCAGCGATGTATGGGAGCCCGGTCGCGTCACCAGACAAGTCTGTCTGCCTGACTCAACCTTCTTTGTACGGTACTCAATTTCTTTGAATGTAAATGAGTTTTGGCGGGTACCAGCTGGTACACGGCATATACTCTTATCATGCACATGCGCGATACCCCCTGTCAGTAAGAACAGGAGCGCCGGCTTTGGAATCAGCGGGAGAGAGAGACGACTGGGCGGGTAGTGTTGGCTACACGCCAGACGGTGCATCAGCCAGGGTATCGACCAAACATGCGAGACTGACCAGTTCATGGGTAGTCGTGAAGGCACAAACGTACATCCCTGGTTAGTGGGCATAGGGCACGTACATGTTGCTCAAGGCATACGGTGAATGGTGCATCGTCTCGGGTATGAACCACGAAAACGTTAGCATCTTGCTCATAGGTCCCAACGTAAAGGAAGTGTAATTTGTCATACCAAGGTTATGTCGGGTCAAGCAGATTGCTCACAGGACCCACCTAGAAAGAAGCAAGATTTCTCATGCTATGGTAGTGTCAGGACGAGTATCAGATAGAATTTGTGAGAGTAAGACAAGTTAAGCTAAATTTAGAGAGAGAGAGAAGAGACTGAGGAGAGAGAGGAGAGGAGAGAGAGGAGAGAGAGGAGAGAGAGAAGAGAGCAAAATAAAATTATGATCGAGAAGGCTACCCTTTTTTTAAGACATGCAAAATAAAAATTATACTAAAAAGATTGTCATGACCAAGTGGAAGATCTTTCTCGAACATTTGGCCATAATGACCTGTTTGTTCAGATACCTCTGTCAATTTGCAAGGACCCACATGTGTTCTGATTGGGATATTCTCAAGCAATTGAGTTCTTTCACTGCGTCAAATATTCAAAGTTGGTAACTCATAGAGTATCTGCATATGTCGTGTAGCATGCTGTAGAAAATTGCAAAATAAAACAGTAATTCTATATGGTACAAGTAAGTTCCCTGTCGTCCCAACAGGGAAGCTCTTCATATAGTACATTCGTGTTTACCATCTCAATGTGCCGGTATGAGCCTTCTCGCACAACTTAGACGTCTTCTGGGTGTGAATGAGACATGACCAACTACGTTCTGTCGTAGGGTCAACTACGAGCGAATAACTACCCTCCTTACTAGATAGATAAATAGATAGATAGATAGAAACTCTGGTCCTTTCTAAGGGGCTGGCGTGAATGACGTGTCCGTTCGTAATGCTAATATCCCGATGGCCACTGGACAAGGGGAAGTTAGAACAATACTACTTCCCCCTCTCGAGGGTGGACACTATAACTACACTAGTTTCTAGCCTAGTCATTAGTGCCTTGAAGATACTTGACATAGTATCCCCCCAAAGGGCTTTGAGGTACCCATACAACAAGGTCCAAGGACCTCCCACAATAGTTGGGTGGACTGAGGTTGTATTATCGACTTGGTAACTATGAAGTTGTAATGCTTGCTTGCTTAAAACCAATCGCTTGAATTGTTTTTTAAAAGCCCATATTTCATCACAGTCATGCTAGGTTTGTGCATTGAGTTTATTACTACTTTATTGTTAGTAAAACTTCTATTGCTAATAATCATTCTACACAATCCTATGGTTAGAGAATTTTCAGCACATCTCGTAAAATTCCAAAATATAATCCATGGATGCATTTTCTACAGACTCATGGTTATCAACTTCTAACCTTCCAAATTAAACCTGCAATGAGTTCCATGTGGCATACATGTGTGCAATCAAAGCCTCCTGATAACTGTAGATTATTTTGAAATTTTCAAGAGCAATGAATGTTCAATCCATGATAGCTCTATGAATCATGGGTTCAAAGATCAACAACATGAACAAAATAATGTTTACAGTTACAGAACACTCAGATTTAACTTTGTACAATCTTCAGAACTACTAACCCAATTTCCTGTCAGTCAGTCCATTATGCCAGGCTTACCTAACCTAATATATAATGGCCGCCCGCACTTAAAACTTGCTGCAGCTTGATGATGAATCAATCGCAATGCAAACGAAGATAAGTCCTTTAATTTTCACATCAGGGTCCAAAGGAGAACAGCCGAAGTGCATACATCAATGCACTTACAGAATCTGTGAAGCCCACACTTCCGTTTTCCATTTTGTTTTTAGACACGTCCAAACAGTTCCCTCGCAAAGCAACGAGCAAAGCAGCATGATACTGCATTGCTCAACATACATTCAAATATCACAATCAAATAAATCCTTCCTTAATAAAGAAGGAACACAATTTAAAGAGTTTGCAATAATTCTGTTTGTCGACAAGAATCATCATTCTTGAAAATACTAGATTTAAACAACTGAAGCAGAACGTACCGTCGCTAGTTTGTCTCCAAGGAGTGCTTCTAGTTTTTCCATAAAATCAGGGAGCTGCTTATCGGAGTGATCTAATACCGCGCATCCTTTATGCACGTAGTTTACTGTTTTCACCAACTTGCTCTGGATCGATGTTCCACACAACAAAGGCTCATTCAACGGTTAAGTGCATGCAAGTCTGTTGGATGAAGCAAAGTGAAAATTCTAGTGGGCTCAGATTGTACTGTTAGTACCTTTTCAAGCGTGGGAGGATAAAGAGGCTCTGGAATCTCTTGAATGCGCATGAGAATGAGATCGGGACCTTTCGTCTTGTTCACTGGGCTGCTTGCAAGCGTAAATCCCGGGATGGCTAGTGCGGCATCACGGCACACCTTGATTTCTAACTCAGGATTCTGGAAACAATGAAACACAAAGTGCAGAATCATGACAATTAAAACATCCAAAAGAGAGACAGTTCCAAGGATTACAAAACAATCCATTGGTCTCACTGCTTCTAGGCACAGAAAATGAACCATAGACTGTAGCAACAAAAATTTTTCTGGACATCAGCCCTTTTGTAACGTTCATGGCGGCACTTGTAAAAAGCTCTTGGCGACCACGAACACAAATGATAAGCAAGGCGTAACTATCAATTTAAACTATTAAAATCAACATCCTATCCTTGACGCAAGACCAGAACACAAAGACATCAAAGAGACAGACAGTTGAGAAACGCTGACCTTGACTTTGACACCGCAATATTGAGCATCATCGTCCTCTGGCATCAACTGCAATCCACGCTTTGACAATTTCTGTTGCATACAGAGTGTACAATAAATTCCTGAAGTAGAGATCTTGAAAACTGCACCACATGTTGGAATTTTACACACACAACTGTTTTAACCTGGAACTGAAGACCACGGGGTCGTGATAAGATAGAACCTGAAGTAGGACTTTGGGTGGCAATTGTTGACTCAAAAGGTCTTGGAGCACTGGCATATTAGGCTGCACTAATTGACACCATCCGTCACCAACCTTCATAATTACATCTAGTATCGTTGCAGTCTTCAGGGTAAGTAATCCTGATGATTCGGAAGTGGGCCGGATATTCCATGACTTGAAAGGATACTCTCTTACCCGACTCTACAGGAAGATGATCAAAACCATGATTGTGCAGTCATCACGACTGATTTGAATTACAATTATAGTTATACATGTCACTAGTCAAAGAAGTTCAATTTCTTCGTGTAAGTTCAGGAAATATGAGCCTGTTGTCAGATATGTATGAACAAGAGCACGGATTATCAAGATTCCTTAAAAAATCAGAAAGGGCAATTGAAGGACTAACCTGGATAACAGCGTGTGGCTTGGCCTTGGTGGATTGAAACACAACTTTGAAAGTTTCCGGATTATAATTAATTTCTGATACCCCTTCTGTTTCCCATGTCTCTGTACTCTGCTCTTTATCATGCGAACGGAAACAGCGTGAGTCAATGAATTTTATTAGATCGAAACCAGCTTAAGTACTGCAAAATCATTGTCATTCTAAACAAGTAGCATACCGTGTCCCACCATCCAATCTCTGGGTTAGGATTCCAATGTATAATGAATTTCTGAATGAGGATATCAATTTCAAACGGGATCAGGTTCAATAGCTGTTGTGCGCTGGGAGCTGATTGTCCAACTGCTGGAATTGGATATCCCAGATACTGAAGATTTGTTGCCGAAGCCACTGCCACACACTAATACCACCACATTACTACTGATCGAGCCCTGGCTGGCTCATATAAGCTGCAGGTCCGGACCTTATGATTTGCAGTCCTTCAGGATTGCTCTTACTAGTAAGTGGTGCTAATTGTCTCACTTAGAGCTCTACAGGTGCACCGAGGCAGCTTTGTTAGTACTACTTACTTGAATCATGGATTTCAAGATTTCATAGATTGTGGTGCAGATTTCATAGATTTCGATGGATTTTAATACGTACGAATAGGTGGCACAAGGTGCACCGGGTTTTTAGAGTTGCCAGCGGTTTGTGGTAGCAAAAAAAAATAGTAACGATGTTTGGATGCAATTCCGAAATCTAGGAAATCTAGAAGAATGGCGGAGGGCGAAGAGTGGAATGTAGGAAGAGTAAGATTGGGTGTCGGAGGGGTGAGGATGGGGAGGGCGAGAAACGGGGGCGGGATGTCCGTAGTTTGTACTGGTTTGAGAAAACAGTAAGTAAGAGGTCTACCTATACCTATACCTATACCTATACCTATACCTATACCTATACCTATACCTATGTCATAGGGCTATCAGTTCACCTACTTCGGCAGCAGTGATCAATTGGAGGTTCAATGTCAGTGGTGGCAGACCCCTAACTTCTGCCCGCATCTGAACCAGAGTAGTTACATACGGTCGTCGTTGATTGATCCAACCACAGATTGATTCATTTGCAGAGTAACATGATTCCTTAAGTTCTTCAAATGCTTTCTTTTTTCGTTTCTTTTTAACAACCGAAAACTTTGATGGCACACAACATCGCACTGATCAGAGAGTAATTAAATATTAAGTGAAACAAGCAATCCATGAGAATGAAACACCATGGATCATGCATTTAAAAATTATTGCTTCAAGAGCAACTAACCCTCTCCATGAGGATGAAACAGCATCGATCATGCACATGAAATTGCTCACTTGACCCTCTCTGTCAGTAAAGGTTCGATTGCAAGCCGACTTTATGATAGAGAATAATCTTAAAGTTCTGATAGCACTTGATGATAGAGAATACTCTAATTAGTCTTAACAGGCTCACTGGAGTGCTTGTATGCTTGTGTAACTGTTCAACCTTGGGCAGTCACTAAAAGAAATCTTAGTACTGTGAAAAGCATATTACGCTATGATTTGTTGCATAGCTGCCGCTCGTACCTTGAGAGGACGATGTGTCCAGACGACGATATCAATGACGAAAGAAGATCAGAAGAAGAAGATGACGCGATTTCACTGGTTTTTCCCTGAAGTAAGTCTAATGTTTTTGGTTTTATGAACGCCCAAGTCTTGCAATTTGCTTCACTCTCAAAGAGTTCAGCCTCTGGACATGCATGTTTCCCATGATCGTCATAATTATCGTTAGATCAACGAGGTCGAGGGTTGTCATCCAGCACGTCCTTGTCTAACACTGCTGAAAAAGACGTCTACTAAGATAGAACATTCACGTCCCAAGCTCACTGCACAAATGCCACGTTGCACCCACACAAGCATATTAAGCTTCATGGTGAGCTTGCGAGAAACCCCAGTGCTATGCATGATCATTATAACCACAGTCACCTGTAGAGACCACCCCATGCAAGAATCAAGCTCACAACTAAGGTTACTCGAAACTGGGTCGCTAAGACTTTGCATAAAGTCAGTCTCTCCATGACGTTCAACTTATTACTATGCATCCTAAGGCGGTGGATGCAAGGTGACGGTACGCGCTCGTATGATTCAGAAATGCTAGAAGAATGCGAGGAAGGTACGCACGAGCTTTACATGGAGCGTTAGTACTCACACCTCTGTACCAATGAATTCACTGTTCCAAGTACTTCGGGTTCATGAATCTAAATTCGTGTGCAGACTTTTCATCCAGATCTACTGAAAACTCTCTTGAAATGACACCAGTTCCCATGCTAAACCACCGATCTAGAGAAAATTGAGGTTCAGCATGTATGTAGTGTCATGTAAAAGGCACCACAAGCCTTGGCTTGGTGGTTGGGGCTCATGGCCCCCATTGAGGAGGTCGTGGGTTCCATTCCCCATGCCGGCGTGGTGCTCACCACTATAGTCCACCCAACTATTGTGGGGGGTCTTTGGACCTTGTTGTATGGGTACCTCAAAGCCCTTTGGGGAGATACTATGTCAAGTATCTTCAAGGCATTAGTAACTAGGCTAGAAACTAGCGTAGTTATAGTGTCCACCCTCGAGAGGGGGAAGTAGTATTGTTCCAATTTCCCCTTGTCCGGTGGCCATCGGGATATTAGCATTACGAACGGACACTTCATTCACGCCGGCCCCTTAGAAAGGGACCGGAGTTTCTATCTATCTATCTAGTGTCATGTAACAATTAAGATGGCAGATCGATGGATGCGAGCTTACCAATGGGATCCACCGATGGGATGGAACTTGGGGATGGGTCATGAATTGCAAAAGAAGTGGCCGCTCAAGCAAGCAGGCCAGGGATGGTGCCCCTGATCGAGAATTTCCACGTGGGCGTATCAGAAACTAGCACAGTGAGGGCGTCTTCTCTTCTCTGTGGCATGAATCGTTACCCGCTGAGTGCCCACGTCATGACTTTCAGCTGCCTCCACATGATCACACACAGATGCCACCCACGTCGATTGCGGCCTGGACATGCCTCCGTTGATCGACATGGCAGCTACTACTGTGATTGCTCCGCTGCTGCCGGATCGATCAATCCCTCGCTGCCGTTCTCGACTACAGATACATGCCCCAAGCGATTCAATACATTCAGGACTCATCACATCGCGAGTAGACACAGTGGTGGTCTCCTCCTACTAGCTACTTTCAACCCGGAACCTGAACGGTCCATGAATGAAACGTACGTAAATCAAGATGGGCGTATTATACAACCACCGCTTCCTGAGAATATTTCAACCTTGCAATCGACATTGCAATCACAATTGAAGGTTTTTGAAGAAGCTTGCATGCATATTATTCTTGAGAGGAGAGTCAAAAGCCTTAGTAACCTCGATTCTCTAGATAAGCAGCATGGACATAAAGTAAGATACGAAGAAGTCGCAGCATTTAGTCAAGCACAACGCATACGTGACTTGTAGCTGGCCCCACTGTAGCGCCGAAACCTCTGCTTCAACTTGGACTAAAACAGCACGCTTATTGCCATGAAATGTGCAAACAACATCATGACTAGCGAATTTACGGCTAATTGCACTTCTATGGGTACCAAGTTGAGCATAACTCATGGTTCAGGAACGGCTTTATCTTGCTTATGGGATAGCTTTGGGATATCCTCTTTGGGACAACTTCTGCACCGCAAAAAGAAGAGATGAACGTCTTGAAGCTTGAGGAAAGAATGAGAATGTAGCAATGGCTTCAACGAATTCAAAGGAAGAGAGAAAAGAGAGAGCCTGGACTTACTGTCTACTCCTAATTGATTAACAGCAGTGACAAACTGCTGAATGATGAAGTTCCACAGACCACACGACGCGAGGCTTTTTCATGGTGGAAGGGTCATCGTTCTCCAGGTCAACACCGCCTTCCTCAACGCTCTTCGTCTGACACACCATTTTAATATCTAGACGCTTTTTCCTCGCCACATGCTGCCAGATGTTTCTCAATTCCTCTCTCGTCACCGGTTTCAGAAGGTAATCGCAAGCCCCGAGCGTGATACCTTTCATCACTGCACAGTTTGTCCCTCCGTTCCCAGACATCACTGTAATTGAAACAGAAAAATTCAGCATCCAAACACCAAACACTTTTGTCAGAAGAAAACCGTACTAGCTTCGTTTTGCCACTTACTGATGATAGGCAGGTCCATCTCCAAGCGAACGAGGCAACGAGCTCCAGCAGCTTAAATCCATCTACATCCGGCATATAAACATCACTGATGACGAGATCAAACTTGTTTATGTCTTCCCTCAGTAACGACAATTATGCGTCTGTTGCCTTCCCACACGTAGTAACTGAAAGAAAAAAACCACAATAGCTATCACATAGCAGCTCAAGATGCAGTCAAATCGACTTCTAGCCACTAAACAACAATGAAACCCTTGCAATTCCCAGTCAAATACTGAATTTTGTAGCCAAAATCATGACTGAGAGATCGCAGAAAGCACAGGATTGTTACAATGTAGAAGCTCTCGTTCTATGGAAAGAAAAATGCTTGATGTTCTTCAAGCCTGAGCGTTGATCCAGCTTCGGCTTGGCATTGCGTTCAGTTTTGTGACCTACAAAATCGGAGGCATACCTCGGTAGGAGCATCGGTGCAGCATTCGCTCAACGACCATGAGGAAATGGGATCGTCGTCGACAACGACAACACGCATGCCGACAGGAAACTCATCCGGAGTGGAGTCCAATTTTGGGAGATTGGCACCACGGGGAGTAACACTAGAGCTGTTGGTGGCGCTGCTACACGGTCGATTACTGAGCGGGAGCGGAGGTGGCTGTGGTTGTTGTTGGAGTTGGCTGGCCATGGTAGCGACGTTGTCCCGCTCCGTCATCTCTTCACCTCCTCGGCTACTAACACTTAACATCACGTCGCCAACCATCACATCCTCGCGATCAATGCCAAAAACAAACACTCGTCCGTCTTCGACTCGACTCAACCTCACCATATTAACATACTTTCCTTGACAAATCAACAACTGATAGCACAACAAGCAAAGGAATCGGAACCGACACAACGTCAATGGATACAGATGAGTATGTCTACATGCATGCATGCAAGGCAGGGATTAATTGCGTGTACAGGGACCTCATCAACCACAGAGGATCATCTCCAAAACTCCATGTCATCCCCACCGGTACCAGAGGATCTGGCAGCATCCGGCATCGTCTCAGTTCGAAGAGGAATGTAGAAAACAGCAACAAGGTGCTAAGGCATCACCGAGCTCGTGGGGTCACAGCTAACACTCGCTTCAGCTGCATGCAAGTCATCCTTTCCATTCTACGTAGAGTCCACAGACGCCAAGCTGCTTCGAAGCGGGTACTGCTGCCCAGTGGACGTTGCAGGCTTGGTTGAAGCTCGTTCAAGTCAGCTCGTCTTCGCAAAGCTCTTGCAGGAACTGCAGCGACTGAAAAGCAGTCAAAAGACAAGCTGAGGAAGAGCATTTCTTGTCCGTTCACCGCAATGAGCACCATAACAAGCGATTTACCAGTGATTTCCAACCTGGCTCCACAGAATAATCGTCATCGAGAGCACGGTCAGCATACCATCATTCCACGGGCAGTTTCGACCGAACACTCTCTAACTCATGATGGAAAGTTATCCCAAAGCACGCAACTCAGATTCCATAACGCAGCAGTGGCCTATTACCATATCAACCACAAAAACGTTCTCATGCGACCCATGCATCATCATGATCATCACGGGACAGTCGCCTTCTCAGTACCTGACTGCATGATAAACCTCCAACAGGGGTAAGGCTCGTGCACTTGCGTCTCGCTCTGCACAAACGAACTGAGGAGGCATCGTCTAAACCAGTCTGCAAATGACCTTGCCGATCTGTGAAGAAAGTAACAAAGCAGCCAAAGACCTAGGGGAATGCAGATCATGATCATTGACTGCAACGGCACATAGCTCATGCATCGAAGCCTCAGCAGGAGTCATCATCACCTTTACCTCAATAGGAACGCCCCAAAATAGAGGCATCTGGGGCGAGGGAGGGTGTTAGAGTAAAAGTTAAACTGTGCTGACTAGGCTGTACCTGGACAGCCGCCCCACGACCAGTTGCAATAATAAGCTAAGTTAGTGGAAGTAACTCAGCCCAGTTACTGGAGAGCAGTTACTAACGAACAGCAGACTGGCTGAGTTCTGAAATGTACAGTGGGGACACTATATATACCACCTACAGTGTGTGAGTAAAATATCTGAAATTTCCTACTACTCTGCTTGTGTCACCATTCTTGTTCATGGTATCAGAGCGAGGTTTCATAGTGACCAATCGTTGGTAGCCCTCGCCTAGGAGCTTGTGAGGTTGTCGTTTTGTTTTAAGATTCGAAACTGTCGTCAGCATCCAGGGAGGGACCGAGTCTTAGAGTTAGTAGGTGATTCGTTAGCAGATCAGGAGCGAGTATCAGGCTGTCAGCATGGCGTCAAAGGATCCACTCATGACGGAGGCCTCGAAACTCGATGGCAACCCCAACTATGCAGTTTGGAGCTTTAAGCTCAAAAACCTCATGAACCGGGACGAGATGTGGAAAGTAGTTGAGCCGCCACCAGGGACGGTGGCACCCACTGACCCTGCTGATGTTGCTGCATTGCAGGAACTGAAGAATCGAGCGCTGTCAATGATCGCGTTGTCGGTTAAAGATAACGTGATTCCGCACATAGTCGGTATTACCGAGCCAGACCAATGCTGGCTGGTATTAAAGAATCTTTATGCCAGCGGAACCAATTCCCGAAAGCTGATGCTGAAGCGGCGCTTTGCAAATCTAAGAATGGAGGAGGGCAGCTCAATGCCAGAGTTCTTGCAAGCCGTCAAGGAGTTGCTCAATGAATTTGCTTGTATCGGCGAAACCATTAGCGACCCCGACATCGTAGAGCATGTGTTAATGGCGTTGCCAGAGAGCTACTCGGGGCTTGTCGACACCGTCATGTACAGGTCCAAGTTACCTTCTTTCACTGATCTTACGGTGCTCTTGCTTCAAGATGACCTCCGCAGGGAGATAAGAAACAACCGTCGAAGCGATCACGAGGCCCTACTCGTTAGGAGCGCGAGCAAGAAGCACCCAGGAGGACGCAAGACGAATCCTGGAGGCGACAGTAGCCGGTCCAAGAACAAGAAGAGTGAGACGGGACTCACGGGAGAGTGCCACTTCTGCGGATCTAAGGACCACTGGATGCGTGACTGTCCGGTCTTGGCGAACGAAGTCAAGATCCGGAAGGCGAGCCGTCAAGGGAAGGCTTCTGCAAATCTGGTCGAGAATCTCAACAGCGATGACGATGAATTTGCTGAGACAGAGACCGACTTAGAAGCCAATTTTACTGAGCTTAACTTAGTCGATAGTAACGAAGGCAGTCAGAAAGGTGACTGGTTCATCGATAGTGGTGCTTCCAAGCACGTGACCGGCCTTAAAAATTTGATCAGCGAATTAGAAGAAGGGTGCCGATCCAAAATCAGCACTGCCGGAGGAGAGAAGCTGTTTGTAGCCGGCAGTGGAAAAGTGGAATTTCCCACTTCCTCAGGAGCAGTAAAATTCGATGATGTTCTTTATGTGCCAGGAGTGACAAAGAATCTATTATCTGTGGGTTCTATAACTGATGGAAGAGAGAGACCAAAGATCTTGTTTGATTCAGGAAACTTCTGGATTCTTCGAAATTTTCCGGTCCCTGAAGCTCATCAGATCATAGCAACCGGCAAGAGAGATCGGAGGAACGGTCTCTATAGATTCCGACCACCTCGTCTCTCTGTTAACCACATTGTTCAGTCTAAGAACTCTCTTGGTCTACGGAACAGCTCATTTCAGTTCGTAGAGCACACTTCTAAGATGTCATCCACCATACTGTGGCATTGCCGTCTAGGACATCCAAGCTACAAGGCACTTGCATACATGCAAGTTCACCCGAAAGCTGCTGGACTACCGGCGCTCTCCTCTGCAGCACCAGTGTGCGCTGCTTGCTGCTACGGGAAGCAGACCCGAACTCCAAAGCCTCGGAAGATTACTCGCCAGCCTTTCCATTGTGTACGCAATATCCCAACAGCAGCTCGTGCCACACAGCTGTTGGAGCTCCTCCATTCCGACATTTGTGGGCCACTCTCATCAAAGTCACTATCCGGATCCAGGTATCTTCTCACGATTACAGACGACTTCAATCGTTACACCTGGGTATACTTCTTACGGCACAAGTCTGAGACACTGGAGCGGTTCAAGGTCTTCAAGAGCATGATCGAACTCCAGAGTGGCCACCTCATAAAGGCTATCAGATCAGACAATGGCGGCGAGTATATCTCCAGAGAGTTTATCAGGTTCTGCGAAAACGCCGGCATACTTCGACAACTTACACAGACCTATACTCCACATCAGAATGGCGTATCTGAAAGGAAGAATCGTACCTTGCTTAACAAGGCTCGTTGCATGGCTTTTGCAAGTCACATCCCACCCCACCCACCGGGGACAGAGGCGTGGGCCTGACCAACTACTTGGCAAACAGGACTTCGACCACCGCCAACAATGGTACAACACCATTTGAACGATTCACCGGTGGTGTCCCATCTCTGGCGCATCTGAGGATTTTTGGTGCCGGAGTTACGTGATCGAATATTTCACCAGAGAAAGAAATGGGCACCGGCAACGGAATGTATCTTCCTTGGATATGACACGAATTCTAAGGGCTTTCGCAATTACCATCGGCCGGCCACACGCAAGATCATCATATCAAAGGATGTGCGGTTCGATGAGCTCACCTTTCCGTGTGCTCCACTTGCCGCAGACTTCTCGACTTCCGATGAACCCGCTCAAAGACAAGTGGCCCACGGTTGTCGAACAAGCGAGACTCAAGTCCCAATCTGCGGCATCCCACGGCGTTGCGAGTCACCCCAAAGCAACTCATTCCAGCCCGCCTAGCTCTTTGGCGCCACTCCTGGGACAACTCATGCGCACAGTCCAAGAGATCAATCATCGCCAGACATCTTAAAGACATTGCTCCATCACCACCAACTCGATGCTCGTGTTTTGACTTTGGCTCATTACAGCACACTCAAGAGCCTCAAGTCGCTCTGCACCCATCGGGTCACAACGAAGCACAATCGTCGAGCCTCGTCCACATTCCCATCGATGATTTTTGATTGACATCGAGGTATGCCCGACGTATCTCACCACGCACAAGTCCCGTTACGTACCTATCACCGGAGACAGCAGCCTTACTCCGTTTCTCAAACTGACCCGCCTACTTCTATGACTCGAAGTGGTCGACTCTCCAAGCTCCCTGCTCATCTTCAGGACTTCCAACTACATGTTTTTGCAAAGCAGCGGCCTCCTCGAGTCTCCCGCGATCGTCGAAGATGCACTTCTTCATCCCCGGGGCTGGAAGACAGCCATGGAAAGCGAATTGGCCTCCATACACAAAAATGACACGTGGGATTTGGTGCCGCTTCCCCCGGGACGGAAAGCCATTTCAACCAAATGGGTGTATCGGGTTAAGCAGAATGTAGACGGATCAACATCGAAATTGAAAGCTAGACTCGTCGCTAAGGGATTCCAGCAGAAGGAGGGTCAGGATTACACTGAGACCTTTGCGCCAGTGGACAAGTGGAATACCTTGAGGAGCATTGTCGCGTTGGCAGGCCACCAGGGTTGGCAAATCTTTCACCTGGATGTGAAAACGGCTTTCCTGAATGGTGTGATTGAGGAGGAGATTTATGTAGCTCCACCACCAGGTTTTGACACTCTTTCTCACTCAAATTATGCATGTCGATTGAAGAAAGCCCTCTACGGGCTGAAGCAAGCCCCTAGGGCTTGGTATAAGAAAGTTGACGATTACACCTTCAAAGAAAGGCCTCCTCAAATCACAAAGCGGAATATAATCAGTATTTCTTCCGAGACAAGGGTAAAATAACCCTCCTCATCTTGTACAACTGATGACGTATATCTCACCGGGCGATAATACGTAACACATTGCCACTATAAGGTCGAGAAATTCGGGAGGCATTGAAATGTCGGACCTTGGCCTCACTGTCGTACTCCTTGGGACTCGAGTTCCTTTTCCACTGAAGGATTCTCGTGACTCGGCGACAATACATCAAGAGAGATGTCGGGATTTTGGTCCGGAACATTGCAAGTCCGTTCCGACGCCCATGGTTGAAAAACTCAAACTCACGCCCGACATGGGTGCTCCACTTGCCGATGCAGCCCGCTACCAACAGATGGTTGGCAAGTTGATTTTCCTCACACACACACGGGTGGACATCTCCTATGCGGTTAGTGTGGTAAGCGATTCACGCAATGCCCGCAGAACCACATGCACAAGTCTGTGAAGCATATCTTCGTGTATCCGAAAGGTACTTCGGATCTCGCTTTGTGTTATCGCAAGGGGAGCAGAACAATCTCTACTGATTCTACGACGCCGCCGGGCGGCGGACGACGCGACCGCAGGTCGACGATGCGATTCGTGTTCTTCCTCGGACAAACACCTATCACGTGGAACTCTCGGAAGCAGCCCACTGTGGCTCTATCTTCTACGGAATCCGAGTATATGGTGGTAACTGAAGGGACGAAGGAAGCGGTGTGGCTTCGAAGGCTTCTAGGCAAGATTCATGTCCAAAACCTGCTGAATCCAACTCCAATTTATGGAGGTAACCAGGGGAGCATTAACCTCGCCCACAACCCGGTGTATCACGGGCGCACAAAGCATATCGAGGTGAGACATCACTTTATACGTGAGAAAATTGTGTCGGGAGAGGTCAATCTTGATTACGTACCCACAACAGAACAGTTGGCTGACATTCTAACAAAACCGCTAGGTCGCATTGCCTTTGAAAGACTCCGAGAGAGACTAGGTCTAGTGAGAATAGAATGCAAGGAAAAGTGACAGACCCATTGGCAGTCATTCTCTTTATTAACAGTAATCTGATTCACAAACCATAGAAAAAGGGACACTTGTCCACAGTTGGAGGACAATCCCTCATTGAAACGTAAACAGGCAATCTCCTCAAACGCTGACTACGTCATAATCTGCACTCTATCTCATCCATTCTCTTAGTAAACTTCCTGCCGATTTCGTCCGGTAAGGAAGGTATACGTGTTCTTTTGGAGTCCGAAATTTCACTGCAGGATGAAGGTGCACCAGTCTCAGAACGAACCTCGAGCTCGATCTCATAACACCGATCCTGCACCAGCAATGTCTCGACTCGGTGCTCCCGCACTTGCGTCTCGCTCTGCACAAACGAACTGAGGAGGCATCGTCTAAACCAGTCTGCAAATGACCTTGCCGATCTGTGAAGAAAGTAACAAAGCAGCCAAAGACCTAGGGGAATGCAGATCATGATCATTGACTGCAACGGCACATAGCTCATGCATCGAAGCCTCAGCAGGAGTCATCATCACCTTTACCTCAATAGGAACGCCCCAAAATAGAGGCATCTGGGGCGAGGGAGGGTGTTAGAGTAAAAGTTAAACTGTGCTGACTAGGCTGTACCTGGACAGCCGCCCCACGACCAGTTGCAATAATAAGCTAAGTTAGTGGAAGTAACTCAGCCCAGTTACTGGAGAGCAGTTACTAACGAACAACAGACTGGCTGAGTTCTGAAATGTACAGTGGGGACACTATATATACCACCTACAGTGTGTGAGTAAAATATCTGAAATTTCCTACTACTCTGCTTGTGTCACCATTCTTGTTCAGGACTGGGGCTGCGACTGATCGTAAGCATCTTCGCCATAGACATCGTGCAACCAGGTTTGGTCCGTGGCCAAAGCGCTACCTTTGGCCTTGGCTTTGGTGTGATGAGCCAGGCCCTCGAGCACTTTGACCACGTCGTTCATGGTGGGTCGATCGTCCCCTCGCTCCTCCACGCACACGAGCGCCAGCTCCACCATCCGCTCCAGATCCTCAGGGGAAGCTTCCTGCGTGCACGGGTCCAGAAGAGGCTCCACGCTCTCCATCCCGCCTACTGCGAACGCCTTCTGAACCTCCCGGACTATGTACTTCCCGTGGGAGAGTGGCTGAGAGGATGTGAGAAGCTCGAACAGGACGACGCCGTAACTGTAGACGTCGCTCTTCTCGGAGAGCCGGTTTGTCATGTAGTACTCTGGATCCAGGTACCCCTGCAGGCATGCATGCATCGATCGATCAGATCCCATGTAACTGTGTTTTCGATCGACATGCAAGGCTAGGGGTGTTTCGACAAGGTTGGAACATCGTTCAGATCAGGGCAAGGTTGAAATACTATGTATGTTGAAACGGTGGGTTTCGATGATCCAGTGAGTGGGGTATGCAGTAGTGAAGAGTGGGAGGTTTGAATGTTGAGCTGCGTGCATACCAGGGTTCCTTTGACTTCAGTGGTGCTGATGTGCTTGTCGCCTCCGTCGGGTGCCACTTTGGAGAGGCCGAAGTCGGCGACCTTGGCGATGTGCGTTTCGTTGAGCAAGATGTTGGCGGATTTGATGTCGCGGTGGATGATCGGTGGGTTCGCCAGCTCGTGCAGGTATGCTAACCCCCTCGCTGACCCGATCGCGATCGACAGTCGTTGACTCCAATCCAGCAAGTACGCTTTCTTGCCTGTAACATCACCATGCATTATCTAAGTATCTTTTAAGATTCACTCTCTGATTGTAATAAAGCATAGTAGGGAATGAATGCGCACCGGATAGCCATTCGCGCATGGTGCCGTTCGGCATGAACTCATACACAAGCATTTGCTCGCCCTGGTCGTAGCAATAGCCGACTAGACCAACGAGATTCTTGTGGTGAACACGAGACAGAAGCTCAATCTCATTCTTGAACTCCTCGGCTCCTTGCATGGAGTCTTCTTGACTGTGCTCTCTTCACGGCCACTCGCTCCCCAGATGCTAACAACCCGGCGTACACCTGCAACGAATCAATCAATCAACCCTTTAGCTTATTCTGTCTGCAAGTATTTTTGCACTGATAACTAGAATTTCTACTAACATATCAGTGCAAAAATAGATGTGTTAGTAGTTTCAAGTACCTTGCCGTAACCGCCCTCGCCTATCTCGTTTTCTTTGGCAAAATTGTTGGTGATTTTCTTCACTTCGGCGAATGAGAACCACCGTGCTCCTGCAATCTGAGGTGCTGCTACGTCCTTCTCCCCTCCTGCTCCTCCCCAATTCGCTGCTCACAAAACTCGATCACGTCAAAAACAGACTCTGAAAGCTGAAACCATCTTTCCAATGAATGCAAGACAAGGGTTCATACCGAATGGTTGAGTCATGTGCTCCATTCTCTGAGCTCTCCGCTTCTGCCACACTGCGTAGGCTGCGATCACCGAGATCACCGCCAGAATGCCCACCACGATTCCAGCGATAGCTCCTGCTCCTAGCCCTTTCTTGGATGCAACTGAAGGTACCACATGCCAACCACGAGATCAGACACTGAACTGAAAGGTCACACCTGCTATGGCAGGTGAATTCTACAGTGAAAGGTGACTACGAAAACAGAATCACTGCTGTGGTCTATATCAAGATAAACTAACTGAATGGTCGAGTCTTGACATGGGAAAAGCAAAATTACTTGCACTTAACTCTGCAAAAAAACTCTCATCGACAAGTTAGAGAGAGGAGCGGAGTGGGCACGTACGAAGCTCGCCGGCGGTGACGACATGGCTGGCGATGTAAGGTTTAAACTCAGGCAGCACAAGTTCCTGATTCGCGAAGGCATGCGTGATATTGGTCATACTATCCCGATCCAACGCCGATTGGCCATCAGCATTGAAGAAGCTGATGTCGATGAGGGCACGATTGTCGGCAGTAAAATGCGCGCTCACCACGAACACTTGCTGGGGCAGCAGACCCAGCTGCTTCCACAAGTCCACAAGCTATCCATGAGGGCGTTCGTGAACACGGAGAATGTGGGTCGCCGGCACTCCATCTCGATCTTGAACGGCTCCACGCACTTGCAGTTGCCGCTGTTGCGAAGGTTGGCCACCTTGCTGCCACTGCAGCTCTGCTCCCCGCACGCGTTCCCGCCCACAACGAATGCCCATGACGATTTCGATGCTCCTAGCCCGTCGCATGCCTGGTCGGGCCGGAACAGATATTCCGCCTTGCACACTGGATTCCCCCCTAATCTGCCATTCCATCCATCCCCCACAATCATCCTCAATTCCTTGACCACTAGTAGGAAACCAGAACAAAGGATGCATTTTTCTTTCTGGTTACAAGGACTTGGCCACACGGTACATGAAGGACACACATTATAATGTCGTTCTTTTTGTCAAAATCAAACCCTTTCAGTCATTGTGAACAACCTTACTCAGGATACTATGTCATTTATGTAAAATTTGTTATGTTACTTATGGATGATTTTTCTACTAGTGTATGGAGTTAGAAAATTTGTACTTTGGTTTGTTTCAAATCACCCATTCAGTTGTAACTTGTAAGTTACATAACTATATTGAGATAAAATGCCCAATTTATAGAAGTGAGGTGATCAATCGTTATACTAAATCAAATCCTACCTAACACACTAGAACAACACAAAAGAAGAGGATTTTACTCAAATGAAGAGAAGTAGGTGACAAACTCACAGGAGCTCGGCTTCACTCAGGTTGAGATTGGGGTTCCTGATGAAGAGATTGTTGATTTGATTGTTCTCAAGTGCCACCACTGACAAATTTTGCGCAATTGATGAAGGAATGAACAACGTCCCATTCAAGGAGTTGTTGCGTGCCCACCTGTTAATTCGAATGAAACAACAATTTTGTTAATTACAAACATTCAACAATAACATATCTCACAATACTTGGTTGTGTGTAGTGTGTACACAAGATATTACTAATATAGATCTCAACAATAACCTTGTACAATTGGTTGTTATGAATAAACCTAAAGACAGGAAAAAAAACAATTCTACAACCTTGGTAACCAAAAGCATACAACAATTCTTACAATGTTTGTAGACTAGGATATTGGAAGATTTCTTCCGAGAAATTGCCAACCAAGTTACTACTCTCCACCCACCTGCAAAATAAAGTTCAAATAAGTGATTTAGAACATTAAGATAATCAAAAAAGCTGAGAGAGGCATTAAAATCACAAAAAAACAAAAAAAAAAAAAAATATATATATATATATATATATATATATATATATATATATATATATATATATATATATATATATATATATATATATATATCTTGACAACATACACAATTCAATAATAAATATTGAATGTTACTTACAAAGTCATAAGATTTGGTGCCGCCTGTATCCAAAGAGGAAATGGTTGAGGATTGAACCTATTAGAGCTAAAATCCCTGTTGAACAAGCCGATTCAACATATTTCTTAAAAATAGAATCATAAAGAAAAGGACTAAAAAAAGAAAAGGATGGAGCAACAATTTCACCTCTAATTCTATACGCTATGACCATCAGACATAGGCAAGAACATAGGGGTTACTGCACCCTTATGGGAGTCAGCTCTGAAATCAAATTATAAAGAAGATGCACTTACAAAACTTGGAGTCCGCTAGCCACTTGTGTCAAGTCTGGAATGGTTCCAGTCAACTGGTTATTTCCTAAAAGCCTGTGAATTGCATAGAAAAATAAATCATTTAGTTTTAAATTTCAAAAGAGTAAGCATAAGCCACATTAACCCATATCAAACAAAGTCTAAAATGGATCCAAAATGAACACTCAAATTTTTCGTGTAGGGGAATATTTTTGTAAAATATTCCTAGAGAAGGGAAAATATTTACAAAGAGGGGAATGCATTATTTTTTCATTTTAATTTCCCATCACTAGAAAACACATTGCAGCTAAATATTAAAAAGATTGTCATCTTAGCACACTGAAGCCAACATAGAGCTTCTTTGTTTGCTTCCGAAGCAACACTATATATATATTCTTCTCTTTACAGATATTTTGAGATTGTTCCCCTATCTGAAAATATTTTACAAAAGTGTTCCCCTAAATGATTATTCCTCCTTAAATTATATATCTAGTCTTAGAAACATAATAATACTTACAATTGATGTAACTTGCCAACATTGGTAGTATTCGCCGACATTGTATTGAAACTTGTTGGAATCGGACCAGATAATTGATTGTTGGACAGGCTCCTGTTGATCACAACCATAGTTGTCATATCAGACAAATTACTATTCATTTCATGTCCTACAAGACGAGTTACTATTCATCACATGTACTTGAAAGGTACATTTGATAAATGGTAACTCGTCCTATAGGACATGAAATGAATAGTAATTTGTCCAATATGACAACCATGATCACAACCAAACATTTATTAAATGACAAAAAAATTGAATTAAAAATATAAGAATGCAATATGGTGTTGAACTTACTTACACAATTTCAAGTGCGGTGATATTTGCTAACGAGTCCGGAATGCTCCCCATAAGTTGATTACTTTTGAGCAACCTAACAATATTGTCAAGGTTGAAATTTTTAAGAAGTGTGCATACATTCAAGGATAGGTCAAATAAACACTTTATTCACAGTAACCTTAAAACAAGTTTCAAAAATTTCTTACAAGTGTACAAGCCTTGTCAACTTTGTGGGTCCACCTTGTGGTGCACCAAGCTCATTTGGGATACTCCCTGAGAAAGAATTATTATTGAGATGGCTGCACAAACCAACACACAAATCTATAAATACCTTCAAATTGATGGGATATTAGAGTAGAAAGTGACTACGAGGAGGAACTAAGTAGTTCAAAAGGTGGCAAGATAGAGTAGCTGAATGATTGAGATTTGACAAAGCATAAATCACAATCATTTCTGCACTAGGCATGGAAATGGCACATGGACTAAGTAACGTCAATTCAACAACATTGAGGTTGAAAAGCATCTATGCTTGTGACCATATTTAGTGAAATAAAAAAGTGGGCGAGTTACATAGAATTAAATTTAAGATTAATTTGACTTAACAAGTGTTTTATGGGACGTACAAGTGCTCACAGCTTCCCATGGTATCCAAGCCAAATCCATCTGCACTCGTGGTAGAGACGGGCAATTTGCCTGACAATTTATTTGTGCTCAGATCAAACCATGTCATTTTTTGAAGAGATCCGAGTGAAGATGGAATTTCACCCGTTAAATTGTTGTTGTTTAAAGCTCTGCAAACCAAATATAAAAGATTAGATGTCTCCAAAAAGAAACAAAAAGGTGGAAGCATCATGAAAAATATGACTTTTTAAATCGGTTCGAGTTTAACATTCCCTTGGTAATGGTAAAGAGGCTTACAAGAACGTTAGATTTTTTAGGTTGCCCAAAGTTAAAGGAATGGTGCCTTCCAAAGCACATCCTTGAAGGATCCTGAAACAAGAATCCAATATGAGCTTAACACGTTCAAGACAAACTTATTTACATAAGGCCCCCGAAATGGCCTTGCTTGAGCGCTTTTCTTAGAACTTAAGGTTGAAACCTTACAAACGTTCTAGATGAAGCAATTGTCCAATTTCTGAAGGTATTGATCCTCGCAATTGTGGGTTAAATGACAAGTCCCTACAAGCATACAACAAATATGTCATTCAATAGAGAAATCCGCTAAGTACGACGGACTGGGGACGTGAACACCCAGTTTTGGTCGGACTGGGGAGGAAAAGTCGAACTGGGCACCAACTTTTTACACTACGATCGAACTGGGGGCTAAACTCAAGAATGCACCGATTGTGATGGTATTCCGAGTTTGGTCCCTAGTTTGACTTGGTGCCTAGTCCGCAGCACAGCGAGAAGCTAGAGTGAAGAGTTCGGAGGGGCAGCGGCGAGCGCCGAACATCTGGTCCCCAATTTCGTGCATTTGGTCCCCAATTTGCTCTACTTAGCGGATAACCGAAAACTGGGCACGAAACGACGGACTGGGGACCAACTGGGGATCAACTAAGGTCCAAACTGGGGACTACTTAGCGGATTTCTCTCATGATTACCAAAAAATATTCTATACTTGTGTCAAGCATCTTTCACAAACATACATAATTATCCTAAACTACTCAAAATACACGTAGTAGTAACACCAATTACATATATCTTAAAATATAAGAACATAGCTGAAAATCAAAGTACACATAACATTCCTGCACTCTAGGAACCGAACTGTATACTAAAGCACCACTCCCCCATAATAATGCTAAATCCATTGTAAAATTGTAACAACAAAACAGAAACTTACAACTCCTTTAAACCCGTGAACGATCCAATCGCTGCCGGAATAGTCCCAGAAATAACATTATTGCTCACAAACCTGCAAAATCATCACACCCATAAACCCTCATTCATAAACAAAATCTCCAATACTCAAAAAACAACCATCTTATAAACTCTCAATCAAATGAAATGCATCGCTTAAACTAAATATGGACTTTAAGCTTAATTTCAGACTTTGAAACATGGGGATCCCCATCTATGACCCTAAATCTTCATAGAACCTAGATTCTAGAAATCATTTTGCAGCTATTGCTGTTGGTTGTGGACTCTCAACTGTCATTCAACAACTTACAAGGAAACCACTGTTGAAGAGGTAGCAGTATCGCAGGTGACGCCACGCCATTTGTTGACACAAGGATCACCACCCGATGTCCATTCTAACGAAGTGGCACCCCATGCTTTGCTTAATGAACTCAGCACACTTGCTGCATAATTAAACAACACATACCACCTCCTTCATCAATATATACTACCCTTTTTGAAAAAACAAAGAACTCATCGCACTTTACAAAGCTTTCTATTGAAAGTACTCTTTTTTTAACGTATATAAGCTGTTATTCTTGGGGATTCAAGACTCCAGCAGTAGGTCGATAATAAGTGAACTTTGCAGGAGGTTCTTGAAGGTGAGCTGTTTTTTGGGATCACTTAGAACTCTAACTTCGTGACAAAGATTTGGAAGAGTTCAGAATTGATGAGATTAGTTGACTACTTACTTAAATGGCCTATTTTCACAATTTGCTTCACTAAGAACGATGCAAGAGGAGGATGACTTGTTGGATCATGTCAACAAGATCAAGGCATTAGCGCATGAGTTGGCTTGTTTGGAGGCACCCGTCACGGATGGAGATGTGGTCATGACATTGTTGGAGAGCTTGCCACCATCCTTTGAGTTCCTCATCACCGCTTTGGAGACAAGGCCAATGAAGGAGCTGACCTTGGAGTTTGTTACAGCCCGTTTGATGCATGAGGTCACCAAGCGCAAGGAGAATGAGCCCCAAGGAGAGGGATCAGCGCTTGTGTCAAGATTTGCCAACGGAGGCAACACCAAGGCTTCCAAGGACACAAGAACATGCTTCAAGTGTGGCAAACCAGGCCACATTACAAGGTTTTGTAGGTCCAACCAAGCCCAAGGCAAGGAGAGTGCACATCAAGCCTCAAAAGTGGAGGATGGGGAGGATTTCGCCTTTGCTACACATGGAGGAGGAGAGAAGGCCGACATGTTCACTTGGATTGTCGATTCGGGGGCCACACAACACATGACCAGCCATCGAGATGCCTTTCACACCTATCAATCCGTTGTGGGGAAGAAGATTTACATGGGAGACAATGGCATGGTGGAGGCACTTGGCATGGGGGAGGTGCATGTGGAGGTGCAAGACAAGGGGCAGCCCAAGAGGATCACTATTCGTGAGGTGCTCCATGTGCCCAAGTTGCATGCCAACTTGCTTTCGGTAAGCAAATTGGCTTTGGGAGGTTTGAAGGTGCAATTCAACAATGTAGGGTGTGTTGTGAGGTCACCAAGTGGTATGTTGATTGCATCAGCCCCTCGTGAGGGCAATTTGTATCTTCTTCGATTCACCAAGGTGAATGGGAGTTCATTTGCTTGTGTGGCTCAAGGGTCAGCCCATGAAGAGCTTGTGAATCTTTGGCATAGGAGGCTTGGGCACTTGAATTTGAAGAGCTTGAAGGGCCTCCAACACATTGTGAAGGGGTTGGACCTCTCTTCTTGCAAGCACGATTGGAGTTCCTTGGCTTGCAAGGGGTGCATTGAGGGCAAGCAAGCAAGGCAGCCCTTCCCCAAGGATGGAGCAACAAGGGCCACCAAGAAATTGGAGTTGGTGCATTCGGACGTGTGCGGGCCAATGAAGACCACTTCCATTGGAGGAGCAAGGTATTTTGTCACCTTTATAGATGATTTCTCACGCAAGATATGGGTGTATATGCTGAAGTGCAAGAGTGAGGTGTTTGGGCGTTTTGAGACTTGGAAGGCGCTTGTGGAGGCCCAATCTGATTGCAAGGTGAAGGTGCTGCGGTCGGATAATGGAGGGGAGTATGTCTCCAAGGCCTTTGAGAACTTCCTCAAAGCCCATGGCATTGAGCACCACACATCAGCCCCCTATACGCCTCAACAAAATGGTGTTGCGGAGCGTGCAAATCGCACGATTGTGGAAATGGCAAGGGCCATGATTCATGGGCAAGGGCTCAAGTATGAGCTATGGGGTGAGGCGGTGAGCAATGCGGTGTATACAAGGAACCGCTGCCCCACTCAAGCATTGGTAAGCAAGACACCTCAAGAAGCTTGGAGTGGAGTGAAGTCCCATGTGTCTCATATGCGTGTTTTTGGTTGCATTGCCTATGCCTTGGTTCCAAATGCCAAGAGGACCAAGTTGGATGCCAAGGGCATCAAGTGTCTTTTGCTTGGGTATTGTGAGGGAACCAAGGCCTATAGGCTGATGCGTGTGAACACCAAGGCCATCATCAAGTGTAGGGATGTGACATTCTTGGAAGATCGAGGCGCTGATTTTAAGCACTTGGAGGTGAGCCCAAGTGGGAGAATTGGAGGACCAGCCGATAATGTGGGCTTAACTCCAAGTGTTGACATTGAAGAAGTGGGAGATGAAGATGAAGAATATTTGGAGGAACCCAAGGAGGGGGAGGTGTTACCGCAGCGGAAGAAGATATCAACTACATGCTCACCAAAGGAGCAAGAGAAGGACCAGCCCAGGGAGGAGCCACGTGAGGAGCCCCAAGAGGAGCCAAGATACCCCACAAGGACTCGCAAGCCACTTGGGGATTGGTGGATGAACCACATTCTTCCTCCACCACATGAAGATCAAGCAAATGTGGCATTCCTTGGAGACCCATCTACACTTGGAGAGGTGCTGAATTGTGAAGATGCAAGCAAGTGGGAGGTGGCTATGGAAGAAGAGTACAAGGCCCTCATTCACAAGGGCACTTGGGAGCTTGCACCCCTTCCTCCCAATAGATCAAGTGTGGGCTGTAAGTGGGTTTTCTCCACCAAAAGGGATGCTTTGGGGCATGTGGTGAGGTATACAGCAAGGCTAGTTGCTAGGGGGTTCACCCAAGTGGAGGGGGTGGATTTCAATGAGACATTTGCCCCCGTTGCCAAATTCAACACAATTCGGTGTGTTGTGAGCATTGGGGCAGCCATGGACCTTGAGATGCACAACATGGATGTGAAGACCGCCTTCCTCAACCCCAAGTTGGAGGAGGTCATCTACATGGATCAACCCCGAGGATTTGTGCAACAAGGCAAGGAGCATCTCAAGTGCAAGTTGAAGAAGGCACTTCCCGGTTTGAAGCAATCCGGGAGGGCATGGTATCAAGATATTGATGCCATGTTTGTGAGGAAAGGCTTCCAAAGAGGCCACGCTGACCACTCTTTGTATATCATGCAAAGTAGTGAGTTTCTTGTAATTGTTGTGTTGTATGTGGATGATTTGATCCTCCTTGCAAGTAGCATGACCAAGATGTTGGAGGTGAAGGCTATGCTCAAGGAGGAGTATGAGATGACCGATTTGGGAGAGCTAAGTTATTGCCTTGGAGTGGAGTTCAAGAGGGATAGGGCTGCCCGCACCATCACCATGAGTCAACACAAGTACCTTGAGGAGATTCTCAAGAGGTTCAAGATGGAGGAGTGCAAGGCCATAGGTACACCACTTGACACTCATGTGAAGTTGCCCAAGCTCACGGAGGCTGACTTTGAAGAGGTGAAGGCTGAAATGGCAAGTGTGCCATACAAGGCTGCGGTTGGGTGCCTAATGTATGCCATGGTGGCTACAAGGCCCGATTTGGCCTTTCCCGTGAGTGTTGTGAGTCAACACATGTCCAAGTATGGCCCAATGCATTGGGCAGCGGTGAAGAGGGTCATGAGGTACCTCCAAGGTACACTTAAGCTAGAGTTGCAACTTGGAGGTGCAAATTTGTTGTTACGTGGCTATTGTGATGCAGATTGGGCCGGTGATGAAGGAGATAGGAGATCCACCACCGGTTATGTTTTTATGCTTGGAGTGGGTGCCATTTCATGGAATTCTAAGAGGCAACCCACCATAGCACTCTCTACAACGGAGGCTGAATACATGGCCATGAGCCAATGTAACAAGGAAGCCATTTGGTTGAGGCAACTCTTGGCTGATGTAGGCTTTGTTGAAGAAGGTGGCACACAAGTGTTGTGTGACAACCAAGGAGCTATTGCCTTGGCCAAGAATCCTACACACCACTCACGAACCAAGCATATTGATGTGCAACATCATTTTATTCGTGAGCAAGTGAAGGATGAAGTGATTGAGCTCAAGTATGTGCCTACCCAAGCTATGGTTGCTGATGTGCTAACCAAGGCCCTTGGAAAGTCACAACACTTGATCTTGATTGAGAACATGGGGCTTGGTGTCTTTGCCCACTAGCAAAGTGGGAGTGTTGAGAACATGTACCTATTGGAGTAGATAGTGTACATGGAGGCGTAGGAGTAGAACTATACACTTAGTTCAAAGACTCCATTAGGTGTTGCTAATAGTCAAAGGCAGCCTATAGTGGTGAGTTATCCCACATGGTTAGGACATATGTAGAGGAGGCTTCCTCCTACTTGTATTCAGCCCTTGCATGGCTGAAGTCAAATCCAATACCATATAAGTAAAGCTTTTCCCTTCATTCTCAATAGTTGGAGCACATCAACAACATCAAGACACTTGCGGATCAACTCGCATGCTTGGATGTGCCGATGAGGGAGGATGACATTGCTTGATAGTTTGCCACCTTCATTTGAGACGGCATTGGAGACCTTAAAACTTGCTGACCTTAAGATGGAGTTTGTTGTGTCAAGGTTGATGCATGAAGTGTCTAAGAGGAAGGAGAAGGGTGCTCCAAGTGGTGACGTATCGTTGGTGGCGGCCCAAAACGAAGGGAGGATGCAAAATGGCCCAAGAATGTGCTACAATTGTGGCAAACCAGACCACATTGCAAGGTATTGCTTTCGAAACAACAAGAAGGAGAAGGAGAGTGCCAATGTTGCAAGCAACAACAACAACGAGGCCGATTATGTGCTTTTAAGCGCCGTTGTTGCAAGCAAAGAGGAGATGGAAGTGGAGCATGCCTTTGCAATCAATGATGGAGATGACAAGACCATGGTCAAGTGGATCATGGATTCTGGAGCAACCAAGCACATGTCACCCCATAGGGCATCGTTCGAAACATATGAGCTAATATCACCACCACGAAATGTGCACTTGGGAGATGACAGCATTGTGCATGCGGTTGGAGTTGGCACCATTGTTGAGGAGGTGATGGTGATGGGAGTCAAGCACAACATCAACATGAAGGAGGTGCTCCACATCCCCAAATTCAAGAAGAACTTGATTTCCGTGGTAATACTTGCTCTTAACGGTTTAAAAGTGGAGTTTGATGATGATGCATGCATTGTGAGAGATGTCAATAGAAAGGTGATTGCTAGATTGCCGAGAGTAGGAAGCTTGTATGAAATGCCCTTCTCCATGCATGAAATGGCCAATGTAGCACACCAAACGCCACAATTAGCCCCTTTGGAGCTATGGCATAGACGCCTTGTGTGAACCCAAAAACCACCATGAGGTGGCATTTGGTCACAAGGGGTTTTGAAGAGCAAGATTAGATGAGAAAAGAAGAGGGGAAGAAGAAAGACAAGAAGAAGACAAGGAAATAGGGAAGAAGAAGAAGAGAACCACCGGCCGGATGGCTTGGAAGTGGTCTCTACTCTTTTGATTGCCATTCCTTCGTCTTAGGTCCAAATGGGGCGTGCCATAGCTTTTTGGAAAGCTAAGCTCAATGTGCACCCGCCCCTAAAATCTCAAAGGCAGAAGATCAACGAGCTAAGACTGATTGCTGTTTGACTGTGGCGGTTTTTGCCACTGCCGGGGGGGAAAACATTTTCAACACCCCGACTTTGGAAGCTCATATCTCCCTCTCTACAACTCGGAATTGAGCATGCTTTATACCATTGAAAAGCTCTACTGGAGCTCTATCTAGTGTAGAAATCTCAGAGGAGTTGAAGAAAAATCGAGTGAGTTATGGGGGAAACAATCTGGCTGGCTTTCATGGGGCAAGAACAAGCTCTTATCTTAAAGGGACTCAATAAGGAGGAGGAAGATGAGTGAGACAAGCATTTTGAGAAGGGCTCTCCTTCTCCTAACTACTAACACTTCAACAACAAGATCATTTTGAGAAGGGCTCTCCTTCTCCTAACTACTAACACTTCAACAACAAAATCATTTTGAGAAGGGCTCTCCTTCTCCTAACTACCACTACTAGGATTTTGGGCCATTAGCAACGTCTACGGTGTAGCAATGTACTCTAAAAGCTGTGACTCGGGAACCCTGTGACAACGTTGTTCGAACCACGTTCCCGGCAGTGCTCTCAGTAGCGCCATGGTTAGGGTGTAACGGTAGCCACGTTTGTTGTCTGTAGGGAACGGGAAGTTCCCATACCTATTGCCTCCGTGGACCAGTAAGAAATTAGCCACGTGGCAGCTTAAGGTCTTCTTAGTGAATCTTAGGCTGTAAATTTTTAGTACTATTAGATTCACTTCTCATTTTTTAACCTAGTGTTTTTTACATTTACGCCAGGGTAAAAAGTATGGTGAAAAATATATGTTTATAATGTGTTTTTAAATGATGTGATTTAATCGAGGGTAAAATGACATGGATGAGAAAATTTAGTTTTACTGCATGTTTTCACATGAGTTGAATTAGTCTAGGGTGAAATTGTATATTTGGTGTTATATTTAAGACGGTGTCTAATTATATACATGTAATCGTGCTAAAAGGTAATCCACGTGGTGTGTACGGATTGGTCAACATATGGAAATTTGTACGCCTTCATTTAATACACCTATTTTTTTGGGTTAAAATTGGAAAATATATAATCTTATTTCAGCTACGATGCGACCAATTCCAGTTCACTAATTGCATGAAACCAAAGCAAACATGGGGTAATGCTTTTGAATGTCCAAAATGGGGTGGGGTGTTTATGAACACGTCCAAGTGTTCCATTTTCATGGTCGAGCGTGACAGGGGGTCGAGGTGCCGTATCGGAATGCCTCATCTGTACAAGGTGATGCAGAAAATACCCCGAGGGAAATGGAACCATTATCTACATATCTACACATAACTATGAGTTACTATAGCTAACTATGAATCTGCTGAGACAGAAGGGGAACTGTGTAGCGGCCGCTGCTCCTCGTCTTCGTCGTCTTCGACGTCGTCATCTCCGTCGTTTTCCTGATCTGCACCTAAGTCTTCCGACTCGGATCCAGACTCCTCGCCTGAGCTGTCCCTATCGCTGCCGCTCCCGTCGGAGCCACTTGCCTCCTCGTCGCTGTCCGACTGGTCCCCTTCCTCACCGCTAGAATCTCCGCTTTCGTCCTCAGCGCTCTCCACCTCCTGCGCTGGTTTTCGTTTTGTCTTCTTCTTTGTGGGTGTCTTGGTAGCTTCGACTGCTGGCTGCATCTGGACGCCAAAGTTCCCATGGCGAACACGTTCCATAACTGTGGGAATCCCATTTTGCTTGGCAAAACGAACCTCCTCCTCGGTCGGTGGTCTCCCAAATTCGTCCATCTGCGCTACAGTAACAAACATTTAAGAAGCCTTCGAATTGAGCATTGGAAAAGTGATTCGGTTTAGCCATAAGTTTACTGCTAAATGAATGGCTACCGTTACAAAATAAAAGGGGAAGGGTAGAGGAACTTACAAAACCAGCAACCAAGCCAGAAACTCCTTTTGAGCCGAGCTTATGGCTGAAGGGCTTTCTCCTGATGCGCTCATCGGCAGCCACCTTGCATTTGTCAGATTTCGCTTGATATGCAGGGTTAGATAGTGAATGAAAGATATTATTCCAAGATTCTACGCTAACCCCCCCGGCCACAGGTACACTATTCTTATTCACTGCCTTGGCAAAAGTCCTGCGCAACCTCACTCGTCGCTCTCTAATGTTATTGCCTATCAACTGCATCACCCAAGCATCATCCCAATCCCCAGGGTAAATCTTTTTTAACCTAAGTTTGAACCTCACTTTTGCTAAATTATCCTGTTGAGACCAATCCAAATGCCACGGAAAAGTGTAGGCCGCCCTTTCAAAGGCAAATGCCTTCATGTGCCTCCAGAATTGCCCGACAGGTTGGGCCTGAGCATTGACTTCGCAAGGCGGGACATCCTTTACAACATCCCATGTACCAACTGACTGAGGATCTGAAAGAAGGACCGAACCAGTAGCTGATGGGCATGGAATTGGATTCGAGGAATCGCTGGAAGGGGAATTACCTACTCCCCCATTTCCAACATTTACCTGTTTAACTTTAGCGGTTACTGCTCCTGTCGCCTTGCTGCGCCGCCCTTTTGAGGACTCCCTCGGGCTGGGGGACAACTTCTGGGTCAGTTTCGCATAGTTCTCCTGCAATTGAGCCATCTGCCTATGTATATCCGCCATTTCCTCCAAGGTGATTAAACGTCCTTCAGTCTCAGCCAATTCTTTCCCTTTCGGTGCTCCCCGACTTTCTTTGGTCGTCTGCGCTTCCACCTTCTCCTTCCCCGACGCTTTCCTCCCACTGCATTTCGCCTTGTCCTTCCCCGAGGCTTTCCTCCGACTGCATTGCGAGTTATGTGAGCCGTCATCTGCCCTGGTACACTTGCATTTTGACCTCTTCTTTACTTTCGAGCCCGCACCCCTTCTCGCAACAGCCCTCTCACACAGCTACCACAGATAGAATTAGTGATTTCCTTAGGCCATACTAAATTGGAAAGAAGAAGGTGACAATGAAAGATATGATAAGATGTTTTTGACTTACTTCTTCGTTCTTCTCCACGAAAGCTGAGCGCTGCTCTTTGGGCATATGCCTGAGCAAGGTTTTAACTGACGAATGCACCAGTGAAGACCTGACAGTCTCTCCCGGAGGTGGGTGGATTCGAGCGGCGATGCTCGGTGGAATTCCCTGTGTATCTGCAGTAAGACTCACTGGTTCTGAATCTTTCGAGGGACTCTTTGGTGGACGCTGTGAGGTTGTTGAGTTCCTCGCAGGGGACTTACGAAAGGGCTGAGGTCGAATGGAACAAGCTGCAACAGGCGAGGTAGGTGATAGAGGGGACGAGGGGGAGGTTGTCTGTTGTTCTATCGACATAGGTATCTCTAAACTAGTACCTTCATTCTGAGGTGCATCTAACTGAATCTGGGTACGAGTTTGCTCGGATGCAGGGCTCTGAATTGAAGGCCTCTCTACGCAAGCAGGGGTTCTAAGCTCGGGTAATGGTGACGTAGGATTGAAAGAATGCGGCTGTATCTCTACCGTCCTCCTATCTTCTTCAACCCCATCATGTGCTATCTCTACGCAAGCATGGGTTCTAAGCTCGGGTAATGGTGACGGTGAAGTAGGACAGAGAGAATGCGGCTGTATCTCTACCGTCCTCCTATCTTCTTCAACCCCATCCTGTGCTATCTCTACGGTTGCAGGGGTTGTAAGCTCGGGTAATGGTGACGTAGGACAGAGAGAATGCGGCTGTATCTCTACCGTCCTCCTATCTTCTTCAACCCCATCCTGTGCTAAGTGAGGGAAACCTGGGAAATCAAGAGGTGGAGTGGGATTTACCTCCGACCTTGTACGAGGGGTTGTCGTCTCCCGAGCACTAACATGTGAGGCACTACCACACAGTTCAACAGAATGAGTAGAATTTAAGGCTTGTGAATTCTCTACTGGATTTACGATGAAAGGTGCTAAACGCAACGCTGTCTCGCTCATGTCCACAGGGTTGGTCGAAGGAGTACACGCTCGAGTTCGCCTCCCCCTTGGCTCCCTGTTGTCCTGAAGGTCAACTTCGCCACGCACTTTGCTTTGTCGTTTTTTCTTGGCTGGTGAGGTAATTTGCAGGCGAATCTTGTGGTAGTCGGAGTTGATCTCCAAATTTGTGACTGTCTCCTTCCCCGTCACTAGGGCCGCGGCTTCAAATTCGCCGCCCAGATCTTTGGACCGTCTCTTTTTTTTCAAGGGCTGAGCTACTGGCACGACATCGCCTCCTCCGTCCGCATGGGGTGAACGGATTGAAGCTACACTCCTCCTCGGGCGGTCAGGCGAACCCCCTGGCTCTGGATGTCGCCGCGTTGGTCTCGAATTCGGAGCGCCATCTTCGCCAGAGGTATGTCTCCTTCTGCGCCGGGATCCTTCTTCTGGTACAAACGACTCGGACGGTGGCTCTGCGTTCACCACCACGACTTCAGCACGGCGTTTTTTTGTCGGCATTGCTTGCCGTTGCACCTGCAATCAAACAAGGAAAATGAAATTACACTAACTCCCGTGCCTACATGAATTACAAACTAAGCGAATTGAACGACACGGGAGATTGGCTGGGTGGCTCACTGTAGTTGAGGTAGCTTGAGATTTGAACTTTGTATGCGCTGGTCCAGCCCTGGCACGAAGCTGAATCACAGTAGAAGTCTACTTTTCACCCTGAAAACTCGCAATGTACCTCTACAGTGGATACGCAATAGAGTTTGATTTGTACCTGGAGCCTACCAAAAACTTTCACCAACCAACGCGTAAAATTGGAAGCTAAAATGTGACAAAGAAGATGGCAGTTGGTAGTCTTTGCGGAGAAAAATTACAAAGTGCAACCCTGTGGTTCTCTAATCAATGCGCAGTCGTGCAGGTTCAACATTCAACTTCTACCACTACAATCAGACTGCAAGGAGGGTAGCAGGGAAGTACCTCGGCCGATTGAAGTGAAGTTTTTGTTCAGCACGTCGAAGGAAGGAAGCTTTCAACTTCGCCACGCCCTGAGCCGACGACCCGTGCGGCTGCAACTCTTGCGAGCACGCTGAACACCAACCTCCTACCGGCTATGGCGCACTAAGCGGCTGAAGGACACGCTATACTCCCTCAAACTACGCAAGCTCTAACAGGTTCGTGATCTCCCAATCACTCTCACTGTCATGCACTAATCTTCCTTCAACTCCCTATCGCCCCCGACTCCTAAAAACGCTGCTAGTGATTGAATAAGCAAAAACAGTAATACACAGTGAGCCACGACAGGCGCTTCAGTAAACAGCGTGATGTGAGTGGCTATGGCGGGCAATGCGCACTAAGGAAAGCATCAGTCGCAGCACTACACTCACGCGACTACACTCACGCGACTATGCGAAGCTCATAGGAACAGTGGATAATTGAAACGAGAGCACGACTGTATCAAAAAGCGCTGCATCAAAAAGCTCAAAGTGGTTGGGGAAATGGGAGGGTGAAGGAGACCCTGTTTGATCGAGGGAGGGAAGACGGTCCGTTAAACCCTAAACTCACATGTACAGGTTGGGACGAACCGCATGTTCCGTGGCTGTAGATTTTGTAGTGAACTCGTAGATGAATAGGGCCCCGATATCTTCGGGCAGTTCAAAATTCTGGATTTGCCGCCTGTTCTTGTAAAAAAGTTTTCGTTAAATCAATTCTGCTTTTCATGTGATTAGCCCTTAATAGTGTGGTGAGTCTGTGAAAATGCAGAATAAAATGTGAATTATTTATATAGCAAAGTACTATATCATTTATAAATGACTTTCAATCAACGAATTTTTGTATTTGAGGACTTATTTTTTGACAATTGGACAGGGGGTATGATAGTACTCATATTGCTCTTTTGCTTAACATAATCTCTACTTTGAATTGTATGTAGTGACCATGAGGACGCACAAAGTAGTCGAAGCTTCAAATGTTGTTCGTGTGGAAGCATTGGTCAATGAAGGGGGTTCTCATAAAGACATGGAGGTTCCAGAGCGGAGTCGAAAAAGAAGAAGAACCACATTCCCTAGTGCAAGGCAAGAAGATGGACCGATATTTAGAGTGTATTGCCCTTGTCTCAAATGTGATGCACGTACAAAGCCCACATTGAGACTTCTGAGCATTTGCGCAGAGCACATTGCTCAAAATGGTATAGGCACAAAATGGAAGGTGAATTTCCCATTCTCATATACTTTTTGAAAACTTCTCATTTCTTATATTATCATATTCCTCATAGGGACATTACTAGTATGTAAGGAATTAGAACTATGTTCACAAGCAGCATTAATGGGTTGAGGGGATTTGATATCAAATTGAGATATGGTATTTGACGTGTCAACATCCGCAATAAATGGATGGTGATGTTTTGAAGATTTATGAATAAAAAAGTGATTTGGTGGATCACGAGTCATAAATTGCCTTAATGAAACCATCAATTTCATGATATTTGGATATCATGTGATTTGGATTTGTAAAGTATGATTTATAAAGTTTCGTTGGAATTCCTAAGTTTCAATGAAGAAATTATGTTTTACAAAGGAAGCGGAGTTTCTATCTATCTATGTGTTTAGAGTTCTTCTTATATTGAGAAATACAATCTCATAAATTTGTCTTTCCTTCTTATGAAACTAATTTGTGTTGACTGGGAATACAGGCTGTATATGACAGCCAAATTTCAGAAATACAAATAGGTGAGGCCCCTGGGCACTCAGAATCAGGTAGTGCTTCAGCCCTTGAACCGGGCCCTAGTCAACCGACATCTTTGGCCGCCCCCCCAGATATTCAGGTTTTCCTTCAAGGCCCAAACTAGACCTTTTTGATTCCCTTCATCATTATATAATCAATTGACATCTTCTATTGTAGGAACTTAGTATTAAAAACATATAGAATGTTAGTTATACGTTGCCTTGGGACATTTTGAGGAAGTCACAACAGGAAAACTGATTAAGAACTCTTCTTTGTATTGTACATAATACTGCTAAATAATTGTGATATAGATTTTGCTTTATGTATTTATGGACTTAACGTGGCACCTACTTGAATGTATAGGTAGATGAGTCTTGGCAAGATGACCTCACTTTTGAGGATATGCTTGCGCACCATGGAGCGAGGGATCCTTCTACAATAAGGATTCAATCTTCTAAGGGGCCTGATGCAGAGATGACATTCCTTGAAAGAGAAGCTTCAACGAAATTGTACAATGGAGCAACTTCAAGCAGACTAAAAATCATTGTAGAGTTTTTAAACCTTCAAACTCGTCATGGGTGGTCCAACTTAGCAATGGATGACATATTTTCTACAATTTCTGATGAGGTTATTGCCAAGAACTTAAATTCCAAAATGCCACGAAGTAGACAAGAGGCTCGAAAAGTAATATCAGATGTAGGACTAGATTACACTGTAATCCATGCTTGTCCATGTGACAAAACTTTGTACTATGGTGTCTTCGAAAAAGCTACCTTTTGCCCAAAATGCAAGATATCACGTTATGGGAATACGACTTTGAAGACTACGGTTCCGCGAAAGGTACTTTTAATTTTAACTTATGTTTTTTAAGGTTCTTATGATTTGACATTACTTTGTGGCTTGGGTTTAAAGACATGTGCAAAGTATTAATTTTGTGCTTTGATGACAGAAAATGTTTTATTTCCCCGTCATCCCCCGACTTCTTGCTCACTATCGAAGCATGGAGTTAGCACCATTGATGACATGGCATGCTAAGAATGTGAGTAATGATGGGATTATGCGGGTTCCGGCAGATAGTGGGGCGTGGCAATCAATATTAGGGAACCCCAAGTTCTCTTGTATGGTTGAGGAGCCACGAAATGCATGGATGGGTTGTGCAAGGGACGGAGTAAATCCCTACTCAAATAATTCCGCGAGTCATTCTACGTGGCCCATCATGTTAGTATTATACAATCTTCCTCCATGGTTGACTATCCAAAAACGACATATCATGCTCTCAGCAATCATACCAGGTAATTGTAATTTCTTCAATTTAGTACTCCAAACTATACTCAATTAAAGTCATAGCACTAATAACTGTAAACCTATGCTTCTTATTGAATGCTAAAATTTGGTGATATTATTCCCACTATACAAATACGTAGAATTTTTTGAGGTACGTAAATATTCTTGGGATCCATAACGGATAATATGGTGAAATGTACAAATGAGGATGACGTATACTTTCACAGTCTAGGATTTCAGCCTAATCGTTGATGCCCCCACGGACCCCCCACAGGTTTTCAGTAGTGGTTGACTACTGTTGTCTTTAGTTTTTTATTAACGGTCAACTGTTATTGCCGTAGCTGGTGGTGGAGGCTTTTTGAAACTCGTAAAGGTGAAATTAGGTAGGGGATCAGTGGATATGAGATTTGTGGGGAGTTGGTCCAAAATCAAATAAGACAGTTTTGGGGGGAATTGTGACCTCGCAGAAAAAAAAACCTTCTGGCAGGGCCGGTCTTTTCATTAGGTAACCAGTCGGGGCACTTTGATTTTTTATTTTTTATTTTTATCTTGAACAATATATGCTTTAATGAGGGGGGCACTTTCTGTAACTTGCATCATATGGGTCAGAGGGGCTATGGCTAATTCGGAAGAACCTGTAGGAGATTGTTGAGCACAGTGGCCCACATAGAGAGTTAGATAGATAGAAACTCCGGTTCTTTTATAAAAGTCACCCCACATATGATCATTTAGTTTCTAATCCAAACCCAAGTATATTTTCTTGAACCTTACATATGGCAAAGGGCTTCCATTGTGCCTCTAGCTACCTTAGAAGCCACCCAAATCCCCGAAACTATTACTCATTGTTTTGAAATTGTGATTGTACAGGAAAGAAGAAGGTGAAAGACATGAACACCTACCTACAACCCATGATCGCAGAATTGCGTAGACTTTGGGAAGAGGGAGTAGATGCAGTCGACGTGTCCGCATCACCAGAGAAGAGGCATTTCAACCTGAGGGGCATGCTCCTATGGACAATGCACGATTTTCCCGGGTATGGTGTTTGTTCCTCCTTGCAAACTCAAGGACACCACGCCTGCCCCCCATGCGGACCGAACCTGCAGTCCCACACTTCCAAAGCTTTAAAGAAGGTGATTTACATGGGGCATAGGAAGTATTTACCCTATGGAAACAAATATCGTAACGCACGTTATGACAAAGAGTTTGGCAAAAAAAGAGCCGGAATGCCTCCTATTCGTACGACTCCAGAGTTTTGGTGGAGGAGATGGAAATCAGTGAAAGCCAAAGAAATTACAAAAAAGGAGGCTGGGGTGAAAGCTAAATCTATTTTCTACAGACTACCTTACTACAAGGTATGTGTCTATATGGATTGGTTGAGGCTGTCCATGTAAAGTAAATAATTTGGAAACTTATTTTTACTTGTACTAATATTATTTTATTGACAAGTTGTTCTGGCTCTTTTAGGATCTTCCTATACCGCATCTATTGGACCCAATGCACATTGAGAAGAATGTTTGTGCAGCCCTATTCAAAACATTTTCAAATTGCAAGGGAACAAAAGCTGATAGCGTTGCGGTGCGAAATGCATTCAAAGAAAATGGCATGCGGTACGATTTACATGCACATGAAGATGGACGGGACAATCGGGGCAATATGAAGTACAAATATGCTCCAGACCCCTGGATTTGGACAACGGAAGAGTATGACTTAGTCATACGGACCATTTCATCTACTAGGACTCCCACCGGGTATGGCTCTTCATTTTCCACTAAGTTTAGTGAAAAAAAAATAGTGGGAATGAAAACACATGACTACCACAATCTTTTACATGACCTATTTCCTATAGCTATTAGAGGTACACTAACTAAAGAAATCCGTGACATAATTTATAGGTTGGGGTCTCTTTTTAAGTGGATTTGTTCTAAAGAAATTAACAAGCTAGACATTGAGTTCAAAAAAGAGGAAGCGGCAGAGATTCTATGTTTAATGGAATTGCATCTGCCCCCTACTATTTTTGACATTCAATTCCACTTGGTAGTTCACCTAGTAGAAGAGGTAGAACTTGCTGGACCTGTATCTCCCCGTTGGATGTATTTCTTAGAGAGATACATGAAGACCTTAAAAGGGTTTGTTAGACAGAAGGCTCGTCCAGAGGGCAGCATGGCGGAAGGGTACATTGTCTCCGAGACAATGTTCTATGTCACAGAGTTTGTCCAACGCCTCTTCAGCAGAGCCCCAAGGCTATGGGAAGCAGATGAGAGTGAGCGATTCTCAGGGATTGTGTTGCCCAAGATGAAAAGTGAGCAAATTCTTAAGCCGGTTCTAAGAGAACAAGTGCATAGATTTCTACTTCAAAACTCCCCTGCCTTGGAAACTTGGCGTGACAGGTAATACTTTTTCATTAGAATAAATCATTAGTCAAAGGTATTCCATTTGTACTTGATTATTTACCAATTATACAACAACGTCTTAGTATATATGCATTCCTCTTAAGTAGGATAAAATTGAACTAACATGGTGTGATTTTTGTGTTGGACATAAAGATATGCCTTGGAGAAAAGTGTAGACCCAAGTTTACCAAGTTTTAGAGATTGGGCCTTGCCAACTCTACAAGCGGCACAAAGAATGGGTGAGAGTATATCACAAATGGCTCTTGATATTGCCATAGGCCCACAAGTAAAAGCAGATTTCTGTTCTGCTATGTGGGCTTACGGGCGCCATTTTAGAATCATGGATAGAGACATGCACAAAAAAACAACCTTTGATTGTGGCATATCATCTATGTATGATGAGGATGGAGAAGGTACGGAGTACCTAGGGTATGTAGAAAGTATCATGCAGGTCCACTTTGATAGTTTTGATACCGTTTTGATCAAGGGGAAATGGTATCCTTCCATCATTCGACGGGGGTCCACAGGTACTCTTATAAAAGATGAATGTGGAGTTGTGCGAGTCAAGGCAGGCCGCTTCATGTCTGACACAGTTGTGACAGACGAGCCATTAGTTTTTCCTAAAGACGTAAGTCAGGTCTTCTTTGTGGACGATAATATCAACTGGGGGAGGAAGCTTGTGGTTCATGTAAACACACGCTCTAAGCGTGTATTTTACAAGCGTGAAGGCGGTGAACTGGGGGATTCCGAGAACGAGGGGGGTGAATCCGGACTCCCCATTGTAGATGCAACGGACACATTCAGGAGGGGCGATACGCTAGTATCGGTGGAGGCCGACGATGCCGCCGGCGAGGATGACGCTCAGACCCTGGATGGCGACAAAGAGGATAACGACGAGCGGGGGATGGATAGCCTCGAATTGTCGGATGAGGAGGAGGAAGCGCCCCACCCTTGGCACATCGGCTTCAACCTTCCAGATTTGGAGGCAAATGAACTTGCCGAACTGGAAAGCGACGGTGAATTTGACGAGGAATGAGCACCCTATGCTCCTGAACTGTAGCCAGGCTCTCCACCAGCTGTAAATATGGGGTAAGTCGCATCAACGGGAAACTCCTCGAGTTTCATGCACACTTTTCCACGTTTAGGTTTTCACCGTTCGTGCTTTTCAAAGGCAGGCCCTCGAACGGCCAGAAGATGCCGTGCCGCAATGCGAGGGTACGATTCTGGTTTTGTACAGTACTCCGTTACATATGCTGTACTTTCTGCCGAGGCTCTCCACTTCCAGAGGCTCTCCACTTTCAGATCGACAGAGCTTGGATTTTTGGAGTGTTTAGGGTTTGATGTTGAAAAAAATTAAGCTCTCGCAACCTCGTTACGCACTAGATAGTTCCTTGCAGGAATTTGGTCCGCGGGATTCTACGGAATTGATACCACATTTACCAGCTGATGTGTTTGTCGGGAGAGTATGGCCACTTCTGTTCCAAGGCACCTCCCGGTTAAAGCAAGTAGAGATACTTCTGAATCTCAGGCTTGTGTCCTCAGTATGGGCAGAATTTGTAGATGATTCCGAAGAGATGTTCGAGCTTCAACTACGCCTCACCCATTCCATGACTGAACTTGAATATAGATCTGCCCCTGCGCGGTTCAAAACTTGGTGTAGGAAATATGAGCCGACCCGTTCTTGTCGTTAACATATGGATCACTTTCTGCTGTGCAGACGAAGTCTCACGGTTTTGTTGATTCTCTTCTAGTTCCAGGCTGATACAAGTTTCTTATGATATGTGTCTTTTTTTCTTTTAAGTAATGGAACTGTTGTAATTTGAGGTGAATGATTGCAGCTTGTCGGAGGTCATTATGCGTGTTCTATTTTGGGATGCGTTAGGTTTTGTGAGCCAGGGGCTGAGCTTGTGTCGTGTAAAATTCTGCTGTAGATGCTTCGAGCTTGATTGGGAGGCGATACAGTGATGCCTCGGTGGAGGGTGACAAGAAGCTGTGGCCGTTCAAGGTGACTCCCAGGCCGGGAGAGAAGCCAATGACCAGCGTGCAATACAAGGGTGAGGAGAAGACGTTCGCCGCGAACGATGGTGTTGATAAAGATGAAGGAGATTGCTGAGGCGTACCTTTGCTCCGCAATGAAGAACGCCGTCGTGACGGTGCTTGCGTTCTTGAATGAGTCGCAGAGGCAGGCGACGAAGGACGCCGGGGTGATCGCACGACTGAACCCTAAACCGGTGCACCCCACGGTGGTGCTAAAGCCATGCGTGCAAAGGCTGCCGTCTCCCTAAACCGCCAACACTAGCACATTATGGGAGAGGTAACAACCGAGACTTCATCGATATTTTTCCTCCTTGGTTGTTTTTTTTAGTCTTGATGCACTGAAATGCTTGTCTGTTCATGTTCGCAGGTCCCTGTGGGGGAATCTGGCCACATTCTCGACTCCAGCCTTGGTAGTGGCAGGGAGCCTGGACACCAAGTACATGGAGATAGCGCGCAAGATGAGCTCGAGGGCAGGGCAGGAGCCGCAGTCCAAGAGGAGAATCCAGGGCAGAAGCTCCCGCGAGCACAGAGACGAGAGGTGTGGGAGTCGGTGGCTCCTTTCCTCGATGCTAGATTCACTTGATGCTAGATTCACTTGCTTGGTTGTTAGGCTCCGGGCCCCCAGACACAGGTCGCAAACTTGCCCGTGCTCCAGAGCCTGTCCATGGCCGTTTAAGGTAAAATCTCATGATTTTCTCTATTCCATGTGAGTTTTCACTTATCGATGATGTTGTTGCGCCTTCGTTGTTCTTGGATGCTTGATTCACTTGCTACCGGCTTTCGGATTGAGGAAACAGATTGTTGGCGAGGAGCAGAGAAGACTATTTCGGACATCACCACGGTGGCCAATTCGGTGGCTCCTTTCCTCGATGCTGGATTCACTTGCTGACGGCTTTTGGATTTAGGAACCCGATGGTGGGCGAGGGCAGAGAAGACTATTTCGTGGACAGCACCACGGTGGTCAATTCGGTGGCCAGGAGCAATTTCATCTTCCTCAGTGCCCGAGTTAACAAAGCTAGATATTGCTTATTTCGCTTACCGCGCAAATTTGCATTCTCAATACAGTCTGTAGTGAAAGCGATGGGGTTGTCCAATCGTTGTATTATAAAAGCTTATGCTTTCTTGAAATGAAACCCTTATTACAATTTCCGTTTCTCTCAAATGTTACCTGTACAGCAGCATTTTCCACAGGTTGAATGACTTAAGCAAATGTGAAAACCGTCCAAGGCTCTACGCCACTTCCGTTTGGCCACCTCGTTCAAATGTTATAATTTTTTACTTTGTACTATATTTATGTATGGGCAAGTAAGTTCTATATTTATATTTAACTATACCATCTTCATGTGCTAATCAATTTAACTATAATTACCATCTTCATGTGCTAATCAATTTAGAAAAATTACACAGCTGAAATTTAATGACTGTGAAAGTGAGGGCGAAATGTGTTCTTTGCATTAACCATGGGTAAATTGGTTCTAAACCTCCTAAAACCGCTCCCACAATGTCCAATGAGAGGTCGTTCGAATCAAGGGAACGCTGGGGGGAACGCTGGGGGGAACGCCGACCGTGGTTCAGCGTCGCTCGATACAGGGGACCTCGCAATCGCGCGGTAACGTGGTTCAATTTTCATGCCGTGGCTTCCCTGCCGTTGTTTATGCACCCAAATCCTAGTAGTGTACTAACACTTCAACAACAAGATCATTTTGAGAAGGGCTCTCCTTCTCCTAACTACTAACACTTCAAGAAAGATGATCAAGGTGAACAAAGAGAAAAAGGAGGCCCATGGCCTTCCTCCTCCTAACTACATAGATGAATAGGTAGGTGAACAAAATGGAGGAGAAGGGGGCCCAAGGCCTCCCTTCTCCTACTCTAACCTAAACTAAGAGGAAATGGAAGAGGTGATGATAGCTTGGAAACAAGCTATTAAGTACCAAATGGGAGCCGCCAAAGAGGCGGCTCACCATAACCCTAACTAAGGCCTAAGCCCTAACTAAGGCATGAATGAATGACCGCCACTCCATGCGCTCCGTCCTTGAAGCCTCCATCCTATCAACGACTTCATCAATGGATGTAGCTCCCACATGCTACCACAAGGTTAGATGAATGAATCTCTCAACAACCAAATTTCAAACACAACAAGGACATCAAAGACTACTTGTACAAGGCCCATGGTAAATTTCTAACCCAACTCCAAGTCCCTAATTCTTACGCTAATCAAACCAAGGATCCACTAGGGGGCTTTTTACCTCCTCTAGTCCTTCCTTATCGAACCAAGGATCCACTAGGGGGCTTTTTACCTCCTCTAGTCCTTCCTTATCGAACCAATCACTCCTAATCTAAACTAAGCTCAAAATTCATGCTAAATAATCTACCAAAGGCCTTGCGACAACTAATCTTTAATATACCTATTGCATTCAAAACTCAATTATCATAAATTCATCAAATTACCTCAAGATGTCATGGTTTGCAAACAATTCATTAATAAAAATCCATTATTAGTAACACTTAAGCAAAAGAGAGCTTACACGCTCTCACACCTTGGGCATTTGAATGTGAAGAGTGTCAAGGCGCTTCAAAGCATGGTGAATGGCATGCAAATCAAGGATGGAGCACCGAATTCCGCGGTTTGTGAGGGGTGCGTTGAAGGCAAGCTCTCAAGGACTCCATTTCCAAGTGAGGGAGGTCAACGTGCAAGCAAGCCTTTGGAGTTAGTCCACTCGGATGTGTGAGGTCCATTTAAGACCATATCTTGTAAGCTTTGAGTGTGTTGTATTCTCTCTCTCCCTCTATTGAATCTCAATAAGAAGATCCTCAAGTGTCGTGATGTGGTGTTTGCGGTGGAGGCCACTTGTGAAGATGCAAATGTGGAGACGCATCCAAGTGGGAGTATTGAGCCACCAAGTGTGATTTTGGTGGATGCACCTCCAATTTCAGCGCCCGTTGTTGAAGACACACAAGAGAGGCAAGAAGAAGAGGTGGTGGAGAAGAGACAAGAAGTACAACCACCACATGAGGAGATTGGAGAGGGGCAGCATGCAATGCGCACAAGGTATCTAACGAGAGAGAGGTGACCGCTTGGAGATTCGTGGTTAAATTACATTCTTCCACCACCTAGTGAGGTAGAACATGCAAATGTGGCATGTTTTTGATGATCTTTTGACTTAGGTGATGCCTTGCAAAGTGCAGATGCAAGCAAGTGGGAGTTGGCCCTGCAAGAGGAGTATACATCTCTAATGGGCAATGGCACATGGGTGTTGGCCCCATTGCCAAAGGATCGCAAGAGTGTTGGTTGTAAGTGGGTGTTTAGGACCAAGAGGGATGCACACGGCAACGTAGTGCGCTACAAGGGGGGAAACCACCGGTGTGAGCGTTGAGCGGTGAGCGGTGAGCGGTAAAGTTTGAGCGGTAAGAAAAAAAAAATGTAAATGTTAATGGCCCTATTACCATGGAATGGGTGGTTCTGAATTTTTGGAATGGTTATTTTTAGGCATAAAAGTACCCAAAACCATGGATATAGGTCCTTTATCTATTTATTTTCATGTTATTGAGGTTATACAAAATTTCATAATCTATCCACATTTGCAAGTTTAAATAGAATTTAATTAAATTAGGGTTGACATCATCATGTGTAAGTGTGTAACGCATACAATTCAAATCATATACCGGCCCCGTTCACTCAAAAATATGAAACTTTAACCAAAATTTGGGAGGGCCGATTGAGACAACCATAAAATCACTTTAATGATTTTAAAATTTAGATCAGAATTAGGGCTGACGTCATGAATTACCTATAACACTTGTCAGAATTATATGAAAATGATTCGTGATATATAATTTGAAGTTTATAACTACAAGTTGTCTTTCTGTATCTCCTTGTAAGGTGTTCAGCAAGACATTCGCGTGGCATTGTAGTGGTCCGAGTTCGATTCTCCCCGGGCTCGTTTGAGCGTTGCAATGCGTCGTAAAGCAGCTATCCTGAGCTATACAAATATTGAACTAGAGCCCCTACCAACATTGGCTAGATTCAATCACTCCAATTGAAAATAAAGAAACGTTTTGAAACTTTAGATTGCATTGAGTTTAAAACTTAAACGATTTAATATTAATTAAGAATGCATTAAACATTCATGATTAATAGGTAAATGTCGTATATAGATATAAAAACGTATAATAAAACCAAATGTATGACCAATGCTGTAGGCCAACTATATGACCCTAGTACGTAGTCCAAACCAAACCAGGAAAATAAAAACACCTACGATGCTGATGGTGAACGACCATTAAAGTGTTGGTCACACTGATCAGCCTCATCGTCTATAAACGCAAGCACTCTCGAGCTAAAGCGTCGACGTCTACTACTGTCCGATAAGACGGGAGAAGGGGCAGCGACAAATTCCTGAGCTATCCGCTCCGCATAAGATGGTAGGGTGAAGGTTTGCGGAGGACTCCTATAGAGACTTCCGTCGCCAATCAAGCGTCGATTGGAACCTGCGATCCTAAAAGTACAGAAAAAGTCAAAACCAATAAATTATTAGCAAGTGAAGATCACAGTAGAAAGGAAGAAAAGTAAGAGATAAGTACGCACAAAATGTTGGGCGTTGCTTCTTCTGAAGCGGTTCAGAAGTGTCACTGTCGTAGTCATAAACTGGATCCGAATCGCCGCTTTCTTCCTCAAAAGCGGTACCATCCACGTATGCCGATAAAAGTCCGTCAAATATCTCTTCATCAGCTTCAACAGCAATGAGATGACGGTTTGATCGCGCGCAGGCAATCACGGAAGCACCTACATAACAGCAACCAACATCAGAACATCAATGTTGAATAAGTTGAATGAGAATTGGTATAAGCAACAACTAACCTGTACTAGGGCTCCAATCGAAAACAATTCCCCGCTCGTCTGTGAGAGAATCAATAAAACACTGGATGAAGGAGGGATCCTTCTCTCGCGAGCCACGCCACGGAGTACCATCTTCTTTCTTCCGAATGGAGTCATTGCTCGCAAAATTGAAGACATGGTCCTCCTCGTCGGGAAGAATAGGCACACCTGCGTACTCTTTCGCAACCTGTCTTATGGAGAATCTGGTGGCAAAAGACTTCCTAACGAAGACTTTAATGTGGAAGTTGTGAGTCTGCAAAATTCAATACATGAGAGAGATATAAAAAAACGTTGTTAATAATCATGAATGTTGATTTGAATGCAGATTGAACATCATACCGTTTTCACGTGAGGGTTCGTTGAGGCCATTGGCATGGGATTATATCCCCACCAATCTCGCACCATTCGGAATTCGAAAGCCTTTGACTCGGCATCGAGAGCTTTCTCGACTCGACGGTCCTTGGGATGCATAACAAGTATCGCACCCTCGTCAGTCAAGTTGTAGAAAACAAAGAAAAACACACTCTCGAAGTAGCTTTTCTCTCGCTTGTTCCATGAAGGGATTTCGACGGGCGACACGTCGGGCACGGGTAAGTTCTCGGGAATGTCTGCGTAGATTAGGTCAATGCCGGGGTGCGGGTGTTTCGTGCCCATCTCCTTACATGGGTACTTCCTCTCTTTGCCAATCTATGGAAATCACAGAAAGTTAGACATGTTATAAGCGATGTGTTCCAATGAAAATTTGAGTAAGAAAATAATGAAATAACAGTTTTAAGACATAATACCTTTCTGATGTGGTTGATGATGTCCATGCCTTGTGTGTCCCAGTCTTTTGTTTCATGAGCTGCCTTTTGGACAGAAGCTCCAATATCCCCTTTTTCCAAGTACATTGGGAGGGTAATAGTAATCTCAGAAGACGAGCACTGTCCAACATGCTTCGATTCAAGAAATGGGAGTGAAGCGAACTTTTTTCCGGAGTTGTGGTCAACTGTGAAAGTTTGAGGAGGGGACCCCGCATTCGTAAGAGCGCCTGTAGAAATTTGAGTCAATTGTCGACCGAGTCTAACTGCATTGTTGGTCGCTCCATGTGAAGCCTGAGTCAAATCTGCTTCTGGATCTGCAATGTCTTGATGGAGCGGAGAGATTTCATCGGGTTCTTGTTCAAGATCAACTACAGGCTCCGCAGCACCGTTGCGTCGCTTTCTGTTAGCTCGGGTTCTGGGCTGTGCAACCGGTGAAGGTGGTTCGGATGGTGAGACAGGTGCACTTGGTAAAAGGGAGACGTCTTCGTCGTCATCGTCATTGATCTCCATAGGTGCATGGCTTGGTGCATTTGAAGTGAGGTTTCGAAGGAGATGTCTCTCTTCCTTGTGCACGAAGTTATCGTTGCACTCGAGAAACCAACCACCGGTCAGCAATTGTGCGTTGGAGAACCGTTTCTGTTGGGCTTCGGAGAAGATGCTGGATGGATCATTTGAAACGGTGACGTCCTCGAGCTCAGCTGGAATGGCCCACGAAGCCAAGGCTCCTTTGCTAAGAAGCTCTTGTTTCAAGTACCTAGAGTCCAGAAAAATATTACAACGACAGAATGTAGTATGCAATACAAATTTCGGAACTTTGCATATTGAGTAGGAAATTGAGAAGCTAAGTGATACGTACCGAAATAAAAGCCGTTTAATAGTAACCTTGCCACCACTAATCTTTTGAAAATCGGATCCTTTTAAGAACTTGGGGCTAGCGGTTGGAGCAAGGTAGTTGCCGAAGGCATTTTCCCATAAAAGCAATCTCCATTTCTCAACGTACGCGGAGGGCGTTAGTACCGCATCAGACCACTGAATATGGATTTTGCCATCCTCTACAAATTGTTGTATTTCACTTTCAAGAGATTGTTGTAACTGCAATAAAGTAGAGCAAGTTTGAAAAAGTACATAGTCGAGGACGAGAGTACAGTAATGACAAAAGTTCATTACAATATACCTGAGCCCATAGAGAAGCGCGGTGCAGAAATGCTTGCAACGTTTTATCCTTCATAGGGCGCTCTACTGGGAAGTGGACAGATCGACGAACATCAGTTGGCGCATTCCACCATTGCAGCCACTTTCCCTTAAAATCGAAATGGACATTCGTGGTGGCAACCATGTGCAACCGTTCGATTGTCATATCGGGCTTCAGATTGTGGCTGTAGTGAGAATAAATTTGCACATAGAACAAGTTAGAGTAGATAAGTTGAGTATTAATCAATAGCAGTAGTGAGTGTCTTTTGAAACTAAGTAGACATAATTATTTACCTCTTTCGGGAATACTTTCCCAAGTTGGTTATTGGCCACAGCAACCATCTTGTCGAACTGTTTGCTTCGAATGGATTTGATTTCCGCTTTGATAGCGTTATCCATGGCACTCCAAACTCCTGGCCCTGTTTGCTTTTCTTTAGGGGTAGCGGCGTAGTAAGTAGCTTCGGCATTATCCGATGCTTTCGCTAACCGCCTCTACATGACATAGAAGTAGTAGTAAGAAATTGTAATGAAATGAGTACAAGCTAGCACCGTGTAGTACGTGTAAAGAAGTCTTACCGCATATAAGAACTTGACGAAGACGTCCACTGTAACAGGATACCATGTTTCTTTTTTTACTTTCGCTTTTAAGCAAATTTGGTAATCCTCCGGAGTAATGAGATCCTTGAAATCTTCAAGCTTCAACTTACCGAACTTTCTCATGCGTTGCAGCTTTGCACACAAACTATCTTCGACATAGTCATGTTCGGTAGACCTATATAGCAGAAACAGATATTAGAGTACGTCGAGGTTACAAAAAATTGAAATGAACTTAACAAGAACAATGTTTCAAGTACTTACCAATTTATGTCATTCATGGCGTCGAGAAGGAGATTGCTTTCGCCGCGTGCATCGAGTACAATGCAATCAACTGAAATGTACCATGATGGATCCATCAGATGGTACCTCTGAATGTGACGCATCCACGCCGTCAGACGGTGGTTACCTTCATATACGTAGAAGTATTTGCCGCTGAGGTCATGCAGATCAGGATCCGACATCAAAGTCTTCTCGAACTCTTCATTTGCAGCTTTCCATAGCGAATTCTCCCACACACCATCTTCTGCACAAACTTTTTTATCTCTTCCTTTCCTATCGAATGGAGATACATACATTACCCGATCTCCTTCTCGGTAACCTTTATTGAACTCATTTTCGAGTTTCCGGACATCTTGTTCCGAGATAGGTCGAACTTTTGGGTAACACACCAGACGGCACAATGGAATGACCATACGTGACTTCTTAACAGGTTTGAAACGGAACCTGTTTATGATTGCAATGGAATCACTTTTGTGAATCATTCGCATCTCGTTGGCACTCCAGTCCGGGTCTTTGTTTTGAAGATGAGGAGGCATGTGAACTATGCCCACGTTCACACTTCCAGGCATAGGAGATTGTTCGTCATCTGAAGGGGACTCGTGTTCATCGACATCTTGCGCAGTTTCCAGAAGAGGTTCGGATCGGATTGCACTATCGCTCGGAATGGCGGAAGACATGACTTCTACGTTCTCTTGTGCTTCGAGAACGCTAACATCTCCATGTGGAACTGGAGCAGATGGGGAGTTTTGAGGAAGTACGGTATCTTCTTCGTCTTGAAGAGATAGTACGTCGGATATTCTCATCTGACAAATAAGACAACAAAATTCAAAGTCGAGAAAAACAAAATAATAATAAATGAAACAAGTAATAAAATATTAAATCAAATAAAAATCCGATCATAATGTAGAATATTGTTGTAAGTATCTAGAAATGTTGTCATAATATATGGATTTCATACTATATGGATTTCAACTTCGCTGCAAGACGCGGAGAACGTCTAGGTGTATGCCTAGCTAATGCTCTCGCTTCAGTACGCCTATCCTTGGCCTCATTCTTTTTAATTCTTGTGTTAACCGCGTCTGCGAACCGATCAAAGTCATCACGTGAAGTGTGACTGACAGGTGAAGCAAGAGGCGGAGTTTCCGGAACCGAGGACAATGGTATCACTAAACGCCGGGACTCTACATAACCCAAGACATTCTTTCTCATAGCCGATAAGTCGCTGTCGGCATCAGATTCCTCCTCTTTTGCGACAAAATTAACTTTTTCGGCGTCCTGCATTACGACGTGGAACACTGAACATAAGTATATACAGAAATTCACATACAACAATCATATCTAATGAGATATTACTAAACATCACAACACATTGCACTAATAGTTAACAAGATATACGCAAAGCATATCGATATTTGATATAAATTATATCTATAAGATCTAAGAAAATGTAACAGTCAATGTAACTTTTGACACAACTCACAAGAGAAGGGCCAGGCAAGGTAGTTCAGTCGAAAATAAGGACAAGCATCACAGTGGAAAAATGGCGTCGCCGCAATTCAAGTAAAAAAATGAATCCAAGAAGCAGAGATCCTATCCTCCTCGGATAACTCCACCGAGAGCCCTGTTGAGATGCCAACACCCTCCCATCTAGAGAGCAGGCTTTGCACACACAAGGAGACCACGAAAAGCTTAAAATAAGAAACTCAATATTCCCACGAATACTTGACCTGCGGTACCGCAGGTTTCCATCCCGAGTGTCCCGAGGAGATGCCTTGGACGAACAACACCACGAACAACGGGACCACGAAGCACGAACACGACGGCACCAGAACCAGAGTGGGTTCGGAAAAAAATTCGATCCTGCCACGGAGTGCACTCCTGCGGTACCGCAGGTTACCACCTAGAGGGCCCTAATGAGATGCCGACACCCTCCGAACGGGAGTGCAGGCTTTGGAAGAACAACACCACGAACAGGGGAACCACGAAGGAGGACCACGACGGCACAGAACACAGTGAGTTTGAAAAAAAACATTGATCCTGCCACGGACGGCACACCTGCAGTACAGCAGGTTACAACCTCAAAGGAGCACGAAGGAGGACCACGTCGGCACACAACCAGACACGCATGGGCTAATGGTACCGCAGGTTACCACCTCGAGGGCCCTCATGAGATGCCGACACCCTCCAATCGACAGTGCAGGCTTGATACGAACATCACCACGAACAAGGCGACTACGAAGGAGGACCACGACGGCACAGAACCAGGGTGAGTTTGAATCAAGGAATTCGATCCTGCCACGAATGGGCTGATCTGCGGTACCATCTCTGCGATACCAACTCGAGGGCCCTGAAGACAAGCCGACATCCTTCCAATACGAGTGCGGGTTGGAGACGAACACCACCACGAACAAGGGACCACGAAGGAGGACCACGACAACACCATAACCCGAATGACTTGGCAAAAAAACATTCGATCGTGCCACGGAGGGCAGACCTGCGGTACCGCAGGTTACCACCTCGAGGGCCCTAAAGACATGCCGACACCCTCCCAATACGAGTGCAGGCTGGGAAAAACAACACCATGAACAAGGGACCACGAAGGAGGACCACGACGGCACCACAACCCGGGTGAGTTGGGAAAAAAGCCAGCCGATCCTGCCAAGGAGGGCAGACCTGCGGTACCGCAGGTTACTACCTCGAGGGCCCTGAAGACAAGCCGACCTCCTGGGACGAACAACACCACGAACAAGGGACCACGAAGGAGGACCACGACAGCACCATAACCCAAATGACTTGGCAAAAAAACATTCGATCGTGCCACGGAGGGCAGACCTGCGGTACCGCAGGTTACATCCTCGAAGACCCTGATGAGAAGCCGACACCCTCCCAATACGAGTGCAGGCTGGAGACGAACAACACCACAAACAAGGGACCACGAAGGAGGACCACGACAGAACCAGAACCTGGGTGCAGGCTAGAGACGAACAACACTCCCAATACGAGTGCAGGCTGGAGACAGGGCCCTGAAGACATGCCGACCCGCTCGGTCGAACAACACCACGAACAAGGGACCACAAAGGAGGACCACGACGGCACAGAAAGAGAGGGGGTTTGAAAAAAAAACTCCATCCTGCCAAGAATGGGCTGATCTGCGGTACCGCAGGTTACCTCCTCGAGGGCCCGCAGGTTACCTTCCCATCGGCATTGCACACATTGCACGAAAAACACCACGAACAAGGGGACCACGACAAGTGCGAAACAAATACCCATCCTGCCACGGAGAGCTGACCTCCAGTACATGTGGTAACCACCTCAGGGCCCTGGTGAGATGCCGACACCCTCCCTACGGGAGTGCAGGCCTCGGAAGAACAATACCACGAACAAGGAGAGCACGAAGGAGGACGACGACGGCACGAGAGTAAGTAGAAAAAAAAATCGATCCTGCCACTGAGGCACACCTGCAGTACAGCACTTGCCCACCTCGAGGGCCCTGATGAGGTGCCGAAACCCTCCCATGGGGAGTGCATGCCTTGGACGACGAACACCACGAATAAGGGGACCACGAAGGAGGACCATGACGCCGACCAGAACCACGGAGACAACATAAAAGTTTGAAAAAAATAAATACTCACCTTGAAGCCGTTTCGTTTGAAGTAGAATGCTTCCAATTCGGCGCGGGTTTTGGTTCCTCCTCCTCGTTGAGTGCAATGAGATCTGTAATACTCCGCATAAAACTCCGCAAGCAAGCTCGACTCTGACGACCCTATACTCACATTCTGCAGATCAAACTTGACGTTCTCTTCTTCTGGCCAATTAGTCACTTCATCTTCTTCCTCCAATCTCGCCATTTCTCCCTCTTCTCGTGCAAACGCAGCGCCCTCCTCCAACCCTAACTGCACAGTTGATAAGCAAAGGGAAGCCTTGAAAGATCATCTTACAACCTCTTTTTCGACGATCACAAGATTCCTATTGCTAAACCCAGCTACCTCTCTGACACAGCTATCCTTCTTTTGTCGACTCCGCTATTCCTACTCTCATTTCAAAATTTACAGTCTATCAATGCTGCAACCACGATTCCTCATCGCTGGCTTAGCTGAAGCGCCTGTCATCCAATCTACATTCCGAGGACTAAATAAAGTGATAGGGTTTCGATTTTCCTGCATGTCCCGCCGGAGCAGCGACGCCGCCCAACTGCGACGCCGAGCTCCAAGTTGCTGACCCCTTCACTACGGATGAAGCTGCTGTCGCCGTCCATATCGGATCCTCCCTCTATACCTACCCGGCCCAACATACCCGGATCCCCTCCCCTAGCCGCCATACCAGGCTCCTCTAACCTGCCCGCCATACCCGGCTCCCCATTCCTTCCTATTTACCCGGATTTCCAGCCCCTGCCCGCCATACCCGGATTCCCGTCCCTGCCCGCCATACCCGGATTCTCGTCCCTGCCCGCCATACCCGGATCCCCTCCCCTGGCCGCCCTACCCGGCTCCTCGTACCTGCCCGCCATACCCGGCTCCGCATTCCTTCGCATTTACCCGGATTCCCAGCCCCTGCCCTCCATACCCGGATTCCCTTCCCTGCCCGCCATACCCGGATCCCCTCCACTGCCCGCCATACCCGGCTCCTCTTACCTGCCCGCCATACCCGGCTCCCCATTCCTGCCCAACCTACCCGGATTCCCTTCCCTGCCCGCCATACCCCGATACCCTTCCCTGCTCGCCATACCCGGCCTATCCCTGCCCGCCATACCCGGCCTATCCCTGCCCGCCATCATGTACCGACTGGCTACCCGGCGTGTCCACCCCAACCCATTATTATGTACGTAACGACCTCCTGTCGGACATCGCCTTTGAATAGTCGAAACCTCCCTTAGCAGAATAGTTTTCAATTATATAGCCTCACAAGGAATTACCTGTAAGATTTTCTCACAGGGAATTCCCTGTGAGGCTATACAAGTCGAAATCTTATCAATTGCTGCCCAGATTTGTCCAGCCGAGCCCGTCACTCTTTACCTACATGGCTCGCAACTACCTCGCTAGCTCTACACTGCATGTCACGTCATATTGGAATATGAACTTTTTACCCGTAAATGACAATAAAACAAACAAAAATATTTGTTTTATTTTATTTACGTTTTCCAAAAATCAAACAATGTTTCCACTTGAAAATCACTATGAAATATATTAATTTTTCTTTACTCTACATCTATCATGAAACCATATGTTGTAAAAACTCAACACTACATCGAACCGAAGAAAGGACTCCCGTTGATTGTGTACTTAATCAACCCTAAGTCCTCCCAGTAAACCAGGAAGTAGGGTTTCTCATGTACCTCCTCCTCTAATTCTTTAGCGCTTGTGTCAACTTCTTCTACTTCATCATTTAGTGTTTCGTGATGCAAAGGGGCTTCCGCTGTCTCCCCCACATCGGTGACTCTTTTCTCCTCATACATTGCTGCTTCATCTCCTGATCGCTCGTCTTCTTCTTCCAATCCTCTGCGATCCTAATAACAACACATTTTCATATTCATCCATATTGACCTTTTTGAATATCATCATATTTGAAACATTTAGTACTCCATTACCTCATGTGTAGAGTCCACACCTCCATCGTCATCCCCATCTGCGCAAATAGCCTGACTAAACGTCCTGAACTGCCCTCTACTCCCTTCCTCCTCCTCTTCGTCTGCTTCATGAGTCCCGACAATCTCCGGGACACTGTCGAGGTTGAGCGACCGCATTTTGATAGTCCGCCTGAATGGCGGTAGCACATCATCGTCGATCAAGATATCGTACCCGTCTGGTTCTTGATCATCGCCGCTAGAGCTTCTCCCATCGCGCTTCCGCAAAGCACTACGCCTCTGTGCTTTAGAATTAGTGAACTTCGTTCCGCCCCTCCGCTTCTTTTTTCCCTGATTTAACTCCTTCCCTCTCTCACTACCGCTACCGGTTTCGTCCATAATGCTGGCAATGAGATAACTTTTCACACGTTCCACTAAACGAGTACAAGTGTTTTCACTACAAATGAAGAGGTTGAACTATGAATTTGATCTCCATTATATAAGTTCCCCCATGCGGCTAAGAAACCCTAATCAGCCAACGCGTATTCCCTAACATGCCGCTCTCACCGTGTCTGACAATCCAAAATAAGCTTACTTTTGAATGCAACTATTATCCAACTAAATCTCTGACAGTGACTGCCGCCGCCACTTTTCCTTCTCCACCTACTTAATTTATGGACGAATCTCATATTTTTAATCGTGACTACTTAATGCAATTCTGTCAATCCTATTATTTTAAGTATTACAAGTACTGTGCTTTTAAATGATCTTGCTCACGATTAATAGTATCAAGTATATGTACGTTTTATTATAAGACATTACGTTTAATAAGTATTCAATACTAATGCCAACACCCTACACCAAATTCTCCTATTTGAACATTCGAGACGCACCTCAAACTCTCTTCTTCTGCGCACTAGTTGATGTTCTCTTTCTCGCCTCTGTCTATCATGGCATCCTCAGCTCCTCTGCCTCCCGCTGCAGACGTCATTGCCATTAGGTCTGAAGACTTAAGTCCCCCAATCTGCATTCCTCCGGGGGTGGATGGAGTGGCTGAAGTCACACCGTCTTGGCTAGCAATTCGATTCGGGTTTGATGAGTCCTCTCTCTGGTTAGAGAAACATGTCTTAGATCCTGAGACTAATCTTGTCCAGTACTCCGTCCTAGTCGAACCAGTGGACCTAGTGAGCAATTGTAAAATGTATAAGCTACAGCCTGGACAGTATCGATTGTTCGGCTTGACAGAGTCCGTAATGAACGCCTCCACTGTCCTCCTCACTCCTCGTAGTTCTTCTACCATCTCCACAGTTGTTCCAGTTGTTGCTCGTGTCAAGGTTGAACCCGGACTCGAAGTCCGAATTGATATTTCTGATTCATCCGACGATGAAAGGAAATCGTCCATCCAGTCCCGTCGACTATCATCGAATCTGCCTCCCCCCTCGTCTGGTTCTGAACAGAGTCTCAGAACCACCCCTTCTTCTCTTGCTGCCTCCAAAGTTGTAAAACCCAAAAACATTCTTTCCTCGCTCCGTAGACTGGGTAGTATGTCCGAGCATGGTGGGCGTCCGCACAGGCCACCTCTGACGTTGGATTAGGTCACCTCGAACACTGGCTTGCTTTCTGGCACTTCCGATACAGGCAGTGGGGTGGCTTCATGGAATTGGTGAGTCCACAGTCGCTACAGCATTTTTTTACACGTGCATGTATGTCTACTAACTCTTTACAATCCATTTACTTTTTTACTATAGAATATTCAGCTTTTAGGATTCTTTTCAGTAAGACTTATTTTTAAAAATTTTGAAAAAAATTTCTATTTTTAGATCAGACTTGCGGTACAGCAAGTCTAACCCGCTCCAGACCTCGTGATCAACTTCTTTTGTTACTAAGTCAAATGTCTTTGCACCTTCCAGGAAAATAAATATTCTGCGAAGGAGCTGGCGGAGATGCCTTTATGTAACCTTGCGGAATCTATCCATAACAAATGGTTGCAAGCGTCCGGCAACAAGGGTGGAGACTTGTACGTTGCAGCTGTTGATGATTATGTTCGTGCTTTCCTCCAAGTTGTAGGTTACCACGACTTCAACGGAGGTGGTAAGGGTGGTAATGGACCAACATCCGAAGAACTATTACTTCGTGTTGCCCATAAAGCTCAACGTACCGGCGATCCATCAGGCCTCACAAAGGCAGTTTCTGAATATCCAGGAGCTGAAAATATTTGTACCCGCGACGCCCACCTTGAGGGGGCCGAGGTGTTCGGATCCAAGAAACGTAAGGCCGATGTTCCAATCGGAGCTGATGATGAAACGCACAGACCTGACACCGTGAGCTACTCACGTCCGCGAATTGGGAGAAGGGTTACCCGAGCTTGTGCTGAAAATCTGAGTACTATCCATGAAGTGGATGAAGTTGAGGAGCCATTGACAGTACCATCCACTTTTGCTGGACCTACTATTGAACGTGTGACCGCTGTTCAGGAGACTAAAGTAGACGAGAGGCTGTGGCACATTGCTCGTTTGAGGGAGAATTCTGCCAAGGCTTGTTGGGGTATCATGCGAAAGAGTAAAAAAAGATGCGACTCACGAATTATTCAGAAGGGGAAGGCGACCGCAGCTCCAACTTACACTGGAGTATGGCAACGCCCTCAAGAGGGGCCAAGAAAAATTGATCAGTTCTTCTTTTGTGCGGATGATATTGACAGGTGTGTGAAGGGTCATCGTCGCAAGTGGATTGAGCCATTCTCTCTAAGCGAGGACAGACCCCCTATTCCTTCAATATGGCCTGTAAAGATAGGGACTAACCTTACACGTGATGAAATGGAGGCGTTAGAGAATGCGGGCTTTCGACTACCACAAAAAGAACAGCTTCCCACGAACCGCACTTTTAATTATGCTGCCCCACCAAGAGACTTGTCCCATATTCCAGTCCCGGAGAAGCCGGACGTGTTCCCTAGGTCAAGAAGATCGAAGAATATGAAACGCATTCCAGCTATGACTTCAAAGCACATGAAGAATATTGAGTCTGCCACCTCAATGCAGGCCAAAATTCTGAAGGTGACCATGATCCCGCAGCCTGGTTTTGGATGTATCGTAGACTTGGAGTCGGATTCGGATGCAGTTTATAGACTTTCTATTAGTAAATTCCCGGATTGCTCATGCCCAGTGTTCAAGAAAACAATCTCTTTGTTAGGACGGAGAGATCCATACCGACCTTGCAAGCACCTATACTACATCACGGTATTGGTTTGCAAATTTGATCTGGATGCAGACCTCTTCATCCACGCGGCCACTCTTAGTTTCAATGAGGTGAAGAAGATTTTAGAGGGAGGAATCCTAGACCATGCTACAGATTAGAATGCCTTAAATCTACTCATTTACGTACGCCATATGTAAGTCCCATGATTGGGTGTATGTGATATTTTTTCACAACTTATTAAATATAATTATACCAGTACCTACATGTACAACAAACATTGCCAATTTGTCTAACTTGGAGTACTAATCACTTAGTAATATTACCTTAGAAACCAATTGACATTTAGGATTTGAGATGTAATGTCGAGTTTTGTAGCTCAAGTCTAACCAAATTCAAGGAATTTAAGCCATATTTTCCACGGGTTTGGGTCACTAAATCCACGGTAATAAGTCAAGAATATTCGAATATTCTCGAGAATATTCGAAATTTATTCTCGAATTTTTTTAAAATACTATTTTTAAAAACTTAGTTACTAAAATACAACGTCAGCCCTAAAAAATCAAAAATCTTACCGCTCACCGCTCACCGCTCACCGCGCAACGCTCACACGGTAGCAACGTCCCGCTACAAGGCACGTTTGCTGGCAAGGGGCTTCTCTCAAGTGGAGGGTGTCGATGTTCATGATATCTTTGCGCCTGTGGCCAAGTTTACCACCATACGATACATGTTGGCGATCGGGGCAGCCATGGACTTGAGGATTCACCAAATGGATGTGAAGACGGCGTTCTTGAATGGTGAATTGGAGGAGGACATCTACATGGACCAGCCCCTTGGCTTAGTGGAGGAGGGCAGCGAACACCTTGTTTGCAAGCTCAAGAAGTCATTGTATGGGCTCAAGCAATCACCGAGGGCGTGGTACCAAAGGATTGACTTGTTTTTCACGAACAAAGGCTTCTCTAGAAGCCATGCGGATCACTCCTTGTATGTGAAGCAAACTAAGGAGTTCTTGTTGATTGTGATCATCTATGTAGATGATTTGATAATCTTGGCTAGTAATGATTCAATTTTGAGGTGGTTGAAGGCCAAGCTAGAGAGGGAGTTCGAGATGAGTGATCTAGGGCCTTTGGAGTTTTGCCTTGGTGTTGCCTTCGAGCGCAATCGCAGCGCACGCACCATCACGATGAGCCAAGGCAAGTACATTGAGGAGGTGCTCAAGCGCTTCAACATGGAGGAATGCAAGCCCATTGGCACCCCTCTTGATGTGAAGGGGTCGTTGTTGAAGCTTTCGGATGAGGAGTTCAAGGAGGTTGAAGAGGAGATGAAGGCCATTGTTACCCGCCACGACACTGCGGGTATCATTATCGAAGACCAGGAGAACCACGGGGAGACCAAGGCGTAACAGCGACCATGGGGCTCGAGGCTGCGGGAGCAGTGACAGAACCACGGATCGAGACCATGGACGCAGAGTAATTAAGGCAAAAGCCAGCGCGAGGAAGTTAGGTTTTATTATAAAGTAGAGAAGGGAATTACACATTAGCAGTTCTGAATCCTACGAAGTGTTGTGATAGCCACGAGTACTTAGCGACACATTGTTGTAGCCAGTTGAGGCATTCACTGATTCAATACAAAACCCAGGACTCATTTCCTTTCTATCCCTCTCTCCAGTCTATCTGCCTTCCTAACCCTCCTCTCCCTCGCTTGGACTCCTGTGCACTCCGTGACGCCGTGGAACTCCTTGGATCGCGGTACGTGTGTCTCAGGCCGTAAACGTGATTGTGGAACTGTCGTCGCCACCTTTGTCGCACCGAGGAACACTCTCCCATGGAATGAAGAACGAGGGCCGCGGAAGGCTCTGATAGAAGAGCGACGCCGGGGAACAGCCAGCCCAGGGACTCAAGCCGCTCAAGGCTTAACCCCAGTTGACTCTCCTGACGTAGTTAATCATCTCGCGATTGCGTTGATCGGTCACCGACCGATCGGACTTACCCGGACCTGCTAAAGTATCCCCGTGGTCCAAGGCCGTGGTTCTGGATAACTCCGCCCCTTGCTGCCCTCCCTTCCGCTTACCCCTCGGACACCTCCATACCCGTACCCCCGGCTAAGTATACCCTGCCCCCCGGGGTAACGGTGGTAAAAGGCGACGCGCCCGGTCTGCTCACATCCCTGCCCCCTTACTTCTCCTTCCCCGTACCTCGGACACCTCCATACCTTGACCCCCGGCTAACATTTTGGCGACCATGCTGGGGATGGAGTGCTGAGGTAGTAGGAAAAAAAAAAAAAAAAAAAAAAAAAAAGAGATCTTTAGGCTACGAGCCTGCAGGGAAGGAAAATGCCCCCGAAAAGACACGCCGCGGAAAAAGCCGTGGAAAATATAGTTGCAGATATGGAAGAAATAGTGCAACACGAAGATGAGACCAGAGAGTTACTACAATGGATGAAGCAACAAATGATGGATTTAGCTGCTCAAAATGAGGCCACGAATGCTAAACTAGAATTGCTCAGCCTGAAATATCAAGACATCCAAGGGAATGCCGCCCCCGAGGTTATTGATTCCACGCCAAGGATTGTGGAAGAACCAGCAGAAGCGGTGCGATCAGCAACCATACCCCAGGGGAACAACGCCGCGGCCAGCTCAAGCACCTCGGGAATGCCATCACCGGCACCAGTAGTGGTACCCACGGGACTACCTAGTGTGTCACACACCCCCGGGGGCCTTGACGCCCATGCCAAGTTGCCCAAGATACCTTACCCTGTGTTTGACAAATCTGGAGATCCAGATTGGCACATCAGAAGGTTCAAAGTGATAGCACGCACGAACGGCATCTATCACGCTACGGACCTACAGAACATATTCGGCACCACGCTCCAAGGAAACCACATTAACTGGTACATTGACTTCGAATCCGAACACAACAATGCCAGTTGGGAAGACATGGAGCGCAGTTTTTTACACAAGTTTAGAAAACTAAAAACAAGCTCGGAAGTCCTCCGAGCGTTGGGTTCGATTACGCAATCCACAAATGAGCCTGTGGATAAATTTTAAGACAGGTTTAAGCAGTTGGCAGACAAACTTAGCCAACGACCCGAGGAAGAATACATGTGTGAGTGGTTTAAAAAGGGGTTACTTCCGTGGATACAGCAAGGTATTGTTATCCGTGGTGTGAAGACATTACCAGACATTCTTTCTGCGGCGAACGACATCAGCCGAGAACTCACAGCCCTGAAACAAACGCAACATCCCCTGTTACCCCTACCCACGACACGACAAGATGCCAGGTTAGCACCTCCGCTATGCGAGACTTGTGGGAAAACACACTACGGGAAGTGTTGGTACTCCACGAGTACAGCCCCGTCCCAGAACCCCAGACGCCCTAGGAACACCATGGCCGCGGTATACCCCGAGGAAGTCAGCGTAGATGCTTTCCAACCCGGCCGCACAGATGCATGCTGGGAATGCGGAGGCCTGGACCATAGACGGAGCCAATGCCCCGTATTCAAACAGAGGCGGGCACAGAACCGAACCAGTAATGCCCCGGGAGCCCCGAACACAAACACCGCGGCGCCCAGGAGAGGAGGGGTGACACTTACCGAAGTACATGGACCGGAAACCAACGTTTCCACGATATCAGCATCCGCGGTAACCACGAGGTCAAAAGCAAGCTCACCAAACCACGTGGTGGAGCACCGAAAGCCATTCCCGGAAAATCACTGGGAACGGCTGCATACCATGCGGACGGATCTACAGAGAGACCTGGAAACAATAACCACGAATCAAGGGTGCGCCACCGACCACACCCTGCAGCAGATGCTAGATACGACCAACGTAACCATTGCCCTGTCAAAACTAATACAGATCAGCCCCGAATTGCAACAATACTTACAACGGACCGCGTTACCCGAGTCAAAACCAGATCCCACGTTCATCGAGGTTAATGCCACCACGCTGGACCCAGACGCTGCGGTGATACATGTTCAGCTTGGAGGGCAAACATTAACCAATGTCCTCGTTGATGGAGGTTCTGGTGTAAATGTGATGAGCAATCACGTACGACAGGCACTAGGATTGCCACAACCCCGAAGTGCCCGCTTCATATTACGTATGGCCAACGACGCCCCGGTCACACCCCTGGGAATCCTTACCATGGTTGGGATTACAATACACGGGGTATCCACACCAGCAACATTCGTGATAATCGACATGCCTCACAACAGTGGTTTTCCTGTCATCTTGGGAAGGCCGTGGTTACGGGACATGCAAGCCATCCACGACTGGACCAAGAATCAGATACACATCCAACGCCAAGGGAGGACCGTGGTTATTCCAGTAGATAGCTGTCTTACTCGTGCCAAGATGAGCCAAATCAGGACCTCGGCAGGAACGGACTGGCCGGAAGAACTCACTAACGAGCAGGAGGCCCTGGTACTCCACGTTTACCCAAATCTGGTACCCGTGGCGGAAATTCATTTGGCCAGTTTGGTACAAGAAGAGGAAAAATTAGACATTCCTGAGCATTTCACCCGGGAGATAGCCGAGGAAGTAGTAGTGAATGCCGTCCCCGCAAAGGCGGCGTTACACCACGAAACCGTCACAGGGTGGACACACGGGGCCAAGGAAAGGGTGCAGTTAGTCAACCTCGGGACAACAGATGAGCCCAAGTATATTAAGATTAATACCGACGCACCCCCGGCCATCAAACAGGCTGCCATTGCCCTGTTCCATGAATACAGGGACATATTCGCCTGGAACCACGAGGACCTAAAAGGCATACCCAACACCCTGGCAGAGCACACAAAAGACCTTGTCCCTGGGGCAACCCCGGTGCAACAGCGGCGATACCGAATGAATCCGAATTACGCCGCTCGAGTCAAAGCCGAACTTGATAAATTACTCCACGCCAAGTTCATCTCACCCGTGGATGCCGCACCGTGGCTCTCACCCATGGTGATCATTTCCAAGAAAAACGCCACGTTGCGTATTTGTGTGGATTTCAGAAAACTCAACGCAGCAATCAAAAAGGACCACTATCCTTTGCCGTACATGGAGGAAATAATCGATGAAGTAGCCGGACACGAGATGTACTCATTCTTGGACTGCTTTTCGGGATACTACCAAGTGGCCATGGCAGAACAGGACAAAGGCAAAACAGCCTTCTCTACGGAGTGGGGGCCTTACCAGTTTGAATGGATGCCTTTCGGGGCCAAAAACGCGCCCATGACATTCCAACGTGTCATGGAGCTCATTTTTAGGCCATACTTGAAACGGTTCTTCCGAATCTACTTGGATGATGGAACTGTTTACGGGAAAATGAGAGACCACGTCTCACACCTCAGGCAAATTTTCCACGCATGCCGAGCCAACAGAGTAAGCCTCAACGCGGATAAGTGCATGTTCCTGTACTTTGCAGGAGTCATCCTCGGCTACATCGTGTGCAAACATGGCAAGCTCCCCGACCCCGAGAAAATCAAGGATATCCTGGATATAACTCCACCAGTCAATCAGAAGGGTGTACAAAGGCTCTTGGGTTTGGCCCAATTCAACCGCATCTACATCGAAAAATTAGCACACATTACCGCCCCGATCACAGCCTTGAACCATGCCAAGTACGCCTATCCCTGGGATTGGACACCAGAAGCACAAGCAGCATTGGAGAAAATAAAGCATGCATACTCAAACGCCCCCATTCTCATCGCCCCGGATTGGTCCAAACCATTCCACGTACACACGGACGCGTCCAACATTGCCGTGGGAGTAATGCTAGCTCAAAATATAAATGGCAAACACGATCAACCCGTAGCATACGCCAGCCGGCTACTCAATCAAGCTGAGCGGAATTACTCCACCACGGAACGCGAGGCCTTGGCAATGATCTACGCTGTCAAAAAGTTCAGGCATTACCTCCTCGGGAAGAAATTCCGGTTCATGGTCGACCATCACAGCTTGTCGTACCTCGTAAATCAGACCCTAGTCACAAGGAGAGTTGCTCGATGGATCATGATACTACTGGAATACGATTTCGAGGTAGTATACGTTCCCGGGAAACGGCACATCGTGGCAGATTACCTATCCAGAGATACCAACACTACCGCGGAAGGAATAGACGATTCATTCAACGAGGCTTATGTACAAACCGCGCGAATAGCCACGGACCCCGGGGAACTCGAGAAGGACTGGAGGACCGACATCCTGCAGTATCTCACCACGGGCATCACACCCGTGGACCTCACAGGGACGCGCCGAATCAGTTTTGTACAAACAACCTTGCCATATACCGTGGTACGAGGAGAATTATATAAATGGGGACCGGATCAAGAGACCCGGTTGTGTGTACCAGCTAAACAGCAGCAGCGCATCATAGAACACCTCCATGATGGGCCCGCGGGAGGACACCAACACTACTAGAAAACAGGGGGTAGTGTGACTGGACCCTTGTGACTGGGGGGTTTTTTTCGGCAGATTATTATCGCAGTCACAGAAAATGTGACTGTGTCGGAATTTGTGACAGTATACTGTCACATTTGACTCCAGTCACAGATTTTGCAGCTGTCAACGCGTTCCCCATGATCTACACAAATAGTGTGGGCGGTTCTCCAGTTTAATAGTCTGATTTCGTCGATTATGCAATTAGTGGAGCACATCGTGTCGTATAGTCTGGGTAGTGTCGTTTTTGGGCAGGGGGGGCAGGAAATATGGTTATTGGCGTAGGTTGTTGGGTTCGAAATTAGTCTGGCTAGTGCTATTTAGTGTAGGTTCCTATTAAATAGTATGACTTTCGGGCAAAGAAGTGGATTCTTGGCTTTTTAGTGTGGGTTATTATTCCGACCAATTTAGTATGGTCTGCTTCGGGGTTTTCAATTGGTGTAGGTGCATATTAAATAGTGTGAGCTTAGGGCCAGAAGTGGTTTTTAGAGATTTTAGTGTGGGTTATTTTGTACAAGCAATTTAGTATGGTCGGGTTGTGGGTTTCAAATTAGTGTAGAATCCTTTTACATCTATTGGGTTTAAGATTCTTTCTCGATAATTAATTCTTGTTTTAAGACTTTTGGTTTTACCTCTAAGTTACTTCTCTTTGATTTTTCTTTACAATTCTCGAATCATATTAACTTCATGTTAACTTCTTTGTGACTTCAAAAGTTACTATATAAAAGTCATGCTAATTGAATCCACTTTTGAACATCTTACATACTTGTTATTCCTCAATATTTTACAAATGTGGACACTTTCAAACTTTATCTTAATTTTATACTCAAATTCCAATCAATTTTTAAATTTTACACCTTGCATATATAGAGTATATGAGAAGGCCTATGGAACAACTATATATGTTTGTTTTTGTATTTGTATTATTTACTAACTCAATGATAATAAAAGTTCAACCAATTTTATGGGTTTCTTACTTCTCATTGGTTCTACTCGTACTAAAATATTTGGTGAAACTTTTTACTAATCATGGCCATATTTTATTTTTTCATACATTTGAAAGATATATTAAATAAAGAATTTGATTCCCTTCTATTGCATGAATGGTTTAAAATGTACATGAAGTTAAAGATTGTTGTACTTTACCTTTGGCTGTAGAAGCCATAGATGGAACACACACTTTGGGATTTGAAAACCAACGGGAGCAGTGGACGATTATCTTATAATATTCTTATTGCAAATCTCATAGTTTTGTATAGAGTGCGAAGCTAAACCCGTTAATTGATTTGCTAAATATAATTCAACATAGCTATTTGTACATTTCCATCATATTAATTTTTTGTAGATTTTGGAAGTTATTACAATTTAATTTAACATTTTGGCAAGGTATGGGAAAATTGTACAATATGCAAGTCAAAGTAGCGGCTGGTCCAAACCTGCACAGTCTAAATTTAGTAACAAGGAGCGTGACCAACGTCAAATTGACCACAATCTAGTTATTTTTGACTGTAGGGATTAATATAATATAAACTTTTGTAATCATTTTCTCATTAGCGAATCTAATTTTGCGTAGGGGATATATATATTTACATTACATTTTGAGGAAAAAGTACAAAGTTTTTTGTGACTCGTAGTAGTCAATCGAGGAGTAGGACTGGTTGCAGTCACATACTCAGTGGTCATCTAAAAAAGTGACTAGATGCAGTCATACTTGCAGGTCCCGTGATCACGTGTCAAAACTTTCTGCCTGTGTGGACAGGGCAACGCGCTTATGGTGGGAGCGGTGAGCACATTTTCATGAGCGGTGAGCAGATTTTCACGAGCTGTGAGCAGATTTTAGGGACTATTGAGCAGAAATTTCAGTCCTCATGTACAGATTAAATGCTAAAATAGTCCCGTCATAAGAATAATTGTGTGAGATTCATTCCCAAATCCACGGATTTTGGATTTTATGGTTTTTAAGTGGGACCCATGACCACGGTTTAGGAGTCCTATATATGAATATTGTTACAAATGCACGGTTTAGGGTTTGGGGTTAGGTGCCTTTCACCGTGATTTAGGGATATGTTGATGGAAGGGAGGTAAGGCGACATCCATTGGAGGTTTCATATGATATTTATAAGTCCTCATTTTGTCATACACATGTAAATTTAATTTATTCACAACCGAGTAGTCTTCTCGCTAATCAGAGCATGTACACTCTACGGCTTCAATTCCAAATGTCATGAATCTGTCAATTCACTTTCGTCATGAAGTTCCTACATAGGCTTGCAAACTTGCTTTACGGTGTGTTTTGTGTGTCTTAGTTTTGGTTGCATCTTCTAAGTTCTCCATACACACCAATCAGTAGGCCATTTACTTATTTTCTTATCGCCAATTTTCAGACCTATGGAACCACAAAAGGCCAGCCTTGCAAGTGATGGTACCCAATCATTCTTTGAATGTACTACCTGTGGAGTACATCTCTTCCGCATGTGTGACATCCGTGACATCTCTTAGCATTAAGCACTTGGAGTGGCCATGTGTATCTATTGTGAAGAAAAGCTTTACTTCAGCCCATTTACATATGTAAGGCCATTAAAACTTGGTTTCATGTATAGCTTCAGATCTTGTACAAGTTGCTACATGTACTCACGAAGTTGCCATTCCTAGATCAATTGTAGATTGAAGGTGAAGAAGGAAGAGTCCACATGGAGCCATGCAGTTGGTGCGGTTTAGGCAGCAACTTTGTTATTTGTGACGACTACGATGTGGCTTACTACATGGTGTACATCGTGCGTATTGTCAGCCCGCGCTACCTTGAGGAAGTGCTTGATGGGGATAATTGGACGTGCTTTACATGTGAGCCAAGACTCATTCACGAGCAAATCAATGACTATACACTATTTTCTGATACAACAAAGCAAAAGAGTCACAAGCGCGTCTGCACTCATGGGACTCGTAGCAAGTGTGGCTAAGTAGGTTAAAAGATGAGTTTAGGGGAAGGTTTATGAAGTCTTGGTTTCAGGTAACATACGATGGCAGGAGTAGGGGACAACCATCTTAGAATTATATAAAATAGCCCCACTTGGGGACATTCATCTCATATTCGAATCACGTCAGCCATGCCACAATCATTTTTGAAAACTACAAATTGCGGCTAAAAATTCACTCTAGAAGATTCTATTGGATAGGAGGTTGATGGTGGAGGGTATGATTACCATGGAAGGTGTCATAAACTGAAAAGGATGTAGGAATAAGCCATCAATTTTGCCGAAACCATCGCATTCAGTATTATGGAGATGTTTGAGTGACCAGTACCTTCTCCTCTTCTATAACATTGGAAGGCCGTGTGCATCATTCTCAACTTTTGCACTAGTAACACTTATTTGGGTACTACTCAAACAACTCACACAAACTACTGTTGAGAAACAGCCGCGCGCCATGAGTTCTAGCACTTATGATATACTATTTTACGCTTGCACTACGTGTGGGGGGGTTCCCGCCTCCGGTTACGGTCACGGAATATCCTCACCTACAAGTTGGGATATGCAAGATCGATTTCCTGAGTGAGACATGTTTCACAAAGGTGAGGATCATATGGTAGCCACTCCAATTTGATGTATGAATATTAAGATATTTACCTCTGCGTGTAGCTCAGAGGCTAAAAATGCAAATATTCACCTCACTTAAACTATAAATTTTGACAAGATAAAAATTACTATAACGAGTAATGGAGTTGGTGCGGAAAGAATGGCGACATGATCTGGTGCGATTTCTGTACCAAGGTCTGGTGTGCTTCATGCATTACGCAAAACATTGGTGCTGAGTACCTTGAGGTGATCCGCAGCGGGAAGGAGAAGTGGAAGTGCTTCAGCTGTGACAACACCAAAATCTCCATTCATCAGCAAGTTTGGGAGGACTATACAAATTTTGCAAACTCATCACCCCCTCTACAACGACGACAAGGACAGTCGTAGTGACGACGATGACACTCGTAGAGAGGACGACTAGATTCCATGTACTGGATTCACATAGCTTCTATGTACATAGGACTCATTTGTATAAAACGGAAGTAAAAATGGATTTGTAATGTACTGGTAAGTGGGATAAGTTGGTATTGTGGGCAAGCGCCAATGCGCAAGTGCGATCAAACAAGGGCAACTACGCAAGCGCGCTTAAACAAGGCCGCGCCAGTGCGGGGCCACTCCACCCAAGCGCAAGGGCGTGCCAACCCAGTACTCTCGCTCTTGAATGAAGTAGCACCAAGTCACACCAAGTTTCTTGTCCCAAATGTGAGCGGTCACATCAATCACCAAGTTACATCAATCTTCTCAACAACTTCCGACCTCCACTTTTGACCTACTTCAGCCGCCAATTTTATCCTTCATTCGCAACTTGCACCGGCTGTTTCTTGCTCCTTTGCTTATGTTCCTTTACTCGTGCTCATTTGTTGTGTGCTGGTCGCGCATTCCAGCTCCCACAAGTGCTAGTGCAACCAGCTCCAAAAGGCCACTTCGGTCACCTCCTCCACCAGTACGAGCACGGGAGCGAGGCCATAAAAGAGGCTGCTGGTACCGGCAGAGTCAAAAGTGGGAATTCTAGCTCGCTCAAGAGCGAGTGCATCCAGTGCCAAGAGGCCACTTTGGTCACCTCCTCCACCAGTAAGAGCACGGGAGCGAGGCCATAAAAGAGGCTGCCGGTACCGGCAGGGTCAAAACAGGGAATTCCAGCTTCCATTAGAGCCACCGCGACCAGCGCCAAGCGGCCAACTTGATTACCGCCATGCCAGTACGAGCACGCGGGTGAGGCCATAAGAAAGGCTGCCGGCACCAGCAGGGTCAAAAGTGGGCATTCCAAGTCTCAAGTATGAGCACGCGGGCGAGGCCATAAGAGAGGCTGCCGGTACCGGTAGGGTCAAAAGTGGGCAATCCAGGTCTCAAGTAACAACGCGACGATGGCCATGAGACAACCCAAAGAACCGCTATGCTAGTACAAGCAAACGGGCGAGGCCATAAGAGAGGCTCCTGGTACCAGCAGGGTCAAAAGTGGCCATTCCAGCTCATTTGGTTGCAAAACTGTCTACTTTCCATGCTTTGAAGAGCCGCCAAATCCTCATACAATGTCCGATTTTGACGAAATTTGTTGGGTTGGGTTGCAAATCAAGACTAGTTTTAATTCTAAAAATGAAAACTAATCTCAAGACCCCATGAAAAGATTGAGTGAAAAATGATGAAAGTTGCCCTGCCGGTACCGGCAGGGCAATTTTCATGAAGTTCTCCATGTTTGAAGAGCCGCCAAATCCTCATACAATGTCCGATTTTGACGAAATTTGTTGGGTTGGGTTGCAAATCAAGACTAGTTTTAATTCTAAAAATGAAAACTATTCTCAAGACCCCATGAAAAGATTGAGTGAAAAATGATGAAAGTTGCCCTGCCGGTACCGGCTGGGCAATTTTCATGAAGTTCTCCATGTTTGAAGAGCCGCCAAATCTTCATACAATGTCGGATTTTGACGAAAATTGTTGGGTTGGGTTGCAAATTAAGTCTAGTTTCTATTCTAGAAATGCACACTAGCCTCATGACACGTGTCAAAACTTTCTGCCTGTGTGGACAGGGTGTTTGAATGTTCCGGGTCCCCTTCCTCGAAGTCCTCATCTCCCTCTTCTGCTTGTAGAGCGGCTCGTACATCGTCTTGATCAGCCATAGCAGCTGCGTCGCCATGGTTGGGGAACGAGTGCCAAGTCCCTCGTGGCTGCGGTTGGGAGTAGGCTTGGATGATCTGAAGCATTTCCGATCTGAAGGGATTGAATCTCGGGCATGGCCATCTCTGTGGACGAGGCGACTCGTGTGCTACGTGGATCTTTGCGGAGAACCACCTTCCACCCGGCTTGGCTGATAATATTTGCAAAAAAGACCTGCTGGACTTGAACAGGGAAGGCAAATGAGTTCGCTGAATGTGGCATGCACCGATCGAAGTTCACGAGAGTGAATCCGTATTCGTCATGCTTCATAGTCGCCCGTGGACCCGCCATCACTGCCTGCACCCACTTACAATATAGGACAATGATTTCCCACCCGCCATAGTCAACGCCGATGATTTCTTCGATGGAGCCTATGTATTCAACATTACCCATCATGATGTTCCTGTCGGAGGAGCTGGCTCGGCAGGGTGTCGCAAATGTGGCCGCTACGCCGCTGTCACATGTTAGCAGATCCACCTCTGACGCACGAGTACGATAATGGTTCCCGTATGCGTACATCGCGCGGTAACTCCTCGCATTGTACGATGGAGGGCTGCCCAACATCATCACGTCTGGTTTAATGTCATCACCCCTACTGATTGACTCCTTTAGTGCGTTGGGGAACCAGACAACAAAAGGCTCATCTGCTGTGCACCGAGCCTGCTCCGGGTCAATTTGAGAGCGTGATCTCATTTTGCTCCCTTCGAGCGACCGCCCGTTCTTCGCATCTCGCTCTTTGTGTTCTCTGTGACCGAACATATAGAAAGTCACGGATCGATCACGGTGGGGAAATTGTGATCGATATCGGTCATATGATTTCAATGTGACTCACAAGAGTCATATTTGTAACTCATGCGTGATGTGTGAGTTCAAAAGGACTTTACTCGGAAACTCGTAAGGATTTCTCGCATTTGTAAGCACAAACTCGTGAATCCATGCTTGTAACGCAATGGTTAACTTTCGGGACGTCCTTTCTTCGCTTATAACCTCGCCACTGACCTTGGGTTCTTCGTTACCATCCCAGATTCGTCTCTCGCTAAGAGTGCAGCCCTGCAAGTACTGGGTGCAGAATCCCATAGTCTCAGTCTGTATGTAGCCTCGCGCCATGGATCCCTCTGGCCTAGCGCGTTGCTTGACATAGCTCTTGAGTGTCTTCAGGAACCGTTCGATTGGGTACATCCACCGGTTGTGCACAGGGCCGCAAATCCGCAATTGCTGCACTAGATGGATAGGTAAATGTGACATAACGTCAAAGAAGGGAGGAAAAACCTTCTCCATCATGCACATTGTCACTATGCTCTCATCGTACAGGGCGTCAAGGGTCGACAATGCAACAGTCTTCGCACATAGCCGCTGGAACAAGCGGCTCAATCGGATGATAGCCACCCTGACAGTCGGATCGAGGAGCGTCCGAACGCAGAGAGGCAATAGCTGCTGCATCAAAACGTGGTAGTCATGCGACTTTAGACCTCTAAGGTCCCCGTCTGTTGTCACCATCGATCGAAGACTTCCTACGTACGACGATGGAGGTCGTAGCTTCTGCAGGGTGTCCGCAAACTCCTTCTTTTCTGTCTTAGACAGAACGTAGGGTGCCTTCGGTAGAATCATCGATCCTGGCCTCCTTCCTGGTAGTGGGTGCAGATGTGGCCAAATTTTGGCTTCCTGTAAGTCCAGCCGCGATTTCAACGTATCTTTCTGTCCCCAGATGGTTCGCAACACATTCTCCGTAATATTCTTCTCGCAGTGCATCGGGTCCAACAGATGTCGTATCATCAAGGACTGAAATACAGCAGCCCACAACATGTGTTAGACAATCGGCACGAAAAAATAGAACCCGATGGATGCATGGCCATGAAAGAGTGTAACAAATTCAAAAGCACAACACTGTGCTCACCTCCCAATACGGCAGTCTGTAGAGACTTGTGAGGTCAAATCCCGGTGTTCCGGTTTTTAACTCACAAGTGGGCCGTGGGGTGGTGTGTTACTAGTTCCTTCCAAGCAATGGAATTCTCCAAATTCTCATGCAAACATGCGATGCTCCTTCAAATATCAACAAAAGGTCCAATCACACAAGTAACCTCAATCCTCCCTATAAATTGCAATTCCATGAGTGACTCAAGCTCCAAAACCCATCAAAATTGAGCCTAGGAGGCTACAATTGTACCTCTTGAGCCACTAGGGCTTTGGGCCCAATTATGAGGTCAAATAGGACCTAAACTCAAGCAAAAACTCCCAAAATGCATCAAACTATACTACTACAGCACACTTTCTAAGCTCACAAAAATGGTAGATTCAATTGTAAACCCCCATTTCTCGGTTCCAAGGCAATCCAAGCCCATACACATGCTCATAATTCATTTCTACAATGCAAGACACACTTGAATGAGACACTAGGGTTTCCTCGGAAAAATTGGACAGCGCTTCCGCGCTTGACCCAATACTTCCAAATCAAGCCCTAACTTCAGCAAATGAACAAAACTTTGAACAACAAGAACCTAGTGAAATTCGGACAGCGCTTCCGCGCTAATGACAAATTACCGATTTTTTTACTTAATCCTATCAATTTCAGCCCAAATTTTGGGCAGCGCTTCCGCACTACCCTTTACACACGGAGCACCCTAATTACACATCTAACATTCCAGCAAGCTTATTCATTCAACTAGACAACCATCACACACATAAGATACCATGAATCACAAAAATCAACAAACAATCAATTTTTTGGCAAGGAGATTGCCATTTTTTAGGATGGATTCCACAATTCTTACTACGTATGACTACACAATCTACCAACGCAAAGTGATGAATTACTCAAGCAAAAGAGGGAATGGAGGGACTCCCTCCTTAATGTCACCCTGTCTACCCTCCGTAATATCACGGAGGAGACAGGGTATCGAGGTTGCCGTCGTCGGAGCGATGCTGCTGCCGATGAGTCCTCGTTCCGATCGATCCCGGCTCGCGTCGCCGCCGCTGCCTTACTCGACCGACGTTGCTGCCGGCTCGCCCAAAGCTCCGGTGCTAACCGCCCTGGGATGGGTTGCCGATACGATCCCTGGCGCCGGCGTTGGTGCTGCGACCAGCCGACCACCTTCCCCTCGTGACTGCCGTGGCTGCCTCGCCGGCACGCCCCTGCCTTCGACGCGCGCTCCGGTTCGCCGGATCCTGTCGCAGCTCGTCGATGAAGCACTGACTCCGTCACCCTCCCCTTCAGCGTTGTCGCCCTGTCGGAACGGGTCGTCGTCTTCGTCCCCACCGTGGTCCGACGCTGCGCTGCAGATCGAGTGGATCGCCGACCTGCGTCGGCGCGGCAGATCGGCGTCGAGGCTTCCGCCCTCGCACCAGCACCGACCTTGCCGGCCCAGATCCTCCTCTCGCTGCTCCGTCCTCCTCCTGCGGTGTCGATCTGGTGCTTCGGGGCTGTTCCAGCGCCGCTCCGATGGCTCCGTCCTCCTTCTGCGGTGTCGATCTGGAGCTTCGGGGCTGTTCCAGCGCCGCTCCGATGCGCTCCTGCGCCGCTCCGGTGGTGCCCGTGCGCCGCTCCTGTGGAGCCCCTGCGCCGCTCCGGTGGTGCCCGTGCGTCGCTCCTGTGGTGCCCCTGCGCCACGCCTGCTCCACCCCGAAGCTCCGTCGTCGTCACCAGCCTGTCGGCGCGCTCCACCCCTCCGATCGCGACTCCTCTCGATCCTTCACACTCATACCAACACTCTACTCCCAAGCGCACAACCTAATTTCGTGGACATTTTTTCCACTACTTGACACAATTGGGGTTTCTTCAACTAATACTAGCTAGAACTCATAAATTCACGACAACAACCTGGATCTCACAAATTCGCTTCAAAAACACACGCACACACCAAAAAACCAGCCTAACGGCCTTCTCCTCCAACTTCCCCCCCTCCCTGGCTGATCCAGGGAGGTTGAAGCAAAAAGCTTCATCCGTCCAATTGGGCGGATTTCATCCGTCCAGTTGGACGGACTTTCATCCCTAGTTTCTTCTAACTAATTAGGCAAGCTAAAGGCACCACACTTCATATTAGGGGTTTTGTAGAAAGTAAAGGCGAAATGGGGTAACCCGGGCCCTACTTATGAACACATAATTGCTAAAACATACTAAAACTCGCCATTTAATAAATTGGCATTTATCAAAAATACTAATTAGGTATAAATTAGAACAAGAACGGCTGCTTGTGCCAAAACCTCTTATGAGACCATGGGTATCCCGTGAATCTACGAAATGAGCTAAAAAGACTAATTAAACCATGGAAACTTGATAATTACGCGCTAAACCTTGCGGGGAACGTATTCCCGCTAGAGTGAACCGTTTCGCGGGTTCACAAGACTGCTCGTTCGCTTCACGCCAGAAACGTGCACAGGATCGTCTGCATGCCGAACTCCCCTCCGCTGGATTGTTGTGGCCGTCCAAGCCTCCCTGTCCCGACCAAACTGCAGAATCTCGCTTGCTGTGAACTGTGGAGGGGGGGGGTCTTGTCTCCGATTTTCCATCAAATGTTGCTTTCTGTCTCCGATACGGATGATTGGGTGCAAGATATCGCCGGTGTCCCATATTCAAATTTTTCCCGAGTGCGGAGGACCTGCTACTTGACACATATGGACCACATTCGGGGCATCCTCGATACCCTTTTGTAACTTGCCCTGATACGAGGCCATACGCAGGGAAGTCGTGAATGCACCAGAGGAGTATGGCCTTCAGGGTGAACAATCTGTGTTCAAGAGGAGCGGAAGCGTCGAATGCCTGCACACCAGCCCACAGCTGTAGCAACTCTTCTAGCAAAGGCGCCAAGTACACGTCAATGTTGTTCGCCGTAACACTCTCCTTTCCTGGGATGATCAAAACCATCATGATAAAGAATGTCTTTGTCACAAGCCAAGGAGGCAAGTTGTAGTTTAAGAGAATGATTGGCCAGGTGGAATGGTTGAGGGAGAGATTGGAGTAGGGGTTGACGCCATCTAGTGCCAAACCCCACTGATGTTGCGGCCTTCACCGGCTATGTCTGGGAATAATGTATTCACGTGCCTCCATGCCGGAGAATCTGGAACACACTCCATCTTCTCTGGTTGTGTTGGCCTTGATGTGTGCCAAGTGCACATGGTTGCCAACTGTTTGCAGCGATACAACCTGCGTAGCCTTGGAATCAAAGGAAAGTGACAAAGGATCTTGTTGGGTCTCTGCTTTGAGCCTGGAATGTAACGTGGTGATTGGCAGACGGGACATTGTGTTGCCGCTGCTAGTTCACTACGAAATAGCACACACCCATTTGTGCAAGCATGAATCAAAGCATATGTCAACCCCATCTTGCTCATCATCCGGGTAGCTGCATAATGAGACTCTGGTAGGGTGTTACCTCGAGGAAGGAGCTCCTTCAGTAGCACAAGTATCTCGTTTGTGCAGCTCGCTGAAATGCCAAACGCAGTAGAGAGGTTCAACAACAATAAAGTGGCAAGTAGTGATGTCGTCGATGAACCTGGATATAGGGGTGATTGTGCTCCTGCCATAAAGTCCTCATCTGGTTCATCTTCAAACTCGGCTCCAATTCTTTGCCGCTTCTCTTCTTCGCACCGACCGACCCGGGGTCGTTCAAGATATCATCGGCAAGTGAGTCGTATCTTTGAAAACACTCGTGATCATCCGCATCGAGATCCACTTCGGCATCTGCTGGCGGTGCATTGGATGGCCCGGCCTCGGGAGGAGGGTTCTCGAATGTAGCTTCCGGGTCCTCTACACGATCATCATGAGGAGGGTTGTGGATGGTAGGTGCATGGTCGCGGAGGACATCTGCAGGGTCGTCGATCGCTGCTGCAACGTCGGCCTCAGGAGGATGGTTCGGATCGTCATAACAATCCTGAATAGAGAAACCAGCTATTTTCAATCACAACGGATACAGTCACAGTAACGAAGTTTACGACTTGTGACTAGAATCAGTCATTATTTTCATAGATATGACAGAGTGTAGTCATATTATTGAGGAGAATCAAACTTGGCGACTATGAGGAGTGACATATCACAAATATGTGACTAGAACTAGTCATTATTTAACAATGATTGGTCAAGCATTCCAAAGCGTTAGTGCTTGTCTTAACGGGTACATGTGTACAGACAAATATTTACTTCCCAACCCTGTATTCTGCAAACAACTCGTCCCCTGGAACTATATCCCTTAATGCTATCGTCATTACGTAACCATGATGGCTCTGGTTCCAGGGCGCCGGGAGAGGCACAAAATCCCATTGGCAGTTTTGGATTTCCGATCGCCCCTCGCTGCTATTTATAAATCCAGCAACATTCCCGAGTTTGACATCCCCATTCAGGAACATTTTTTCGGTTGCAGCAAGCGCATACCGCCGGAAACGTGGAGAGGTACGATGAGCTATTCGGAATTCTTGTGCATCTAATTCTGGGCCGACAAACGGTAGAAGCTCATCTCCAGCCTTTGCTGCCTCTAAAGCAAATAAACCCCATCCCATAAACGGAAATTGTGACACTTTAACTTCCCAGGCTCTACCCCAAAAAATAAATTTGCGGAGCTTTGGAATGGGACCGGGCCTCCACTGCCCGTACTCTCCTTTCACAATCATGTTTGACTCATGGTCGGAAGTAGCGAGTGATGGGCGGGGTCTTGTTGTACCGAGGAAGGCTCGCAACGCGGCCATGGTTGCTGCCTGTACAAAGGGCCGCCTCGAATCCTAGAAGCCGACGATTTCAGCAAATATTGGAGCAGAAATGATGTGTACGTGCATGAGAGATGGATGCTTACCAAAATAGACTTGGTGAAATTTGGATCGCGGCCAAACTTGCGTAGGTGAACCCGAAGGCTCCGTCGAAGAAGGACCTTGCCTCCCATGCACATCCGACACGGACAGGGGTACCTCGTCAATGCCCGCCTGTCGGCAATTTGTTCTTCGATCTCCCACAACCGCAGGTCATGGAGTAATTCTTTGAGATGCAAAGATCCATTGAAAGTGGCTTCGGGCCTTGAGATGTGCTCCATCACGAATACAAATCACATTATCAACAAAATATGACAACATCAAATTTGATCTCATCGACATACAACATGTGAATGTGAACTCCAAAACTGTAAACTCCAAAACTGATAGAGGGAGGGAGGTTGGAGACTTTGAATACCTGCTTGAGAGTGTTGATGACGCAAGTGTGAGGGGTATCAGAATAACAAATTCGTCAGAGCATGTCTAACGTAATGCACAATTCATGATAAGTTTTCCTCACATGTCATCGGCATGCGTCGATCCAGTACGTACCTGCAATTTAGAAGTATGTGGACAACATCCAAGAGCTCAAATGGAAGACAATCAGGGTATGATTTGGAACTTCAGACTCAAAATTAGGCAAGAAGGAGGAGACTTGATACTCTATGCCGAAACGGGTGTTCAAATCCACCATCATCATTCGACGCAAAAAGCTAGAAATTCAGTGAATTTAGGCCAATGAGTACCTGTGACTGGGTAGAGTCACCTCAAGTATTTCGTGACTGCAATGAGTGTCATCGAGTATTCGTGACTGTGACAAGTCACGCTGTATGGGCCGCCTCGTGCTATTACTGCAGCATTAATGGCGGTGGCGGCCGTAATTAGCGCTGATGGCGGCGGAGTAAAAAGGGGTCTACAACGGCCGTTCAATTTTGAACAATCATTTCTCCGAATTGATGTTGAAGTGACTGTCTAAGGAGGGCGATCGCGGCTATGGCTGAAATGGCGCCTTGGGCTACAGCTCGTTTTTACAGAGCTTCTTGCAGGTGCAGCAATGGCGACCACGGAGAATCAATCGGCAATAGTGCTTGAAGAAACTGATCAAGCGGCGAAGAATCACCAAGCAGACGCGCCGAACGAGGAAGAGGACACCAGGATCGAAGAAGGAGAGGACGGCGCAGAAGGAGAGGACGGCGCAGAAGGAGAGGACGGCGCAGAAGGAGAGAACGGCGCAGAAGGAGAGGACGGCGCAGAAGGAGACGAGGACGGGGCCGAAGGAGACGAGGACGACGCCGAAGGAGACGAGGACGGCGCCGAAGGAGACGAGGACGGCGCCGAAGGAGACGAGGACCGTGGTAAAGGAGAATCTGAGGACGCCGCCGAAGGAGACACAGAAGGCGCCGAATGTGAGGAAGGCGCCGAAGGTGAGGAAGGCGCCGAAGCTGACGAAGCTGACGAAGGCGCCGAAGGTGACGAAGGCGCCGGAGGTGACTTGGACAGCAGCAGCAAAAAAGAGGACGACGGCAGCGACTACAAGGAGGAGGAGGAGGCCTCCAGCGACTCCGACTCCAGCGCCTCCGACTCGAGCGCCTCCGACTCCAGCGCCTCCAGCGACTCCGGGGCCAAGCGCAGGTCGAGAAAGGCAAGAGCGAAGAAGACTGTAGCTGCTGAAGAGGATGCACCGCTGGTGCAAATCGAAATCAATAAGTTGAAGAATTTGGCGATCAATCAAGCAAAACTGCAGGAGTTGGGATTGCCAAGTCTCACCCCTGTTGCTAATGTTGTGGAGCCATTGATTGTGAGTGAGGAAGAGGCAGCATCACCTCCACGCAAACGTGCATCGAAGTTAGCGGGGAAGAAGAGTGCACTGTCCCCGTCTTACCCCCCCCCCAAGTGAGTGACGCGACAACAAAAGGCGACAGGGAGGTTTGTATCCCCGCCATCCTCTCCCATTCCTTCACCATCCGCAGCAAACGATGTAGCAGATGTCGTGCAACGAGTACCAAATTTAAGTGACGATGGCATTCGTGATGTTTTCTGCACAATTGCGACCTTTCCGCCAATAACAACCGAGATCCTGGCTTCCGCGTCGACGCTATTAACAGGGTTGTTTGAGGATAGCAGGGATGTTTCAGCCCCCCGTAGGGGAGCCCGGTTAGTAAAGAGCAATCAGGAGGCGGGAGAGGAGTTGCATCGGGCTTCAGCAGCCTCTAAACAACCCAGGGTGAGTGCACAGTCACTCTGACTAGTTTTGGTCACCTTTCACTTCTACTCACCTGTTTTGAATGTGACTAGAATGAGTCACACACATAGTCGCGCAGTGTGACTGGGTCGTGTCACTTTTGCTCACCTGTTTTGAATGTGATTAGAATCAGTCACACGCATAGTCGCTCAGTGTGACTAGGTCGTGTCACTTCTGCTAACCTGTATTGAATGTGACTAGTATTAGTCATAAACAAAGTCACACAGTGTGACTAGGTCCTCTAACTTTTGCTGGCATGTTGTTTTGCCGAAATACATGTTGTAATTCATGTTGTCTGCACGTCGTTGCGATGCAGGGCAAACAGAGGTCGTGTAAACCGCAGGAGTGGGGGATTGTTGAGCGGGACAGTTCCGGCAAGCTCCCGAGTGTACAGCCCGGAAAACCACCTCAACCACCATCGGCTTCTAAGCCGCGAACAAGAAGGACGTCGATCGAGATGTCGGAAGAGCTGCAGGACGAGGAGATGTATTCAGACGAGGACATATACGGAACTGAAGACATTTCTCAGATGTCAGGAGACAAAGATGTGGCAGAGGAGGACGAGCAAGACGAGGAGCTCCCTACAGCAGATGCTCATGCACTGGCAATTTTGGAGGCTGAGAGGGAGCTTGCGAAGAAGGACCTCGAGGTCTTGAAGATGCGAGGTCCTAATGCCTTCATGGCATCCTCATCCGGGGGGTCTGCAGGCTACGACCGGGACCAGAAGAGGAAGGGTCGGGCGAGGGCCGAGGTGAAGCCCACAGAGTCCGGCAAGCGCATCTGGGTTGAGGTGGATGCGACAGGCAATCCCGCAGGGCTGCACCGGTCGAAGTTTTTTACAACTCTGCGAGGATACAGCAGGAACGTCGACTTCAGCATCGACAACTACAAACTTCACGACAAGGCGATGCTCTTGGATATCAAAGCCCAAGTCGATGCCATCACCGAGTACCGTGGGGGGTTGGGAAGACTATCGGAGGAAGGCTTCCACAAGGTCATGATGGACCACTTGCGGATGAAGCGGTACCACACCAAGCAGATAATCCTCAAAGGTGGACGGTGCCCCCCCGGATGTCCGCCTCCGTTCTCGCACAATATGACTAAAGTGATAAAGGAAGACCGAAAGAAGAAGGAGTCTGAGGCGCGGAAGGCAAGCCGCAGCAAGGTGCAGAAGAAGAGCCACGCAGGCCGATCAGAAGGAGAGGTGCGTGATAATTTGGTGAGAAATTTCTGTGCACAATTATCTCAGCTTGTCAAATGTATTCTAGGTCTTCTTGCGTTGGCAGGTCTTTTTGCGTTCTTGCCTCAGAAGACCCCCTTGGTTCTATCATGTCTGCTCTCACATGTGTTGAATGTGACCAGTATTAGTCACGAACACGATCGCAAGGTGTGACTAGGTCCCGTAACCTGGCGGCATGTTGTTTCGTGCAAGTCTGAGACTTCGAGATTTTTGTAATTGTTCTAGTTTACGTTGTTTGACTCACATCAATGCTCCGAAAAGTCGCCGTTGTTCCAGGCACTAGAGCTCGAGCGGGATCCATCCCGTTTGGAGTTGGAGACCGAATTACAATGGAAAAGGGCGCATCGTCGAGGAAGCGAAAGTATCACTCGTCGACAGTGTCCAACGTCTCACCCGCAGCTGAATGGCAACCCAAAGACGAATCTCCTTCTTCACGGAAGAGGGACGCCTTGGGATCGCGAGTTGAGAATCTAGAGGTTTTTATGCAGTCACTGGTGGGCATGTTTGCCGCTCGCTTTGGAGCTTGGCCGCCCAGCCAAGCAGTGCAGGTGGCAACCACTGCCATAGCCGGGGAGGGGAAAACACCGGCCACAACGGAGTCTTTACCGCCGAAGAAGAGCACGAGGAAGGTTCTTGACCTTGACGACCTCATCTGCATCACGCACGAAGAGGAGACACGCATCGCAGAGAGGCGCATTGCAAAACCGAGACATGCGAGATTACGCATGTCACACCAAAGACCGGGCGTGAGACCTTACCTCTACAAAGAAGTGCTATGCTTGCCACACCGGCACAAAGAAGAGATGGCGAACATCCCCATGGAGAAAGCCGCGCCCACAATCAAGGCACCCACGGAGAAAGGCCTGCTAACAGAAGTGGACGCACCCAAAAAGAAGACTATTTTGCCATCAACGTCCCCGTCCAAACCTGCTAAAAAGAAAGCTAAGCTGATAGAAGGGAAAGGTACGGCGAAGGGGGGCACAGCAGGAAAGGGCACGTCGGCCACAGCTGCAAAGACCACAACACCGCCAGCAGTGAAGGGCACAGCCTCATCGGCAAAGAAGGGCACAACGACCTCCGCAGGGAAGGGCACAGCCACGGCAACACCGAAGGCGGGTGCTGAGCCAAGCACAAGGAGCAAGAAACCTGCACAACCAACAGAGGTTCTTGGCTCCGGTAAGGCGAAGCTGCCTGTCGAGAAGACGCAGGCTATCCGGGCGTTGGTAGCCCCCGCTGCTCCTGCAACTCGAACGCGTGCAAAGGTGGCGGCCTTCAAAAATCCAAGGACCTCAGCCAAGAAAGAGGAGAAGAACGAGAGGGGAGCTGAGGAAGAGGAGGTGGAAGACGAAGAGCAGGCCGAAGAGGACGAGGATGACGATGACGAGGAGGAGGAAGATGGGGAGGAGGACGAGCGACCCACGAGTCGATGCCAAGACAAGGATGCGGCGGAGAAGTCAGTGCGAAGGATCCGCCTCCAAAGGCAACGAAGAAAACAGCAGCGGCAACGAAGACGAACCGGAGAACCACCGATCCGCCGAAGGTAAGTTTGCATCAATAAGTGACAACATGTTGTCAGAGAATTTAGATAATGTGACTAAAATTAATCACATTTCATTGCAATTGTAACTAGCCTCAGTCACGAATTGTTACAGTCATAAAAAATGCAACTAATACTAATCACTGGAGTTACAAGAGGACTAGGACTCAGCAAGTCTAGGTGGTGATCGTTCGGGCACGTGCGTAGCCGAGAGTAAATCAGGCACGAGGTTGTCAATTCACTGCAGAACACTATGACTGAATCTGCCATACCTTGAGTTTGAAGCAGAACACTATGACTAATGTTATCGCTATGGCGTGTGAGCAGGATCATGTGTTGGCTCTGCATGACTTAGTGTACATCATGGCCGTGGAGAACGACATTGTGAAGCATGTCGGAAATGGGGAGGTGCGCAGTCTAGGAGGCCCTCGAGCCAAACACCAGGGGCAGCCCATTCCGGAGGGCATAGCAAAGGTCCTTCTTATCGAGTGTCTAGACGACTCCTACCCATTGTATTACCCACACACGAATTGCACTCCTCCGAAGACTTTCTTTGAAGGAGGTGGGGGTGCATGAAAATTCGTGGTCAAGGCGTCGTTGCGATATAGACCGCGTTCCCCATCCGCCGCTTCGATGATACGGGGTGTGCGAGTTAGGAAGTAACTCATTCCATTTTTCGAGTCTTAGTCATTTTTAGTATCTCATCGATGTGTTTAGTCATCTAGCAGTCTGACTATTAAGCGTCGCCGTGCGACCAGACTATAGACTAGTCCTAGTCACAAAACGGACAAGATGTGACAACAACTGATCAGAGGTTGTCAATAGTAAGACTAATTACAGTCACCGGAATAAAACATGTGACTGCATTCGATTAAGATTCCAGCACCGATGTGACTAGACTTAGTCTCATAATGTACAAGGTGTGACTATAAGTAATCACATCTCATCGACAATATGACTATTGTCAGTAACAGAAGCAACAAGATGTGACTGCATTCAATCAGATTCATCATGTGTATGACTAGACTCAGTCCCATACTTCCGATAATCTGACTAGTACTCATCATAATTATAACTGAACACAACTCCCCATAGTCAGGGATTACTGCAGATATGACTATACGCTGTCACATGCTGTGCCGCCTATAAAATATAACCTCCAAATGTGAGTATATAGGGTCACCGATCGGAACATAGATGACATGTGTGTGACACACACATACACAAAATGACTCCGCTCTGTCGGATTTATCCGACTGCGCTTAGTTACATACATACATGGTTTTCCGGAAGTGACTCGGGTGTGATACGATCATCATGTCAAGACTATTTGTGCGATCGAGAGTAGTCACATTCGTGAAAAATGTAACTAAGAACCTCAGCCCATATCACCAAACCGCTAGTCACAAATAAAAAGTGATCGGTTTTTAACAATGACAACATTCAGTCACTTTTTCCGACCACGAAGTGACAAAGTTTAGTCACATAATCCAGGTGCCATCGGGCAGCCCGAAACGAGGTCCCTAAAAAGTCAATGGGAACAGCCCTTGGGAACATCCCGTAGTCACATATGCAATGTCCCGAGCGACTCAATGTTCACCACACATCATAGTCACCTCAGTCACAAACACATCCAGGCCCAAAAAGGCCATTTGTTATGATTTTCAGTCATAGTGGCCAGTCACACTACCCCCTGTTTTCTAGTAGTCGAAGGTCGATGATTTTTATGTTTGAAGCGTGGGCACCGAGCGAATGATTGTTCGTCAAAGAAGGGTGATGCCCAAGAAAAGATTAAAAAGGAGCATGTGGAGAAGACCACGAAGGTGCGCACAGTTAAAAAGAAAAATGATGTTGTCATAGAGGAGGTTAAAGAGGTGGAGACTTCTGACTCTGAGATGGAGTCGGAAAACGAGTAGCTTCCGGCAAAAGACTCAGTCGGAAGCGTGAAGGCAAGTTAGTGAAGTTGAAAAGTTGGCGTTCACATAAGAATCTTGACACGGATGGTATGTATATTGATATTTTGATCAATTCAATTTTATCTGCTCGTGCTTTATGTGACTCTGGATGCCAATGTTTCGCAACTGTGTTTGAGCAATTTGTTAAGAAGAATCGATTAGATTCTTCACCAATCGAACCAAGACCACTCGAACAAGTTACATTCACTGATGACCAACCTATGTTTCAACGTATAGCAACATTTAAAGTTGATATTAACTGTATAGAAGAAAGGATCGTTGCATATGTTATTCCCGGACAAATAGATGATATCATTTTTGGAAAAGGCTGGATGGAGCGACATGACGCTAGCATTTGACCTCCTAAAGAAGAGGTTTGCATTCGGAAGCCTTTCAAGATGATTGTGAAGACTCGACCTATTAGATCGGAACCAATTGGGGAAATACGGGCAGCAACAATCCGGACTTTGCAAGCTAGCAATGAACCTGTACAGATTTTTACTGTTAGCTTGATTGACATTCAGAAGGCGCTCCAATCAAAGGTGTACAAGGATCCTGCGCAACATGCTCCAGTGTAGTTGTTGCCAGTTATTGATGCCTTTGATCGGCAAGATGCGAAGTCGTTGCCGCCACACAGGAAAGGGATCGATCACGAAATCAACCTTGTTGAAGGAAAGACTAACGACGACATCCCTGCAATGCCATTATACCAAATGTCTAAGGATCAGCTACGCAAGACTCTTACGGAGCTGTTGGACAACGGGTTCATTCGTGTAAGCAATTCGCCTGCAGCAGCCCTAGTGATATTTGTTAAAAAGCCTGGTGGGGGATCACGATTTTGTGTTGATTATCGTCAATTGAACAAGATAAGCCGAAAGGAGAGCTATCCGATCCCGCGCATTGACGAAACATTGAGAACTATTGCTGCAGCCAAGTTTATCTCGAAGGTTGATGTCATCTCCGCATTTCATCGTATACGAGTTAAAAAAGGTGAAGAGTGGAAGACGGCGTTCAACACACGTTTTGGTCTATATGAGTGGCTAGTCACGTCATTTGGGCTCACTGGTGCACCCGCGACATTTCAACGATACATCAATTGGGTACTTCGAGACGAATTAGATGTTTGTTGCTCTGCATATTTAGATGATGTGGTCATTTATAGTAATACGCAGAAAGAACACCGCAACGCTGTGCTTAGGATCATTCGTAAACTTGCTGACGCAGGGCTTCAACTCGATTTTGATAAAAGTGAGTTTGAAGCTAGTACCATTAAATATCTTGGATACTTGGTGGAAACTGGTAAGGGATTCCGGGCTGACCCGAAGAAACTTGAAGCCATTCGGAAATAGGAGCCACCAACGAAGGTGAAAGGAGTTCGTGGTTTCTTGGGCTTTTGTAATTTTTATCGACAATTTATAGATGGATACTCGAATGAATACCTCCCGTGGGCCTAAGATTTTCACCATATTTTCCATACGTCATGAATTACCTAGGGAGGTAGTTTTCACCACTCCCCCTTCATTTTATCTTATACATTTGCACTCGCCCCTTGGTTCCCATCCTGCCGGATTCAAATATGTCCAATTATTAGCAAGCACATAGTTCCATTTGTCGTAGGGTATTTTTAACACTTCCACCACATTCATATGGTCCTAATTAGCTAGTTTTAATTTTGAAACCACCTTCCCCCATCTTTTGCCTTGATCACTCCCTTATTCAAATTTCTAGGGGTTTCCCATAAATCATGACATATAGATGCGATTCTCCTATGATATTTTTAATGGTTTCATCATGTTCATAGGGTCCTTGTTAGCTCGTCCAAGTGTTGAAATCATCTCATCCCCCCTTTTATCTATTTAATTCCTATTTTTCAAAGTTCCGGTGGTTTTAAATACTTGCATGTAAAATCTAGCCTATAGATCCGTATGCCCTATGATTTTTTTTATTGTTTCATCCTCTTCATAAGGTACTAATATGCTAGTGAAGTATTTAAAATTATTCTCCCTACCATCTTTTGTATTTTTCCTCTATTTTCAAAGCTCCGATCACTTCAACAAATCTAAACCAATTCGGGAAAAATACCTCCGACTTTTTTTGAATTTTTTTGATGGTTCCATCATTTTTGTAGGGTCCTTCTTAGCTATTGTGGACCTTAAAACCCCCTCCCAAAAATTTATTTCTCATACATCCTCTTTTTGACGAGTCTAATTAATCTTAGGAAATTAGGGAAAAATACTTCCACACCTCCCGTGGCCCTAAGATTTTCACCATAATTTTTATAGGTCATGAATTACCTAGGGAAGTTTTTTTCACCCCTCCTCCTCTCTTTTATCTTATACATTTGCACTGACCCCATTGGATCCCATCCTGCTGGATTTGGATATGCCCAATTATTACCAAGCACATAGTTCCGTTTGTCTTAAGGTATTTTAACACTACCATCACATTTCTATGTTCCTAATTAGCTAGTGTAGATGTTAAAACCACCTTCCCCCCATCATTTTCCTCATTCGCCCCCGTATTCAAGTTTTTGGGGGGTTCGCACAAATGATGACATATAGATGTGATTCTCCTATGATTTTTTTTATGATTTCATCATTTTCATAGGGTCATAATTAGTTAAACCAAGTGTTAAAAACATCTCATCCCCCCTTTTATCTATTTATTTCCAATTTTTCAAAGTCCCGGGGGTTTTGAATACTTGCAAGTAAAACCCAGCCCATAGATCCGTCACTCCTATGATTTTTTTTATTATTCCATCATTTTCATAGGGGAATAATTAGTCAGTCCATGATTTAAAATTATTTTTCCTCCCCTCTTTTCTATTTTCCTTCTATTTTTCAAAGCTCCGGTCACTTCAGCAAATCTAAACTAATTCGGGAAAAATACCTCCGATATTTTTTGAATTTTTTTGAAGGTCCCATCATTTTTTTAGGGTCCTTCTTAGCTATTGTGGTCCTTAAAACCCCCTCCCAAAATTTTATTTCTCGTACATCTTCTTTTCGACGAGGCTAATTAATCTTAGGAAATTAGGGAAAAATACTTCCACACCTCCCGTGGGCCTAAGATTTTCACCACATTTTTTATATGTCATGAATTACCTAGGGAGGTAGTTTTCACCACTCCCCCTTCATTTTATCTTATACATTTGCACTCACCCCCTCGGTTCCAATCCTGCGCCACCCACACACGCCCAATCATTCCCAAGCACATAGTTCCGTTTGTTGTAGGGAATTTTCAACACTTCCATCACATTCATATGGTCCTAATTAGCTCGTTTAGATGTTAAAACCACCTTCTCCCTATCATTTTCCTTGATCACCCCCTTATTCAAATTTCTGGGGGCTTCCCATAAATATTGACATATAGATGCGATTCTCGTATTTTTTTTTTATGATTCCATCATTTTCATAGGGTACTTATTAGCTTATCAAAGTGTAAAAATCATCTCACCCCTCCCTTTTTCTATTTATTTCCTATTTTTCAAAGTTTAAATGGTTTTGAATACTTGCAAGTAAAAGCCAGACTATAGATCCGTATGCCCTATGATTTCTTTTATTGTTCCATCATTTTTATAATATAATAATTAGCTAATAAAATATTTAAAATTATTTTTTATCCCGTCTTTCGTATTTTTCCTCTATTATTCAAAGTCCTGGTCACTTCAGCCATTGTAAAACAATTCGGGAAAAATACCTCCGATTTTTTTTGAATTTTTTCGATGATGCCATCATTTTTATAGGGTCCCCATTGGCTATTATGAACCTTGAAACCCCTTCCCCCATTTGTTTGTCTAATACATCTACACACTCACCCCATTTGAGTAAGTCTAATTAATCTTAGGTAATTTGTGAAAAATACTTCCGTTGCTCCCATGGGCCTAAGATTTTCACCATATTTTTTATAGGGTACTAATTACTTGGGAAAAATTCAAAACCCATTTCAATCCCCTTCTTTCCCATATAAATGCACTCACCCCTTATTCAAAACTCTAAGTTCTAATTATCCCATATGTTTTTAAATTAAATTAAAATACTTGGATGGACTTATGCGACTCTAAACTAACTAAAGGAAGACAAAAACATAATAAATAAATTAAAGAAATAAAAATGGATGCAGCACCGGGACTTCCCGGGAGGTCACCCATCCCAGTACTATTCCGGCCCAAAGGCACTTAACTTCAGAGTTCTGATGGGATCTGGTGTAGTAGCCTTGGTATGACCGCATCACATTCACCCACGGATGCCCGAATGTACATGAACCGAACACCCTCCTCCGAGCTTCAATTAACAGCCTCGGATGCCTTCTTTAACCACCTTAAGTGGCCATTATTGCCACTTACAGCCGTTAGGCGTACAGGTTCATGATTAAGTTTTTCAAATTTTTTAACTGATTTTCCCCCATTTCAAATACGTGGCATCCGGGGTTTTGTTGAAAAAATTCAAATTATTTTTTTTCAATTGATTTTTCCACCTTCTCTTGCTTACGTGTCAGCCGGGGGTTTGAGGAAAAAAATTCAAAATGATTTCTTTTCTAAGTGCTTTCCCCCCTTCTCTTGCCTACGTGGCAGCCGGAGGTTTGAGGGAAAAATTCAAATTTTTTTAAATTCTTTTTTCTAAGTGATTTCCCCCTTCTCTTGTCTACGTGGCAGCCGGAGGTTTGAGGAAAAAATCCAAGAAAATTATTCTAAGTTTCTAACTGATTTTCCCTTAGGGCAGCCGGGAGTGTTTTTTAATTAATTTTTTTTTAACTTAAATTTTTTTTTCCCTCTAGTTGTAGGTTGTAGATGGTTTAGGGAGTGTGCACCAAAAAACAAAAAAAAATTTACAAAAAAAAAAAAAAAAATCAAAACAGAGTCCCCCTCCTCTTTGGCCTTACCGTAAGGCACCCTGAAAAACCGATTTTTTTTCTAAGTGCCTGGACCCTCCTCCTCTGCTCGATTTTTACCCGGGAGTTGCCCTTCAGCACCGCTTGGCCTCGCGCTACGAGCAAGCGAGTGCTAGTACTCGTCCCACAGCTCGTCCTCCAACTAGTCCCGCTACGAGTTCCGCTTTGAGTCCCGATACGAGTCCCGATACGAGTCCCGATACGAGTCCCGCAACTCGTCCCGATACTCCGTCCCGATACGAGTCCCCGCAGCGCGTCCCGGACTCCCGGTGCAAGTGCCACAGCTCGTCCTGCAGCTTGTCCCGCTGCAAGCCCCGATACGAGTCCCGCAGCGACTCCCGATGGTCGTACTCGTCCCCGCAGCGAGTCCCGGTACGACGGCTCTTCTTCTGCCGAAAAAGCTACGATGCAGGCGTTGAGGGCTGCCTGCGTGTCGTCGAACTCCTCGATTTCTTCATCTTCGTCTTCAGGAGCATCCTCGATCACGAGGTAAGAGCTCGCGCTGTTCTTCAGTTGCGACAGGTTGATTTGCAGATCGCATATCTGGCGCTCGATCTTCATGATGTCGCAGTCGGCTTCTCGGTGGCCACTGTTGCCGCGCTTGCGGCAGATGCGGGCGGGAGATGCTCGACCTCGACCGCGACCGCCTTTGCTTGGGCGTCCTCCTCTGGATCCATTAGCGGCGCCTCTCGCTGGATAGTCTCGATGGTGTGGAGGGCGGTAGTATCGATCGCCTTCGCCTTGCAGGTACAAAACTTCTTCTGTGTCTTGGGATCTGTTTAGAATTTGCGAACTCTCCTCATGAAGCATTAGGCCTTGCAGTTCACAGAAGGAGGGACTTCTATCTCTGCCCTTTTGTATGGCCTTGAAGGTTGACCAACTTCTAGGTAAGCTAGCAAGCATCTGATCGACAAGATCTTCGTTTTCTATAACTACTCCAAGGCTTGCTAACTGGCTGATGATAGAGTTTGTATCTTGCAAATGAGAGTCTACAGATTTGCCTTCTATCATTCTAAGTGAGTAGAATCGTTCCTTAAGAGCTAGTCTCCTAGATGGACTTTGCACGTCGTACATTTTCTTAAGTGTGTTCCAGATCTGGAGTGGATCAGTCAAGTGCATAATATGAAGTATGACGTGGTCTTTTACCGTAGAAACTAAGATCCGACAGGCTTTAATCTTCAATTCAGCATATGAGGGGGTCGCTGCTACTCCACTAGTCTGCTGCGATGTTGCTGCACCGTAGGTTGCAGATCCCGTTGTAGTAGATGAAGTGCTGGAGCTGCTGCCTCCGGGAATTGGAGTGGTTTCGAAAAATCGCCACAGACACTCTTGCATGAGTAACATTCTAACCCTATAGCTCCAGAGAATGTAATTCTTTTGGCCATCGAGTTTAGTCGATTCCGACATATCTCTCAAGATGGGGTCCATGTTTGGCCAGCTGTTAGATCTAGATCCGCGCCTAGTGGATCTGCTCTGATACCATGTTGATATGCAACTGAGACTTGTTGAGAGTAAGAGTACTTTGTATTAGATGAGTCAAGCTTAAGTACTCGAGATACAGGCGGTCATAGGAGGCCGCGGGTATAGGTATCATCCTAACCCTAATCTATGGATGAAAGGAACTAAACTTAACACTGCACATTCACTTACGGAAATCCCAAGATAAATCCTGTTCTCAAGGTTCTCGCATCACCCAAGCTATCCTTCCAATTCTGAAACTGGGCTAGAAAGAGCTCAACGCACGAAGAACTCAAGCGGTTTCTAATGAATCTGAGAGGGTGAAGAGCTCATGGTCATCGAATAAACTTAAGGTGAAATACCGCAGTACTTAATAGGATGTAGCTTTTGTCGATTGAATGTGATAGTAGCTTGTCTGGCACTCACCATTGGAAGCGAGACCTCCGACTTGTCGCATTCCAGACTTGACCGCGTTCAAAGCACGGGCAGAGAATTTGGCTCCCTTGGAAATCTCGTGCCTGGAATCAACAATCAAGTTCATGTCAATCTCCCAAACATTTGAATCATCGTGTCTGCTGACAGAAAGTAGTAGTTGAGGTTCAGGAGTTAGTACACACCCTAAACCGTTGAGCTCCATGGTGAGGTCACTGATCTCCATGCCAGACAGTCTGATGGACGCCATGGTGGCAGGCAGCTCCTCCCTTGCCGCATCTGCCAGCTTCTCTAACGCTTCAGCCGCTTTCTTCATTGCCTATCATGCAGGAATTTGAACTAGAGTCCATGGTCAGTTGACCCGCCACTCGAATTTCCAGTTGGTGTGAATCGCAAAGTGCACAAACCTAACTTCATGGTCGACTTAACGTAACTTCATCTGCAACTGAAGTCGCTGTAACAAAAAAATTCCAAGCGTGGAGCAACAAGCACTATCAACCACTGGATTGATGCGTGAGTAGAAGCATCAGATACGCAAGGAAGCTTACCAGCAGATTTGGAATGGCAGCTGCAAGTAGAATGGCCATGAATCCTGCAGTCTGTGAGATTCCGAAACAAACAGATTCGTCACAATAACAGGAGTTGTTCAGGGAGACAAACTTCATGCATGTTTCAATTAGAGTATTTTTCATTGCCCACAAGACCTACCATTACAAGGAGCTTCTGACGGAAACCATCCACACCAGCACAAGGAACATACCACGAAAGCCGAAGCAGAGATGACCATGAGTTGCTTGTCAGCCCGAAACCAATCTCGCACTGACACCACGAGCGGTGTCCCTACAGAAGACACCAATCCTCCATTCAATCGCTCCAATTCCAAGGGCGCACTTGCTCGGGTGACTTGCAACCTACACCTCACCATCTTCCATCTCCGCACATCCTTCTGGAAAACCTTCGGCAATCGAGACAACGACGACGAGATCGATTGCGAACAGACGTTAACACATGCCACTTGAAGCCGCATCGTCGGAACAAACAATCAAGCTCTAGGTCAAAATCATGCTCAAATCCAATGCTCAAACTCTTCCTCTAGAATGTCCAGAAACGATCCTTGCATGTCGAGACATCGATCAACCTTGGTCGTCTTCGATCCCCAACTACCTCACGCTTTGCCTATGAGCTCAACAAACGTCTCTCACACATTTCGAATGACACGAGCGCGCGGAATCAACATGAGATGCAATACGACAGGGTTGTGATCGGTTTCGAAAGCGTATCACATCCGCGGAATCCCTCGATTGCTGCGCCGTTCTGACAAGCTCATCTCTTGGATTCCATAGCCCCATTGCTAGCCGTGAGTCAGCATCTTTACCTTTCCATTTCGGGGAAGACCCGAGGCTCACTCAAGTCCCAATAAGGAAGGTGAAGCAAACCTACAGTTTACTGTTGCAGAATGCAGAGCTGCGATGATACCTGCAAACAGTGTGCACTACTATTGCTGTACATGTAGTGGAAAAGTATGCAGTTTCCAGGCAAGCTCTCCAATCAAGACTGTCTCATACTCTCATTCTACCAACTACTTGTTGAATAAGTCATTTCAGTTTGGTGGAAATTCTACACTTTTTATTAGCATGTGGTAGTGCTGTCTTTAACCCTTTGACTTTCAAGAGCCCAAAATCGGTTCTTTTTCCTTTGGTTATGGTACAATCTACTTGATTTTTAGGTTATGAATCTTTTTTTGTTGTAAATCATAATGAATTCTCATACCACCAATACAAATCAATGGCTTGAGGGGAGCAAGTTTTACATGCCCTAGAAGAGGCGAAGTAGTGAGTATACCATGTATACTCAATATACGGCCTAGTGCAAAAGGGCGGCAGGATCATTAATGCATTGGAATCGCCACACAAAGCTCCTGTAAAGATTGGAAAAATTGGGGACCACTGGAAGGCCATACCATCTACCGCAAGTCGCCAGACAGCCTCACATGCAATTAGACTATGAGCTACTTCACATTCATGTTATGAAAGGCGAGTAGGTATAAAAATATTTAGGGGTGGAGTAAATGTGGGCTATACTTCAATGGGGAGTACATAGAGGGCCATTGCATAATTATGGAGGGTTCTCTTTTTTCATTATACCACTTAGGGCATCCTCAATGGACACGGAATACACTCCCTCTAAACCAAATTCTATCTTTTGACTCATTTAAAATTAGAAATTAAATTATCGTCATTAGAAGCGCATGTAAATAAACGTGAGATATTTCTCAAGAAAAAAAATTGTGAAATTGGGACGTAGGTGAAATCCCTCATTGAAAACATCACATTTTCAAAATTTAGAGGGAGTGCACCAAATCTTGCTTAAAAATGAGAAGATCCTCACACGCTCCCTCAAAATTTTAGAAATATAGAGGGAATAAGGGGGGGTCACCTACTTTACAGGCAGCTTCGACCCTGCACCGTCGAATATTTAATTATTTTGGAAAAATGGTGTCCGGCACCTCCAATACAAAATTTTAAAAAATCGATTTTTTCTTAAAATAAATACTCATAAGTTCGACTTTCATCCAAAATACCGTTCATTCTTTATGGCCGTTTTATACAGTATGCATTAAAGAGTGGTGGTTGCTCCTTTATTTAGCTTTCCCTATCATTAAAGAGTGGTGGCTGCTCCTTCATTTAGTTTTCCCTAATGTTCACTTAACTTCCCTAATTTCATTTGATTATGGTTTAGGGTTCTGTGTGCAGAAAGTGAGGAGCTATGGTGAAGCAGAAGCTTCTAAGTAGTTTGTTTACTACAGTGAGTAAAGAAGAAATGGAAGACAATGTGGAGCGTGAGTTTGCAACACTTCATTCGAAATTGGAGATGGAGAAAGCCATGAAGATGCCTGAAGTTCAAAAGAGACCAGTAAGGAGGCCCAAGAAGGAGATGGAGGTTGTTCTACTTCCAACAAAAGTGGAGACGCATCTCAAATCATCATCAAAGCCAGCAAGGAGCAGGGGACCATACATGAACTGGTTTATACCCTCCCTATGGAATCCAATAATGTTTGTATTTCTTCTCTCTCTATTGAGCTTCAATAAAGCAAACTAAGGAGTTATTGTTGATTGTGATCATCCATGTAGATGATTTGATAATCTTGGCTAGTAATGATTCAAATTTGAGGTGGTTGAAGGCCAAACTAGAGAGGGAGTTCGAGATGTGTGATCTAGGGCCTTTGTGTTGAAGCTTAGATTGCTCGTAGTTATAAGAGCATCTAATAGTTACTAGAGTATATTAATGTGAGGTATAGAGGCTAAGTCTTAGTCCTCTAGAGTGTGTGAAGAGGACTGGTCCTAAGAGTCTTAGAGAGTGGAGAGAGGCCTTAGCCTCTCGGTTATCCCATATTGAATGTAGCACTTTGTGCCTACCTATGGATATATAAGCAAGCGCTTGGAATGAGTATGCATCTCATTCAAGCATTCATTGCTCTACTACTTTGTAAGCTTTGATTGTTTGTATTCCTTTTCTCTCTCTATTGAGCTTCAATAGGTTTTGGGCCCACTACTATTGTTGTGAGGTTGAGTTGCAATACATTTGGAGGCTTGGGGAGGTCTTGGAGGTGTTGCATGCACATGTAGGGCTGATTTGCATTACTTGGAGGTCCTTGGAGCTTTGGAGGTGCACTTGGAGTCATTTGAAGGTGTTTGCAACCATTTGGAGGCGTTTGGAGGGCATTTGGAGTATTTGGAGGCAATTGGAGTACTTTGAAGGTGTTTGGAGGTCTCTTGAAGGCATTGAAGGCTTGTGAGCTTCTTTTTCTCTTAGTTTGAGCGTTTCAAACACTAGGAGGTGCTGATTTGCATTGTTGGCTACCAAATCCCTTGTTTGGAGTAGTTTTGAGCTTTGGAGTGCTAATTGTGTGCCACTTGAGTGCACTTAAAGTTTTGAGGGCTGAATCTAGCACTTGGGGTGCATGTGTGCACACAAGGGGCTGATTTGTGCATTTGTGGTGCGAAAGTGGTGTTTTGAGACTCCTAAGCTTAGATTTGAGTGATTTAAAGGTCTAAAAGCTTTGTTGACATTGATTGAGGGCTGATCTAGTGGAGAGAGTGCACAAGTGCTCATTTGGAAGGGTTTAGGGTTTAGGGTTTAGGGTTTTAGGGTTTAGGCTTCATTAAGGCCTGATTTGAGTGCTTTGAGGTGCATTCTAACATTTTGATTGTTGGAGAGATCTAGATCTAGCATTTGGAGGTCAAATAGCTTGAGTGTGACCTGATTTGAGTTGGAGCAAGTAGATCTTGCTTGTTTGAGGGTTGGAGCAAGTGGATCTTGCTTGTTTGAGTGATTTGTTGATCAAGAAGCTTCTTTGACATAGATTGTGGGCTGATCTAGTGTAGGGAGTGCACAAGTGCTCATTTGGAAGCATTGGGGGCTGATTTGAGTGCTTAGAGGTGCAAATACACCTTGTGTGTGTATTAGACATCTAGATCTAGCATTTGGAGGTGAAATAGCTTGAGTGTGATGTGATTTGAGTGAGGAGACGCTTGAAAGAAGGCGAGCTGCTGAGCGCCGCAGATGCAAGGCTTGGAGGAGACTTCAATCCTGAGCAGATGCAGATAGTGTTGAAGCTGGGATTGCTGTGCTCGCAGTCGGATCCTTCTTCCCGTCCTTCCATGCGACAGGTTGTGCAGGTGCTCGCAGGGGAAGCCTCCGTTCCTGATGCTCCAGAGACATCAGACATGTCCCACTTTTCTATAGACGATTTGCTGAACGGTAGTGCAAGCTCACGAAGCTCAAGAGGCGGTCTCAAGCGCTTTGAATCCCCATTTTCCTCGATTTCGTCTCCATCTGTAGGCCATAGCTCATGTAATTCTTTTGGTATGCAAACCTATCATAGATAATTGAAAAGAAAGGAATGATCATTTATGTAGGCTTCATACCATTGAATAAGGAAAAATCAGAAATATACCACAAATTCTGTTGTACATTTAAGTTAGCATGTTCACTTTTTATAAGATTTTTTGTGATTTATTAGGTTTACTCAAAAGTGCTACAAAACCTATTTTCAAAAAATTGATTGAAGAAACAATTATTGTATGATTTAATTTATTTTTCGAACATACAAGAGCAAAAGAGCTCAATGCAAGCTAGGTTTGTATTAAGTGGTATGAGATTTTAGTGCAAGGGGTTAACTCGCTACGAGATGGCAACAAAAGGCTTAAAGATATGTTTGCACCTGGCCTTAAAGGTGGTCTTACAAGGGGGTCTTACCTCCTTAAAAAGGTGTGTGTTCCCACCTACATTCTTTAGTAATTACCAATCCTACATGGATGTCCACATGGCATATTTTTAAGAATGGGTAATAGCTAACATTTAGGAGGACAAAAAATATTTGAGCAAAAGTAGGCGATTGCTAAGGGAGGACCAAAATAGGAAATATTCCCTAGTTTTGAACACTTAAGAATGGTCTTAGCTAATGTGGCACTTGAGCGGCCATTATGTAATCCCCCTACTATTGCTAACACCTTTCCAAACCTCATTGATAACACCTTTCCTCCAAAGAAGGTATTTTTCCAAAAATTGTGGGGATGCTAAATTTTTATCCACGGTCTTTCCAAAGGCCAAGTGCGAACATGCCTTTATAGGTACCATACGAGAGGCCTCATGACTCCAAATTTGATCCACTCTATTTTCAATAAGTCTATTACAAGATTGTACGATTGAGATCTATATATCTTACCTTGACCCCTTATTGTCCTTCATGTCAAAAAACAACAATTTGGATGACAAGCTGAAACTTCTTTATTCAAACTCAGTTTTTGATGAAATCACTTGGGTTGAGTCCCAATTCAATTCTAGTTTATGTGGTTAAAATTACAGACTCAAAAATGAAGTATGAATTACTAGGGTTTTGAAAATTTGAGACACAAATCAAGTGCCTAGAATACTTTTGACTCCATCTAATGAATAATAGAGGTTCACATAAGGTGCATAGGTTCACGTAAGGTGCACAATGATTGCATTTTCCAAATTTTAATTTTCACCAATCAATTGTTGATGAATTTGTAAACCAAAAGTGTCTCAAAACCTTAATGCATGGTTGACTATTGAGCAACCAAAAACAAATCTTTGGAGCTTAACCCCTAAAGAGCCAGGAAAGCCGAAATGGTTTTTTGCTGTTTCGGGGAACCTAGATGAAGGGTTTGTCTTTGGTATTTTGGGTTGTAATTTGGTGTGGATGTGGTAATACATACATACTATACGTGGTAAACATTGGGCAACCAAATTTCAATTTTAGAATTTTATTATGCAAAATTTTGTTTTCAACCCCAACTGGGGCAGAAAAAAAAAAGAAAAAAAAGAAATAAAAGAAAAACTGAAATTTATTTATAATAATATTACTACTCACATTTCCAAAATATCCAAGTTGAAACTTTTACCAATTTTACAAGGGCAGCCTTCAAAATTTACAAGAGCAAGCTTCAAAGTTATACGTAATTTTGCATTTTTTTTCTTTCAAAAATTGTCAAAATTTAAGATTTAGGAATTTTTCCAATTTTTTTTCTTCTAAAATTCTCAAACTCATAGATGTAACTTTGCACCATTCACTTTTTCACTAAACCAAAAAACTTTAATGTTATTCCAGTTTTACCCTATTGTGATTTTTGTACGTTCTTTTGGAAATTAATTTGCATGAAGGCCAAAGAAGCGTAATGAGTCTGCAAAATATTTTGCATGGAGGTGCCCAACTTAGTTACCTACATGGAAAAAAATATAAGCAAAATGTTTGAGGTAATGATCATCAAGTCCCCCTTAGCACCATTTAGATTTGTAAAGCCCAAAAAAACTTTTGAATCAACTTTGAATGTTATAAACTCATAAGTGGTAAAGATCCAACTAGCGTAGTTATAGTGTCCACCTTCGAGAGGGGGAAGTAGTATTGTTCCAATTTCCCATTGTCCGGTGGCCATCGGGATATTAGCATTACGAACGGACACTTCATTCACGCCGGCCCCTTAGAAAGGGACCGGAGTTTCTATCTATCTATCTATCTGGTAAAGATCCAACGGTTGAAATTTGACATGGTATTATTGCAAGTAGTTAGGTTGAAGATCTTACGGTTGGAGGTACCAATAAAGTTTAAAAATATTGAAACATACATAAATTTCCACAAGGTGGTCAAAAATCATAGTTTTTGGTTTTGGAGGTCCCAAAACACCTTGGATCTTTAGGGGTTAACAAGCACCAAATCGTAATAGAAGTTTGGTCTAGCAAATGCACACACAAAAACATAAAAACCTTTGGACACATACACAAAAAACATAAAAGGTGGTAATTATCAGTATGAGTTAAGAATAGTATGTGCTATAATTCAAAAAATAGGTATGAAATTCACATGTTTTCCTTGTCCCTTCATCTCCCTTGTCCTCTTGGCTCCTCTTATTCTAATTATTAAATATGTATAGTAGAATAACGGGCTTGAACGGGTTGGCCCAATAATTTTGAACCGTTAACTGACAAACACAGGAATCATATTCTTTTATATATATAGATATGATACGTGAAACAAAAATCTTTAATCTTCAAACTTCACGTTTCTGATTTACTTCAATTTCTTACAATAAATCAAGGGGTAGAAATATTACTTCCACAATGAAATTATAAGTAATTATATGACCCTAAAAACATGAAAAATTAGAAATTTAGGTACTTGAAGGGTCATTTAATTGGTCCAGGCCATCAAAATACCCCAAAAAAAAACCCCTTGGCCACAGGTAATATACAACACCCTCCAAAGAGTGGACCCCGTGTGGGATACATTTCACTATGCCTAGCTTGTGAAATTTTATTAGTCTTAAATTGTCTTATTTAACACGATAAAGAGTGTTTAGCTTTGTATAAGAATATATGAAACTAATATAAAGTCTCTCAAGGCATAAAAAGAGTGTTTATTTTTATTCATAAAGAATCTCATATAACCCTTAAACAAACAAGTCTATTCAAGTTACTCAAAAGTCTCATAGATCAATTTGCAATAAAAATATGTGTTTAAACTACACTACGTAGTGGATTGTTGGGCAACGAGAATAAACACTTTGAAGCTCAATGGGCACAAATTAATAAGAGAAACTTGGCTTAGCAACTTTCAAAAAAATATAATTTTTTTGCTTTCAACAAGCGAACTTGCCATAGAAAATTTTCATTTTCTTCATACATTTGAAATTTAAATTGCGGAGATTCCATATGGTAGTACACATGGTGAGGTGTATTTATGTATTTTTGGAAAGTTGAAAAACTCTAAGATGACGTCATTATAAGGCCTTGAAGTGTATATTATCCCAAAAATGAACACAAGGGCGTCAATAGATGGAGTAGTCGTTGGGGTCAAGCCATTATATTGCCCCAGAATCAGTGTTTTTTTCTTCTGGCAATTAATTGCGAGATTGCTACAAATGAAAATCTCTCGCAATAGGCCTTATAAGAATTTCATTGCCTTTTCAACCAAAAATGGCCAGAAGGCAAACCGCGTTCAAGGTTTGTGTGCTAGGTGGTCTCTTAATAAAGGGTATGTGACCTTTGGCATCGCCAGACCCATTCAAATAATAATGAAATAAACCATAAAAATGATAAAGGGTACATGACCTTTAGCATTGTCAAACCCATTCAGACAAAAAAATCATAATTTAAGTAGCCAAATCAGACATTGAAATCTTAATGAAATAGCCATATAAGCGTTTGCCTCAATACCAAAAAAAAAATCCCTGCCCAGAATGCATTCTTATACCGACAGCTTTGACTTGCATGCAGAGATAACTGCGTTCATGTGAAGCGATGCGTGTGCTGGAAGCATGGAGTCTATGGGCGTCATTTGTGAGGGGAACGAAGGTATTCCTCGTAGCGTACTGAATCCGGAAGACTTCACTAATGATGTCCAGTTCAATTAACTCCAGAGGCTCCATGTGCTTCTGAGATCACTAAACACAGACGAGAGGGCGGCTTTCTTTTCCACACACAACTTGCATGATGAATTGTGCACACCTGCAGTATCCAGTGCAGATTGCTTACCTTCAGATTGCACTGGATACTGCAGAAGCTTCAGAGGGGAGTGCAAGGTTAGGAACAACAGGCGAGGAAGGAAAATACTAGCGATCGAAAGGACACGACAATGGAAATCAAGGACGGAAGGTCCTTAATGGAAGCATGCTTTAAAGAAGGAGAAGGGTCCGGTGGAACACGAGGAGAAGGAAGAAAACTATCTGGTAGGAGATGGAACTTTGAGAAGAGGAAGCGATAGAGCATGGCATAAAGGCAAGTCCCAATCAAAGGTGGACAAGCTTTGCGAATTGCTTGCAGAGACAAAGAGACGCGTTAATCCAGATGCGGGCTAGTGCTTCATCAGGACGTCAGGACGCTGACTCTGGACGAGATGAAGGTAACCGACAGACAGAGAGAGATCTGAGTCTCCAGGGCCCTCCAAGGCAAGGTTCATAGAGTAGTGCTTCAAGTTTGTCGTAAAAATGCTAGTCTCGGAATTCTGATGGGTCTACAGGCACAGGCAATGCGGTAACAAACAATGATCTTCCGGACTATAGCTTTGGCTTGGATTGGGCAGAGGTAAGGAATGTGCCCCTATGGTTCCAAATCTTCTTAAAGAAATGAACTGTCCTCATACCTCTCTAATAGCACTAAAAAATCACAAATGCATGTTTTCAAATCATAAGTCCTAAAGTACGCAAGAATTGGGCCTCTCACGGAGGGTACTACGGTTGTAAAAGAAGAAGGATCCACGCGATTCATGAGCTTCTTCCCTTCACGTACTCTGAATGTTCAAACCACAAAAAAGAAACTTAGAATAATGTTTAAGGTAGTAAATCTAACACTAAAAACACAACAAGGAAGCATGCATGGAAGAAAAACATATCAACACAATATTATAAACAACTCACCCACTTAGTAGTCCAAAAGTTCACGTTGCTCCATTGCGCAATCCAGCTCGTACTTAAAAAGCTCATCAGTGACTGATTTCCCAAATGCTAGGAAAAAATCTCCTCCCAAGCTAGCCGCAATGAACCATGTGGCATGAAGGCAATACTCCCTACCACCTCTTCCGGTGGTATGTAATGGATTGAGTCGTTAAATTCATAAGCGCCATCAGCCAAAAGCTCCCGTACAAGTTTTTTCTCCACGCCAGCTCTCTGCAACTCCGTTGCTGTCAAACTTTTAATGAAAGAATGCCAAGTTTCAGACTCAAGCTTTGCCCTATCGGCCTTCTTCTCCACCTCCATTCTTGCACGTGTAAGAGCCACTCTCTTTCTTACTTTGATGGAGAGCTCCAAGCCTTTCTTCATTGCCTTTTGAAGTTTCCCTACTAGTTCCAAACTTGCCTCAAGCTTAACCTCAAGCTCCCCAATTCGTCTCCTTAATACCTCATTCTCCATCTTCATCTCCATTGAAGAAGTCAAACACTGTCGCATCTCCACCTCCATGACGGCTACTCGTGACTCGAGCTTAGCCTCAAGCCTAGCCTCAAACTGGTTGTGACAATCAGCCAACCTCTCCTCAAGATCTTGAAACCGCTTCTCGTTCCTCTCCTCCACCTCCAGTGCTCGTGCATTTGAGTTCGCAAAGTGTGCTACGAGACCCTTGTTCGGATGAGCCTCCTTCAGTTCCACGAGGACCGTGCCTTTTCCAAGAGCCAAGTCAGAAAATACCTTAGCATCCTCTGGAACTATCCGCCCCTCCAAGTCAGAAACTGCAACATCCTTGGGAAGATGATCACTCCAACAGGCATGTGATTCTTGAACGCACTTCTTCAACCAACCGTCAGAAATTCGTTCTTTGCTTGGGACGAACTTCACGTGCTTTAGTGGCTCCTCCACGTATAAAACTTGTACCACCTCCTCATCAGGCTCCATGAGGTCCGCTAATTCTTGCAGATCTCCCACCTTTGCAAGTTCGCTCTCGTCGACTTGAGAGCCGGATGCTCCGCCGCTGTCACCATATGCTACGCCAGCACCACCCAAAGGTATCCTCGCGGCTTGCTTCTTCTTCCCTTTCTTCCCCATCTTGATAAGCAACCTCAAGACCTAACCTCCTGAAACGTAATTGAAACCTTTATAAGAAATCTAAAAGAAGGTTTCGAGGAGGAAATATAAATATACATTCATCGAACGTAAAAGTTAACGTTAAGGTTAAAGTTAAAAGTATATCAAGAAGAATAATCAAAGCTCAAACAACACCCCCACAGTAACACAGAAAACAGATCCATCGCGATAAATGAGCTCAATACCAAAGACAACACAAATGCCAATTCATCGCAGTAGAGACGGAGTCTTGGCCTGTCGCACAGCTGCCACGCGCCGGGTAAAGGAGGGACGAAAACGAAGCGCAAGGCCTGACTGAACCCTAAAACCAAGGATCGCTGAAAGACGGTTGGAAATACAAGGCAGGGCACCTTAGATCGGGGCGGAGCAGCAGCGATGGCGGATCCAGACGGGGGCGAGCATGTAAGTTAAAGAGGAACTCGATATCCATTGCTTACAAAGTACCTGGGCCCCTCAAGGTGCGCTCCTTCCTCTGCAACCCAACGATGCCGTCCACCTCCTTCAACCTGAAGCATTAAACATGTACCACTCCTCCCAATCACAAAAAGATCAAACATACATACATAACCCACGCACAAAACAAGTACATTGTGCTGTCCAACTCGTAATGTTTCATAAATAATATCCTAAAAAGAAGATAAAATATCCTAGAAAGAACACTCCTACTCTCTTCAATTTCCACACAATTTCCGCACCTTCCGATTCAGAAGCAATTTCACCCCTCTCTCTCAATAACATTGCAATTGTGCTTGCCACTGAGATGTCAGCTGAATATGAAGCGTTCCAGATCAAAACTCAGAGACAAGACAACCCTGACTTTTCAGAACAAATTCGTTCACAGAGCATAACATTGCCAAACTTGAACATTACAACACTTTCCTTAAACCGAGCCAAATTTGCGATACTTTAACCAATTGAAATTGCTGAACTTGATTCAGTAACAAGAAGCATTATCTTTCAGCACAGCGGAAAAATACTTCAAAACGAAAGGCACACAACAAAAAATTCATGGATATGAGAGCCCTGTGGCATTACCCTCGCAAATCGCAAACCCTAGCGAATCGCAAACCCCAATTTCCGGCACCAAAAGCCTCAAACCCTTGTGCAATCCACCCGGCTCCTATCACACCCCTAGAGTACATACATCAACCAATCAGACGCGAATTCAGCAGAAAGAAAGCTTCGATGCGGAACCCTAAATCGTTCTGCACGTATAATCCATCAAAAGAGGCGCCGTAAACTGGAAAAAGATGCTGTATTATGGAACGAAAGGAGATAAGACGGGGCTGCTTACTTGCATGTGGTCTTGGCCGCTGCGAAGAATGTGAGAAAGTGATTTTGTGAGTGAGCAATCGGGTGGTCCGAGGTTTGGAGGTGACAGCAAGAGGTGCGAGACGAAGATGCGCACAGTGCCTCTGGAAGGTCCCTTTTGTTCCCATGTTCGCACTCGCCTGTTCCCCAGAGCCGCGAGATCCTGGCCGTCCATGTTAGGTGAAAGCGGTGGGCACCGTCGATGGTGCTGAGGTTCTATACTAAACTGTGTTATTTTTAACCCTTAAACGTCTAGCTATACGGATTGGGGCAGCCCAAAATTGGATCACAGCATCTTTTGGACTTGGGCATCATGAATAGTGCACTTTTTGAACTTGGGCATCATGAATGATCCAATCAATGGTGAGCTTGCAACCTCCTACAAGGTTATGTACAACCCCAACCTACCTACCACAATCCTTTTAAAGCACAAATCACTCATACAAATTGTGATTTGAATTCTAAAATTTCACATTTTGAATGCATCACAAGAAGGTGACCAGTTTGACATCAAAATATAAGTGAATGGTTAAGTACATTGAGAGCTACAGAGAAGATTCTGTTGGAATCGGCCCCCTCGGGGCCGCTCAGACTTTTAAGGGTTTAAAATAGTAAAAACTTCCGAAATTTGAAATGATGTCACAAATTTTTGAACTTATTTTTGAATAGTTATTGATTTTGAATCTAGATTTGTAGGTGTGCGGTTTGGCAATGAGCTTATGAAAGTAATCTCCCTAACTACATCAAAGCATCCTTTAAGTCTGCGAAATACATTTGTAGTGGTGTGAATGACTTTGCAAAGTTTTGAAAAAATTTAATAATCACAAAAATATTCTAAAACATTCCTCCTAGTCCAAAAAAGTACAAGAAACATATCAATGATTCAATAAGCATGGGCGCGAGTATCTAAAAAACAATTTTGGGCACTCATGTCAGATTTGCAAGTGAAAATCAACATTATAATTGAAGCAAGAAGTGAGAGTGATCAATTGTAAAATGTGCATGTAGATTTATAGATTTTTGGACAATTTTACAAAAAGAAGAATGTCTTTGCAATGTGGTTCTAACGCCTTTTACGGAGTACAATTTTGATCATTTTTGAGTATGCAGGCAGATTTCAAACTTTTTCCAAAAACTGCCTTCGAAGGAAGTTCAAGTTATTTCTGTACCCCACTGTAATGTACAGTCCCCTCCAGATGATTTACGAATTCAGCATTCAAGGACAATTTTCCTATCAACTTTGAACATTGCTTGTGCACTCAAAAATGATCCGATTTCAAAACCGTGAAGTGCGTTGCAACCACAATGAAGACTACTAAATCTTTGACATGATTGCACACATTCGACAATGAAAGGAATATAAACAATTAGAAATACTTCATACACTATCGACAAACAAGTGCTACCATTCTTTGCTTCAATTTGAATGTTCATTCTAGCTTGCAAATTTGAAATGAGCTTGCAAGTTTGTTCTTTAGATAGTGTAGCTCATTTGTAATGCATAAATAATGCATAAATAAGATAGTGTAGCTCATTCGTAATGCACTATTTATGCAAAGAAGCCTTCCCTCGCCTGTACTACTGACAACGTTCTCAAGGTGCAAGATGCTTTGAAGGTACAAACTATATCCCCACGCATATTTCCACTCCGCCAACTTCTTGTGAATGTTGCGGTGGGCGCCTCTCGTAAATCCACACTCGTGTGCTTAACATGGAGCAGAAGTTCTGAAATAAATACAACAACCGAAATTGTCGTCAAGAATACACTGCTCAAAAACCATTGTCAGTCGAGAGATCCATGGTTACGAAGCTGTCGTACACTTCAATGGACAACGTAGGTATGCTATACGGCTGCTCCGTCAAGTTTGCTACGTCCTACAGGAATAGATACACAGGTTAGATCGTACGAATCTACAGGAAACAATCAACGAACAATAACCAGGTCAAACGAATCGCCAGAGACGCTCATACAAATTCAGCGCAGCCGAGATTGACAGGAGGTCAGAAAGCACACAATCATGAAAATCGAATCAGAAAACCCTAGTAATGAGCACCCAAGTGAAATATGTATGAGTTACGATCCAGGATTTATACACAAGCTGGAAGATTTTTCACTAAATGTGACATGCAAAAGCGTCCAGCTTTGAGCACCACAATCTGTGCGAAGTCATTGATGTTAACATTTCACGGTGGTATATGTTTCATCTCGTGCAAACGAGTCTCCCACCAGAAGATGTGTTTGTACCCTACATCAGGATACGAGTAACAATTTTATGAATCCTTGAACTACAGTATTGCCCACTTGTATGCCAGTCAGGTTTCTGAAATTTAGTGCATCTCACACTTGTTTAATTTATATCTTGGAAAATTATGCCGAAGTAATTAGATCCGAGAGTTTTCTTCTAGCATTACAGACAGATCCTTTAGAAGTAGGTGAAGTGATAAGGCTTGTTGAGAACCAAAGAAATGAAGTAGGTGAAGTAATAAGGCTTGCTGAGAACAGAAGAAATGAAGTAGGTGAAGTGAGAGGGCTTGTTGGGAACAGAAGAAAACGTAAACAAACACAAGGCATAGATACTGCAATTTACATGTTTCTAATTAAGAAAAGGATATGATCTCCACGTAGGTGATGGCCACACTTGATCCATTTACTTAGGGGTATACTGCTCGTACTCAATACCTTTTAACCGTAATTACAAATTAAAATATTTTGCAATACTAATCTTCCAATATTCATGATAGTCAATGTCTCAACGTTTAACCGGAAATGTTCAAAATGTAATATCTAACATTTGTTACTTTTAGTCAATGTCTGATGTTCAATAAGTAATATCTAAGTTGAGGTCTCTGTTTAACATCTAATATCTTATTTTTGATGTTGGATTTATGAATACTGCATCTCGTGTCTAAAATAAATCTAACATTCAATCCACGTTCAAGCGTCTTACGAATGTTGAAACGTCTAATCGGTGTCCAAAGTTTGATATTTGGTGAAAAACAAACATAATGTTCAAACATCTAATCAGTGTTCAAAGTTTAATATCTGGTGAAAAAAAAAGGTGTCTTTGCACAAGCAAAAGGTACCACAGCCTGCGATAATACGGAACATGTTGGGTGCTATTATAGAATACTGTGCGTGCTATCGTAAATTTGAGGGCGAATGATATCCTGTTGCCGGAGCTCAACTCCGTGTGTCCACCAGACACTCCCTCGCACTCGCAATCGCAAGCAGGCTCGAGAATGGCCATGGCGACCACCACCAGCTCGTTGCTGTGCCGACCTCAGCCCTGCCCTCTCCCGCTCGCCCCTTCCAAATGCCTCCCCTCCTCTTTCCCAACATTCCTCCATGCTTCCTCCTCGCGCACTCCTCAGGTACCAATTCCTTTTCCCCCACCTGACCCTTGCAATGTGAGTCCAGGATTGCCCCATTCAGTAATTTCTCATGAGAGATTGAGGGCCTTATTTTGCCACCCAGAATTGCCGCTGTCATTTATGAGCTGGGTTTTGCATTTTACGTAAAATTCACAGAATATCTAAGAACTTTGCCGTGGAATCGAATGCAGAAGTCGTTTTCTCTATACAGTAGTTATTAAGGTTCGTAGTTTGATCGGTAGACGTTCTGCAATTGCTTCTTGTGCGTTAGCTTTTGTTGAACCAATCGCTCCTTGCGCATTAGAGTTTGTAAAATCCACCACTGCTGAAGCTAATATTAATGGATGTTAATTCGGGCGTCACTGCCTTCCTGCTTTAGGGCATACGGCCAGAGAGTGCAATGTAGGAACCTTGAACAATTCATTCGTAATCTATCTTGAGAGATTGATAAGTTAGCGACAGACAGAATTGCCGCTTTCGATGTTGAACGTGCTTCTTACTCCTACATGGGACTGATTCTTAATCCCACATTAAATTCTTGCGGAGGATTCGACCGCGAAAATGGTGTACTATTCTCAATTGTTATGAAGGTTTACTGGTTTATCGATTTACGTCCTGAAATGGCGTAACTCTTTGCGTAAAATGTTTTAAACAGCCGCTGAAGCTAATATTATTACGTACTGATCATAGATGTCACCGGGCTTCCGTCTTCTTCTCCTGGTGCAGAAATGCTCTCCGTCTATCGCATTAATTTCGTTGGCTGAATTGAAGCTTTAGCAGCGACGAACTTTAATCCCCTGCTGACTTGGAGAATCTGTAAACTTTTTAGGGTTTAAATCGTTGAACCTTCTTGAATCTCAAGTCACATTACCACGTTTTGGTGTGAAGGAGATTGTCTACGTTATTCGGAAACCACTGACGATGCTAGAATCAAAATCGTCTATACAGTTTGAAGAACTAGATTAATTGAATCTATGTATTCTTCTTTCGCAAGGAACGAAACGCTTTGGAATCTTGCAGAGGTGAGGTTAATCGTGTAGGTCACTGATGTTCTTTCCATTTTTGCAGAGACGAGTGGTCCAAGTGTTCGCTGCGGCAGCTGAACCAGCAAAATCTGTACCACCTCCAACTCCAGAGGCCGACATAACTCCAGCAGCTCCTCCACCTCCGAAGCCAACCAGTATGAACTCACATCTTTCTCCTTTTGAAACTTGGCTCCTTGACCTCCATTGCCTGATCATGTGGTTTGCCTTGTTGCAGTGAAGAAAGGGCAGATCGTTGCAGTGGACAAGGAGAAGTACCTCAACAGTGTTGAGGTATCTCGAATCCCTATCTTTTATTGATTCGATTTATGCATTTTTACATATGTTCCTAACGGTGTGTATGTTGCAATGCAGTATCTTTCAGTAGGACATCCTCCTTTCTTCACGGGTCTAGATTACATTTACGAGGATCGTGGCGAGGTAAAGCTCCTCGTCACCTCTCAGCAAGCAAGCATATCTCAACTTTTTGTGGATAAAGAATCGAATTCACAGTCTACGAAATTTGCACCTTGTTCATCAAATGCAGTTTCTTACCGCTTTGCTGATGTTATTTGCAGGTCTTGCAAGTGAGGTTCTTTGATCATGGCGAGTATGCGCTGGTATGACTCCTCTTTTCACTGTCTTTTTCTCACAAGTGCAGAGTGTATATGTATGATTATGTTGGACATGGAACTCATGGTTTGCGACCTGTGTGCAGATTGCTTGGGCCGGGATCCCCACATCCCCAGCTTGGCTTCCTACTTACATGCTTATCCCGGTTAGTGTTTCCGTGCACGGCAATCTATTTGTGTCTGTCAACTGTTTTGTATTATGATCAGAACAGGGACTGCACTGTGGCTTCAAACTTGTTTCTTATGGTGTATTTCTGTGATGTGATGCAGGCGGATAGACTCTCGTACAGGAGAGAGTGATGCTGTGGTCCAAATTTCCTGCTCTTCGTAGCTTATCAGTATGTAAAAATTCTTCATCAGGAAACTACTCTGTTTGGCACTGAACATCCGTCGAAAAAACATGTAACGCAATTTCTGGTCTCAACAATGTCAATGACCTGAACCATCTTTTCAAATCATCGTACTCTTCATCTGCGAGAGGAACGAGGATCGGTAACCGGTGTTTGACAATCAATTGTTGGACGTTCGTTTGACGACACAGAATGTCAACACATACCGCTCGTAATTCTCTCGCCGTCTGAAAGTTGTGATCCCGGTGTGCAGCCTGATTTCATGGAGTGCTTATATCATGATATATCATGTCATATATCTGAACCGCAAGTCAGATTACCAATCATGTACCCATCCCCATATCGGAACTTCGTTACATTGTGATGTAACGAAATCGGTATTTGACATCGATGGCCTTTCAGAGAAACTGGATAATTTTTAACGTAGCAAGTGATTGTCTCAGCTTCCGCGGGTAACATCATTTAGTGGTGTAAGTAAGTTTGTGATGGGTACTTTCCAATTCGTGCGACCCACCAGCCATCCGCCTTCCGAAAACTCCTGATCGCGGTCTACGAATTTTCACGACAACTTCGTTCCGAAAATTTCAGGGATCAATTCAATGTGTGAACTCGTTGCAGATTCCGAATATCCGCTCTAAAAGTTACGATGCTCTTAAGGTTCCAAATGTTGGAGATTCTCAGATGCAACGTTACGACAATACGGACATTCCTCGGGGATGGACAGTAGCAAAAACAGTAAGGGCGGTTCAGGGACAGCAACATCTATTATCCAGACTCAACAGGACATATGGACGTCAGAAAACAAAGAAGTACTGTCCTTGAGCAACAATCAGTAACCCATAGGCTTTGTAAGCCGAGAAACTGAAACGATAGACCAAGTTTTGATCTCCCCCAGCCCTCCAATCGGATGCACAACATGCTACAGATGGGAAGACCCACCGACCATACCATGCAACCGTGTAAGAATCAAGGGCCGGAGTTCAACTAAATACGCAGTGTACGGGTGCGCATCGACAGTCTCTCAGGGATCGAGACCAGAAAGCGAAGCGCCACAGAACGGATTGCTCTAGCTTACAATATAAATGTTGAACACTGTCCGTAGGTCTTTGGTCAGTGCTCGACCGTTGAAAGCAAACCTCAAACCCTAACCCACACAAGAAAAATGAAAGAGCAGGCGCAGATATCATGGCGCTAGAGAGTGATCAGAAAACTTTGAAGACATTTTAGTAAGTTGAATCCATCATGAGGTCAGCCGATTCAATACTTTCTCGTCATCTCACTTCAAAGGCACGATTGAGAAACTAGGTGAAAGGTGCTAGGAGAAGGACATGAACAAAGCTGAAAGAATGAGAGAGACGATGAGATCCAGGAGCAGCGGCACAGGATATATACTAGGACCAGCTTTAGGGTTTTGCGGTTTTAGGGTTGAGATGTCCGATCCTTTGGATGAATAATATGATTTATCATCGTTTTTTACTTGGATAGTCTGTGGAAGGACCGAGGCGGCTAGTTTATTATCAGCCGATGAATTTAGCACACTGGCCAGTCCACTGAAATCCATGAAAATTACAAATAAATTTTTATTCTTAGTACAAAATAAGGCAATTGCCGGAAGAGATCTCAGTGTAAAAGAAGGCAATTGCCCAAAGAGATCCGTGAAATATCGATTGGGTGTGGAATATGCCGGTTATTAGCCAATAAAAGTCAAAAATCTTATGGGACCTTAATCTGTGGTGTTTATTGTGGAATTTGGTGTAGTTTATATTGGTAGTAGAAATGTCTGGAAAGACCATCCGCAGGGCAATTCGCAGATGCCAATGCTCAAATAAACAAATGAGAACACCAAATCTTTGCGGGCTGGGTTGGTATGAATAAAATGCTCATTCAACCTACTTTTGATGATATGCTCAAAGGACATAACAACAATGGTGTAGGACTACAAACTCCTCTCAAGGTGAATGTTGTAATCTAAAAAAAAAAAAAAAATCTGTCATGTGATGGTGCAAATTGGTTCCGCTTCTAGTGCCACAGAGATTTTGGAGTTTTGCAACAACAGTGTGATGAGCGAGGTCATGGAGAGAGAGGAGTAGAGAGCGGATAGGACCAGATCTGGTGTCGTAGCAATGCTGCAATCGTAACCCGTGTGTGCGATTTGTGTTAGGAGTGATCTAACCGCACCACGAATGCACACAAAGCGTAGGTAGTGAAAGTGGTGGAATGAGGGTTTGAGTTGTTGGAGTTGCTATTGTAGATCTGAAAGCGGGCTGAGAAATAGAGCTTAGATCCAACATTGAAAGGCTTGAAACTACCAGGAGCTTAGGATTTCGAGTGCTGAAATCGCTACAGCCGATCCGGGAACCTAGACGCAGATTTTAGACGCAGATCCGATTTGAAAGAATTTCTTTTGCCGCCGCCGGCGACATTGGTGATTCGTTTGCAAGAGAGAAGAGCGACGACGCGCGCAGAAGAGACGGCCGTAGAAACACTCGATCTACAGCTTTCAGGTAAGAACCTAACCCTAAACTTGTTTTTGCTCATTGAATTGAAAAAGAAACTAGTAGCAAAGATTGTATGTGCTGAAATTAGGTCAAGAGCTTACAATCTGTATACAGCCCCTATGCACGCGCAGAAGGGAACAGATTGGAAGCAGAATAGCTTGATTAGTATACAGACCAAATCGTTGAAAGAAAATACAGAAAAAACAAAGAAAAAATTGGATTTGCAGATGGCGCGGGGGGGGAAAAGCATGACACGCAGCCATTATGACAGAAAGTACACCGGGGAAAATGCTGGACACAAATATGGCGGAAGCGGATGACGATTGCAGAGTTACACAAATTGAAACTCAACATACGAAAAGAAACCAGGAAGGATCCGGAGGAAGCGGCAGCAAGAGGAAGAAGAATGTAGCAGCAATCGAGGAAACGCCGAAGACATTCTGGCTGGGGTTTGTAGCTATGGAGCAGTTGGCGCTGAAAGAAGGAACTGGTGAAGCTGAAGGATTGAGAAGCAAGAGTGTGATAGAGAAAGTGAAATAGGGTTTCACGAAGGCTGAAGCTGAAGAATTCCACAACGTAGGAAGATTGGCGTTTCCACATGTGCAGCAGAAGCTGTACCCGATGGAGAGACCCGACGGCAAAGGTGGGCAACATTACAACATTACTCAACTTCCAATTGAGACGGAAGTGGATACGTCTAGCGGGCTGTCGCTAGACTATCAGGTGGCTGTCTTTTTTGAAAGACAAGCAACGGACTTCACACACGGAGAAATTCTTACAAGATGCAAAGAAATGCTGAAAAGGATGGAAATTGAAGTCGGAGAGAACATGGCTGAACCGATCTACATTCCGTGCAAGGAGAAGGTGAAGGGGTCGAAACAGAAGTTTTGGACAGGGACCATCAAAATCCACCTGAAGCATCCGAAGATTGACGGAATCGCCCTGCTTAAAGGGAAGAGAGCTTTCATTTTGGAGTTGGACCACGATTTGACAACCGTTGGGAAGGTATGCAAAAGCTGGGATTCTATTGCACGGAACACATTGCTGTCGGCGAAAATTGATAGCCCAAAGTTGGAAGGGGTTACCGTTGCAGAACTCCAACGGGACGTGCTCAGAGAGAGTTTCAGAAGAGGACATGATTACGAGATTTCCAGCGTACAGAAGAGTGAAGGGGAGACCTGGGGCTGGCTGGTTGCTACAAGTCCGACTCATGTTGACAAAATCATTCAATACCAGGTACCATACGAAAACGAACTCCTTCACGTGATCACACCGCAGACTGCAAAGGCGGAACGTGGCGCTAGAGGAGAAGGACTGACGGAGGAGGAGTTGAAGAAGAAGAATGCTACGATGTTGTGTTTATACGGATTGCACAAAATGAAGAAAGTCGAGGAGACAAAGATGTCAATCGAAGCTGCAATGGGGGAGAAGAACATATTGTCATTCTTCTTCCCGGGGCAGGTTGGAAACCTGCACAAAGGGGCAGCCAACGTCCAGTGCCTGAACCCCATTGTATATCGACAATGGGTAGGGAAGACGAAGGAGATCATGGGGAAACACGTAAGTTTTACTCCACACCCTCGCAGTTTAGAAGGCAGTCTACCTCCTAGCAGAGAAGATCAGGAGAGATTTGGGTTTTGTGACATCTCTACTGCCATTGTGAGTACATTGGAGGCAGCACAGAACGCACCGAAGGAGAAACGGAACAACATTACTCATGGAGAAATCGCGGAGCTGGTGGAGAAAGCCGTTAGCAAGGGGAACGAGAAATTGAAAGAGGAAATGCACAAGGAGCTAGGAGTATTCAAGGAAGAGATCGCGAAGGAGGCCAACCTTCATGCCCAGAAGTTGACGGAAGAGCTACATAGCTCAATGCAGATGCAAATGGAAGAAGTGAAGAAACAACTCAGGGCTACCATCCAAGCAGTTGACATTTTCTGTGACATTCCAAAACCTCAACTGGAAAACTGATATGGAAAAACAACTTGCAGCAACGGTTAGAGGATGGCTTGAGTTTTTGCAGGGAACGAAGGCTACCAGAGAGAAGAAGAAGTACGAAACTAGACAACGACAACAATGTATTACAGAGAAATGCCAAAAATAGAATTACTAAAAATAGAAAATACCGACATAATAAATCTAAAAAATACCGACAAAGAAAAACAAGAAAATGCGGACATAATAAAACAAAAAAATACCGACATAGTAAAACAAGAAAATACCGACATAGTAAAACAAGAAAATACGGACATAATAAAACAAAAAAATACCGACATAGTAAAACAAGAAAATACCGACATAGTAAAACAAGAAAATACGGACATAATAAAACAAAAAAATACCGACATAGTAAAACAAGAAAACACCGATATAGTAAAACAAAAAAATACCGACATAGTAAAACAAGAAAATGCGGACATAATAAAACAAAAAAATACCGACATAGTAAAACAAAAAAATACCGACATAGTAAAACAAGAAAATACCGATATAGTAAAACAAAAAAATACCGACATAGTAAATCAAAAAAATACCAACATAATAAATCAAAAAAATACCGACATAGTAAAACAAGAAAATACCGACATAGAAAAACAAGAAAATGCCGACATATTAAAACAAAAAAATACCGACATAGTAAAACAAAAAAAAACCGACATAGTAAATCTAGACAATACCGACATAAAAGAAGAAAATAGAAGACAAAAAGTAAAAGTAATAGGAGGGAAAGAAAAAACAAAAAAAGTGAATAGAAATTATAGTAATAATGAATATCCTTTTACCTACAAAACAAAATATATAACATATTATTCCACACAACCGACCCTCAACATTACTATAAAAAAATACTTTACATATAAAAATAAACGTAAAAATCCAAAATTCTACTACCTTTTATATGATAACAAAACAATCCTATTAACATGCAAAGATATAGAATCAAATCGGGACCCTATGCAAAATATGCTTGACATTCGTTCAACCACGCATAAACATGGACATAAAACATTTTCGGAATATAAACCAAAAACAAACATACTAGAAATAGAAATATACAATATAGTAACAAGAGACCCCAATTATTTGGAATCAAACACCAACCTATTTTTAGAAGACCTATTCTTTAAAGTTATATATTTTCCGACCAAAACAAAGCTTTTCAAAATATCTATTGTTAACACCGTCTCCACATATGTGCCCACAAAGACTCTCAACACATACTATTATAAATACAATGATACGCACCATTTATTAAAATGTGAGGATATTGAAACAAACCCTGGTCCTATGCCAAACGTACTAGAAACTCACCCACCGGCTCACAAACGAAGATAAAAAACATACTTTATTACATGTACAATCAAACTCCAACCCGAATACCAAAATCTTGCAACAAATTTCTCTCCCATTCTAAAACAAGATCACCAAAACCATCAAATCACTATTAGAGACTTCCCACATTTAAATACATATCTAAACCAAATAAGAAATTACCCTTTAGCACACATACTATTTGCGCTAATAACAACTATAAGCCCTAATATAAATTCATATGAACATCTACTAACAAATGCACCCGAACCAGATTGGACTGCTAGATTACTAGACAAGATGTCTACACTACCAAACCCACCCGAAAGACACATCCACATGAAACACCCCTATCTACAATTTACCACGGATAACCAAAAATTAATAAACCCCTCCCCTAGTATACACAAAGAATTATATGATTTTATACACCAAACACAAAACGCACCATCAATACATACGTTAAAACTTAAATTTCCTTTTCTACCAAATAATCTTCTTGAGGAAACATTAAAAATCTATGATCCTCTAAATGAATACACACACCATCCTCCATTGACTCATATCCTACCACTATCCCAACCCAATATACACAATGTTAATCAACAAACTAGTATTATCACATGGAACGCAGCAACACTAAATACTGCACTACCTAGCTTAGAAGAACTTGCCTTGCAAACCCCGGGCATTATCACCATTCAAGAGACTAAACTAACCGCCACCAAGTCTATAAAGTACATACAAAACTTATTCCCAAATTACAAACTAATATTTAATAATACTCACACGCACCGACCACCAGATTCAACAACGAATTCCTTATACACCGCTAGAGGAGGACTACTAACACTAATAAACCACAAATATGCATACCCAGGGAATATCACCAAAATCCCAACCCCGCTAAAAATATCACCTTATTTACAAATTATACACCTAAAAAACCACCCACTACAACCATGGCTATTAATACACCTATATATGCCATCACACCATGAAGACATCAAACTAATCTCAACTATACAACAAACCATTACAACACAAATCAACACACATCCTAACCACACTCTTATTCTATGTGGAGACTTCAAGAGAGACATAGCTTTAATAAGACGACAAAACGAAAGATAATACCACACACCACCACAAGTGACGATTTTATTTGGAAAACATATATCGATAGCTTATCACTAACATATGCCCTCAACAAACACAAACTACTCTGCATAAGGTGGTTATAACTACACACATACAAGTCTAATAGACGGTTTTTATATCAAAACACAAAATCACAATTTATATACATGTACCACAATTACTAAGCCAATCTTAACTCCGACCACACACCCATTGCACTACACATCCCCCAAAACAAACTCATTGCACGCCATCCAATACCACCTACCTCCAAACCGATTAGAATACTTAACCCTATACCGCAAAGATAATTTAGATAAATTTAATACAATCTTCCATTTAAAACAACGCTTTACAACTAAACGACTTAACGCATATATTATCACATGAACACCTAAATCTCGATCAATGGAAACTAGCGTCTTTCTTATATAGATGAAATCACTCAAAAAATATCAGAAGCTGTAGAAAATACGTGTAGCGCACCACCCATACCCACACTCAATGAAAGAATTTCAAAACAAGGTGGTTACTTACCACGAAAATTCCAAGAAACATGGAAAAAGCATGTAGCAACATATCATTTAATTAGAAAAGCAATATATACCACAAAAAATACACAACAATGGAGATCACACCCAATTATCAATGAATTAAATAATCACACCCATGTCAAGATCCCACCACCGCCATCTGAAAGACCTACTTATTGAATCATGGATAAATGATTTAGCAATATTAGCCAAGACTGCAAACAAAATAGCAAGAAAAATCACATGAAAATACACAAAATAATGCATAAAAAAGGCTATATCCAAATACAGACTCTTATATGAAATAAGCCCTAAAAAGATAAACAATAAAGTATTTAAAAACCACGAAACACCACCATTAGACTGCATCACATATCGCAATAACAACATACTAACGAGCCCACAAGACATTGCTAATGAAATTTACATACAACAATCATCTATTAACAAACCCACTGTTCCAACATGGTATTACCTACTGCACACACCCCTTAACGCATGCGGAGTTAGACAATATCCATGGCATGACCTAGAAGGCTTTGTAATAGATAAAAGAGGACACCCGCAAACTCCGCTACATACATATTTTGACCAAGAAACTTTCGACTTATGCTTAAAAAACCTCGCAAAAAACAAAACCCCATGACCAGATAGAATACCTAACTCTATCTTGAAGAACATGCCTACAAACTTTCACCGCATCTTATTCTTATTCTTCAAACATTGTTATAAACAAAAACAAATTCCGACATCCTGGAAAATAAGCCTCACAATACTATTATACAAAAAAGGCGACCCATTTCAATTATCGAATCATAGGCCTATAGCTCTAGCCAACACTATATACAAATTTTTTACAAGTACACTAACATCGATACTCTCAGCATATGGAGAAAAACACCAAATTCTACATGATAGCCAAGAAGGATTTCGTGCCGAAAGATGCACATCTAGACAATTACAACTACTAATAGCAGCTTTAGAAGATGCACAATTAACAACACAAAACATATATTTACTCTACATAGATTTTAAAAATGCATTTGGCTCAATAGACTACGCCCGACTACTAGCCATCATGAAAGATTTAGGATATCCTGAGGATGCGGTAATACTAGTAGGAGATATCTACTCACAATCTAACATTATTTTTACTGGTCATTACTTTGGCCACACACAAAATATACCCATACAAAGACGCACAATACAAGGGGACACACTGAGCCCATATCTCTTTCTTATCTTTTTAGAACCACTTTTAAGATGGTTACAACGAGGAAAATATGATTACACCTTGAACACCTCAAAAACTACAATTAATACAGCAGCATACGCAGATGATCTTGCAATCATAACAAGCAAACTCCTCTCACTAAAAAGACAACTCAACAAAATGGACAAATTCTGTGAATGGGCTGGAATGGACCTAAGAATTCCAAAATGCGCAATTACTGGATGCCCAAACAAATCTAAATCAAACCAAATAGTTTTCAAAGCACTAATACAAGCCGCAAATATATCATACAGAAATCAACCAATCCCCGTTCTACATCAAAATGAGCCATATGTATATTTAGGCATACAACTTGTTCCATCACTAAATTGGAAAATACAAACGCATACAACGACCACCAAACTGATTAAACAATGCAACCAACTAGCAAATTGTCCAGCTACTATAAAACAGAAAGTTAGTATGGTAGACACTGTTATAAGAGCAGGTATTGCATATAGTTTTTATGCGGTACCTTACTCATTACCCACTATTAAAAAATTAGACAAAAAAATTATAGCAATACAAAAGAAAATATGCGGGCTACCAAATTGCACCCCCAACGTAATCACCCAACTCCCACACGATATGTTCGGTATAGAAGCATTCTCATTAAAAAACGCCTATCTTAGATGCATTGGTGAACAACTACGCAATGCTCTCAACGACACAGGAAAATTGGGAATAATCTATAAAGGTCTTACACAGTTTATACTTGCTAAATACGGTGGAGCAAAAGAGATTCCCAGAATTAAACAACATGACTGTTTAAGATCACCCACAACAAGAACACTCTACCTTATCAAACGATGTGGAGGTGCCCACTTGAGAAGTACAATAGGAAACTTTCCACTTGAAGCCACACCCCTTGAACACATGTGGCTAAACTTATCTTCAGAACTATTACCACATCTCACCCCTAAACAAAATCATAAACTTCTCAACAAATTATTACTTCAAAACATATATGAGATAAAACACTTAACACTGCCAAATGGTCTAAATCTAATGTCACATGATGAATTCAAAACATATTATCAAACACCAACAAAAGTAATAAAACAAGCACTACATATAGCCCAACAACTCTTTTGCTATCATACATGTAACCAACAATGCCTAAATCCATGCATCGAACACACTGCACCAAGAACTCTAAAACATGAATATAGAACACATAACCATTATATTGTACCTAACCACGGTACAAACCCTATACACCTACCAACACCGCTATACCCCCCTTATCCAAAACCACCAATTAGAATCATCAATAACCCATCCACATTCCCCATACATACAATATTAGACCATAAACAAATCAAAACAATAAACAAATACAAAATTTCAAAAACATACAACACTTACCTATGCCAATGGAAATTACCAAATGATATCACATATATCAAATGGATACCACAAAAAGACCTCTTCCCAATAAACATATCACTAACCATACAACACAACACCTCACTGCTTACTCAATATTACACCACAAAACAACATACATACTATAGAAACATAATAGATACCCATTTTGCAGAAGAACAATTTCGCGACACAAGACACATACTTCCAACAATGCTTGTCCCCCTTATAAATATTAGTGTAAACGAATGTAACCCTTCAAAAGATATTAACACCAACCAAAACACCATACAAATAAAAGATGATGTAGCACATCTTTATGATATAACAGGAAAACACATCATAACCATACCTATAATGAGACTAAATTGGCTATGGAATCAATACTCTAGAGCAAAAGATCTACCACATGGATTGACACCTCCCACACAATCGTTTGAAACAGAAATTGTATGGCTATACCAAAGATACAAATACAGAATCCCAAAAACCGACCCACTTAAACTTGCACACTACTCCTTGCCAAAAATATTACTCGACCACATCATAACATCGTTTAATATAACACACTCATATTTCTCCTCACCAATAACATGCTCAACTCAAATAAATAAATTTTACTCACCATTCAAAAGAGACAAAATTTTTGGAGCTATAGGGCAAGCATTTTCTTACAAATGGAAAGGAATTGGATATGCCCACCCACATAACAAAATAGATACCCAAAAAGCTATACATTGGGCTAGACTTGCCGCACAAAACAATCCAAACAATATCACCATAATAATCACCCCGACCACAATTGGTACCATAACCTAACACCACATAAAGGCCCCTATCCGACATACACACATGTTGTTACATACATACATACGCGCAGATACAATAATATATGAAGAACCAACAAAACCACCAGAATTTACCAAACCACGGATAGAACCTTCCGCTCTCCACATATTTTGTGTACATCACAAAAACCACCACCGTAGGAAATAATACACAAATCACCGCCTTAACCACAATCTTTAATAAACTCCAAATCCCCCAACCATACATACAAATTGCCCCTTCAACACAACCAAATATACAAGTCAACAAAAGCAAAGAATGGAACAAACTCATATATCCAACTGAAAACTCAGTTACATACCATAATATACCATCAATTCCTAGTTTGTAAACGAAACACAACCTAAATTCCTACCACAATATGCTATTATCTCGACGGCTCATTTCTCCCACCACAAAATATGGGCACCCACTGGACCCGTGAAATTGCAGGATATGGAATATATAATGAATCCAAAAACATCGAACAAGCTGTAAGACTCCCAAGTTTACAAAACATATTTAGGGCTGAAATAATGGGAATATACACGACCCTTCAAATAATTTCCTCCAAATACCCTGATGAACCTGCACACATTTTCACAGATTGTTTGAATGGTCTATATAATATCCAAACACAACTCAAACACCCTACCCAACATAGTAACCACCCAGACAAAACCATTCTACAAGATATAGTTACACTTCTTCAACAAACACAACCTACATCACTATACAAAGACGAGCTCATGCAAATATAGATGGTAACGAAAAAGCCGACAAACTAGCCAAAGAAGGTAGAGACAAAGATTACCACAATGCAACTTTACCACATGAATTCGCACATTCTACACCATATTACTTTCAAAGAGACTGGTGGCACTATATGGATGAAACGCCAGATAAAGGTCCCATAAGATTCCTTGAAAAACACATTATTAAACACGACAAAGAAAACAACTTAACAGACATTGCTAGAAACTTCCCCAATATAGATAAATGGATAAGTAACACTGACATAGATGATAAACTATCAAATGAATTTTGGACTAATAAACAAGTAACAGACTCCCAAAAAACATGCCTGCTTAAACTAAGACACGGTCAATACATGGGCAACGCTAGAAAACAATTATTTTTTGGCAGAGAACTATATCCATCAATCACATGTTCGGTATGTGACTCCCAAGATCCAGACACGTGGCTACATGTACTGTTAAAATGCAAGCAACACCATATACATGCGCTCAGAACAAAAAGACACAATAAAGCAGTATGGGAAATTAAAAAACTAATAGTCTCATCAAAACACTCGAGGTGTTATACCCTCATGAATGCGGGCACATGTAACGATAAACCACCAGAAAATACAGTCCCACCATGGCTATTACCATGTACTTGTGTACAACAAAGATGCCAATGTAATGCACGACTAAAACCGGACCTACTATGTATACAAGGATTACCCTACCAATCAAACCCCCCTACATCTCCCAACATTAATTTAAAGGTTCAATTTATAGAATTTACATACTGTAATGACAGATTCTCACCAGACACCATTGAGAGAAAGATGCAAAAATACCAACCTCTCATCAACGATATTATTAACAAATGATGGATAGTTGAACCACTAATAGTAATAACAGCAGGTGCCAGAGCATCCACATACATTCCATCTATGAAAATCCTCAAAACCAAACTCAAAATACCAAAAACACTCATAAAAAATACATTCAGAGAAATAAACACAATTGCTATACACCATGCCATGTCTATAATACTACACAAGAGAAAACTAGAAAATGGAGAAACATTACCAGCAGACATACAACCACCATAGATATATTATATAAAATTAAACCAAAAAAAAAAAAAAAAAAAAAAAAAAAAGAAGAAGAAAAAGAAGAGGAAGAAGTGATATATTAGATAGCAACCTTGTCACAATACAGGGGCCCAAGCCGTTGGAATTTCCTGCCCACTAGCTCTATAGCGCCAGATGATTGTAAACGATGCTCAAACGAGTTAAACGGGAATCGAACCCGGACCACCGCTACTACACATCCATGTCTCTTCCAAACAACGTGGTATGTCAACAATGTGACGACCAACAAAACCAAACCTTTACTTTTATACAAACATAACAGCTCACTAGTTCTGGGTCCTTTTTTCATGTAGTGTCCACCCTGAGAGGGGTTAGTAGTCCTATACCACTGTTGTTAGGTCCTGTGGGCATATCATCAAGGGTAGGTCGAACGGACACTTTATTCACGCCAACCCTTACGGGTCTGGTGTTCTTCTTTCTTTCTTTCTTTCTTTCTTTCTTTGTAATCTAAAATAGTTACTAGTATTCAATGTCTTATTACCATAAACATTTTAGTATATGAATTTTGGTTAGTTTAATGATATCTTGCATATTCATATATTAAGTGTAATATTTTGGTTCAGTTGGTTGTGACATTGTTGACATTATCCGTTACTCTGGTAAGAGTATAGTTATGTTATAACAATGGTTTGAGTTTGAATTCCTATAGCCTTGTTTGAGCATTATTTCGCGCGGCTGACGCTACCTATTAAGTTAATCAAACTATGGTCAATGCTCACTAAAGAGTAATGTAAGGTAACATGCTCAAAGGTACCACAAGCTTCGGCTTGGTGGTTAGGGCATACGACCCCCAATGAGGAGATCGTAGGTTATACTCTTCATGCCAACATGGTACTTACCATCATAGTCCACCCAACGATGATCGAGGCTTCTTGGATCTCAGTGTATGAGTACCTCAAAATCCTTTGAGAGGTACCATATCGTACCTCAAAATCCTTTGAGAGGGTACCATGTCGGGTTTCTCTTAGGCACTAGTAGTTAGCTAGGAACTAGCATAGTATTTACTTAGGGGTTGGTAATTCCAGTGTAATGACGTGCAAGGCCATATAGTTCCGGTATAATGACCTCTGGGCATATATGTGTATCCAATGATAGGTCGAATGAATACTCTATTCAGAATGAACACTCTATTCACGCAAGCCTCTAAATAGGTTGGGAATTCTCTTCTTCTGACTGAAGTTCATGTATCAAAGAATTGAAGTTCATGTATCAAGGATATGTGAACTTGGATGAATTTTCTCGTGACATTCAGTCTTGATTCATAGCTAAATTACTTTATATTACTATTTATTGAAGACAATTGGTTTACAATGTTGGCGTCAAGTTAATCGGCTTAAGTATCAAGGTAAGTACTTTTGTTTTTGGACACTATTCAACATACTTGGAGTGATGAGACATAAGATTTATGTAATTTAGTTATTGATATATAGAATAAATAAGGTTTCCCTATTTTTGTGGTAATTTGGAATACTTACATATTTAGCTACAAATTTAGAAGTGACTAATATAGGTACACCTACACTCGTTCACAGTATTGCATGTACAAATGAAGAACACACTACGCAAGAAACTCTTCAATTTAGTGTTGTCCAATCACAAGGGGTCGTCTGGATTTATGTTTTCTTACCCTATGTGACCTTCACAATAAATACTTGTTGCTTCAAGCTCTTAACCCTGAAATAAATGTAACATGCACTTGGGAGCACTATATGAGCTTAAAAAGCCAAAAGATTAAAAGCCCAATTACTTAATATGAGGGCAACTATTATATAAGGTAGATAATTAGTTTTGAGAGTTTGTGCCTATATGATTTCAAAGACCGCTAGTCGGAGTGGAGGGCATGAGATGTCACCGGAAGCAAGTATTCATGTAGAGGTGCATGCAACAATCGGATCATGGATTGGGCCAAAGGAATCCAAGATATTGAATTCAAATATATTTATGCTTCCAAAATAAATATTGGAAATTATTTCTATGAACATCGCAACATAGCGTAGGCGTACAAGTAATTGATTAAATCTAACTGTAGGATCTTCACAGAGCTATATCCAAAGAGTATGTGTGCCACCTTGAATACCATTTAGAGTCCCCTTGTCCGGTGGTCATCGGGATATTAGCATTACGAACGGGCACTTCATTCACGCCGGCCCCTTAGAAAGGGACCGGAGTTTCTATCTACCATTTAGAGTTAGAGATAGGCATAATTCAAGCGCAAAAATGGCTGCCCAAATTGAAGGGTTGTGGCTAATATTAGACTTTAAATTTAAATTTTAATATTGAATGCCACCTCAAATGCAAAATTGTAAAACTCCAAAAGTGTGTGCACGAAGTAAAGAAACTATTTCCAAAAAATAAAAAATTATATGTGGGTGCATTCCTTTGCTCTTCTATTTGCAATGCAAGTAGGTTGAAATTAATATTTTGGCACATTACAATTTATAGCATGCTAACTCAAGCTTTGATCCAACATGAACAAAACTTGGGGTAAGAGGGGCAAGCTCTTCAAAAAAAAACTAGATGAGATAAATATATGTTGAATCCTTTACACTATGGCTAAAAGCATGTAATCAATTGCTCAAAAAAATTGGAGAATATCTTTTCCTAAGCCTAATTTAATCATACTAACACTATTGGACGAAAACATGAGCTTGTCATGGTAATGTAATGGGGGCTTGCATCTAGTGATGGAGCCTTGAGTTTGTTTAGTCTCTTGAACTTCCAAGCTTGCTCCAAAGTATGCAATTCCAATTAATATAAATGAATAAATAAATAAAAAAACAAATAAATAAAAAAACAAATAAATAATTAAATAAATAAAAACACCAAACCCTTATAGGCTTGACGTGAATAAAATGCCCGTTCGACCTACCCTTGATGATATGCCCATGGGACATAACAACAATGACGTAGGACTACTAAGTTAAACCCCTCTCAGGGTGGACACTATAACCAAAAGTAGTAAGTGAAGAGAGTGAAAAATAGTTGCAATTCTTGTAAACATAGTTGTGCTCCTCTTTACCAAGGATATCAAAATTTCACCCCCTTAATTCGGTACAAACTTCATTTGAGGCTTATGAAATATTTAACTCATTCTATATAGCTCCAATTAGTGCGAACATTAAGAAGGCACCACAAGCCTTGGCTTGGTGGTTAGGGCTTAGACCCCCAATGAGGAGGTCGTGGGTTCCATTCCCCATGCCGGAGTGGTGCTCACTACTATAGTCCACCCAACTATTATGGGGGGTCTTTGGACCTTGTTGTATGGGTACCTCAAAGCCCTTTGGGGGATACTATGTCAAGTATCTTCCACACACTTCTAACTAGCTAGAAAGGGACCGAAGTTACTTTGCATAAAAGTTACACCACCCTTGTATATGTTATTGGTGACAAATAAATAACTCAAATGCTACGAACTTTGGGTGTGAACATACCTTTATAGTAAGATATGAATTCAATAATGACTCAATTTGTTGTACAGGAAATCTATAGGGATGAATCTATAGGGATGTTACTAGTGCAAGCAACTTTCCTATGTGGGGAAAATCTATATATATATTTAAGGCTGATAGTTCTTTTGTTCTCTTTTGTTTGTGATACTATGATCTCAAGTCCGAAGGTAGGACGAGGTCGCTGGAGGTGTTGTTGGAAGCAAGTATTTTCATAGGGGTGTGGGCAACGATTGGATCACACATCCGCCTCTTGATTTCAAAATATTGAATTTCAAAGTATTATGGTTTCAAAAACACCGGAAATTACGAGAAATGTCTTGATTTTAGATCAAGCAATAAAACACACAGAAGCCAACCGTGCAAGAATCACATTTCTTGGAGGCCTATAAAATTGATCATAAATACAAACGTGGGCGTCAAGTGTACAATCTTTTTAAGTTTATTTTTTTTAGTTTTTATTTTTATTTTTTATTTTTTTACTAGTAGCGGGGAGAAGCATGGTCAAAGTATTTCTTGTGGACATGGCAATGTTGCGCGGGCGTACATGGCAAAGTGGAATCATTTTTTTAAAAACTTTCCTACAATGAGTTATGAATTTTTGAAGTTGCAAATATAAGTATTCCTAGAATGATGCCCTAAGTGACACCCTGTACGATATTGATCGCAAAGTACTGTTGTATGAGGAAGCTATTATGTACCTCTTAGTGAATATTACTCGAGCTCCATTGTGGAACCTGCTCCATTTTCAATTTACACCACTCTACTATATTGTGTGTACCTTTGTGGGATGAAGTGGAGTGAACCATCATTGGACGTGAGTCAATTTAGACAGTGCCACCCTTGGAGTGCATGTGAAAGAGTGCTACCATTGTTTCTTAGAGCCCCCATCAACAAAAGGGATATTTTCTTTAGAATCCTTGAAATTTTCAATTCGGACCCCCGACGGCTGATGTGATAATTTTGAATTTAAAAATGAGGCATGGGGTCCTAAATCTTGTGTAGATGCCTACTCAGGGCCACTTTATACTTGGGGCCGGAGTGAGGGCCGGCCCAAATTCTTCAAATTTCAACCAATAGGATGGCTCGGTTCTTTCAAATCGGGCCCCAAGGACTTTATACTAGGGCCCGACCGAAACTTCAACTTATCCTATGTGGCATCCCACGTGGCACTGTTTTGGCGCCAAAATGTTTGGGCCCAAGTGATGCAATTGGGACATGGTTTACCCGGTCCCGAACTTCCCACCTTGGGCCCAAACCCTAGCCGTTCAATCCGGCCCGCTCTCCGGCCAGCCCTAGCTTGTGTATTCAGTGGCATTTCAAGCATGTACATGGAAAATTTACGGGGCTATTTACCCCCCTCCCTTGCCCCCGAGAAACGCTCATAGCACTGATTTACAATGATTCCCACCCTTGTCGTTTCTGCGTTGAAACTACATGTACCTGACTGTAGCCAAGAAGAAAGAATACTAGGCCTCGATGGGGACGTGAACGATACCAATATCAGACTGCCATGCCAGAGCTCACCAGTTGGTCGCCATCACTCAACTCACATCCCTTTCCCAGCACCCACGCTTGCTGCGTCACCATGCAGTCATCTTCACTCCAACGCAAACGCCGAGCACCTCCAAAAGTGTTCTGTCTTAACTTATTCATGCCCACCTTCGCAGCGCAGACAAGGTAATGTACTGTACACGCATACACCTATTTTAGGGTTCCACCTTCAAATATATGAATCAGTGTGGGTTCGATGCAGCAAAACTTGCTGACCCGTATTTGGGCAAGTCAACCTTGTACCGTATTCCTGATCCTGGCTACAAGTTTCAGAGCACCCACTTAGCTGAAATTCATCCATGCAAGCTAAGAATCACACGGCACGCACGGCTCACACGCCATTTCCCACCTCCACGCATCCCCAGCTGAGAGTGACAGAATTGGAAGTAGCGGTGAAGCTACGAGCTGAGGTTGATAGAATTGGAAGTGGAGGTCGCGCGCTTGAGCGCTTGGGAGTAGGATTAGTGTGCGCGCGATGGCGAGTGCGGTTGTCCAGCTGCAGCTGCCGGGGACAGTAATTTCGAGCTCGGCATTCGGGGGCCATAGGGTGCGGTACTTAGCGGCGGTGCGATGGGTCAGTGTGGCGCCGGATCACTCTGCTAGACCCAGTGGCGCTAGAGTTCGATGTTCCAACAGGAGGCGGCCCGTGGTGCGCCGCGTGGTGGCCGATGAGCCCGCTCTTCAATCTGTCGACGATACTGACGCCACCGTGGAGTACGATTGGCAGCAGGAGTGGTACCCCATGTACTTGGAGGCTGAGATGCCCAAATCCGCACCGCTCGGCCTCACCGTGTTCGATCGCTCTGTCGTGCTCTTCTATGACGACAAAGGGGAGCTTCATTGCTTCGAGGATCGCTGCCCTCACAGGTCCCTTGCTCACTTGCTCGTCGATGAATCTTCAGCATCAATATGCTAAGTAGGTTCGATTTCGTAATTTCAAGTTGGCCCTGATAACGCCGATGCACGAATATGCTGGAGCTGAGAGATTAGAACCCCTCAATTTAAAAAGTTGCAAAGTCCTGATCTCAGCTTGGCGGTGGCATATTCGTGAAATACCTATCTGAACATTCGGATCATGATTCCACAGTTTGGTTTCACGCGATTCAGCTCTTGTTCGTACCCCCAAACATTTTCAATGACCTTCGTTTCCGTCGCAATAAATTGCTGATATGATGTTCAGGTGGCCATGGAAAGTCAGCTCAATTATGCATGCTATCCATATGAAACTGTAGCATGATGAGTGAGTTTGAATGAGTGGCAGGCTTGCGAAGCTGTCAGAAGGGCAGGTGATCGACGGGAAGCTGGAGTGTCTATACCATGGTTGGCAATTCAATGGAAGTGGCCAATGTACCAAAATTCCACAGGTACGCACTCGTGTTTTGAGCGCTTTGGCTGTGATGGAATGTATGAAGGTGCGAGGGCTGAGGTGAGATGGCTGGATTGGTGAGCAGTTAGTGGCGGGCGCGAAGATACCCAAGACGGCGTGCACCAAGACATACGCAGCCAAAATCTCCCAGGGGGTGATATGGGCGTGGATGGGCAATCCAGCCACAGCGGACGCCACCAAGATCCCCTGGTATGAGCATTACGAGAGAGACGGGTTCATAGCACTCGACTCGATCCATGAGCTTCCGTACGACTACTCCATCTTACTGGAAAATCTCATGGACCCCGCCCACATTCCCATTTCTCACGACCGCACCGACCAGAGCGCCAAGCGCGAAAACGCCCAAGCCCTGGTAACAATCCCCGGGCCCAACCTCAATTGCACACATTGGCATACTTCAAGCTTACTGCAAATATAGTTGAAAAAGAAGGAAACATGGTTAGTGGAGAGTAGAAAGTGACCGAAGGATTAGATGCTACTTTAGATGCTGTAGCTTATGATGAGATTAAGTACGGTGAATGGTTAAAAGTTGGGAGCAACATCCAAGCAAGAGCATGCCATGCATTCGTCCGAGCTACCCCTGGTATTTCCACAAAACTGTAGCATGTCGATAAGATTCATTGACCTCTCCAGTGGGGTGCGGAATTCGGCCCACTCAGGCTTTCCCATTGGTACAGCTCCACCCGTGTATTTTGCCGGGCCTTGTTACGGAGGGTGCCCAGAAGCAGCTCCCGGTGGTACGAAGGGTGCCCGGCAGCTCCAGGAGGGAGGAACGCTGGGCACGCCCTTCTGCTTGGATGTTGCCGAGATTTGGCACAGGAAAAGCATAATCATTCGCACTCCACATGCATAATGGCACATGGAATGGAATAGATTGAGTCCTCATATGGGCATGTGCGATTCTGATACTCCATGATTCATGACTGCTGTGACGTGGTGCAGGTGTTCGAAGTGACGGAGCGGAGCGCACGGGGCTTCTCCGGAAACTGGAAGGAGATCAGCGCGCCATCATTCACGAACACAACGAAATTCGAGGCGCCTTGTTGCGCGCGCAACGACAAGCGCACCGTAAAACCAGACGGAAGCGAGATGATCTCCAGCGCAGTCTTCCTGTGCCGTCCCGCGGGGCAAGGCAAATCGATGCTAATCCTGCGGTTCGGGAGCACGGGCTTTCCAGGCTCCATCAAGTCCATCCCCCAGTGGCTGCTGCACTTGACGAGCAATACGGTGTTCGAGCAGGACATGGGTTTTCTAGCGTCCCAGAACGAGTACCTGGTGAAGCGTAATCAGGGCACCCGGGAGCTGTACCTCAACATGAAGAGTTCCGATACGTGGGTGACGGAGCTTCGGAAGTGGATGGACAAGGTGGGGCATGGGATGCCGTATTTCTTTGGGCACCAGCGCGTCAGTCTGCCCAAGACTGCCGCTCTCACGGAGGCCGCGCCCGCTGGAGCGTCCGCCGCCACCGCCACTTCGTACCCCGCGCAGGGCTCGTTCGGCGCCATGTTTGCTCGTGACCCCACCAATCGATACTTCCGTCACGTTGTCCATTGTAAAGCTTGCCTTTCTGCCCTCACCGCCTTCCAAACATTCCAAAAGGTGCCCCTCTCTTCATCATTCCCATTCCCTCTTCCTATAAATGTGTCGTCACCGTCATGATTGAACCAAGCTCTCTCATAGATAGATAGAAACTCCATTCCCCTTCTAAGGGGCCGGTGTGAATGTAGTGTCCGTTCGTAATGCTAATATCTCGATGACCACTGGACAAGGGGAAATTGGAACAATACTTCTTCCCCCTCTCGAGAGGGAACAATGTAACTACGCTAGTTTCTAGCTAGTTACTAATGCCTTGAAGATACTCGACATAATATCCCCAAAGGGCTTTGAGGTACCCTTACAATGAGGTCCAAGGACACCCCCACAATAGTTGGGTGGACTATAGTGGTGAACACCTTGCTGGTGTGGGGTGTAGAACCCACGACCTTCTCATTGAGGGCCTTAGCCCTAACCACCAAGACAAGGCTTGTGGTGCCTCGCTCTCTCTCATACTACTACATTGGACACATTGGGGATTTGAGGGTGAAATATGGATAGTTTTTTGAATTTCAATAAGGTGTTTGTTGTACAAATGCAAACTCACCCTTCATGTGATTGTAGTAGTGTATATGTAAAGTTTACCATTTAGTGAAGGAAGAAAGAAGAAGTATATTAATTGAGTTTAGAGTAGAGATTAGACGTATATTAATCGAGTTTTTTCTCAAAAGCCCATAGGACAATGAGACTGATGATATTATATTGAATAATTTCCATAAAGTATTGCAAAAACAAAATGTTTTGTAGTTTAGAAGATAGGATATTCCTTGTTCTTGTAGTTAATTGTGAAAGTTGGCTTGTTAGAGGATGTCTTAGGAGAGTGTGCTTCATTGCTAACAAATTCTTGTTCATGGGGAATAGGTTGCATTGGCAATGGGTTTATTATCAACTGGAGTAGCCATAACATTGGCTTCCATGATATGGAGAGCTTCATTTGTTGGCTTGGCTCTTTTGTCGTTTGGAGCTGCATTTGCTTGTTTCAAAGGCCAAGAATCACTAACCAACAACTATGTGAGGCCACATCGCAAGTGAGCACGGTAAGTAACTTGTCATGGTAACTAGCTTGTTCGAAATGAATATAAAAAAGGTGTCGAACGTCATTTGAATAGTGCAAGCAATGGTGTGAAGTGTCATTTTCAATTTGTTCATACTTAACTCTTATTTCTTTGAAGTATAATGGATATAAAATATGGTCTATGCAGGTAGAAGAGAATGTGGCATTAGAGGTTGGCATGTTCTCAATGTAAGCCTACCTTCGACATGGCATCTTACTTCTTACATTTCATTGTAGTTCAGTTACGATTTTACTTGTTCCAAATTGGATGAAGCAAGGTCTTGTAAGATTTGTAGAAAGTTTGTATACTGAGTAAGATATGTTCAAAACAAAGTGTTTTTCCTTTTTGGCTAAATTTTTGAATCATTCTTTCTACAATGGTAATGTTTTGTTTATTTTGTAGTTACTCTTGAATGTGAATTTGATATGTTCAATTTTTAGTATGGGTGGTACTTCTAATAGTTCAAATATGTCATAACTTGACGGATTAGCAATGTGCATTTGCTATTTCAATAAGTTTGAATTCTAAGGTGAAGTACACTAGATTATGTAGCAAAACAATTGAGGTTTCGTGTTACTACCAATCAAGATGCATGTATCTAATCTACTCTGCACAAATACATGTCAACAAACAAAGCAATACCTGTCGCGACCCTAATTACTCCAACTCTTCTTTTTCTTAGTGAGCCTTACTTGGTAGCGGAATCACGGCTCACTTAGTTAGAAAGAACCGCCCACGACTTTGCTAACACTGCATGCGCCCCACACACACAATGTTAAGCACCATTCTAAGTCAAGGTGTCCAACCCACTCGACTCTATAACTCATTATCCGGCACTCATTACCGGAACTCCCACCAACACATAGGTGATGCCAACCCGGAACTCCCACCAACACATGGGCATGCCACTTGGTGGCACGGGGCGGCCTTCCACAAATGTCCAAGCTCCCAAGGGTGCTACTAATCACCCCCGAGCCTAACCGCCCTTATCCATTTTCCAACTTCCCACTAGTCCCCTTCCACTCTTGTTTCTCACCCCATTCGGGATTTTACGGAAATCCTCCCGGAATCCCGGCACTAGTTTTCCGGGACTAGTTTGGATGGGACTTTTCCAACCCAATGTTGCGGGACGCTCAAGAAGATCCCACAACGCCCAAGATAAGGCCGGCGCTTCCTTTCCACGCTCACCTTCGGACCCATTCCCGGTCACTCCCTGAACCGCACTACTTATCACGGGACTAACTTGGAGAGGACACTTCCCAACCCCATGTTTAGAGATGCTCCAAAGACTCTCCATTTTCCACAAGGTGCGGGAGTGAGGCCCCATCCAAGCCTCACCCCTTCGAGCCACCCCGGCTCCTCAAGCGCACCATGTGCAAGTGAGGAGGAGACCACCCCTCCTCATAGTACTCTCTGAGTCTTGGTAGGCCCCCTCTTGTGTTGAGGGCCTTCCGTGACACACTTTGTTTTGGAAGACCACCCGTTTTTGCCTTAGCCTCAAAAACGGGCCGTATCTTCTTCTCGGGCTAACTTGTAGCTCAGTTATCCAAATGGGACGTGCGATCCCATTTTCGACATCTACTCTTTGAGTAGATGTCAATGGACTCCTTACTTGTCCCAATCGGAGCTTGTATGTGGGAGCTATGCTCCTCTGAACATTCGGGAGTCCCGGGAGGCAGCAGTCCCGAGTCCCGAAGTCCCGATGCTTTGGAGAGCCATATCTCCCAAAGCATTGCTTTGCTCCTCACGAGCCTTAGCATTTTGGAAAGCTCTTGTCCAGAGCTTTCCAAAGACATGCAACATGCCGCCATCCATGAGGGACGACATTTTGAGTCCCGAAAGGCAACACTCCCGAGTCCCGGAGTGTCCCGGAACGCGCTCCAACTTTGGAGAGTCATATCTCATGACTCACAACTCCAAATTGCGCGTTCTTTGGACCCATGGATGCGTGCTCAAACAAGGTTTCCAACCATGTAAGACACACCACCAAGTTCGTCCCGAGCACGACGCCATTGCGTGCTGTTTGCTCGGGACTCCCCTTGGTCACTTCACCTTGTCTCTTGCCAAGCCCGGGGCGTCACTCCCGGGGTCCTCTCGGCTCACCACGGTGTTCGGGCATCCTTTGGAAAGGGATGTGACAATACCTCGTGGGTACGAACTTTGTAATATCAAGTGTAAGAGCTTAAAATATACTGTAGGTGACACTAAGGTGGATTGCTCAAAGATGATGTATGTCCAATAATGGCTCTCTTATCTTAGTAATCTTATTACCTAGAAGTACATAACAGCTCCAAAGACTTGAATCCCCACCTACTATAAGTGAATCAATCTCTTGAACTTTAACCTCATATATCAATGATAAAAAAACAATATGATTAAATTACTTAGAATGCCATCCAAAGTATATTCTACGATTTCCTTAATTTCCAAATATCGAAGCCCCCTTAACTTAAAACTTCTTTATAATTAGAAAGCCCATAACACATGAGTATATTTGTAAATAATATAGAAAGCATGTCCAATGATATCAATTAGAAATGATTTCAAGCACATAGACATAAAATAATTGTAATGTAATCATGATGCTACAAACGAGCAGTAGCAAGTTGTAACAATGATAATTATCTAATATATCCACTAAAATAAGCCCTAAGTTTTGCTTGTATGAGCTAGAATAGCTAGAACTTAATACTCCAATATGAGCAAACACTACCTTCATGTACAGATTAGAAAAAGGAGTATCATTATTTGAACAATTGTTGTATGTAAAAACCGATATCATAATGTAGTTAATATCTTTATAATTAGCTATCATTTTGAGTAATGCAAAACTTAGCGTCTGAGGTTGAGGGACTAATTAACTCCAAAGAAAACCATAGTCACCTAAAAGAATATGTTCGGAATATTTTAAAAATTGAATTGCACCAGAAGTATGTGCTAAATATATGCTAAAACACTAGTACGCCTCTGACTTTGGTTGAACATCAAGGGGCCGCCTATCATGAACATCAAGAGGTCGTCTCTCTTGAACATACCTACAAGAGTAAAGGCCACAATGAGCAATAGCTTCAAAGCTTAAGATTCATACAACATAAGAACTTGATGAAACTAATATCTTAAACTCTCAAGGCATAGTCTAATTCTTCTATAACTTGATAATGTTAAAAAAATTCTTAATGGTAACATATCAATCTATGTTGGCAATACACTTTCAAGCTTTGCTAGAGGTGTGAATACATACCTATAGTATGACTTAATATATGAAAAGTGTACATGATTAGGAGGAATAATAGATAAATAAACTTGAATGTTGTAATAACACATTGTATTGACAAAAAAAGATCATCAATGCTATTGACATGTTTTATACAGTACAATGTCATTCTTAGTGTGTGTCATTCTCAGTGTGTGGTAAAGTACAAAGTAACACTATTTTTGGTAAGGAAGCCTCCTAGAAAATGCTATGATGCACCCATATATTGGACATCCTTGCCGATGAATATGGCATACGGTGGTTCCCTCATTTTCACGCCTTTGAGCTGATGATTGTGCTAAAGTACTGATCATGACCGACTGCTGACTCTTCTAGAGCAGATCACCGAACTCTTGTTCCACAAGATTGTGAAGCGTAACAAGGATTATGAAGGAATGTGCTTGCGTTGAGATTCTGACCTATCTGAGATGCTATCAACCATTCTGTGAGGCGCTATCAAGTTAGAGAAAATTCCTAGCACTGGAAACTTACGGGAGAAATAGGCCTCGGAGCTGTTCAAATGCTGCAGACGACCTGCCTGTGTCACTCTGGAAAAAAGACGCCATGGAGCGTGCAAGAATTGGCTTTGGTCCTCCTAAATGACCTGCTTGCTCTGCCAATAGCCTTGACAATGGCCCGTCTGTGCCGGCATAGGCAACCCATTGCTCGCTTTGCTGTAACAACTCCTGTTATCGTGCACCCAACATCACTGCCTTAATTATCTAGTTACTACCGCAACATCAAATCACAAATGAAGTTCTCTCCAAAGCGGAACCTAGGAGCAGAGAGAAAGAATGGAAGTTACATTAATAGATGGTTCCTTCTCTCCTAAAGCCTGCAGGGTACGAGAGAGCTTTACAATATACCCACCATACCTGAGACAACCATATATATAAAACGGTAGTTAGACATTTGTTGACATCTCGCTTACTGAAACTCATTTTGTAGATTGACGTCAATCAGGGACTAATGGACATCCAACACAATGATATAATTATATATTTATATAATATTATTGCAGCCACATCAATAAACGAGAACACTTACCCCGGTCTGTTGCCCATCCTTAACGCAGCACATTCACTTCCAACTTTGGCACATAGGGATGGAAGACCAGTACCTCCCGCAAGAGCGGCCGAGCATATAGGGGTTCCAGGTCGACCTAAAACTGCCTGGATCAGGCGAAATATCAAGTGGTAAATAGGGCTGCGTAACTCAACAACATGACTGAAATTCACATCTGACTGTACTCGGAATGCAATAGACCGTTCAAATCCATCCGAACAAGCTACTATACACCTTCCTAGCAAATGAGACTGTGGGACTAAAATTGTCAAGGGAGCCCAAATGGATTCACATCCAGAAGAAGAGAATGTCTCGTGTACTTGGGGAACACATGCATCACCAAGTATCGAGAGCCATTTCAAAAACCTCACAGCTCCACAATCATTACGAGGACTTTGGAACATACCCAAAAAACTAAAGGAAGCCTTCAGAAACCTAGATAATAATAACACTTTCAAAGAAGCAACCCCATCATTGCGCTAGTATAAAGAGCAGAACTTACAAGAAAGAATTTGCAGACGGATCCCTGCAGAATGCTGTTCCAAGGGTATTGAAGAAAGAGGGCTATAAGTCTGCTTGGAACTGCTAGAGCAAGGAGCTGGCCATCCATAACAGGACATCCTGCCTCTAGGAGCTCTCCAAGAACATTGACCACAGCTACGCGGTGTAAACCTGCAGAGGCTTCTTCGGTACTACGTTGAGTTTTGTGTGGTGCCGCAGTCACGTCGAGAATGACGATCAAGGTCCTCAACTCCTCCACCACTTCCCTTAAACCCTGCTCAACGGAACATTGAAGAAACCTCAGAAAGATTTAGAAATATGCAATATTGGAGTTCTGCACAGTTAAGGTGCCATGTATATGTCAGACGAATCCAACGTTTCACGGCATGACAATTAGTGTTCTCAATGAGCTTGAAGACATGAAGAGCAACGTCTGTGGCAATAGCATAAGAAGGTTCTAGGAGCGACAGAAGTTGATGGAAGCCAAACCTTGGGAAGTTGGTCTAGGGATGTCCACTCGGGAAGTCTATCTCGGTGAAATTCTAACAACTGAGTTAAGATTCCTCCTAGCTGTTTCAAATTTGCAGCAATCTCTGCTGGAGCCATGTTGGCAGCTATACTCTGCTGCAACACTTGTACCAATGCCTGAGCCTGCCTCACAACCATAAAAATGACATGGTTCCCAGTCACGGGCATAAGAGTCGATATGCTAGGCAACTCCACCGGCATGTTCAGATTGACCGAATAAGCATCAATGGATTCCACATGCCAGCCAATTCTCAGTTTTGGTCACTGTTACGAATGTGGAAGATTACTTTAACCAATGAATATAATCACAATCCACATTTAAAGAGATACAGAACAGTATGTCTACAGAGAGTATATATTCAATTAATATAGACAACAGACAAGTGCTTATTGTTACTTGTTCTTTCGAAACTGAAATCTACAAAGTTGCTTTGCAGTTTCGCCTATACTGGAACAACAATCTGCACGGTTGTCTAAAACTGGCTCTTCCGGTTGCTCAGTGCTTCCTACCTGCTCCTCCAGAAGACGGGGATTGCAAGCTCGCTGCCGTTGTGCACCGGCAAACAAGTTGGTAGCTTCTGAATCTTCAGGTTCACCTGCCTCTGTACAATCTCCAATCCATTTGCTCCTTGGGAAGCCTTCTTGCCATTCATTTTTCACAGAGAAATCCGACTCTCCCTCTTCAGTAGGTTCTTCATCGTCCATATCATACTCAACCTGCATTCAATTCGTCTGCTTTAAATGAAGCAAGAGATCCATTGCAAAGTGCCCTGATCTTAGACTCTGAGAAATACATTAATGTAACTCAGAAAAAATTATCAAAAACCATTGAGCATTATGATGATGGACTGAACATGCCAATCTGTACTGCAGTGCTGGGATATCTATAAGCCGAATCGAAAAACACTTGAGCAATATTGTATTGATATGTCAGTTGTTATTTGACCTACCAAAAGCTGCTTACGTAGATGATATAATCCAGCAAGAAGCTCTCGGCCTTTGCTGCTGATAGGATTACCCTTCAGGTTGATATGAATCAAGTTAGGGGCCATTCCAACAGCCAAGACTCCCGTCAAGAAATTCATGCCGTCGTCCGTGATCACATTGTCTGAAAGATCGATGGATGTCACTGACTTGTTATCCTTCAAAGCTGCAAAGAGCTGCAAGATTCCAACAGAGTCCCCTGCAATCACTTGTAAGCCAATTTTAACGAGTAAAGCGACGCCATACAAGAAAGATTAACAACAGAAGACCACTCGTGAAAGGTAAAACATTGTCGCACTCACTTTGCGGGTGCGTTTGTCGGTGATACGACACTTGCTGAGTTGCATCCATAGAAAATTCTCATCGCTCTTCATTGCCTCCAAAGTTAATGCATACCTACAACTCTCGGAACCATCAACCGCTATCAGATGTGGATCAACCACAGGCTTGCATTCAGAGCTCCACATTGATGCTACCTATAAATCACAGTGAAAATCCATGCTGCACTCGTTGTGTATCTAGAGCGGGAAAAACTTGCTTAAACTAAAGGTTAAAAGGGCCTCAGCTGCATCAACATTGTTCAGGAACGTCACAAAGTGACAGATGTCATTTCGTGAATAACCTCATTCCTGATAGAGTTAGCCACAATGCTCCCGTGACCATTTCAAAAGAACCTGAGGAGCCCTTTGATGCAGTACATCCATTGCGATCTATGCATGCATATCTTATTCAAACCGCATAACAAGCGTACAAAACGGTATAGCAAACCTTTTGTCTGCAGTTTCAGGCGGAAGCATCTCAACATTCGGAAGTGGAGACGGCAAGGGCGACTCTTCTTCTTCGTCCGCTACTGTCTCCGTAACATTTTCCTACAAGAATAACATCAAGAACACAAGATTATTGAATATAGTGTGGCCTTGTTGCAGAATACACATAAACACGTAAACACTCTGCTCAATGGAAATCGACTGCGTCCACTCTCCCGCTTACATGTTCTCTTTATGTCTGATTATACAATTGGCTCAAGGGGAGAAAATCAACCTTCATAATCGAGCCAATCAGCAAGTGCAAATTTCACAGGCTGTAAAATACTAAATAAGGTCAAACTCTGTACTATCACGCATCTTATGCTTTGTTCAAATTCTTATCAGCAAGCATGACATATGTGTGTGGCATAAGCACTAATTGGTAAATTGACACAACTTAGAAGATCTGCGCGACTGTTGACCAGAAATTCTTCTACATTCATACATGCAGATCCAAGATTTCACAACCTCAAATTTCTAAAATCCCGATCAACTGACAACTAAGTAATAATGCAGGAAACTCATCCCGACAGTCTTACTCTACAACAACATTCACCACACACATAATTCTAAGACAAAGAATCACGAACTCACTTCACCATAAGCAATAACCTCAACAAAAAAGTGCAAAAATCACGAACGACCTGTTCCTGAATCTCATTATGCATCAACAGTCTCATAACTGCTCCTGGTGATCCACAAACAGCAGTCTCTTACCGCACATTGCTGGCTACTCTCCAACTCACGAACTTACTTTCAAACTCAATTGGAGATAAATTGCAGAAATTGAGATTCCTTATGTCTTAATCGAATGTACACTTCCTAAAAATGCAGCGATCTCATCTTCCTGGCAAGGCATTTCGCCGCACTCTCCAGATTACGATACTCTGACAGAAAAGTTTCTAAAAATTAAAGTCATGAGTCTATTCCTGTCTCTGAACTGATCGCGCACAAGATCAAAGGCCTTCCTACCAGATCGCACATCGAGAACAGAGATCCAGACAAGCTCGATGAGAGTGTGAGATTGAAGAGGGGCAGGCTTACCATTTTGACACGAAGGAAATCGTAGTGCAGGAGCGCAATGCGTCACATGGTCAAGGAATTAGGGCGATGCGGAGCAGCAGGGAAATTGATTTAGTGCGAGAGAGAAAAAGCACCGGGCTGGACTGAAAGGGTGGGCTGCCATAGCCATGGCCTGTATCAGTTCGGCCATGGCCATTCTCTACAGAACAGCTAACCCTCTTTAATATCACCCTCTCAGTTGTCACATCCTCTTAGCGTAACCAAATCTATGCATGCGTAAGATGATGAGCCTTTGTTGGCCTTTGATGAGTCTTTGATGATCTTGTAACAATGGACCTTTGTCTGGTGGGCATTCGCTCAATGTCAGGAGGAACAGACACTCTATTCACGCCTTCCATAAAATAGGACTGGAGTTCATATCTATCTATGAGCCTTTCTTGGCTGAACGGACAAGGGGGGCAATGATTTTAATCCGAGAGACTGGGCGGTAAGAATTACTGCCTTAGTCCCATGATATTGATCTGTAAATTCTAGAGTTGGAAGTAGATCCCAGAAAACCTACGAATCAAACATTGAGAGGAGAGGGAGTAATTTAATTCAAATTACCATGATTTTTGATTATTTTAACTTGAATACAATATTCATTGTAGGTAAAAAAATTGGAGCCAGCTTAGAATATAGGTCAATGGATGTTTTTATTAAATGTCATTATAATTTTTATCAAACCTTAACCCCTAAACGACCATGGTGTTTTGAGAGCTCCAAACTCCAAAACTGCGATTTCATACCACCTTGTAAACTTTGGTGTATGAGAATTTTTTTCACAATTTTTTGAAACTTTTAACCGTAGGATCTTAAAGATAACTATCATCAGAGATAGTGTTTAAAATTTCAACTGTTGGATCTTTGCCATTTGTAAGATCGCAACATTCAAAGTTGATGCAAACTTTTTTTCAGCAGACATAGTCTACTTTGTGCAATGATAACGGATGCTTAATACCTCAAACATCTTGCTTATATTTTTTTTCCGTGTAGATAACTAAGTTGAGCATTACCATGCAAAATTTTAGACACTCATTTGGCTTTTTGAACCTTCATGCAATTTATTTACTAGAAGAAGGTAGAAATCAAGGATTCGGTAAAACATGCACCACATTTGTCGTATTTGGTTTAAGGGAAAAATGAATGGTGAGTAGGTGCCTTCATGAGTTTGTGAATTTTGAAAAAAAATAAAAAAAAATAATTCCTTAATCTCACATTTTAGCAAATTTCGAAAGAAAAAATTGTAATATAACAGAAACTTTGGATCTAGTTCTTGTAAATTTTTGAAGGGTGCCCTTGTAGAATTGGTAAAAGTTTTGACTTGGGTCACTTGGAAACCTAAGTAGGGAATCAGTCAAGAAAAGAAATTTTTAAAAAAATCTAAAAAAAAAGTTTAAAAAAAAAAGTTTTTTTCTGCCCGCCCCAAAGCCGAAAACGAAAATTTGCGTTTAAAGAATCCAAAAGTGGATTTTGACTTTGCACTTTTTCCCACACATACCTTGTAGTATAGGGAACATCCAATAAAAATCTTAGGCAAAAATATTGATCCTAACCTCTTCATCACGGCTGCCCGAAATAGCAAAACAGCCAAAATCGGAGGCCTTGGTCGTTTAGGGGTTAAAGTTGACCTAGCACATCAAATATGGTACATTATATGTGAAACCTCATCTTCTATGACTTCTCCTCTCACCATAAATTTATCTAAACTTTTCCTTTACAAGTTCTTGTAGTTTTTAAAATCTTCTTAATACATGTAAAACGAGTTTGAGTCCTTTTTGTGGTACAAAAAATAGACTATTGAAATTACATTGTTCATTGACCTTCTTATGAAGGCATTCTTGGTCGGCCTTCCAGAAGACATTTTGGTTGACTATATATACGGCATACAACACACAATCACACTACACAGTGTTAATATATGTATGTATGTATATGCATATTTGTACATACAATTCAAATTACAATCTACTACATATAATGTAATTTAACGAATTGCAAAATAAGGTTTTCCACATATGGTATCGATAGAAGTACTTCATTATACAATTTGCACAATACCGTAGCTTTATAGCTGATTCCGCAGTTAATAATTCTAGAAATAGGTGCCTAAAATTTCGTGTAATTATTGGCATCTTTTGCCGAACATTATATAAATTATAATTCAAAGGTTGCCGAAAAGTGAATATCTCTTACTTTACACTAGTTTTCAAACTTTGTTGGAAGGTTACTGTGAATTTCAATGAGAGAAGATGTTTTTTTGTAATCAAGCCCACTTACATTAGTCCACAAACAATACGAGTTAGAAGTAGCAAGAATTTAGGTGAGGCTTTTGAAATGTGTTGGACACAGATTTTTGGAGTCCAATTGCGCATAGGAGATGAAGTTTTATGGAATTGTGTCAAACTAACAAAAGTTGAGAAATCAAGCCTTCTTCCACCTCCAACAACTTTTGTGTCAAAAAAAGTTTTTATGCAAAAGTTATGGACAAAACAACACAGCAGTGTAATGGTCCATGTATCAAAATGCATTCCGAACCGTTTTTCGGAGCTCATTTGTGCATAGAAGATCAATTTTTTGGAAATGTTTTGGTTCAAGGAAAGCTTAGAAATCAAGTAATCTTTCACCTCCAACAAATTTTATGTCATTTGAAGACTTTGTGCAAAAGCTATGGGAGTTTAAAAATTGAAGACTAAGTAAACTAGGTTCTTCACCTCAAAGTTCAAATATCCCACATGCATTGTTGGATACAACTTTACTCCTCTTCTATAAACGAGAGAGCATTGTAAACCTCTAAGACATAAATCTACCATGTCAATCAATAGAAGAGAGGTGAGCTTAATGGCAAGCTGAATTTTATATAATTAAAGGAGAAAATTGCCAAAATTATCAAAATACTATTTTAAGGTGCCGGACCTAGTTTTTGAACTTTAATTATTTATTAGGCAGCAAGGTGCCGAACCTGCAATGAAGCTACGGTATACACAATATAACGGCTTGTTGTATACAACTTGTTCATTTACTATTACTACATTCAATATATTCTCAACATTTAGTATCATACAATGTGTTATGTACAATCTACATATACCAACACAGAAGACAAGTACTTGCAATCAACTTCGTTGATAGCGTCCCCCTTGTTCAATGTATTTTTGAAAATACCTCTGAATCTTTTAAATTGTTGCCCTACTAAACCATTTTAAACAAATTCCCACTTTTCAAACTTTGTTCATTCCATTTTTGCATGTTCAATAGTATTTTATATTCAATCTCAAGAGTAAAAATCTTTGTACTTGTACATTATGAGAAATCTCTTAATAATTTTCATTTATTTAATGTTTGGTTTCTTCAAAAAGCCATGGGATTACTCATGACTTATTTAAAAAAATTTCATATTCACATTCTCTAAAATTGCACCTATAACATTTAGAATGTGAGGTAATCTACACACTCAACTTATACCATATATAGTTTGTGGAACTTTTGTCTTGGCCAGTATTTAGTCAACAATAAATCATCTTTAAAAACTAATCTATTCCCAACATAATTTTATAACCATAATTAAACTATAATATTCTATTATTAGTATCATTTGTAAGTTAATAGTTAAGTAATATCATGTTTGGAACTCATAAAAAGCTCTATAAGAGGTTTAAATAATTTTTCTATACTTTAAATATCTTGGGTTAAATTCTTGCTTACAAATGGTTCTATACAATAATTTTATACATATAAGGTTTTGTATCTGACAAGTGTAAAATTGAGATTGGTTTCTATAGCACGAACCCCCGACGGGAGGGTATTGTGCTGGGGGAGATACCTGACGCGGAGGGCGGTATCCCGACGCAAAGGGAATCTCCCTAGCAGAATACCTGATCGTTAGGGGCTCCTGCGGCGTAACACTCTACTCCGTTTCGGCTGCCGGGGTTTTTTTCTGTAAGGTGCATTATGCCGTAATCCCCTCTCTGGAGCGGGCATTTGGGGGGCATTACGGGACGGGAGCTCTCGTCAAATGAACGGGCCAGAAATCGGAAATTATGTTAAGTATATGTATAACCTTCTATGATTGAAAAATGAAAACTATAATATAAACATCATATAATAACCGTCTTCTTTGTAGTATTTTGACTTTTATTTTGTAATATTTAAAAAAGAAGAAAGTACCGGAAGTTCCGGTCGGGGTCTGACTCATTATAACGGGAACAAGGGCACAGCATATATTAGGGTTTGGCAGCCCTCAAGCAGCCGCTGAGCACTTTCAAGGCAAATCGTTCGCCGTGCTTAATCTCTTCCTTGCGGGGCAAGCAGTATGAGTGGAGCACAATTCTAGTCCTCATTTAAACTTCCGGTCTTCTTTTCGAGTGATTGAAGAGATGCCGGGAGCTTTGAAATCGAGAAAGACCGACTGTGGCAATGCCGTGGAGACCACGGATTGTCTCAGGAGGATGGAAACGAGCGTGGAATCAAACATTGCACACAGCTTGATTACTGGCGAGTCGTCGAAGAAAAAGAAGAAGAGCCGGAAGAAGAGCCGGAAGTCGAATTCTCCGGACGTGGAGAGCGGACGAGGTTTTGACGCACCGCTCGATCGGGTATGCCTTTGATCCATTCGCACTTCGACTTTGAATTGCTCTCAATACAAATTCAGCACTAGCTCCTTCAGTCTTCTCGGTTGGATACAGGAATGTTATCACTTAGAAAGTGATGATGTGATTTAGAGTCACCTGACTTTGACGCGGAGCTGATGGACGAAGGGTTTCGTTATTTACTCGATATAGCAGGGGTTTGAGGTCTAAGGATTTAATGGACTAAGCCTGTTAAGGCAATGAGAACTTGGCTTGTGTGCATCGATTTATTTAGGTCTTGACTTTGAATTTCTTTTCAAAATTCGTCTAAATCCAGCACCAGGTCCTTCAGTTTTCTCTCGTGCTTCTAGGGTATGTTATTACTTAGAACTTGAGAAGTAAATGTAGAGCCACCTGATTTTGACGCGGAGCTGATGGAAGAAGGGCTTTGAATTTACTTGACTTATCAGGGTTCAGGGTTTAAGGATTCAATGGGGTAAATCTGTCATGGCAATAGTAGCTAATGAGAACTTGGCGCGTGCTCTGCAGATAGTTCGAGATGCTGTGGACTTGAGTAGTTCTGCATTGAGAGTTCAAACTGCAGGAACGCTCACAGAGGTGTCTCAACAGAAGAATATGCGTGAATATGCAGCAGGCAACGATGTGGAAACCTTTGGGTGTGTGAAGCAAAACAAAAGGAAGCGGAAGCTGGTTGAGGAGGAGCAACCGCTGAAGAAAAGAAAATCGTCCTCGGTAGCTGCAGCAGCAGCAGAAACAAGTGACGCGCACAGCAGAGTATGGCGGTACGTTTGCAACAGGGCAGTTCTCGTGAATCCTAAACATGTAAGGCATTCTGATGCTGATCAATCAGTCAACAGTGCCCAACCTAGGTACCCGAATAGCACTGTCGTTACAGAGATCAAAGTCGCGGGAAAGATAATCGTCGTGACAAATACAAAGGAAGGAGCTGTTGCTCAAGAGTGGTTGAATCGTCAGAAGGGAACCGTTTTCGGCTTGGATGCCGAGTGGAGACCGAGTTATAAGAAAGGCACCGAGCACAAAGTCGCCCTTCTGCAGGTATGGCAATTCATCACTACTCAAGCTTGAGATGAGAAGTTCATTGATATACAATCAACATTATCAGTTAAAAGGAGCATGAAGAGATGGCTTACTGAATCATAGCATGCTTGGTTGTGCAGATATGCGGGGAGAGCGAGTGTCTCATAGTGCAGATGCTCTACCTGGATGCGATTCCAAGGGGCTTAGTGAACTTTTTGAAGGATCCAGAAATCAAGTTTCCAGGTGTGGGAATCAAAGGAGACGCAGTGAAACTGAAACGAGATTGGGGACTCGAGTGCAACGGAACGGTGGATCTCACGACATTAGCTGCAACCATGCTAGGCCGGCCCGAATTGCAGTACACGGGGTTAAAAGCTCTCGCGAAGGTTGTGATGGACTACGACATGGCGAAGCCCAAGCGCGTTACGATGAGCAACTGGGCGAAGCCTGTTTTGGACAAAGTGCAAGTCGAGTACGCTAGTTTAGATGCATGGGTTTCTTATGCCATTCATCAGAAACTCTATCAGCCGACACTTAGCAATGACAGCGAGTAAATTCCTCAAATGGATCAATCACCGCTACGCAGCAAAAAATAGCTTAGATTCCAATGAAGATGTACCATTCACTCATCCTGAAATTCCTTATCATTCTGTATTCTCTCTTGCACAGCAGTGACCAGCCGACCCTAAACAATGACAATGATTCTTAGTTCAGGTTCTTTCATCTCATCCACAAATGGATGTATCACCGTAGAGAATTATAGCTTAGTAAACTTCAAAGATGTACAATTCAAAAGATTCTGAAAATATTCATCACCTCGTGTTCGTTCTTTCTTGCATGTTAAAACCAACTCTGAGATGAACAATGGCTTGAAGCATATATTTTGGGAAGCTCTAAATCACAGGAAGCAACTTCATTTTCCAATCAAACAGCGGTTATATACAATTTGTCACACGCTGACAACTCGCAACAGGATATGTAAGGACTACTCCTAAGTGGGAGGTCGTGAACCGCTATCCAGGAAAGATAAAACACCTCACTTACATCGATCAGCGCTCAGATCGAAACGAAGATTTAGTCTGGAGCTATGTGATCAGTAGAGGGATGCTGGTTTTTTGGGGATCGCAACAGCGATGAGCGGATGCAATTTAGGAGCGGTGATGCCATCGAACCGCTCAGTCATATCCAACTTAAGAGGATTCTCATCACCAGGCAAGCGCCAGTCAAAGCAGTGCAACAGGTGTGCAAGGACATGGCACAAATTGATACTGGCAAGGGGCAAGCCAGGGCAGATTCGACGTCCAGCACCGAACGCCATCAAATGGGTGTGCGCTCCATCCTTGAGAAGGAACCGCTCGGGGTTGAACTCCTCAGGGTGATCGAAGACCGCGGGGTCGCGGTGGATGGCGTGGATGTTGAAGATCAAGCGCGTGTAGGCCGGGAGATGATACCCCGACACGCACGTCGGCTCGCGTGACTCATGGTTGACGGCGATCGGCGCGCTCGGTTGCACTCGCAGCACCTCTTTTACTACTGCATCTAGGTATGGCAGATTCTCCAAGTCTGACTCGCAGACTACTCTGTCTGTGCCGATCACGCTATCGAGCTCCGCTTGCGCCCGTTGCATCACCTCCGGGTTCCGTAGCAGATACGCCATCGCCCACTCTACCGTCGTGGACTGCGTCTCTGCGCCCGCGAACAACATATCCTGCAAACAACATACCCAATTGCTTAGCTGATGTTGATGAACCTTCAAAGATAGTGAGTCCACTGATAGAGTTTGTATTGAGATATCCAAGAGCGAAAGCTGCAGCCAAGAGAATGTTAAGAATTTTTCGAAGATAGTTTACTTATTCATCTCTTGAATCTGCAGCCCAATAAGGAATGTTAGAGATGCTGGATCAGAAGTCTACAGAGAACGGAACCAGAACAGATGATGTTGAAGAACAGATGATGTTGAAGATTCCAGAACAGATGATGAATTGATGATAGGGGATGCTCCAAGAGCAAAAGCTGCAGCCTGGAGAATGTTAATGAACCTTCGAAGAAAAGTAACAGCTCAATTGCAGTGAAAAACGGATGGTGATGATGATGATGATGATGATGATGATGATGATGATGATAATAATAGAGGTTGTATTGAGAATCCTCACCAGCACGACATTGCGGACAGTTTCGTGGTCTAAGGTGCCATTTCCGTCGTGAGCGGGCGTTTCCAGCAGCAGATCAACGAAGTCCTTGTCGCGAGTAGCTTCTTGCTCGGGCGTCATGAGCCTCCTCCTTGCCTCGCGTCCTCTGAGATCAACAATCTCATCGACCTTCTCATGGATCCGATCCGCGATCCGCTGCATCTTCTCGCGGGTGCCCTGCCAAGTGGTGAGGAAACCCAGACTGGGGAAGTAATCACTGATTACGAAGATGGCGTAACTCTGGAAGTGAGTATTCAGAATCTCCTGGTACCGCTTGGCATCCTCATCATCGCCTTCGACCAACAATCGCTTGTTGAACACCATGCGTGAGATCACATTCGTGGTCAGGTTCCGGAGATGGAACGGGAGATTCACGAGCTCTCGACTTCGGAGGGCTTTTACGAGCATGTGAACCTCCTCGGCGCGCCCGGACTCGTACGACGCGAGCCGCTTTTTCGTGAAGAACTGGGAGGTGCAGATCATCCGAAGGTGACGCCACGCGGGGCCGTAGGAAGTTGTGATTATGTCCTTCGAGTGGAGCAGGATGCCGCTGAAGAGCTTCACGGGACGGTGCGCGAAGCTCAGGTCGTGGTGCGTCACGACCTCCTTCGCCATAGCGGCTGTGTTCACCACAATGCAGGGGACCGAACCCATGCGCAGAAACACGAGCGGCGCATGAAATGACCGCAACGTCTTGTATGGTAACGTGCCGAGCGAGAACAGATTCCCCACTATCGGCCACGCAAACGGCCCCGGCGGCGTCTTGTTCCTACTCCTCCACCGCGCAGCCACCAGCAGCAGCACCACCAGCGACACCAGCACGGACCGAAACTCGAGCTCCATCCCCATCTGCATGCCCACCCAAACCAAACTCCCAATCAGTGCTCGCAATGCCCACGTTCAGTACTGAAAACTCTCTCTCTAGCAACTGCAGCCTCACGATCGATCAGATCGATCAGAGTACGTACTTACCATGCCAGGCCGATTGATCGAAAAGGTGGGTCAGCAGGAAAGGAGGAGCCACGAGCGCTAGCTAGAAGGGAGGCAATGGCTGGATGGCTGCGGAATCGTGATCCTGGGCGGGGCTTTATAGTGCACCTGGGCATGCGCAGCCGGGGTGGCCGGTGGAACCCACGAGCGGGATTCAATGATTTAGAGAATTCACGGGTATGGGAGTGGGCAGGGGATCTAATATGCACGTGTGGGTAATAGGGCGTCGTCCTGACTCCTGCCGTGCGCCTCCGTCCAGTCGGTCCACATTCCAGCAGAAATGCCAAAGCTGCAAAAGGTGCCTGATGCGAGCGGTGGCCGTGGAAAGTCTGCGGGAATGGTTCAATGAATGATCGATTTTGCTCGTTCGAAGCGGTGTTTCACCTGCACGTGTGCGCTGATGTTCATGCCGCTTTCATGCCACGTCGCCGCTCCACTTTCACTTTCACCCGTCCTCCCCACTTTATTACCCTGCTCCAACACCATTGTACAGGAACAAGACCACATTGCTGACGATCTCCATAATTGGTAGTATGCAGCTCTAGAGACTGCAGTAATGAATCAACATTCACTTTACTCAGCAAGAAGCCACTCCAGTAACAAATCTTCCAAACCACTCACATGTTTTACCAACATTTGTACTTTTAGTAACAAAAACGTGGTGATATTGATTTCCTCAGCTTCAGCTTTGCTTCCAGAAGTTGGTTCCATCCATCAATCAAGATCACATCAAATAATCAGTGGATTGTTTACTACGGTGGATGAGAATCTAGCCGTCAATCTTCTTGCCACTTGTACATGTGTGCTTTCCACTCAAACCACCAAGTACCTACCTCCGTGAAGCTCTCACACGAAGCAAAAATTTATCATGTGGCCGACCCAAATATGTCACTTTTGGACTTCCAAACGTGGAGATAGAACTGTCTAAAGTGGATTCATATATACACCAAACCAACCTTGGTAACTTCTGAACATCAATTCTTGGATAATTCTCGAAAGATAATAATAATTCTCGGATGTACAAATTCTACAAAAGAGCACAAAGATATTCTATTATCCAAGAAGTGCCAAGAAGTGGAGATACTGTCCAAGAGTTGAGTTGACTGAATGCAATGCGATGCAAGTGAGATGATTGCAGAATTAGGACACTTCATTCACGCCGGCACCTTAGAAAGGGACCGGAGTTTCTATCTATCTTTCTATCTATCTGCAGAATTAGTGAGTTACTGGGTAGGTAAAAGTAAAGGTGAGTGGTCGGCAAAGGGAATTGAGAGAGAGATCGAGAGATTCATGGGTTTCATCGGAAAAGGCAGAGTTCTAGTTTGACTGACCGACAGCAGAATGAGAGCCTTGTGGCAACGATATGGCAACTGCATGTGCAGCAGCAGCGCCGCTTCCGCCCTTGGTGGGCACCACAATTTCTTTCTTTCTTTCTTGATTTAGGTTTTTGTGCCAAAGGCAATGGCCTTTCTCTTTGTTTGTCTGTGCACATCTTTCCATTTCTGTGATTGGTTGAGAGTGTACGGTATTCAGATAGATATATAGAAACTCCGGTCCCTTTCAAAAGGGCCGGCGTGAATGAAGTGTCCGTTCGTAATGCTAATATCCCGATGGCCACCGGACAAGGGGAAATTGGAACAATACTACTTCCCCTCGCGAGGGTGGACACTATAACTACGCTAGTTTCTAGCCTAGTTACTAATGCCTTGAAGATACTTGACATAGTTATCCCCCAAAGGGCTTTGAGGTACCCATACACCAAGGTTCAAGGACCCTCTAAAGTAGTTGGGTGGATTATTGTGGTGAGCACCACACCGGCATGGGGAATAGAACCCACGACCTCCTCAGTGCGGTATTCACTATATGATCCGCGATGTACATGGTCTGTAGTATGTGGTTTGAAATATATGGATATTAATATACAGTCCATAGTATACAATACCATTTATACAAAGGATTTGTGCTTGCTACCAGCTAGATAGATATGAACTCTGGTCGTCTTTCGAGGCCAGCGTGAATAGAGTGTTTGTTCAGTCTTGACAATGAGTGAGTGCCTACCGGACATAGGTACATTGGTACAAGACTACTCACCCCTTTTGGGAATAGACACTTTAGTAACCAAAAATAAATACTAGTAGCACTAGTACCCTTGGTGTTTTATGATTTTATTATTTTTGAAATTGCCACTAACTCTAATGGTGGTGTCTCCTTCTTCTTTTCTAGTAACAATTAGTGTATTAATTAATTTGAGTAATCAATAGAACATGAAATGGAGCAATGCACTTCCTCTGCAATCCAAGGGAGAGTGCTCAGTACTAGCTCAAATTTCATATTTCCTAATCTGTAGTGAAGTAACCAATGTAAGCAATTTTCATGCATGGGGAAAGTATATGGAAGGATAGTCGAAGTAGATTTATGAATTTCGAACTCTTCTACAATTTGCTATGAATTTTGATGAGTCTGCTATGACTTTCTAAAAGGAATTGCAACGAGTTTCTAAAAGGGTGCTTTGATTTTGCACCCTATAATGATTACCGTGAGTACATGTGTCTGTTGAGTGAAGAAGCCTTGTGCTCCATTATTGGTATCCCTACGGTTTTGAGCACTCTCCCTTATTTTTTTATTTTCTCTTGCTAAGTACAATCAAGGAAAAGAAAGTTGCTTAGACTTCTAAAACCGAACTTCTATTTGGTAATAGCATTTCCTCTTGTTTTCATTTGAATGATTATACAATATTTTTCTGAAAATTCAGGTACAAAATTCCATTTTACTCCCACAAGCCCATACTTGGACCTAAAGATCCTTAAAACCGAAAATGAGTTTTGACAGTTCCCGCGTGAACAAAATTCAGCCAAACTTGACTGTTATAATTTTCCAAATGGAGAAGAATCGACAATTCAATTTCAACAAGCAAGTAGTATGTCAAGTCAACTTTCAAATCCTATGGTTAAATGTTCTAAATGATGCTCAAATTGAGAACTTTTGGTGTTAAAGTCAATGAGGTTTTTTATTTTTTTGTAAATTTAGGCAATTTTGCACCAAGGATCTTTAGGGGTTTAGTCCTTTACAAAATAAGAAATAGGGGGTACGGGGCTCCGAAATATGAGGTCTCCAAGCCCTGACCTAGATTGTGTTGATGAACTTCAATGCGCAGCCAACTTTGTGCTCAAACCATCCCATTTTGGACGCAAAAAAGGTTCACTTAATGCACTCTCAAATTTCCTTTGAGATATGATAATACTAGCAAATTTTGGTACTTGCATAGAGTTTGGTACATAGTGTTTTGTAAGGAGCTTGGTTAGAGTTTGCCTAAGACCAGGAGGCATCACTCCTCAACACTGCACCAATTCTATACAAGAGAGCTCCAATTTTTCACCCCCATTTTTTAATCATTTTTATTCCTTCATTTGCTTTATGATGTAATGCAGTGTGATTTTGAGTATAAACCTTATCAATAAATTGGTTTCACTCCCTAACTGTGCACAAGTAGCTAGTTTCTCTCTCCGGGTGCTGGAGCAAGAAAATGATATCAACTAGGAGACAAAAGATTTTATAAATTCAGAGAAGAGAAGAGTTAGCAATTAAGCTGCGTAGTTGAATGAGAAACCAATCTTCCAACCAAAAAGTTAGGTTATTGCCCGTGCTGACTTTTATTTGGTGATGGGGTGTGTTCTTGGTGTGGTTTCGTAATTGGGCATGTTTTTGGTATAGTTCTGCGATTGGGTGTGTGTTTGGTTTGGTCATGTGCTTGGGTATTGTGTTTGGTTTGAGCATGTGCTTTAGTCCCATGCTTGAACTTATCTTTTAGTTTTTGAGAGAGTTGAGGAGTTGCAATTCTGCTCGAGGGAGCCTTCCTCAACTCAGAAAGGGCCATGTGTGCTCTAGACGCCCCTCGAATCAACTACCATGAATTGTGAGCTAGATTTATCTACTTTTTCATTGGGTTTGGAAATGATGAAAAAGTTTTTGACCATTGGTGAGGCCAATGACGCCTCGCCAACGCACAATGGTAGGCAAGTCTATATGAATTATCTACTTTTTAATCGCGTTTGGAAATGATGAAGAGATTTTTGAGTGTTGGTGAGGGCAGTGACGCCTCACCAACGCGTAGCAGCAGCCAGACCTATAAGTGTTGCATGATGCAAGCTAGCTCCACTTACAAAAGTGCACAAGAGGGTGGTGAATATCGACATAAATGTCACCCACACTTCGCTCTGAAGTAATAAATATCCCTAGGGGTGCTGAGGCCTCTATTCTAGTCGCCAACTTCAAGGCCAATCTTTGGCATCGCCAGTTGAAGCACCTCGGGACAACCATGATTCTACTTGTACCATATTGTTGGCATGGTTGTTTTTAGTTTATATCTTTTCCTTTTATTATACAAATATGCAAGCAGTTTGAGGGAGAACTTTTGGTGTTTCACGAGGCATTCCAAGAAGCAGTGGTAACAAGATTCACAATGGCGAACAAAATCAAACATCTCACCTCTTACATCTTTGGCTACACTTCGGACCTTTACTAAGCTAGTACAAATTAGATAGCAAACGATGACTTTACCCTTATTACTTCAGAGCGAAGAAGATCATCATGTGAGGGTAAGTGTTAAGATATTATCCATTCACTCTCTTGAACATTCTTTAGAACCTACTAGTATTTACTTTTTAGTCCTTACCTGATCTTGATGGCATAGCTATTACTTCAGTTTGATTAACTTGTCGTTAATTGGTTGTATATATTCAACATATATACATGGAGAAATGGAGCTCTTTGCTCACTCTTATTTTTTCCTCCTTATTTATTGTGTTCTCTCTTCCTTCTCCTTTCAACAAGTACCTCCTCTAAAATCTATAGCCAATCCCAACACGACTTGGTTTATGACATGAACATTCATTTAAGTAAACTATGTGAGTGACGAGTGGCATAAAGTAGTCATTTTTAAATACTCTTTGTAAGGGTTTTTCCCTCGACAGAAGATACTCCTCACTTATGTTTAAAAACCTCTTGGAGAGATTTCTCCCTCTCGCAAATTTAGCCTAGCTTTCTTTCTCATATGGATAGATTACATAACACTATTACAAAAGATCAAATATTTCAAAGAGAAGGAAGTTAGTAGTTGCTCTTGCTCATGTAAAGACACCTCAATAACACACATGTAGCAATTGTGATATATTGTTGTAGTCATAAATTTTTACCAAAATTTATACTTATACTATTCTACACTCCTTTCTAACTTAAGAATATGAGGTTTGTATACAAGTACTAGTACTACATTTGAATTAAACTGGAAATTCCTCAAATGAAAGTTCGATAATGAACTTTAGGGATAATGAACAATAGGGACGCTTTACATGGGAAGTCAAGCTGTACATGGGGTTGATGGAAATCAAAAATCCTCTCATGGTGATTGGTCTTGCACTTCATCCAAAATGTAAAGATCATCATTCAAAATTGGAGATATATAGGGGTTAAAGTCCTACGTTAAATGATCAAATCGACGCCATAATTTTTAAAGTGAATCAAATTTGTGAAAATCAGTTCTCTAGTATTTTTTGATGAACCCCATGTGCTTAGACTTTAAGGTTTACATGAGCATTTTTTCTTTGACACAAATTCGGTGTTATTTCCACCCATACTCCACCCCATCACACCAAGTGACCAAGGCGAAGAAAACAAAGTCAATAACAACACCATCTTCTCAAATGTACGGAGAACCTCCTCCCCTCATGTAATGTCATGTAGGAATATCATCAAGATCTTTGATAAGATCGAATGTACATTTTATTCATGCCAACCCCAATAGGAGATTGATGTTTTTCTTTACTTATATATCTTTAGAGTACCTCCTTTGCACATTTTACTCATGCCAACCTCAATAGGAGATTATTGTTCTTCTTTGTTTATTTATTATTTCTAGACTATCTCTAGACCACAAAAGAATGAAATCCCTTGACAAAGTTCACTTTCACAAACCTACTTTCGCATCAATTCAGATAGTTTCGATATTTCTATATATAGAAATTTCATCATTATTGGAAATGATAATGTTTCCCCAAAGGGATTTGGAGGTACAAGAAAAAATGATTCGAATCGGAAAAGAGTTCAGGCTCCCCGAAGGTACTTCGACAAAATCATTACACACGAAAACAATACACTTGATGAGATTCAAACTACCAACCTGACAACTCCAAGGCCAATTTTCTATCATTCTTTTCACATCATTCGGATCATTCTTTGGAACTTCAAGTTTGGGTGGTGATATTTGGCAACAGAAACAGCTTACATGCACGTCGAGCCCCACATTCCAAGAGTACTTGAGAGTACGGGATCAATCCACGATGCGTGCTGTTGTGATGTACCCCTCTTTGAGCCTTTCCACGTTCCCACTATAAGTTAGCCTCACATGAAAATCTGCTACATTTCTTTCCTGAAATAATACAACAAAAAGTATCTGTAATACCAAATACCAACAATAAAAACAACAAAGCAAGAATAAGTTCATAAAAAATTCCCTCACGCACTATCATGCCGAGCATCTTGACCCTTCCAAGGGGCGGAGAGGTTAAAGATTCTTGGAATCTATCACATGGGATGCTTCAAAACTTTGGAGAAATAACGTGTCAAAATCATACACAACCGAAACAAAAAATGGTTGATTCTGCAAACTAGTTCGTTGTTCAATTTTGACCCTCTTTACGAACTGTGCATTGATTTAAATATGCAGTCCTCTAAAAGAAACTGTTAAGGATCACAGGATGTAGGTATTATACATGAGAAAAGGATAAGAGATACAGATGATCGTCGACAGCATCCAACTTTACGTTCGCATAGTCCCTACTATACTTTATTCACAAAGAATGAGTATATCAATGAAGATCACAATGCTCAATGACTGGTGGATGTGGCTGAATATACCTCAAGAGAAGTATCGAATGGGAATGAGGGTAGTACAGTACAGGCAGTATTAAAGCCGTTGCCGCAATCTAGACTTCATCCTCTGACATGATCTACTGTACTGTAGAGGAATTCTTCTGCAGTAAAGTGGACAATAAAAGGGACCCTTGTCGATTCACAGAACCAAACCAAGTCACGGCAGCTCACATCTGTAGGCACAACGCCATGATAAGGACCCAAAAGGAGAAGCCAAGACACTCCTGCACTCCTCATACTTTGAATGGAGATTGGGACGTTGTCTCCTCGTGTGTTGCAGGTGAACAAATGTGCTTTACTCCAGTTTCGAGTCATCCGAGGCATCCTTCCCATTCTGGGGCCCATCTGACATCCATTCCTAACCCCCTCCTTTTTTTTATTCGTATAATGGTTCCTTTTCACACGAGGTGTTCTGGTGTGCTCCTTTTCTCCAGCACCTGCGACAACACAAAATCTGCCATAAACGTTATCTATGTCAGAACGAGTATCTGCACCCTCCATAAGACTCCCTGGTAATTTGAACAGAGTCTCTCTGATTTGTGGTAACTCCAACCTATTTAGAGCCCGGCGTGAGTAGAGGTAAAAAAAATAATATAAACTGTTGTGTGCTTCATCCAGAAAACCAGCGACATAACCAGCGCTGGGTCCTAACTAGTTATTGTATTATAGGCCACTTTCTTCTCCTCAAACCGAAACCAAGCTTCATGAACACCCTGGTTATTTTGAACACTAGGTCTGTCTTCTTTGACGTAGGGGTCACACTAAAAACTGTTGTGTGGTGTATAAAAGAAACCAGCGCTGGAAAGCATTGAGTTCTAATATTATAATGCAGAACTCTTCCTTTTTTTCATACCGAAACCAAGCTTCATAATGAACGGACTTCTTGCATGTCAGTTATGAAGAATACCGACTACACAACTGACGAGAGTGACAGCGGACGCTTTGAGGACGCTTTAATAAAGTGTTAGCTGTTGAGTTCAATCGCACTGTCACTAATGGCAGCGAGCGTAATTACAAGGAATGCGACACACTGGATAATAAAAGATAGATGGGCTGGCATGGGTATAGCGCCAACTAAGCTGGTCCTTCATAATTTTCTTGGAATTGCAGTACCTTGCTTGTGACTTGAAGATACTCAAAGAAAAGATATTCCACTTATCCGTTCAGCACTTCCAGAAAGGGGCCACTCATTATACCAGATGTAATACTGATTGACACTCTGTTTGGTTGTACCTGGTCTGAGCTGAACTGAGAGCAACCTGCTCATGGTCGGGTTCTGTTGATCTTAGTATGATTAATCAAGGTGAAGTAAAGGAACGCCACGTATTGTAGACGAAGTGGTCCTGTAAAGCATATATTCCAAGTTTAGAAACGAAACACCTTCGAATCTTGGATGCTTATCTTCAAGTACTTTGTCGACAAAAGGGGTACAAGAGCTAGGTGTCCTCTCCAAGCTTACAATAATCACACTATCCAGGTCCTAGCGATGAGAAAAACCGATCATTCGATTATAGGTACGTACAGTTTAAGTAATCTTTCCACGGTATCAATTGCAGCCAAAACTTCGGGACTGGATTTCCGCTCTTGGCCATCCTTTTTGGCCCGTGTAAGCTCCTCCTGCATCCTGCGTCATCGAAAACCACCAGCTGATCCGACCAATCTGTCTAAAATGGTCTCGAACCAAAGTGGTAAATGGGATTCGATGATAATTCTATGCAACGAAGCAAAGGACAGACAAACTTCACGGTTCATGAAGGAAAGCAGCCAGTAGGTACCTCGAGGCATGAAAAGGAATCCGGGGCCATGTAGACTTGATGATCATGCTGAGGTTTGATAAGACCTGAAAATGCCCAGTCCAGCCTATAAATCAAACATGACATGTGATGAACTTCCTACAACATTATGTACTAAAAGTGTTAACTTGGCCTCAAAACTAAACATTGAGTTCGTTGTCACATTTAACAAGTTGCTAGAATCTCTCAGAAGTAGATAATTACCAGCAGTTGCGTTGATTCATCTTGAGCATGAAGCCAATGATAGAGGAGTGGAAGAAGACGCTTGAAGTGAGCCACCAAAAAAATTCCCATGGATTCTAATTGTGGTGTAACAATTTGCAGCCACGTTATTCTACGCGCTTTATCACTTTTATGTCTGTCTAGATCCTCAAGCATTTCCTTCATTATTGCTCCGTACCTGCCCCATCAAGATTGGCAAGATTAATACATAATCAGAAGAGGAAGGCTTTGATATCTTAAATGGACGAGCATAACCAGAATCTCACCATTGTCCGCGAGGGTTTCCACCTTCTATTTGAGTTACCAATGCCACCGCCGTTTCCACAGCAAGAGGCCACAAATCATCACACCCTATCAAACTCCGAGTCACTGCATCCAAAATCGCATCTCTGAACCAGCGTAATTCTGTGGCGCTTACATTTTTGGCTAAGTGGATAAAAGCCTTCATTCCCTCCCTCTGATCAAACATGTGACAACTGTCAGAATTTACAACAAACTGGTATAGAAAAATAGTACGCATCAGTATTTCACCCGCCTTGTGAATATTCACAAATGAATTTTTCAGCAGCAAAGAGCTGATGTACCTTGATCGACGGAGAGTAGTGGTCTAATGCAGTAAGAGCAGTGCGAATCACCATCTCAGAATGGGGCTTGAAACTTGGATAATGGACCTGCAGACAGTCACTCTAGTCAAAACTTGACTCCGGGAATACACCGAGCCCAAGGGTTAACAGGCAAAGTAGTACCATAGCTTGTTGAGCTGAACGAATGTAGATAAAGCACTACATACTATGTCGAGAAGAAATTATATTTAGAGATATATGTATCTGTGGTACTTAACCTGGAGTAGGCACCATCTCAGCTGGTGCGCAGAAATTATAGCAAGAGGAAGATCGTCCACTTTAGGAACTGGAGCTGCAAGGTCCCGATTGACGGATCTAGTACCAGCCTTCAAAACAGCTATGGCGCTCGATAGCACTTTGGGTAAGAATCTTAGAACTAAAGTCTCTATGCTTGACACCTTATTGTGTGTCCTACGTGATGGTGATACAGCTTCATCCTCTGTGGGAGAGCTCTCGCTTTCAAGAGCCTCCGAAAAGCATACAAGAAGATCATTACAAAGCTTGCAAAGTCCCGTTTCGTCAACCCAAGTTCTCTCGGACTCAATAATGCCCGAGGCCAGTGCAGCAAAACTCAAAAAAATATTGTACATGAGTTCTTCCTTATTCCAGGCTTGCTGTGCTGTCCAAACCCGACTTTTGACAAGAGTAAACGCTAGTCTCAGGTACAACTTCCCACATGATAAATAGTTCTTAACCTCTCCGTCCGTTTTCTCGTCTTTATAGTTCCGTGTAAGCTGGAGAGGGATGCGTAGCACCTGCCCAAGCCAAAAACAAAAGACTGGTAACTTAGAAAAATCGCTAGAAATACATACAAGCTTCAAAATCTTAAGCACCACGAGGCAATGTAATCATGTCATTCGGATCAATAGCCGCTTGTATCCTAGTCAATGGAATATGAGGATGTTGGGAGCTTGCTATTGCAAAATAAAACCAAATAAAGAATTCAGGTAATTATAAAAAGCAAACCTCAGATACATGTTGCAGCCCATCTAATTGCAAATCTCCCACAGAAACGTCATCGCTATCAGAACTCTTCGTGTTACTCTCTGATGCTTCCAATGCAATCAATAGTCCCTTCAGACACGTTGCAATAGGGACACTTTCTAATTTCGAGGCCGTAACGTCATCCAATACACCTCGCCCATTGCAATACCTAGCTAGCTTGTCGCATTCATAGAGGGCCATTGCTGGATTCAGCATCGCCAACAGAGATATAAGATAAGAGCCGAGTGATCTGCAGGAGAGCTATCCAGAAATCAACGATTGGACGTAGAATACGAAACAATGTTGTGAGCGAGGGAACAGGCCAAGCAAACAGAAGACACTAATGCGGGGACTAAACCTGAGAAGCTGCACGAGCCTTGCACAGTATGATCTGTTCTGATTCGCTTCGAACTTTGCAAGGGAGAAAGAAGCAGCCACCACAACAATGGGTATTCGATCCAAGCTGACGTTGCCATCATCTTCCACTTCAAACGCTGTTTGATGCGGTGCCAGTTCAAGCAGAACCGCTGCGTGTACAGCACTTAGCAACGTGTTGTTTTCTTTCGGAGACTCAGCTTCTGCGAACGCTGCATTTATGAAACCGTCGAGCAAACCTTGCACTACCACCTGTAAACATCGACGAACCTATTGAAGATCCTGATCGATAAACTAAAACTTTTCAACTACCACTCTGCAATCTAGCAAGCTTCAGCATTCATGATAGTTACATTGAGAATGATGAGTGAAGGAGTCCCAAGCCAAAAGTCTCCAATTGAGATGTAATGAAGTAGTTAAGCTAACTGATGACGATCACACTTTGAGTAGTGAGCATACCTTCGAATGTGAAGCCGAAGGGGGTAGAAGGTGCTGAATTGTTGCATCTATAGCAGTTTCTTTCACCTCGGGCTGGGGGTCCACACAAATTGCAAGCATTCCCCAGGTCAGATTTGCCCACCTGACAAACCAGAACCGACTATGTACATCAAAAAAGCTGCCTTACGCCAAACACGCACAAGACATAAAGTTCCTTAAACTCCGAGATGTATGTCACTAGTCAAATACCTACATGCAAGGTGCCGTTCATCACTGCTCTCATCTGGTGACAAGCTTCTGAACTAAGAAAATCAGTTGGATTCCTGACGATAACAATGCATGCGACCTAAATTGTAAAAACATCCAAAAAGCATAAGTACCTCCACTTTGGTTCATGACATTCAGATACATTGAAAACGTTTTCCACTTGTAACACATTATATGGGTCAAAATGTTAATAGTCTTACAATTCAATGGAAGGAACAAATGCAGAGCAAGATTCCGAATGACTCACGATGCATTCGACAGGAACCCTCGAGATGTCGTCAAAAGTCTCGCCACAGAAGAAACAACAGCTTGGCGGACCTGAGCATACCAGAATTGGCATAAATCACCACTACACTACTGATAGATCCGAAAGAAACTATCAATACGACGGAAAGAGTTCCTGTCCAATTCTTCTTAGAAGGATATTTTCCAATCCATGCCAATAGTTAAACCCTAAACCCTAGCCCCTAGACCTAAAGAGAACCAACACCACGAGTGCCTCTGCAACAAAGCAAACCTGCAAAAACATCAGTATAGACACACGCAAGAGATAAGTTTCCATACCTGCCATTGAGAATCAGCAAGGGCCATTCCATATATCAAAGCGTGAAGTAACTCTTCCAAAGATCGTTCGTCTAATTTCGATCCGGCGAGGTCGTATTCTGCTAAAGAGGACAAAAACTCCGCTGCTGAAACGCGAGCACGCCAACGGGAAGCTCTCAAGCCTCCCCGATCTTTAAGTTCAGGCCAAGAAGTACTCAAAAAACCTCGCGCTGTCCCTTTCCTCTCCGCTACCGCCTCAAATATATCTCTCATCCCCTTGGCGACCACGGCGCGTGACGCAAGCAATTTTAAACCGTCCAACCAAGGTGCGCACAAGTTAGGAGCGAAAGAATCCAAATGTCGTGCAATTTTTGCACCAAGATGCGCCTTCGCAACATTCTCCCACGACGCAGACACTGCATCGGCCCACGCTAGCGGTGAGGAGGCCTCATTCTGCGCCGCCCGAGCTTCTGGCAGCGCCTGCATAGCATCGGCTAGCATGTCGATCGCCGCGCAGGCGTCGTGCACCAGCCTCTCTGCTTGAGCCTCCTCGACGTCGGAGACCGCTCCAAGTGCCTCCAACGCTTTCTCAAACGCTTGTTGCGCCTCAATCACTTCAGCCATGGCGCTAAAACTTCCTTCTCAGCGAGAATTTTCAAAAAAAATCCAGACACTACAATGGAAAGCCTCACCTTAATCTGACGAGCTTTCTGATAATTTGAAAACATCGACTATATTGCATAAACAATTTCTGTGCCGGCGATTGTTGATTGTCGGACTCCGAGTGCCTGTCTGTGCTCTGGCTCGTCCCCAGCAGTGTGAACCGTAGTTCTAATGGATGTGGATGTACAGAATCGGATGGATGAATTCTTTTCATCTAAATGTTGTGTTCTATACCGTGAGGCATTTAAAACGACCAAACGACCATGAGGGGGAATAGCAGCTTACACTGATCTTCGGTTCACGTACATGATCTTTGCGTCCCTGCATGCCGACTACACCAGCCGGTCTCGCCGTTAGGTAGTTGGCTTGGTGGAGCCGAAGTCTATTTTCTCTTGACAAAGCATTTCCTCTTGTAGATATGGAATCCTAGCTCTCACAATTTGCATTCCAAGGAGCTCCGTCTCGTAAATTTTGATGTGGTTTCGCGAATTCAGCTTGAACCGCACGTAGGGTTGCGACTATGGTCTATGGAGTAGGATACCATGAGAATGACGACTATGAGGATCCAATAGATTTTACACAGCTTTCGCAGGTTAGTATCCTGCTTTCTTGGCGTGAATTGCTTGATCGTGACACCGGCCACACAATTTCTCGTGTTGGAGAGTAAGTCAGACGTACCATTTCATTTGCTCGCTTCTTGATCTATGTGGTAGGTCTTTGAGGTGTGTGGCTTTATCAACAAGAACTACAGTTGTATTTCCTACAGCGGTGATTAAGTCTGCCACACTCGCCTTCATTGGAAAACCATGAGTGCTTGATCATGCGGTTCTATCCTTGCTTCTTCGCATTTTGGTCATGTGTCAGCTTTTGGACAGTCAATATGCTGAGAACGGTTTTAGGAGATTGTCACCTCTGCTCCTCCACGCGGTCAGTTTCAACTGGAGTAGCCTGACTTGTTGTGCTTGTAATTCTTAATGCTACAGTCGTGAGTCAGGCTGCCATTTAAGAATTCGCTGTTGACCTTCTATAGACATACAGTGATGCTTGAAGAGATACAATTGTCACATCGTTCTAATAATGCAGGTAGCCAATTTGTGTATATGCCTATCTGGAGCAATAAGATTTTCAGAAATCATACTAGAATCGAATTTGCCTCGAATGTTTGGTTCATGGCGAGAAATCCAGGAAAACATACGATTGAATGTTTCTTTGTGCAGCAATGGAGACTTGGTACGCGGAAGGCAGTACAACCGACAAACATCATATGCACAGCTCCAATAGCAAACGCATCTCGTGGTTTGGCTGGTCCTCGCGTAATGTTGCCATGTCCCAGTTTGCCGAGACCCTTACTTGCAGACACGTCGAAGGCTGCCGCCGTGACATCCGGTATGAAATATCTCTTTCCGTTCACTCTTCTTTACCCAAGCGCAGTTGCCTAACAAAGTACAGCGTATTTTCCAGTGTATGAAGGAGCATGCTGATGGTACTGCCTTTGAGAGTCTGTGTGACCACTTTCCCGGCTTCTCGTTTACAGCGTGTCCTGGGCGTATTCACTTGTTTCCATCAGGAGGGCTGGAGTTCACTCGAATCGGCATGGACCATAGGAAGAGAAAGCGGGAGGAGATTAATGTTCCAAGTAGAGGAGCAGTATTTCAGTCGGGATCCGCTGGAGCACCAGGAAAGATTGCCAATCAGGAGGTGTCGCAGAGGGAGATTAATGTGGGCAACGTACCCCTGGGCCTTTCCGCCGCCAGATTTTTGGAACTGTTCGCAGCTTACGGAGAAATTGAGGATGGTTCGATAGGATTCGATCAACTTACTGGGAGGTCATGGGGGTTCGCTTTGGTAGTCTACCGGACGGTGGATAGTGCAAGGAGGGCATTGCGGGAGCCGATCAAGACGATAGATGGCATTCAGATGTGCTGCAAGCTAGCTTCAGACAATCAGGGACAGCAGCAGGAGTGTGAAGGCTTGGGTGGGCGATGCGACAGTGGCTTAAATTTGGGCACAGAGCCGGTAAGCTCGTTGCTTCGCATCGTGAATCTCAAAATGCTTGTGTGAATAAGACTCGAGGTAGCTTTTCCAATCATGTGCTTCTACATTGCAGCGCCTGCAGGAGTGGTAGCAGTAGGAAGTGTCGTTTTCAGCGGGTTTCGGAATCAAGTCAATGCTGATTATCAGTGTGCGTTCTGCAGATGCCTGCCTACATTTCTAGGATTGGGGTGAATGATTCAGCTTGCAGAGATGTCGATGATAGGCAGGTTCGAGATGTTCGCCTTGATACATTCAGCACTAAAAATTCGACCGGGGAAGTATTGAGGCCGTCAAATAAACTCGCAACCTCAAAATCGTCCCCTGAGAAGTTACGCAAGTCATTTGGAAGACCTGGCAGAATCAAGACGGAGATATTAAGTGCGAGCATGGGTGCAAGTGACGATCACGTTGTTCCTTGCAAGGGAGACTTTTGGAATGACGAGTTTGCAGCATTCGCAAACAGGAAACCGACGCAATCAACATCAACAACAAGTAACGTCCCGGCTGCTGTAGATGCACTGAAAGCTGTTGCTTCCAAGGGGCAGATAATGCACATTGAAACAATCCCACCAAGGTAGTGTAGCTTCCAGTTCTACATGTCCAAGATTTCTTGATGTTTCGGTTGTGATACATTGTCATATCATCTAAAATTGTGGATACGACTTCGATTGGTGGGTATTGCGTAGACTTCCAGCTTACACCAACTATCATTTCAAGCTTGAGGAGAAGCTCAAGACAGCTCTTTACAAAAGGTACTGAATGCAGACGTTGGCAGGGGTCCCGCTACTAACCTCGTTGTGATCATCACTGTACTCAGATTAATACTTTACTCAGGATATACTTTACTAAAACAGTATCATGCTCATCGATGATAGAGGAGTGAAGAGATTCTATACGCACCAAGTTAAAGCCATGGATTTAGTATTCAACGGGTCCAGCATAGTTGCAGCAACTCCTACAGCTTCAGGAAAGAGCATGACATTTATAGTACCGGTAAGTCTTAAACTTACAGTGTTAACGTTCTGCCGCTTGTAATATGTTGGGGTATTTAATCAACACGAGTTGGTGCTGAGGGTCCTCCACTAATGTAGTTGTTCGGAGTCTGATTTTGTTGGGTCAATTTCCAGGTGCTCAATTCGTTGATAAGGAATTCCAACTCAAGAGCCCTCTTCATCTTCCCCTCTAAGGTACTTGTTATAGAGTGTTTCATGTTAATTATCGTAGACTCTTCATTTCCGTGCTACAGATTTTTAGTAAGATTGCAGATGTGATACATTACGGAAATTTTCTTATGTTGCATGTTTCCTCACTGCGGACGGCAACTGAAGTTTTAGCTGCTGCGTGCAGGCCCTGGCACGAGATCAACTGAAAGTTCTGTGTAAGTTGGTTATCGAGAAATCCTAGCCTCTCTAATCTCTGATTATTTGTGTAATGCATGAACCACTTCACACCCGTTGACATTTGATCTTGAGGTTTCCTAGGTCCAGTTTAGGACAAAGTCAACCACATGAGTAGAAACTTTTGTCTGGGCAACAACTGAATCTTGTTGGGCTGAATCTGTTGCTTGGGATAGCTGGCTTGGTTGCAGAAGTAAAGAAAGGATCTCATTGTTATTGGTAAGCTTATCTTGAAGCACGATTTGGGTTAATTTGATCGAGCTCATATGTGAATAAGAGTGAGGAATTTATGACTAGCTTGACCTGGCTTCGAAAATTAATCGTTGAAATTAAGATGGAGATTTTGCGACAGTTAATGCTGTAAAAATGGGCTACAAGAAGAAGGGCTGGAAGTGGCACATGATTCACTCACATATTATGATCCACATCATAACCGCAAAAACTTTTGTTGTAACTATGGCAGCTATGATGGAGATACAGAAACCGATAAAAGGTCGCTCATACGAAGAACTGCAAAGGTACTTTGCTTCTTCATCTATTTTTTGTAACCTGTTCACTCATTGGCGTTAAGAGGTGAGGCAGCGCAGTGGTGAGCTTTACAGATATTTCTATTCTCTCCTGCTGCAGATTGTTTTGACAACTCCAGATATGCTTCATGTAGGCATTCTTCCAAACCACAAGGTAGGTTGAACTTTTTTATCAGTGTGCAATTTAAGTCCTTATGTTCCAGTCGAATTCAGTCAAGCCTACTAGTTCCAAGAGCTCAGGCCTGCTAAAAGTAGCTACTGTTTTCCTCTGCACTGTTTTAGTATGTTCATCAAAATTCATCTAAGCAAACATCTTGAGGAATGAGGGTACTTGCTAACTAATAACATCCCATTTTCATAGTGTTGATAGTAAGACTTTCCGTATCTCATGTGCTTGAGAACTGTTGATGAATTTTGTGCATCTAATTACACACGCACTGAGGATCTCATGCAGTCATCCTGAGAGATCCGAACTTCATAGAACGCTAAGTCTAATTGAAAGTGGATTTGATCATGCAGCACTGATCTGTTGTCAGTGTTACAGTTATGGGGGAATTTTTTCGCAGACTTGATGTTTGTAATCGTTGACGAGGCTCATTCGTATCGAGGCATATTTGGAAGCCATGTTGTGAGCCATCAACCTGTCTTTGTATTTCGCTTAGGACTTTATCGTTCTATTTTTTTGAACACATTATATGTCTGTGTCTTAGATATACATCGCAAGCCTTTGCTTACACATCATGGTACAATATGCAAAGGTAACATGTTCCCTATTTTCTTATGCACATGCTACCAGGGCTGCGTATTACGCAGGCTTTTGAGAATTTCTCACTTTTATAATTCACAACCCATGTTTATATGCTGTTCAGCCACAATGACTAATCCGAAGGTACGTCGCGAAACTAGCATCATGTGCAGACAGTCAATTCAGTTTCCACCTAAAATTCTGATTGTTCAGGCAATGATAGAGTTTTTTTAGCAGCGGGATCACACTCAATCATACTTGACCTTCAGACTTCCAATACAACACACTGCTGACAATGGCTAGCAAATCCTTGAGTATTTTATTCATAATTGATGGAACCTTTTTGAGGAGATTAAAGGCCATATATATTGGTGCCAAAGACAGGCGACAATTGACTTAGAAATTCTGTATTGGTCCAGATGCTCAAAGATTCATAAGTCTGAACATTCCGTATCTCCGTTTATCCAGGAGCATGTGAAGAAGCTAACCACAATCGACATGGAGGTGATTTATGGGTCTGGTGCACCGGCTGGCGAAAAACAAGTCATGTGCTGGTTGCCACCTGAAACATCGAATGGGAGCCAGCGCAGCGATTACAAAGACACTGTCAAGATTGTGGTATGGAGGAAAGGCTGTTGCCAACACATAAATTGCCAGCACATTCGGGAAGTCAAGTTGGGAACCAGAGCAGTCAAACATGCTGATATTTGTTTGAACTGTAATCAGGTAACACTGATGCAAGAAGACCTTCAGATTCTGGTCTTTGTGGAAGATCGCAAGTCTTCCGAAATTATTTGCAAGATGGTTCGCCAGAAACTTGCCAAAAAGGTGATCTCAATCTAATCCACTCAACAGCCTTGATTCAGAAGTGCGATTATTCCCTCAATCGTGCAGCTCAATTCTCCGAAATATTTAAATCGTGTAGTCAAAGTTTGCATATAAGGAGCAAAGACCATTCACATCTGCGTGATTTGATTGTGCAGAAGCGATTTGATCTTGTGAAAAAAGTCGATAGTTACAGGGCAGGTTACACACAAGTGGAAAGAATTTCATTGGAAAAGGTCAATTCGTGTCTGAAGATCTTTTATGTCGTTCTTGCCAGTTGGCCACCTGAGCTTATCCACAAAATCAATCATAGTTCTCCGTGGACTCGATTTCCTGAAGAGGAAATTAGGAGTTCTTCATGGTCTCTCTTGCTGATATTGATATCTCTTGGTTTCGATTGGTTTCATGATGCAGCGCTTGCAAGATGGACAGTTACGAGCGCTTGTGACCACTAATGCCCTGGAACTAGGCATTGATGTGAGCTGCAGATCCTGCCATCATCTGATAAATGTTGTGGGAAAGAAGTGTACCCGATCCGGCTGACAAGATGTTTGTAGAATTTCTGTTTTTTGAACCCGACATTTGATAACCCAGTATAATTAGCATTGATAGTGCACCCTCTCTTCTGATGACCTACAGGGATTGAGACTACTAAAGACTTACTGTATGTTGTCTGTGATTATAGGTGGGGAATCTGGATGCGACTGTTCATGTGGGATTGCCCGATAGTATGTGTAGTCTGTGGCAACAGGTCGGAATTTGAAGCGGATTCTTGATTTTCGGAATGGAATCTCCAAATTATGATAATGATAGGGCTTTGCTACTGTAGTATCCATTGATGCTCGTTGGGATTGTTAGAGTTACTTCTTCTCAGATATCAAAAATTTTAGTGCCAACAATGACGAGTATACTTCACTTCGACCAGCACTATCGCAAGTGGTTCTGTTAGCCTCGATTTGATCAATTCCAATCTTGTGCTTATAGGCAGGTCGAGCGGGTAGAAGGCAAGGAGCATCCTTGGCGGTAATTGTAGGCCGAGGGAGAGAGCTGGACGTTTTCTATATGAAAAATCCTGAGAAGGTCCGCTCTTACACCTGCTACTCAATTCAATTTCTCACATCTGTTTGACTTTCCAGAGTCTTGAAACTCAAACTCTGCCATTGTGGTATCGTTTGAGCGGTAATCAGGCACCTTCGTTGACCATATTTTGTTCACGGACATTTCGTGATTGGCAGCTCTTTAGCAGAGATGTGGAGCAGGTAGTCTGCAATCCTACTAATCCGCACCTACTGCGCTTGCACCTTCGTTGTGCCGCCAACGAGATCCCGCTCTGTGGTATGTTTAGAGCAGGGACAAACACTCACATTGAATTCTTTTTGTAAATTCGATATAGTTTGTACTTACTCTACCTTTTTAATGAGATGCTTCATATGGTCCTGTGGCTACCCAGAGGAGGATGTGCAGTACTTCGGGGAAAACCTCACAAAGATAAGAGACGACCTTCTTTCTAAAGGAATCCTGCAGCACAGGTCAGGTCCGACAATGAACAGCGTATACGGGTTAAGTTCTGATGGCAATCCAGCAGGTGAAATAGCAATACGAGGAATATTTGGAAATAATTTCCAGGTATGAAGTCGCAATGACCGGCAGGGTAGAATTTTAAACTGAGCTTACAAGTGTCATACTCATTTCAATAACGAGAATCATTAGCGTTGTTTATGCACTTGGACAGCTCATAACAGGGAACAATGAGATCGTGGAAGAAGTTGATGAAAAGATGGCCCTCAAAGTTCTGTACGAAGGAGCAATTTACCGTCATGCAAGTGATACCTACAGAGTCAGTTACTCATTCTTGTATATTTCCGGTTTGGCTCAAACCTAGTTTTAATGACTCTGTCTTATCCTATTATGTCTACCAGGCAGTGTTGGAACTTTCAGATATGCTATATGTTACGATCTGATTTCAGATATGCTATATGTTACAATCTGATTGTGACGTAAGAACACAGATATGACTAGTAAGTTGGATTGTAATTGAATATGGTACACCAATGTGAACCTGCTAGTCTTATTCGATTGACTACGTACATTTCTTTTTTCTGCTTTGCTTTCAGATAAAGCGCCTGGACCTCGAAATGAAGAAAGCATATGGGGAGTTATACGAACTACACCACATGACAGGTATGCTGTATATTCAAGCTTCTGTCTTGTGAGATGTTAGTTACCATCATAATTTAAGGCAATTGAAGCTAAAGAAGCCATTTAGTCCGAACTGAAGGCTACGAGAGGTTTTGGGTACCCCCGTGATGCTGATGTTGTGATACGATGTCTTCTTAGAGCCAACTGTGAAAACGAAAGTGCACATACTGGAAAAGCTAGCCTCTCGAGCGACTCCGGGATCACGTATTCACTTAGGAAAGGTATTTATCATCTCACTCAGAATTTTGAATCCCACTTCCTATTCAAGGCAATGAGCTCCTTTTTTATTACTGTAGCTATAATGTTTTCTACGTTTATCTCGAATACCCTGAGCACCATTGGTGGTACCTGTCCAGCTTGAAGTCATTGAGCAAGTGATGGGATATACCGAGTATGATGTGACTAAGCGCAAACAGATTGACACTGTGGTTTTGAGTTACCCTCCCTCTGTTTTGAAGACTGTTGGGCTGGTAATTCTTCCCAACACTACTATATACCTAGAATTTGTAAAGTTCTACAGAGAAACCGCATATAATATCAGTTTATCGTCACAGATGATCTGCAAGCTTGAAGTTCTGATGCATTTAGTCTCTTGCATATGCCCAAGTATATTGCATTAAAAGTCTTCTACAGTGGTGGGATTATCCAGCAGAGGTGATGCAAAAGCTGAAGCATATGGCGTATGAGGCCCTCATTGTTCTTAAGCGTGTACTTCTTCCGCTGCTTGCTGCTATGACCATGAGTATGGAAAGCTAAACGACAGTACTATATGTCGTGATTTCAATTCAATTTTTAGGGACAAATATGTGCTCTTTAAGTTCGTGTGCGTCCAAATTTTCCTACTCAAATTCTGAGATGCTTCGGTATTTCTTCAGAAATCTCGTGGTACTTATAGTGTCTTACTGATTATGTCTGTTGTGAGCATCTCCTAAAGATGAAAAGCAATAGCTTGACAATATTCTCCACACCAGGTAGTACGACTGATATTTTTGGGCTCGAAACTTCAGCTCATGAACAAACCGAGAATCCGGAGGTACAACTTCTATGCTCATGCTGAATTTGTCTTTGAACTCCATGGCATCATCAAGTAGATTGCCATTATTGCGTTATGCTGACTGCGACTTGATAGAGGAATCATGCCTTCATAGCTCCCTAGTTTCTGAATACGCTTTTACTAGTTTTACGAATCTCTCAAGCAGGGGAGCCATATTTTCCTCCCTAAAATACCTTCTGCATGCAACAAACCATGAGAGGCTTTGTCAGATGTGTACTGAGCAGTGTCTAAAATGTCCAGGTATTCTTTTATGATGCATACGATGGGGGAATCGGTCTAGCAGAACAGGTATAGTCTGGTTCGTCATTGATTTTGGCTCACGATGCGCGCCGTTTGAACGCCATCTAGAGCCCTTGCTTTTGATTATGTAATCTGAGACAAGATGTGACCAATGTGTGAAAGAAATTAGAAAATCCCCCAATTTGTGCAGGCATACAAGGATGTTGAACAAGCGTGGAGACAAGCCTTGAGTGTGCTACAAACATGTGACTGCAGATTTGGATGCCCTACCTGCACCCGAGTAATATGAATTCCTTCTATTTGAATCACTTCCTTGAAGCCACCGCTAGCGACATTCTCAACTTAAACTGAAAATTGGATTGTCTTCACCATGACAGAGAGCCAGCGAGAATGTCGACAACGAAGCTAATAGCAGCAAGCATGCAGCCATTTTATTGCTCCAGTATTTGCTGTGCACGAAGCAGCAATTGTTCGTTAATTCTACGGTAAACCGCAGTACTGCTGACCCAAGAATGTCAGTGAGTCAGGTGCAGGACCATCCTCAAGTGGCTGACCGATACTCCAACAGTGTTATATTTGATCACTGTTCTCAGGGAGGTTCATACGCCTCAGCTTTAAGATTTCCTACTCAAAGCCAAATGCTTCGAAGGGTGGCTCAGACCCGAATGACTGGAGTGACGACAAGCCTGATTGAACACTAACTGGGGTAGATAAAGAATTTTCTTCACTGTGGTCCTTCATCTTCTCGGGATATGGGGTGATTAAGTGCAGCTGAATTCAGAAGCAGTGCGGGAATTTGCATGTAACAAGAAAACTTGGGACATCAGATGACTTCATCGTGATCAGAATCACGAAGGTTAATAACGATACTGTACTTGCTTAACATGTTTTGACCCACGAACCAAAGCGACCAAGTCCAGCGGACATGGATGGTCTCGTGCTTTGAAAACTCTGGCGCAGAGCAGTACAGGTCCCTGGTCACTCTTTTTCAATCATTCAAAAAGCTCAAGGGTGGCACAAACCTCACAACATGTTGACATTGAATTACGTGAACTGATTTTTAAACCTTACCGAGGACCAACTTTTCAACATGATTTAACGCTTTGAATCTGAGTCAATGATTAGATTGTAGATTCTTCCTTTGAAATGTTAAGTATCATAAGCTGGTAACGCTCTATCCTTTCTATTCTTACTCAAAAATTTAGAGATGAATGATCCAAAATGGCTAAATACTTAAGACAGATCCTAGAAGTTGGTAGTTTCCAGTGAAATTCCAGTGAAAACTATAATTAGTGAAACTATTGTTGTATAAATGCATGATGATTTTTTTTCTACACCCCTTGGTGTGAAGATTGTTGATGTTCTTGATACTGAGGTCTTCAAATAAATAGATAGGAACACTTGTGGGATTGTTGTAAATAAAATGCCCATTTGACCTACCCTTGGTGATATGCCTAGAGGACATAACAACTACAGTCCGAGGTCTTTGTATTCCATTCACATTTTCTCTCGACTACATTTCGGGTGATTTGGATCACATATCAAATGTTTTGGTTCTCAAATGTTGATCAACATTTTATAAACTATGAAATGTTTTGGCTTTTTTGATATTATCCAAATTGACATAACAAGATAGTCTTTTCTCACATGAGGTCCTGGTTAAGAATATAGCTTAATAAGTTCATTGCACTCCCTACTCAAATTTTGGAAGTTTAGGTAATTGAAGTTCTTACATATATACATGGGATGAAAAGAGCATGGTCGAATATGTTATCCCCATCTAACAGGAGACATGTTATAGTTCTTGGACTTGAATGTATCTTGAATCAGTCATGTTTTAATTATTGTGAAAGGATTATAAAGTAATTATCATCATATTTATTGAGGAGTTTGTTTTCACTGGAAACTACCAACTTCTACGATCTATCTTGTTAATTGAATGAATTGTTTTGGCTATATTCCAACAATACATTTATATGTACCAAGTCATTGAGTTTCTTAACCCCTAAATGGTTTGACTCATTTGTAGTAAAATGAACACATCCTCAAAAGCATTGTCATAGGTGGAGGTAAAAGTGTGTTATCCAAATCTCAACCGTACAATCTTGTCGTAGACATATTGAACATCATGTGGGTCAAATTTTGAGTCATGAGGCTTCATAGATTGCGAGATCATAATGTATTAATACTCAAAAATGATCACATAATTTCATCATTTTCACTTTAAAGTGAAAATGCTACCATTAGACTTATTGCAATGAAAAAGTCACCAATTAGAATGTTGTTCACCTTCATCTCAGTAGCATCCTTGAACAAAAAAAAACCATGAGAAAAATTTCTTTGTGCAAATTATGGCCCTGCAATGGTGAAAACTGCCCTAAATTTTACAAAGGAAAAAATGTCTAAAACTAGGCTGCTGTCACTGAAATGCATGCCATTAATTCCTACTTCATTGTATGGGTCTGAGATTTCTAATACATGAACTAGACTTGATTTGGGACCCAACCCAAGTGATTTCGTCCAAAACGGAGTCCGGATGAAGAAGTTATGGCTCTCCAAAGTTGGTGTCATCCAAAATGTCGTTTTTCGACATTCGACCCGCTTAAGGGTTAAATTGAGTAGATTGTCCCTATCTTTTTGCACAAATAGCTTGATATGGAGAAATAAGTACTTCCTCAAAAGATTGAGCCCCTAGACTACATAATTTCTCAATATTTTGTAATACAAATAGGTTGATTGGGTTAGCTAGTTATTTTGTAAAAAATAGATTTGTGAACGAATGACAAATTTCAACATTTATACATCATTGTGGGCAAAAGATCATAGCAAGATCAAAGGGTTTATATATTCTACCATAAAGGTCATGCCAATTGCATGCAAGAACACAACAAAAGCTACATCAGGATAATCCTTAAGATTTATACATTTGATGTCACACTCAACCTCAATTACCCTATTCACTAATAATTGTGCTTGACGGGAAGATGTTAGTCATATGTAGAATTTTGAAAACCACGTATATTTTCTTGTTAATCCATTTGTGAGATAAGGCGCTGACAAGTCATACAATATAAGAACCTAGAAGCAGCACCAAATCTTAGTTATCTCAATTATCCCATTTACAAAACACCAAACTTGACTGGGAGATGTAACACTTATTTTTAGAATTCCAACAACCAAGTACATCTCCTTCTTGACCCATTTGCAAGATAAGGCCGTAATGACAGTCAATATAGTACAGTTAACTGACTGCAAGCTTACACAGATTCCACCAAGTAGGGAAAGTACAAGGAATCTCTCAGCTTTATGACAATAGTGGAAAATATTTTTAATATATTCTCGATCTAAGTAATGCATGTGTGTGACAATCTCAACTGAAAATAGCTCATAACTAAATCAATCATATACATCATCAATTCAAATCTACGAGATCCTCTCAAAAACAAGACCAAATGCTATTATTTTGGTCAAATTCCAAATCACAAGACTTTTTTGATGAGAAGTCCAAAGCCTCATTGATTTTGCATTAGATTGAAAACTCACAAAATATATATTTCCTTATAATAATACTTTTTTAAATGGTGATAAAAGCCTTTGGAGGGGACACTAATTATCCGATCCAAGGCTCGGTCATAGGTCCAACTAAATAATTAAACCTCACAGTCATCCAGCTCAACAAAGTGGACTCACTCCACAGCTGAAAAAGTCCACGCATGCGGACTCCTTCGCTAATCACCTCGCCTAATCATAATTAGGGTAAGTTATTCCGTCTCAATTAGCGCTAATGACGGATTAAGCAAGCAAGAGCTGGAGACATGAAGCCCTGTTTCCTCTCCCATTCCTTTCGTTGAGGGAGGGAGGCAGGCACTGCTGCGCCATCGCCATCGCGGTCCAGTTTTAGGGCTACCGATTGATTGATTGCTGTGGCGGTGCGATGCGATGCCTTGCATAGATTTCCCATTTAAGCTCAACTTCACTTTGTCAAGGATTATTATGAGGTGCAACCAAACCTAGTCGTATATCAATACTGCTTTTCATCGCCGATCGAATGCTTACCTTATTGGAATCGAACTGAGGTTTGCCGGTGACCCCGATGATGGCGATCATTCTGTTTATGGACTCGCATTGGTTATTTAGGTTTTGAGGATTGACTGAGTTTACACGTTAAATCCGCTGTTTACGCAATCGAATTCTTACTTAGTTTGATGTGATTGTGAGAATTGGAGGTCGGTCATTGTTGTGAGGATTCCGTACTAGCTCAGTAGCTCGGGTTTTGTTTGTCGAAGATGTAGTCAGCTTTGGATTCTCTCGTGACGCTTTTGCCCTAAATACGATTCTGGATTTGTGCCGGTGGTTAGCTTAGTAAGATCAGGAGCGTTGAGATTGATTACGATAAGGAGGATTGATACTTTTGAGTTTCAGTAGCTTGAATACAATAAAGTTCGAACTTACTCATTGTTTTCTTTTGGTCTCGATTGGATTTCTTTCTGTGCCATCGGAGTTCCTGTTCTGATTTTTTATCAAAATTTGCGCAGCCAATCTCCTTTAGCTGCAATCGGGATGCAAATAAGCTCACGAGCATGTAATTGACAGCGGGAACGACGTGGTACAGTGAACGAAGATGGAGGGATCGAGTAAGTAACTGCTGCCCTATTTTAGCTTAAGAATCGTCGTGCACAGACAGCTAGATTAGCACAGATAAGCTCAGCCAGTATTTACTACAGAGATCAACTTAAAGGAACAGGCACCATCAAGGAACGAGGGCTTTGTTGATAAGTTTCTCGTATGAGCCTGCACGAATCAATATAAGGGAAATTCACAAGGGTTTGGAGGTTTTCTAGTTCAATAAGGGCAGCTTACGGTCTTGTGAGCTACTATGTCGGATCGGTTTGATGCTTTAGTGAGAACCTTGTATGTACATCAGGAACGATGCTGTTTTTAGTGACAGTCAACTGATGGTTATGTTTTGCGGAATTATTACGATATCCGGCGTCTTGCAGCTGAGTGATTCTCTTTGGTATTGTATTAGGCTTCTTACAGTCGACTTGTTGTTTGTTGTTTGTTCAGCGGCAGTACGTAGGGATACAAAGGTGCAAATAGTGCAACTGGAATCCGGTGAATACTTCATTATTGTAAGCTTATCAACGAGGGATGATACACAAATCATCTGCATAGATCCTACGACCGGACTTTTACACTATCAGGGTCGACATGGTTTTGACCTCTTTCCGACTGAGCGAGATGCAATTCAGTATTTGTCAACAACGAATAAAACGGTCAGGAGCAGTCTTGTTGCAAGGGCTATTATAGGGTATGCAGCTTTGGGAGGTGTTGGCTTACTTCTTGTCGCTGTAAAAGTCAAAGACTCCATTCCTAGACTTCCAACCGGGGATACTGTATACACAATCGTGGAGTCCCAGTGCATACGAATTCCTCTAAGAAATCCGCAGTATCAAGCAAAGAGTGAGTCCAAGAATGCAGCTGAATTGGCAGAGATTCAGCTCGATGGCCTGCACTATTTTTGTGAGACTCGAGATATCACACGTCCATTTCCAAGCAAGTATCCCGTTGAGACACCAGACAAGGAATTCGTGTGGAACGAATGGCTCTCCTTTCCATTCAAGACCGTCGGCTTACAGAATCACTGTGTCATACTCTTACAGGTCTGCTTTCAGCGGCTACGGTACTTCCTCTTGTAGCATGGACTGCCGTTTTTGAAAGTCTGGTTTCTGTCTTACGACTTAGTAGGTAGTGTTTGCGTGTAGGCTCCAAGTATTATCGAGAGCTTTGAAGATGCAAGATTAGCCAACGGGATTGGTTCACACACAGGGGCAAGTGCTCAACTTCTGGATTGTTGGTCTGTGGGTTTAGAAGTAAGTATTTGGTTTGATTGTTTGGGCAGGGTTTTGGAGAATCAAGAGAGTTTTATGATTCCAAAGGCTTAAGAGTGAGTATTGCAATCACCGCTCGGCGCAGTAGGCTGCATCCTGGGACACGCTACTTAGCTCGTGGCCTTAATGGCGCTTACAGTACTGGTAAGCCACCTTTTCGATCTCTCCATCTTTATGTCATAAATCTCATAGCAAATTTGCAGGACTCGAGACAAGCAGAAGTGTTCACTGGAGCAGCCTCTTGCACAAGTCCGTTACTGCCTCATCTTGTCTGGACAAGAAATGTCTTACATCTCGAGGATAGCTGTGCTAGAGTGAGATATCATATCGATTGGATCCGCTCCTTGCTTGCATTACTGTATTCTATGGTGCTGAAACTATGACCGTGCAGTTGTGGAAACATGCTTATCAAAATATTGTTTTCGGCTCCTGCAGGAAACGAGGTCGAATGTGAGCAGTTGGTGTGGCCCTCCATCACCCCTCCAAATCGTCCTGTCCCATTTAGTGTCTACCTGTGGCGGAGAGGAACTGTGCCCATATGGTGGGGGGCAGAGATCAGGTCTCAAGTTGCAGAAGCTGAGATATTCGTCGCAGAAAAGGACCCTTACGTCGGTTCCGCTTTCTATTACAACAGGTTGTTTTCTCGCTATCGAAATTCTGAAGCCAAAGACAGTAAGATTAAACCTCGCTTGGTGTGTGTGAATCTTCTTCGAACTGGTGTTGGAAAGCCAGAGGTTGTTCTTGCGGAACATTTCGCTGAGTCCATTAGGTTCATCAAGTCAAGAAACGAGCTGCCAGATGCAAGCCTCAGCCTCCTTAATTACGATTGGCATGCAAATACAAAGTTACTCGGGGAGCCCCGAACTGTAGAAGGGTTATGGGAACTTCTTAAGAACCCTACCATGAACATTGGATTTGGGTTTGGAGAGTATGACCCGCAACCCAACGCTCCAGACTTGCATATTGTTGATACGGGTGGTTGGGGTGGATTCCGAATTCATGCAAGACAGGAAGGTGTTATACGGTTCAACTGTGCAGATTCTTTAGATAGAACGAACGCTGCCAGTTTTTTTGGTGCGATACAAGTTCTTCCTGAGCAATGCCGTCGGTTAGGGCTACCATTGGATTCTGGCAGGCATTTCCAGCCTCGTACCAGTATAGGACTTGACCGAAATCCGTCACGAGGAGCTCTCGGACCTCTTCCGCCTGGTTGGGAGAAGCGTACTGATGCTGTCACTGGCCAGGTGTTCTACATTGACCACAATACAAAGACCACCACTTGGAATCACCCCTGCCCAGATGAGCCATGGAGGAGATTCGACATGACTGTAGAGGAATTTCGAGATTCAACCCTTCCGGGACCAGTTGCTCAGATGGCCGATCTGTTTCTTATTGCTGGCGATATTCATGCTATGCTTTATACAGGTAAGGTGCCTAGTAGTTATATCATAACTCCCTCATTTCTCTCTGTTAAGCCCTCAAATTTCTCATTTGTTATATTTGACATCTCTTGTTCTTTACTGTTATGAAATCATCTTAATTGATCACATGACTATACCCTTCAGTTGTTGAATCATATTGTCTGGTATGAGGTCGCCTGACTTAAATGCAGTTAAAGGTTTCCTGTATGATTCTAACTTCTCTTGTGAAGCTCAAATTCATACGCTGGTTTCTTATCATGGCTTTGAGAAATTACCTTTTGATCATATGTGCGCAGGTTCTAAGGCAATGCATAGTCACATCATTGAAATTTTTAGTGAAGAAACGAAAAGTAAGAAATCAACGGCGCAGAATCTTGCTATTACTCTTCAACGAAGATATCGGAATGTGCTGGTGGACAGCAAAAGTCAAAAGCAGCTTGAAATGTTTCTTGGCCTTCGACACCAGAAGCATTTTCCTACACTTCCGGACCTCCCGTTGCAGGTTTCACCCTAACTCATCCATCTGATTATTATCTGCAATGCTTTTTAGTGAGACCACCTTCGAACATTGTGGAAAGTTTCCAACTTTTACTGAAGCTACGACGAAACTATCAATTAAGCGCGAACTTTAAAATTCGTCTCGTGAGCTTGGGAGTTGGATCCACTACAAAGCTTGCGGTTTTGGCTGTTGCAGGTCTTGACACGCTCATTTGCGTGCCTTTTGAAGACTGTACCAAGTATGTTCCCGAATATATACCCTCAAAATGCGTTGATCAGCAGTAAACAAAAAGACATTATCTGGGTAACCTCCTATCTTCCTTACCCACTTCCTCTTTTATGTTGCGGAAATTTCTGTGAAACATTATTATTGATCTAAAATTTCTAGCATGAGCCGACTATTGCTCGAGGATATCCACAATGAGTGTTAGTGGTCCTTATTGGCAGGAGTAAGCATTTTAGAGGTTTAAGTTAGAAAAGTTCCGAGAGTGGACATAGTCGTTATAAGTGAGTGGAGATTTCTGATTTAGGACGATACATCTAAGATCATCTCTTATGTTTCTTATGTCCCAATGACTGATATTTACCACTGGTATAGTCCTCAACTTCAAGGACCTTGCAACTCATCAAAAGGTAGAATCCTTATACTTCTGTGATGGATTTGGATGCAGGTCTGTCCACCATCATCGAAGGGCATAGAGGTGGTGTGTGTCTTAGCAGAGCCAGGTCATGTTTGCCAAGTTGTCTTGACAATCTCTCATGGCACAGACGATGTCACCTCGCCAGTGTCTTTTGACTTGAGCTTGGGTCGAACCCTTGATGACCTTCATCCAGTAATAGAGGTAAACCTTCACACATTCATCTGCTTTTCTGACTGAACTTGTTCCGTTGAGTTGGACATGACACCACATGATACTTTGGGAAAGACCTGCTGAATTTAACGTTTATTGCAATTCTTTTTGAGGAAGTGATTGAATCGGTATATGAAAATGCAGGGCGCTAATATACCACGATGCCAATACAAGACACAACTAGCGTTTCCAATTCCAGGGGCTCTGGATCATGAGGACATAGCAAGGGGAGGGGGAGTGAGTTGGCTCTATGATTTCGAAGAACAAGAAGGGCATCTTGACTTTTTGACGAGGGTGGTGGTCCTTACGTTTCGTGCTGGCGCTGATGGTGTACCAGTCACCATTGGTGAGGTACTTTTCTTCACCCCGCTTTGTCCTTTGTGTAGCGTACGCTCCAGCTCAGATGATATTGGACTTGGCCTTTTGAATTAGAAGAGTAAAGTGTTTTGATTTGATTAGATGATGCAATACAATATCAGGCTAAACTCTATTTCATGTATATGACTGTGTATTCTGTGCCTTTGCAGGTGGAAATACTAGGTCGCTCGCTATTTTGGGATAACATATGCAGGAGGGTCGAGTTTGATCCGTATTTTGAGGGTTCATCGCCCGACACAGTTTCCCAACATATTAGCCTTGCAACTTCCTCTCATGGTCACCAAACAGGAGTTCATACGCAAAGCGCTCCAAGTACAAGTCATCATTTGGATCTCCTCAGTGGAATGTTCGAACCAGAATTTAAACAAGTAACTGAGTTTAAGAATACCAATCCATTTCTTACCGACGATGACTACGCTAATATAGCAGCTAACGATATGCTTTCATGGGATCCTTTTACTCCTTCTACGTCCGAGAGTACGATAACACACAGGCTGGAAGAAGAGTTCCTAGGACAGGAGATTCAAATGAAAAGTCTTAGGCCAGCAGCTGCAGATGTAGAGGCCATGTCAGCACCTGCAGCACCAGATTACGTTGAAATTGTCAAAAGTATCACGAATTCGGTATGCTACTTCGAACACGTGATCTTCCTTGGATCTGTTCGGCAAATAGCAAAGCGTGTTTGGTCATTGTCGTTGCACAAGTAGGGCGCATATGGTAGTGATATCTAAAGCTTTCCTAGGTATCAGGCGGTGTTTGTTTTAGTCCTTGATAGCTTGCATTTCAGGAATGAAACTCTAAATGATCAACTATGTGCAATAGCTCACGAGCTCTCCTGTGTGGTGAAGGGAAGGAGCATAACCTTTGATGAAGCCATGGAGCTTGAAATTCAACGGCTGAAACTAGGACTTTCTGCAGCCCAGCGAGATTATGCTCTTAAAAATTCTTTGGGACTTGATCCAGCAAGACTAGATCCTAACAAATTATTGAATTCCAGCTACGTTTTCCAGGTTTGTCTTTGATCATCGGATGCACGTTTAGCTTGGTTCACAGATGATGGCTCTTTGTCGACATCAATTGTACTGCTGTAGTGTTATTTGACGTGAAATTTTTAGGATCGAGTTTTGCTTGTACGCTTGGATTTATATATTGTTTTCATTGACGTCATTGTTTCTTGTGAGCAATATCAGGTCAGGCATGCCGCGTTTCAATTGGCCTTGGCTACTCAATCTATGGCCGAGGATGAAGAGTATGCATTGGTCGGTCAAGATTTGGCAGACGTTGATAGTACTGGTAAGTCTGGCGATGAAGCTATGCAAATCGCGTGCACAAATCCTGCGTGTGGTGTCCGTCATGTTCCTCTACACTTGAATAGCATACAGAATGCGGAAACATCGCCTGATCAAAGCACAAAGTTACATCAATGTTCTGATTGTGGTGAACTAGCCTGCGCGGCTTGTGTTGCACGTCCAGGACCGAGCGGCAATTTCAGCATTCCTTCGAAGGAGGCGGTCATATTGTGTAAAAGGTACAGTCGCACACTTATCAGCTTGCGAATTGAAAGTATGTTCGATTTTAGCAACAAACTACCTAGAAAATACTGTAAATATTAACTTGTAGACAGTGCATCGCTATACCTATGTGTTCTGCTATAGATTTGCCTGTTCTGATCCTTGGTGCTGTATCGAAGGTAACTCTAAACTGCACTATTGGGTCAATGATATTCCGTGGGTACAGGTGTGAGCCTACTCTTGCTGCCCATGCCGTACTCTTAGACAGAGTAAAGTTGCTGACATCTCGGAGGAGAAGAACAAGGGTCCAGTCTGCAGCCACTGAAGCTTTGAAGGAGCTAACGAAGTTGGGATTTGGTTCTGTGGACACTACCCCTAAAATCCAGAAGGACACTGAGTCGTTACTGCGTGGGCAATCATCTCTTGCAGAATATCCTTACGCCACCTTGCTTACGTCTGTAAGTGTTCAGTCACATGGATCGATTTCTGCAGACCTTTTATTGAATCTCTTTGTGGAGTTCTTTTCAAATAAAATGTTTGAGAGCCTTGTTCAGAAAACATTCTAATGGTTTTTGAGTCTATATTTTTGAAGTTAATCGAACTGATCATTCGAGGATGCACTAATGCCTACTTTTTGTGCTGATGTTGTGCAGATAGAAACAGCAGTAGGGTCAGATTCTGCGCAGTCGTTATTGGCACCTTGGAACAGTAGGACGGTCAACTCATTTTGGAGAGCACCTAATGGAGTGTCAACTGTGGACTTTTGTGTATTACTTGCGACTCCCTCAACTGTCACAAGCATTGTACTCCTAGTCAGTTCATGTGGCTATAACAGCCAAGACGTTCCTATTGTAAGTAGCCAGTAGCCCATTCGCTCACCACCAAGCATTTCATATCCTCTGGTTACAAACTGTTAGTTTTTAGTTCAATATCCTGTTCCTATTTTAGTGCATTTTTCTTCATGTTCTGACAGAGCTGACATTGTAAAGAAAGCTAATCCCTTCAACTTTCCAGGTGGACATCTCGTATGGTGATATGGTAGATGCGGAACGAAAATATCTAGGTCGTTGGGACATAGCACAAGCGGCGGAGGCTGCGGGTACACAACACATCTATAGTCCTAATGATGGTTCCACTCCTTGTCCAATCAGTTACCAATTAGCTTCTCCTGTGAGGTGCCGCCTTGTATACTTGAAGTTCACTCTACGCGCCCCCTCAACCCAAGCTGTACCAGATCTTCTTTTCTTTGACGAAACGCCAAGTTCCTCTTCCTCTCATGGAGGGCCGTCTTTTCTCCATGCAAAGAGGATTCTCATATTAGGAAAGCCGTATTTGGATGAGGAAAACTCCAATTTGGATGCCTCTATGGAAAGGATTTCACTGAAGAATATGTTGGAGGCTCCGACACGATTTAGCCGACTAAGAGTGAGTCATTCTCTTATCAACGAAACGTCCTATTTTCAACGCATTCAACTGATGTCTCCTTCATCCCTTCCTCCTGCAGGTGCAGACTGAAATGGAGCGTGCTCTTGATGGAGGCAGAAGAATAGAACAAGTGGTTACTCCCTTGACCCCAAGTGTAGCTGGGTTTCGGTTCGATGCTCCAGGTGCTATTAGATACGCAGCCAAGTACACCGTCTCCGCTTTCAATGAGCCACAGACTACTGATGTGGCCCTCGCTTGCTGTTTAGACGAGTCGCACATCAGTCCCGCTACGCTTCGCATTCGTGTCACTTTTGAAAGAGTAAGTCTCCCATCTCACCATCCAACGAAGTCTTGCTACGATAAGCCTCCTTAGCTTTATGAGCATCTGGAGTATTCATTCTGGATGTGCCAATTTTGCAGGACATTGGTGCGCAACCAGAGTATATTGGAGAGTTTATGCTGCCAATTGCAAGACCAGGAACACCGCTTTATTTCGACTTTGATGGTTTAGTTACAGCCCGATCCCTGACATTTGAGCTTGTTGGTGATATTTCTGCCTTTCACGATGAGGGAGCAGACTATGTGGAATCCGAGTCCAAAGATTCAGTGTTGGCTAGTAGCTTGTCTCTGGTCAACCGAGTGCGCATATACCGCTATGTGCGGACAGTAGAACTAGGCAAGTGGCCTCTATTGAACGCGGTGTAGATAGGACGATATGGAGAAATCCAGTGGAGTTTGCTAATTTGAGTCCCTCACGTTTCTAGAGGTTGTGTCATTTTCGTATACTATTAATAAGAGTCTTTCTGTATAGAATCGGTTTTTAGGGTAGATGAAGATGCTAAGGGTCGTCGTCACTCACACATCATTGTTATTTGAGCTCTCTTAATAAGGCCTTCGGGTGCAGATCGTGTACAGGCCATCTCCATAGAGCCTCCGCCTTGTGCGTCCCTAGAGGATGTTGATGATTGTTGCATTCAATCTGCTATCATGCTTTATGGGACTCTGAATCTGATCTCACTTGTGGAAGTGTGGAGGCTGCAGCAGATGCAGCTTTGTGAAATGGGCAAAGACATCATGATGGCAGCTAAGTTGCTCATTGTTTCTTAGTGGATTGTTAACATGTACTGAATTTCACTTTGATAAAGGCTAGGTACAGGTGCTGTTGTCAAATGCCTCAATTGTGTTCACTCTTGGTGCCATTTTCTTGCTTCATCCTCTATCCGTAACAGTAATGAACATGGTGCAGGGGGTTGTCTTGTTTATAAACCATGCTTGATTGTCAAGCATGAAGTTCTTTGTTTTTGTAGAGGAATATGAGTGACTTTCCCAAGAGTTTGTAGAATGCTTTTGCTTCTTTCCTCTTATAATAGTATTCTTGAAGATATAGCATTATGGGTTATATATTCAGAACATCCCCCACGAAAAAACTTTGTTTTTTCCCCTTCTGATTGCAACATTTTTTAACTGGAACCATGGGTTCTCCGCCTTCCGGTAATTTGAAAGAACAGGAGGAACTGTGTTACTGAAACCTAGATCTTTGGTTCAAGTTTTAAATGCTTTCTGAAAGTGTTTGCATTGCTGATTCATCGTGTACGAAAATGATATGTTCGTAATATTTGTGATTAACTGACGTCCAAGTTTAGTTTTGATTTTATGGCAACAAGTCATGTTCAAGTTTGATTATGATCAGTAAGTAACCTGATACAAAGTTACAAAAAGGGTTCCTCAATAGGTATGTAGAATCATGTATAGTAGTGTCTTGGTATGATTAATGTTTAGGAGTTGAAAAGTACACCAAAGAAAATCTATTGTTGAAGACAAATGGTGACAAAAGAAAATCTATTGTTGAAGACAAATGGTGTCAAGGGACCTGTAAAATTCTCCATTTCCTATCTAGTGCTAAAGCAATATATAAAGTATAGCTACACAAAAAATTAAGATATCAAAAATGCTCAAAAGACCAGATACCACACCGTCGGGGAATCCATGTAGGAGGGACATCATGTTGTATGGCAGTCTACTCATGGTGTATGTTTTACACCGTATGCAATTTTTGATACACCTACCCTCTCACATCCTAAATATCTAATGAGTTTGCCAATCTGAAAATAATGCAATGATACCTTATGCCCCACGAAGTAAAAATCAAAACTTGTGGCGAATGAATGTGGTCCTTCCATGAGATATATAAGAAATGAGAGTGAACCTACAAATGGTACTGAAACAAATGATGCAAGTGGTCTGTTTGAAGAATTGTTTTACAAGATGGAAGTCGAGGAGAGCATACGCAGCACCTCCCAATGACTCCCATTCATTCATACACAAGTATACACAAGAAGATGGAGAGGATCAGTGGGATCCAGGATCTACTGTACAACTATACAACGGAATGGAATGGTATGGAATGGAATGGAATGGAATAGAATACATGTTTAATCACAACCTCAATGTACACACAGCGCCCCAGGAGACGTTGTGGCGGGCGGACTTGGCCAGCAGGGGCCGCGTCATGACGAAGCGCCAGCCGCGCGTTCGCGGCTGGTACACTTGGAACACGATGGAGCCCCTCTTCTTCTTCGGCGTCCGCTTGGCGTCGCCGAAATCCAGCACTGGCCCCCCCGGAATCACGTACAACTCCCCTCCCAGTGCTACCAGCCTGCACGATGCCTCTGCTAGCACTGTCCCTGGAAGCTGCGCTTCTCTCACCCACCGGTTCACTGCTATGTCGTACCTGCACACCCACACACAATCCCAGTCCCATCAAAAACCATGCGCTTGTACCCATGCTCCAGCTTCTCATCCACTTTGCAATAAAATTTGTCTCATGTTTCCAGGCTCAAAATGGAGGGTAATGGACAGAACCAATATCGACTAGACCGCACCATCAAGCTTCTGTGAATGCCCTTCGATTTCGCGCTCAATCACGAATAGATGGAGGATGATAGGCAATGGCTCAATCACATGTAGAAATGGAGGATGATGGGCAAGAGGACAGAATCGTTTCTTTATGCAGTTCACAGCTTGAGCTTCTGATGTAGTTTGCGAACAAAGAGGTCTGTTTATCGGGCTATGATTGATACTTTCAAGGAGGATACTGGAAACAAGTCAACTCTCATGAGCATCTGTGTATGCAGTTCTCAGCCTCGGCTTCTGATCTAGTATGCAGCTCTGTTTCACGCACTTCTCAAGGTGGCGAGAAGTAGGGTATCAAAATGGAGTATTATAGACTAGCAATCGCGATACTCAGGCAGTTCACATCTTAAGCTTCTATCCTAATTTGCAGTTGAGATATAGGTCTGTTAATTGGACTATGGTTGATGATTAACAAAGTGGCGAGAGATAGGGTTCGCTAATTGACAAGAGCAATTGCGACAAGACCACACTCAAGCATCTGCATGTGCAGTTTGCAGAATAAAAAGGTTTGTTTCTCGAGCTATGGTTGATGTTCTTCGTGATGAGAGAATTAGTGTTCGAAATGGACACTTACTGACAAGAGCGATTGCGACAAGACCACACACTCTGTTGCTAAGAAACACGTATGTTTTTTTGGGCTATGGAGTTTTAGGGTACCTGAAAATGGCAGAACCGTCGAGCATGAAGACACTATCAGGCTCGCCTTTCGGATTGCTCAGAACAGCGACTTTCCCCAACCTTCTGCGCTCGCCATCTTCCCACATGGGCTTCAGAATCCGCCACGCACCAGTTTTCAAGTCCATAATTTCACCATCAGCATAATACTCATCGACAGGCAAGATACCGGCAATCGTCCTTGAGCCACCATAGCCGCCCATGACCCAGAACTCATCACCAAGCACGAACCCTACACACCCGGCTCGAATGTTGTGCAAATTCTCCAACACCGACCAGCGATCCTCGCCCAAGCTATACCTCTCGGCCGCGGACAGACGGCTCCCGCCAGCGGCGAATTGGGCGTGTCGGGAGCCACCGCCGGCCACGAACACTGCATCGTCCCACACTCCGCACGCGAAGCTCCCTCTGGCCGTGAGCATGTCCGCCAGCCGCTCCCATCGAGCCAGCACCGGATCGTACCGGTACACTGCGGCGGACGGCAGCGGCCGATCCATGGGAAAGCTTCGGGCATCGTACAGGGAGCCACCGATCACCAGGAGCGTATTTCCCAGGGAGACGCACTCGAAATTCGTGAGCCCGTAAGTGAACATCTCGCTCGGCATGGGTGGTAGCAATGACCATAATTGTGAGCGTGGATCGAAAAGCTCCCCTTGGGTAATTGACGGATCGTCGCGGAACAGACACATGATCTCTTCGCATTTGTTCCACCGCTTGCGTACCTCGAAAAGTGATTTGCTGGAGAAGACTGCATTCCATGCCTTGCACACGGATTTTAAGCTACTGTGTTGATACAAGGGTAAGCAGGCCAGGCAAAGAGAGGCTAAGTCATTGGGCAATCCGGGGATGATGATACAAGCTCCATCATCGCCCGGATTTGTGAAGAGCGCCATCTCGCTGCTGGTACTCGCCCCTTCCGACCCTTCCCCCAGCATCACCATTGCTCTCACCAAAACCTAATCATCGCAATTTGCGAGCACGGGAAACCCTAATGGAGAGAGGAGCGGGATGCACCACCACCCCTGGCTCCCTCGCAGTGAGTGAGCGAGCGCGCGAGCGGGGATTCTTTGCTGTATCGTAAGCTTGGTTGGTATTAGGGTGGTGGTGTTTCCTAGCTTGCTTCGTGCAGTGGTGCTTGCGTCTCAAGGAATCGGGGTGGGGATAGAGATGGGCCCCAGTTGGGTTTGCATGTGTGAGAGGATCAGATTCTGTGGGTCTTGGTTGACCAGCCGCAACTGTGGCACAGTGTGAACAGCGACAATTGCAGCATGTTTGTTTGAGTGTTGTAACTCAGAGCGGCGGGCACAGGGCCATGCAGAAGTGCCGCTTCGCACGGCGCTCATCTCTTGACGAGCATGCCACCAAGCAAGCTCTTGTGACGATCAGATATACTAACCTGGTCAAGTGTGGGTTGAACGGATACTCTATTCAATCCACCCTTACGGGTATAGTGTTTTTCTTCTTCCTAGTAACCTGGTCAGAAATGGAGCACAATTTAGCGTGACAAATCTATAATGAAAATAAGAAAATCTCCTCAAACTCAAAGCAGTGGCGAGAATCGTATCACCTCTCCTAAAACAAAATTCCTTGCCCATTCCACGGGTAACCTGCCATTGTGAATTTTGATGGGGTTTTGCGAGGACATGTAGTAATGGGAGCAACTTGTGTACGTGGGCAAAGTAAGCATAAAATTGTACCAATTGAAACTATCAATTTTCGAACCCGTTTTTTAGCAGAGTGCGATTTTTATATAATTTTAAAAGAAGAAAGCTCTTCAACATTTAGGTGTGGCAATGATTGCCTCCACCAACATAGTACAAATTGAAGCAATTAGTACTAACAAGTACCATTACAAATTCAATTTAGCAAGCTGCAACAAAATATTCAACTTGAAAGGACACTGGCTTGGCTCACGGCAAAGCCACACCCACATGGATACTTTGACCATGCCTTCATCCCTATCCCCATCCCCATCTCCACTACTATCCTAAGAGAATAAGTTTTTAGAAAGAAAATCAAGGATCCAAACAACATTATTCTATGCAACTCAACAACTCTTGTTTTTCCACTCCAACTCCATCTAAAAATTAGGTCATTTCTTAATTTCCAGCAGTTTCTGATGCGAAATATAATTTGAAATCAATAATTCGCACGTCCTATACACACCCCGGTCATTGCCCGAACCCCTACAGAGACACCTGCTTACAAAGACTCCATACACATCCCCCGCCCCATCCCGATCTGAATGCCGATTCCCGAGATTCCACCGCCGTCACAAACTAACAGACCAATCATCTACCTCACTTTCCGAATTGGACGGTTACTTGAGAGGTGGCTAAGATTTTTGACGAGGCAATACGTTCGTAACGAAGTCAGACTATTTGAGGTGACGGCAATCACTGGAAAAAAGATACGAAATGGCAAACAGTACAGACACAAACTTCCTACATATGATACACATACACAGGTATGTTGCACTGTGAAGTTGCGAAAATGGAACGTGGACTGTTCGAGCTCTTGAAGTACAATGTGATCCATAATAGATCATCGTATTCTCGACATTAGTGCAGAGAACAAGTATGATCTACTAGGGAGTACAAGAGGAGGTGCTGCATTGATTAACGCTACAGATGAGCGCCGAAGTTGCCATTTTTACAGGGGAAAAGTCTGCCGGCTCCCAAAAAATCTCTCTAATGGCACTTCTGGTGTGAGCCAGATTTATGTGCCGTGTAAATTGCACGCCATTCAGAAGAATCTGAAAGGCGCACGGTCAATCACTAGCCTGAATATACACTTAGGTTGGCAGTGGGCTTTGATATACAAGAAAGGATCGCGTCCCACAGTAACGCGCAGCAAAAGCTTCGCCAGCTGGAGAGGGCTGTGAAAATGCACATTGCCGAGCCTCTAGCGTCACTCCCATACAGAACGTTTTCCTGCACACAAAAAGGAAGAGAGGGAGTAATCAGAGACGAAGCCAGTGTACACGAAGTATGATAAGAAGGAGCCAGTTACGAAGCATAGACCAGCAAGATACATGCACTCACCTCATGGCATCCAGAAGATGAGATGCGACGCCTTTCCTGCGCTCTGATAGAGATACCCATATTCCTCTCACTCCACAGACTGCAGGGAGTTCCGTCTTACTGCACAAAACGGCCCTGCCTAAGTCTTGATCGTTATCATTCCGTGACTTCTTCCGATTCACTTCCCTTTGGAATGTCCAGCCTCCCCAGAAAAGCTGCGCAGTAGTTTTCTGCTTTTCTTTACTAAGATTCAATCGATTTGGGGAAGAATCAGATTTACATTCAACCTTATCTTCCTGGTCACGCAGGACAATTGAGTAAGCAAACTCAATGCGTTCTGCTACAAGGCAGCCCACGATCTTCTTTGATGCTGAGATAAAGAGATACACCTGTTCAAGATAGAAACATCATCAGGCACATCAAAGTGAATGTCACTGCAATAAAGGTGTGGGGAAAGGCTTGAGCAACCTACCTTACAACGTTCCTTATCCCACAGCCAGCCTGGGGATAACCCCATCTCTTTCTCCATGACCTTTACAACTTCCGTGACTTTGTTGAAGTGACCTGGAGGATCGCTAGGTAGCACGTAAATTACCCGATCGCCCGCGCTGGAGACGTGATGAGCTACTCTCTCATTGATCCATCCCTGTAGAGCATAAGTTTCCCTCATTTAGAACAACTGTTGGTTACATGGATGTAAATGGGTGTCAACTCTCCTTTGTCAGTGATTCTCCCTCATAAGAAGGGCCATACTGTCGGGTCCAACACAATCTCGAAGACAAAATGATTCATTAACAAGGTATGAAGCAAACCTTGAAGGAGATGCCTTTCAGATGGCTTCGATGAAATACGTTGTGAATCTTTTCGTCGCTTTCCAGGCCCCGGGCGTAGACACAACCACAGATCCGACAAGTGGTGTGAGTGAAGTCAGCCTGGCCAAGATCGAGAAAATATTGTCGACTACGTTTCGAAGAAGGTGGGGCTACCGTCCTCTTCGGTTCCGGTACTGTCCTCACCGCACCGCCACTGCTTCCTACTGTGTCCCCCTTTTTTGGAGTTTCTAACCGTAAATGCCTGAATGAAGGACTCTCCGACTCGGAAAGGAGCTCATCGGACCCTTCCTCAATTGATGTATCTGAAAGCGCGCTGGAGGTGCTGCAAGGGTCGAATTACGGGTAAGTTTCAGCCAAAAAGTGAAGGCAAGTGAATACTCCTCACGTCAGAACTAGAGACAAAGATATCATGCGATGCAACATCACCATGGGTTGATGGAATCTATTTCTGATAAATGATGTCAACGAAATTCCCACATACAATGTAAGCATCAATTCACACTGGTTGACCGTAGCATTCTGGTCTCAGAAAAGACAAAGTCTCACCACATTCCGGACTACGATGTAAACCAACAGAAAGGTACCTGGCAATAATTGATGGATCACGTTTGCGACGTTTGTAAGTCACCAGAGGGGACGTTGTATTCGGGAGACCAGCAGTGGAACCTCCCATATCGGCAGCTGCCTTTCCGAAACTCATTCGAAATGGAACCTAACGCCAGTTACGCAACTCCATTACCATTCGACTCTTGCATCTGTAGAATCACAAGAAATGCGGCGAACACTCAAACCTAATTACGAGTTCCGACCGCGGAACCTGTACTCTCATTAAGACAAAAGGAGGAAGATCTCGGAACCTGCCTCACTGCGCATCATCAATGACCTCTCAAGAACGAAAGTCAATCTCAACGGACCAGCACATCAAAAATGATGAACTCCATCGCTCAAAGAGTCCTCTAACAGTAAACTCAGAGCTTACATGATACTACCTAGATTCAAAACAATGCAACCTCGTGAAAATTCCATTCTCAGTCTGATTGAGACAGGCTATCGATCATTCGGGACTCTTAGAAGCTCGCGAAAGAGACCTCCAGAGCTCGAGAACTACAAAGAGCGTGACAGTGACAAGCGAGGTTGCGAAGCTCTGCTAATTGGGGTCAGTGCAAATCAAAACGGATTCCAACCACCTAATCAATACCAAGACGGCGAGATGCCAAGAACGATGGCTGAGCTACTGTGGCGCGGTGGAGCGTTCAACGAGGCAGACGTTTTGGTCCTTCCCGCCTTCTTCCCGCTATAACATTTGAACATGAGCCGACGTGGCCTGTTAACGGTGCTTGACGATCGTCGACGAAAGTGGACGAAAAGTAATTGGGGCGGACGAAGACCTAACAGCGGCCGCTTGATGACGCCGGCAGACGGCAGGAGAAGGTTTGTGGGACGTCTGACATTTTTGGTGCGTCAACTTTGTAGAGCCAGCACATTCTTCCATGCAGAATACAATGGAGAGCCCTTGGATCCTTATTCTAACACCAATTTCATCCAAATAATTAAATAAGAACACCAAACCCTTGTAGGTCTGGCGTGAATAAAATGCATGTTCGACCTACCCTTAATGATATGCCCACGGGACATAACAACAGTGACGTAGGACTACTAACCCCTCTCAAGGTGAACACTATAACCACAAGTAGTAACCAGTAACCATTGAACTAGTAGCTAAATAATTTGTTATATAACTTATGGTTTGTTTGTTCGTTTACCACATATTGGTATAACTGTAGGATGTTGATCCAGTTGGTCGTCACATTGTTGACATTGCCATGTTGTTTGGTAGAGATATAGCTATGTTTTAACAATGGTCCGAGTTCGAAGCGCTATGGTCTTGTTTGAGCAATGTTTCTCATGTCGGTGCTATCTAGTGAGCTAGATTAAATTTACATAAGCTTGGGTCCATGTACCCCTTGTGTGACAAGATTACTTTCTTTATAAAGGTGGTTAATGATCATTATTTTGTTCTTTTTGTCTTATGGGAGTTGCGTGTCTAGTGGTAGTGGTTCATTGTTTTCTATTTTTTTTGTGTGGAGTATAATAGACATAGCATAGTGTATGGCAATAGTGTTGATTTCTTTGAAGGTGTTTCTTATAATTGTTTTCGGTATTTTGAGTTTGTCGTGAAAAATCTTCATAGATGGGATGTATGTGGATGCTCTAGCTCCTGCTGTAATAACTATTAGTGACTCTACCATCCATCATTTATTTTTAATGTCATCAATGAGAGGTTGGTATTTTTCTACTTTTCTATTTATACTTTCTCGTGAAAATTTGTTGTTACAATATGTGAATTCTATAAATTGTATAGTCACGTTATTATTAGGAGTTGTAGTGGGGTTTGATTGAATATGATGTCCCTTGTCAATTTCATCCAAATAAATACATAAGAACACGAGACCTTTGTGGGGTTGCCATGAATAAAATGCCTGTTCGACCTACCCTTGATGATATGCCCATGGGTCATAACAACAATGACCTTCCAAATAAAATAAAACTAAAAAAGAAAAGCCCTAATCAATACAGGATCATACTTTAAGAAAACCATGACAGAAGAAAAAGAAGCTTGCAAGAACATGATTTGGGTACCTCTTAAGCTCCTCGATAAACAACTACGAACAATATATCATCAACAGTCTAGTAAAAACAAAAAAGCATGAGAGCATTGTGTAGCTACCTCGGAAGCTCTTGAGATGTTACGCAAAATGTCAAAAGGATGTGGGGGCGTGTAAGAAGAATTGTTGTTCGAGACTTATTTATTCTCATCTATAGTCTTAGGTTGTTATGCGTAAAAGTGCACGCAATGAGAAGGCACCGCCTTCGAGAAAGTTTCATGTGATATATATATAAGAACTCCAACCTTCAATTGAAGATTGGCGTGAATACAATGTTTGTTCGTAATGTCATTACCTCAATGGCCACAGGACAAAGAGGTAAAAGAACAAAACTACTCACCCCTCTCGGGAATAGACACTAAACACCATTTAAGGCAGAAGCTAGGCTAGACTAGAGTTAACCTACATAGGTCAGATTGTGGTACGGGTTGTGTGGTGGAAACATTGGTGTTTTAATGTGTTTTGAGTGGTTTCGTGGTCACCTAGCCATGCAGTCCTAGGGTGGTTGATATGTGGGACATTTGTAATTGTGCTGGTCCAGGTTCGAATCCTTTCGGGCTCGTTGTAGCAGTACGCATGGTTTGGGTTGTCTGTGAGTTTATATGGCAGGAAAGTATTATCAATCACCTGGCCCCTACCCTCAATCTGAGACAAGCAGTGCGCTGCAAACATCAGTGGTTTGTACCACTACCCCCCTCTCTCTCTTTTTTTTTTTTTTTTTTTTTTTTTTTTTTCTCTTTCAAGTTGGGTTGGAAGGGAGGGGTTGGTGGTTCTCTAGTTTTCTTTTATGTAGGAGGATTAGAGCGGCGTATTGTATGGCTATAGTGTTAATTGATTTGAATGTGGTATAGATTGGTTGCTTGGTGAGTTTAAATGTAGTTTCCAGGGCAGTCATGGACGGTGTGTGAGTGGTGCCTCTAGCGCCCGCAGTGATGACTATGATCGGGTTAACTTTCCATCCGCGAGCGGCTATTGAGTCTAGTAGAGATTGATATTTGTTGGTTTTATTTGTGATGGTTTCTTGTGGGAATCTGTCGTTACAGTATGTGAATTCAATGTATTGGATGATAACGTTGTCATTGGGGTGTTGTGGGGGTGTGCCTTGATGTGGCACGCCTATTACGCACAGTAGGTCTGGTTTAAATCTTGCGTTGCAGTTGTTTCATGTGACCTTTGATAAAATTATTTGTTGCCTTTGGAGAGTTTTGTGCCACCTTTCAAAGGGTATACTTTTATTCCGAATAATCCAAAAGAAATGTCTCCTGTAACTTTCTAAATTGTATGAAAACGACTTTTGATTGCATTTTAAAATCTTTTTGGCAATGCCATTTTTTATCTTGTATATCATCATGTTCAATTTATATCACATACATCACAAAACTGAATCAATTGATGATAATAAAATGTTCCATAAAATCTATAATGCTTTGATGGTCAAATAATGAAATACATAATATATGGGAACACAATCAAACGATATAAAATCCACACTTGCTTTTTTTAATAGTTGCCATGTAATACTTGGTATATAGGACCATATTTTATTGTGCCACAAATCTTGGTGTAGAAGAATATGTGACAAATATACACTAACTTTATGCTTATCCTCATTGCAATCAAGGTTGGTGCTACACAATAAGAGTGTTCCTACCCTTTGTATTAAACACGACCGTGCCAAATAATATCGTGCATATACTTTTTATACAAATTTTTCTTCTTAGACATTTAACAGGTCATGCTCAAATGCCTCGCGAACACTTGAAAAGTGATGCATACCTAAATATAGCATATCAAACTTACCAAAAGTTTACCAAATATCAAAAACAAATTGAGACGAAAAAAGTATAAACAAATTCGCTAGATACATACTACCAAAATTTGACATGTAAAAAAAACTGCCATGAGATAACAAATAACTATTTTTCAAACTCCAATAGTAAGGACAAAGGGAACATATTTAAAACAGGAAAGGACCTCAAAATTACCATCTCAAGAGGGTTACTTGTAATATTACACAAATTTTTAGACATAGCTATAAACTTGTACACATTAGATTTGACACACATATACCTACAATTGCATGCACTATTTACTTTTGAACTTGATCAAGACTCACCTAACTAATTATTTCAAAGCCTTGACAATTGAATCACTTTTGATCTTAGACTTCAAAAGTAGTTTAATAAAGCTTCGAGGGATTCTCATAAAGAATTATTTTGGATATTAGTAATATGTTCTTACAAGTGAGTTAAAATTGATCCTTTTTCTAAAGGCTTCGCTTATATTTGCTAAAAAAAAAAAAAAAAAAAAAAAAAAAAAAAAACTACCTCAGTATCATGTTCCAATTCCAAATCGATAAAAGGTAACACCTCCTTACATCCTTGAAAGTTTCGACTTCAATTGAGAAGCCTCCATACCACACTAAATTTGATACGTAGTGTTGGATGGTATTTAATGTTGTCCCTTGAACTTTTCTTCCAATTTTAGTATTCATTTAGTGTGAATTTAATGTTACACAATCAACGCTTAATGTCGAGTGAGGCGTGAATTGGGTCACTATGCTTGAAATTAGAGATGTTATTTTTACAAAAATTGAAACTTTGAGAGGATATATAGTGGTGATTGGATAAGATAAACGTTTTCGGACAGACAAAAATGTTGATCTTATCAAAGCGTTGACTATAACGAAACAATGCCTCTTTGCATAATAAAGGGACATGGACAGCTTTCTTAACTAGACATTGATCTTAACAAGGTTGATCTTATCCAGGTACCACCGTATCTCAATATCCTTGCAATCAAGTTTGATAAAACTTTTTGGGTAGACTAACTAGATGGCTTCAAACAAGATACTACAGTTGAATTTCTCAGAATCGAATTCAAAAAAATGATATATGCACGGATTTGTTTGGAGGTTGTTGTAGATCTTCCTACATTAGGAATTATTGTTAGCTCCCATCTGCTAATTTTTGACTTCCTTTTCATGTCAACGCATGCCCTACCTCTCTATCATCTTCTTCATCGATTCCATTGAATAGTGATTTAACATCAACTCTTAAAGTTAAAATTAGTTTCATGGTTAAAAACTAAAGTATTGAACACCATTCACCAAAAAGTAGTGAAGTAGTCTTGATTCAAAATAATAATGGTGTTTTTGCAAAATAAAATCTCTAACAAGAAAGTTTTCAAGATTGGTAAACTCAAAGGTAATAGAACTTAGTAGGTCTACTTACGAATCGATTGTATACAAGATTATACAAATGAAATTCTCAACCTTGAGTCACACTAAGGAGCATTACTTTGACCCACTTATTCTGAATTGAAATGAATCCATGTTCTTATACTACATTATTTCTACATTGATAAGGCAAAAGTACAAAAACCTAGAAACAACTTCTAGAGAGTAAAAATCACTTCTTGTCGGTAGGACTTCCCGTCACGGTTCCACACGTTTCTTCTATCGAGATGGTGTCCAGCTTGTTTGCCAATTCCTCGCTCGCTTGCAATCGTCGTGCCATTATGGGTTAGTGAGGGCAGCAACAGCTTCTTCAATTCCAATTCAAGGAGAGGTTTAGAATTGAGCATGTTGGTCGGGATTAACGAGGAAAGATGTTGCGGTTGTTGTTAGCTTTGGCGGGTGCCGAAATCGTGGTGGCGTACTTGTTATCGAGCCAGATAGAATCCGTGCTGAAATTAGGGCAGAAGATCGTGAACTGGATGCGATGTAGTAGATCAGCGCGAATCGTTGTCAAGAGTCTGACGGGGGCCATCGTGGCTCGCTTAGCCTCCACTTTGCGATCGACATTCATATCGGAAGACGAGCTCCTAACTAAATCACTGCTGCTTGAAATTACTTTGGCTTGTAAGTTCTCACCCACAAATTTCCTGAGGTTAGTTCGATCTCAAAACCCTAAGCCCTAAATCATGTACTTGTGCAGGTTTTGTTCTCATCTTGCTGCTTACATTGAGCAGCTTCGATCATTCTTTGAAGAGAGCTGAGGGCTGGAAGCAACAGGTGGATTCACTAAAGAAGCAACTTAAAGGTAACATTTCAGATCATTTCAGTGTAAATTTTGTACATTACTCAGTGCTCGTCTTCTGTGCATGATCGACTTTGAAGGATTTCGATTAAGCGGCTATGTTTTGCAGGTGCACAGAAGGATTATGTACGGCTTCAAGATGAGGTGAGCACGAAAGCGGCGAAGGAGGAGAAGGGATTGGCTGCTGAGGTGAAATCGCAAAAGGAAATCATCTTCGACTTGCGGCAGAAACTGGAGCAAGTGCAGGTGGATCTGAATGCGAAGGAGAAAGAGCTTAAGAGTGTGACGACCAATTTTAGGGCTCTCGAGAAGCAGACCGCAGGCTTTCAGGACGAGTACATGCGTGTGGTAGATGAGAGTGAGAATCTGCGGAATCAGTTATCTTTCTTTGATCGCAAGTACGCCGGCTCTGGTAGCAAGAAAAACTCGTAGCAAATGCTCACCGACTTGGAGGCAACAATCGTACCACCACTGGTCATTCTATCCAGTTCACTTGGATGGTGGTGATGTTAGAAGTAGAAGTACCAGTTTTTGACACACTGAAGTTTATGATCAATGCATTAGGGCAGCTCAGCTCATCAAGGTGCCGATTCGCAAGTAGTAACCGAAAATACTTTGGCAATGTTTATTCTAGTTTAAGGAGAACAGTCTCCTTCTGGTGGTTGTAACTTTATATTCTGCCTACCACAATCCTTTGACAAACTCATTTCGTATCTGAAGGCATCAGCATCTGAAGCGACGATGATGCAAGCTAAACTCAGAAAGGTCTTCGAATGGATGCCTTGTACAACGTCAAATAACAAACAAAGACATGCCTCGGATGCAATTTTTTCAGAAGGACGTCGCACAAAGCAAAGCGTGGAGGCTGCCAAAGAAATCATGTACGATGGACATTCACACGGTTCACAGCGAGGGCGAAAAAAAATATGAACGTATCAGGACCCAGAGCTTTAGTAATTTCTTCTATTCACATAAGAGTGGGTTTCATAGAACAGACGCCGTGGTCACTTATGCTCGAAGTGCTAGAAAAGCATAAACGCATAAAATCTCGGTTCCAAATTGGCTTTCTCATTTCATTGACAGGGTGTTGAGAAAGCTACTCACCCACTCAGCTACAGAAAGCTCTCAACGCTACATATCAAAAAGAAGTAATAGGTCTCCCTCTACGATCGTGGTTTCTCCTTCTTCTCCTTGAAGAGAGCCAAAAGCGACACACCAGACACCTTCACCACCTTGAATCGGACTCCGGGAATATCTCCCACGGCGTGTCCCTTACGACCGAATCCAGCAATCAGAACTTCATCGTTCTCCTCGATGTAGTTCAGGCAACCATCGTTGGGCACGAATGCAGCAATCTTCTTTCCATTCTTAATAAGTTGCACTCTGGCGCACTTACGAATAGCAGAGTTCGGCTGCTTCGCCTCAATACCACTGCCACCACCAAACAAGTCAATCAAATGCTGCAAACCCTAAAAACACACCCTCACAAACTCATGATATTGCTGATTGTTGAAGAACTTACATTTTCTCGAGGACAATGCCCTTGGCGTGGGAAGAGCCGGCGAACGGCTTCTTCCACTCGTTTCCCAAGTGAGACTTCTTGTAAGACTTATCAGCCCACAATTGAGCCCTACGGTGGTTCTTGAGCTTACGCCCGGCTCCCATACCACGTGTCTTCCTGCACTCGCATCAGAATTTCAAATCAGTTCCTTCAATCGGAAATCTTTTTCGTTTAGACGAAAATTCATCAAAGAGCTGTATATCGAGTTTGCTGGAGCTGTGATTCACCAAACTGGAAACGGGAAAAACGTACCCCATGATGAGAGACTAGAGCAGCAGGCGCCGGAGGCTAGATGTGTGTACGAGCACGCAAAAGGGCGTGTGAGAGAGGGTTTGAGAGGTCGCGGAAGCTCGTCGGAGGAAGCTCCGCCCGCCAAAAGAACGAGCTCGAGGGTTTCGTCTTGCTTTAGGGCAAACCACGTCCTATCTCCAGGTCATCCAGGTATCGAGTTCATCCAGGTCTTGATCCAAGTCTTGGTTCACCAGATGGCACGCCGACTGAGGGGACTAAACAATTCTTAGGTGAATTTTAAGACTCCATAATTAATAAAAGAGAAGTAAAATAAAACTGGATTGTCTTAATTACTTATAATTTTTTACACGATTTTCTCAAAGAAAGTTTTGTACATGAGTGGTTAATTAGAAGGGAATATGAGTGAAAGGTTGTATTACTTGCGAACCTCAACGACATCCACAAATTTGGTTTTTATTATCCACAAAGATACTATTCACACATTCTGCAATAGTAAAGTACGGTTTACTTTAATTAAGAGATTGTGTATTTTAGATGGGTAACTCATACCTTGTAGTTATTTTTAAGTCCAAGGATTAACTCATCTTGAACATTTCTTACTATTATTACACAACAACTTCTAGTCCTTTGCAGATGTTGTAAAGAACAAAAGATTGACCGACCCAATATATGTATGTATATATTGGGTCAATGTATACATGTATGTATATACAAGTGGAATATTTTAAGTGACAAATATCTAGTAATTGATTCATAAGGGTTGTGAGTAGATTATATACTAAGTCGAGTGCTTTTAGCAAGCGGCCATGACAGAGCCGTCGGCACCAGAAGGCATCACGTCTACAAAGTGGGGATGCCACATATGCTTACAAGAAGTAATAAATACAGTGGTATTCATTTCTTGCGGACACCTCTTCTGTTGGCCATGCTTGTATACGTGGGTGCATGACTTGGTACAGACCATGCGTAGTTTGTCAAACACCCATCAGAGTGGATGAAAACATCATCCCTCTCTATGGAAGAACAACAACATCATGCGCAAAAACATCATGCAGCTGCTCATGCCACGATCGCAACATCCCACCACGATCGTAGTGCGTTTTCCCTTCACATCAAAGCCCACGTGTTAAACAGGGTAGTACATAGATAATCTCTAGAAAACCCATAGGTTGATCCCAATGATGCAGAGACTAATCACCTGTTAAGCTCTTACCAACGAGATGGTAGCAACCTTTATAGGAGGGTCTAGGAATACTTTTTTTGCATAATCTTTTATTTTATGAAACATGAAACATGTTAGAGATACGAAGGCAATGTCGTATGAATTGTTTCCATACAGAAATTGGAAACCTCATGTTTATTATACAAGTTTGTGACTTGCACATGTAATTAATATTCTTTATGATAAATCCAACTCAACTAAATCAAACAAAAGTTTCTAATTAACCGCGTCAAGTCTTTTTATGTCCTCAATTTGATAGGGGCGTCTAAATTTATCTCAAATGTATGAAAAAGGCACAATACAGAAGACTTTATTAACTACTGTCCGGGAAGACTCCTCATGACTTTGTTTATAATTGTTCAACCCCATCATAAATATCAAGGGTTGTGTTTTGAGTAGGTAAGAACCCCAAGCAAAGGACTACATTAAAAGTTCTATTTAGTGTTGGCGACTCTAAACACGAACAGCAACACCAATTGTCAACAAGGGTAGAATTGTAGCAACTCTAATTTTCAATTCTAACACCAATTATGAACTATAGTGAGAATTAGAAAATTAAAAAATGAAGAAGTTCACATTTAGTGTTAGATTTTGATTTAGTGGTAGCCTTGAATATCCAAACTTGCAACTTTGGCGACTACAAGGGAGGGTGCCATTAAAGAATGGTGGCCCCTCAATACACTAATTGTCTACAAGTTGGCTAATAGTGATGGAGCATGATGGTGGTAAGTACACCAATTGTCATCCTACACTAAGTATAATTCTTAGCGTAGTGAGGTCAGCCATAGTTGCATGGGTATTTTCTTCCACTTTTTGAATTGTTACCTTTGTACTCAAAGACCTGTTTATTCAATGGATTACACTAGTCATGAATCATCACCTTTTTGTACATAAGCACAAGAAGCAAAGCATGCATAATCGCACATCAAGTAGATGGATCTCCAAGAATGAGCATCTCAGAGAATTAACAAGCAAGAGGCAGGCACCCAAGTAAGAAGGATTGCAACTAAGGGGCACTTCACACTATGGCCGAAGGTCGAGAGGCCGTCGATTTCAGCCAATGAAATTGCAGGAAACCCTAGTTTCGGCCTCTCGAGCCTTCACACTAAAAGCCAAAGTCCACCGGCCGTCACTCTCCAAATGGCCTACGTGGCAGCACTTTTTGACCAAGGCGACGACCTCTCGACATTTGTTTGGGTCCTGCATTTTGCAAGACCCAAACTATGGTCGAGAGTCCGTCAGATTTTAATAATAAAAAATTCAATTACAATATTTTATTGGTTATTTTCTGTAAATACCTTTGGACTCTCAACAAAGTTTGGACTCTCAATTCCAAGGCCTCTCGACTTGGACGGCCATAGTGTGAAGCGCCCCTAACTCTTCAAACGAGTGCTCCGGCTTGAATATTCCCTGAGAGCAGCAAGCTAGGAGCTTCAAGCTGCAAGAGCACAATTATAAATACACTTAGCGGAATTGTATGGTCCAAGCATTGCAATTCTTTTACCTCTTTGTCCTGTGGCCATCAAGGTAATGACATTACAAACAGACATTGTATTCACGCCAATCTTCAATTGAAGATTGGAGTTCTTATCTATCTATCTATCTATCTAAGCATTGCAAACTATCAAACACATTCAACATGTTTACATCAATCGTTTATGATGGAACGTTGTCGGGTCTCGCTTGGACAGTCTCTTGAGGTGTAGAGTTGTTGTTCCGTTACCTCTTTGTCCTGTGGCCATCGAGGTAATGACATTACGAACAGACACTGTATTCACGCCAATCTTCAATTGAAGATTGGAGTTCTTATCTATCTATCTATCTATCTATCTGTAGAGTTGCTTCTCCATGAAGGTCCTACAATGAAAACAAACTAGATTTTGCCATGAAACATGAAACCAATCTTCAGAGATAATATTACATCGTGTTCTTAAATCCAACTGCTTTATATGGTTTAGGATGCATTCTAAGTAGAAAAATCAAGAATGAAATTTTTGCTTTATAAAATCTTTAAATATTGATGAAATAATGGCTTTTACCAGATCACAAAATCCATATGGGAAACCAAAATCTTGCAAAGATGTTCATATTAGGCATGTGCATACCAAAATACATAGTTGTGAATCATGTATACAAACACCTTGGTGAGCAAATAAATGCTTGTAACTGATGATATACACTGCCTTTTATTACCTTAAGAATGCATTATTGTTTTTTGGAATGAAAGTTCTAGAGGTAGTTGCATGGTTGGCTTTTATCTCATTAGAGGGATGATATAGTTGAATTTGTTAAAAATCATCTAGTAGCTAATAAATGTAGAATAGATGTTTTGGCATTATTACTCAAATATAATTGAATTGGGCACTTACGTCCGCTTTATATGGCGCCAAATGAGGGCAAAAATTCTTGCAACGTAATTGGTCCCTTTTTTACATTATAAGAAATCCACTAGTCCCGTCGATAGGATTTTTGCACTTCTTCAGCCCCATGTATGACTTGACTACCCCTGTAAAGCGTCTCTGATGCTAAATTGAGCCATTTCCATTGGGTGCCGCAATCGTATATTTCTTGAAAGTTAACATAGTTTGCTTGCTGAATTTTACCTTTATCTCCAAATTTTGTAGACAAGTGTTTCTAAATCTTTGTAATATATTTTCAATTTGGACCCTTGCACAAACTTTGTAAATTTACATCGTCAAAAATAATATAAAAGTTCATGCCAATTCTGTGTTGACATTGACTTACTCAAACTTTGACGTAGATTATAAAATATTGAAATCAACAAATGACATGATGTGATAAGGTACCCAGAGGTTGCTATGGTCAAAGGTTATATGATATGCCCAAGGATTGATCCCGTGCTGTAAATGTTTTTTGGAGCTTAATACATATCTACACTATTCTTGTGTGACCAAAAATAACCAAATAAGTAAACTCTCTCGAGTGGAATTAATTACCACGAAGAACACTGATTGTTTTTTACAGCTCTAAAAAAAAAAACTGTTTTCTACAACACCTTGTGCACCCGGATCTAACCGGCGGTGCTCGAGATCATAATGTGATGTTAAAAAAAATAAAAAATAAAAATACATGCCTTGAACATCAACATGATAACCATTCCGAAAACTAAAAAATTGAGATTTTTCTCAATTCAGAGTTCTTGAGATTGCCCTCAAGCATGCCCATGGAAAAAAAAAAATTACCTTGCAAAGGCCAAGTAAAGTTCCATTAATTAGTAATGAAATCAGACTCATCAAACTTCACTAAACACAAAAAAGTCTCACAAACATTTCAATTCTTGGCATGGCAACTATTAAAAGTTTACAATTAATTTAAATTTTTTTCATTATGGTTGTTGGGGTTGAAGGTGCATCCATAAGCTTTTACTCCCTCAATCCCATTATAATTGTACAATAGATTCTCCTAAATCTAGAGTTGCTTTAGGAGAACCTACTAGACAATTATACTGCGACAAAGGGATTATTTATTTTGTACTTAGAAAATACTAATACTTTAGGGACACTCTTCTTGGTGCTTTGCAAATACGTGATAATAATTTTCATTACCAATTTTTGCAGGAAAACAATTAATTCGGTCATTTAGCATGATAAATTCTAAAATTAAAAGAGAAATATTAGTTTTTTAAAAGTATTACAAATATGAGAATACACAAACTTTGCTTATTCCTCAAGGAATAAGTCAACTAAAGAGGTTCAGGGACCAATCATGCAGGGGGACTGATGGTCGTATGACACAAGCTCGTAGACCAATATTGTGCACGACGAATACATGGATGAAGTTTGGTTGGATGGATGAACAGAGACGCATCATTGAGCGACTGCGAGGCACAAGGCTAACCCTGGCTATGCCCAGGCAAGCTCAGTTTCGGGCCCTTCAGCTGCGTTTCGTCTCCAGATTGCCGCACTCGGCCGGGCGGAGAGCATTTCTCGACGTCGCGATCAGGCTAGGAGACGTTCCAAGCGTTCGTACGGAAGTTGCGGCGCTCGAGTTGGTGGCGAGGCAGCCGAGAACGAGCAGGAGAGGGTTTTTGCTGGGAAGGATGTTTTGGAGCGCGTAAGCTTTTATTCGATCTTCCCGTTTTTGTTAGCTCCCCCGGATCTGGCACAATGTTGACCAAGTTTGAGACCAAGAGCAATCGGGTGAAGGGGCTGAGCTTTCACCCCCGCCGGCCATGGATTCTCGCCAGCTTGCACAGCGGCATTATTCAGCTCTGGGACTACCGGATGGGCACGCTCATCGACCGATTCGATGAGCACGATGGACCAGTCCGGGGCGTCCACTTCCACAAGTCGCAGCCATTGTTTGTCTCCGGAGGTTAGGCTTTTTTTTTCCCCCTCTTGTTTTACTGGTTCTATCGGGATCTGTTGGTTATGCGCTCGATCTACTCATCAATGGTATTACTGCATTGTATGCGAGCGCTTTTTCTGTGATCGCTTCAGCAGTTTCCATTCTTGGCGAGGCCCTAGAATGTCTATTGATCGCACGTCGCATTGTTAGGTCTATCTTCTTTTGTTTGATAGAGGTGGCGGTGACGGAACTTTGGGATGCTTGAGACCGAAACTTTCTCGTGGAAATGAGATCCCATGTCAAATGTTCCCAATTTGAATAGGGAGCTGTTCAATCAGACTTTCACTCAGGATGGCAGATTCCGTAGAAAGTTACAATACACGAGGAGGATAAGTGTATCGATAAAGTATTGCTTGTGGAGTATGCGAATTGGTTGAGTGCCTCATGATACGGTTTGGTTGATACGGATCGTTTAAACCGGGGAAGGATAGTAGTCTGAGAACGTGGTTGTGATAGTTGTGTCTGGAGTTTTGTGCTAAATGTGCTGGGAACTTGAAATGTAGGTGATGATTACAAGATCAAGGTGTGGAACTACAAGATGCGGCGTTGTTTGTTCACATTGCTGGGCCACCTCGACTACATCCGGACGGTGCAATTCCACCACGAGAATCCGTGGATTGTCAGTGCAAGTGATGATCAGACCATTCGTATCTGGAACTGGCAATCACGAACTTGCATCTCTGTGCTCACGGGTCACAATCACTACGTGATGTGCGCATCTTTCCACATCAAGGAGGATTTAGTGGTATCTGCATCATTGGATCAGACTGTCCGAGTTTGGGATATTGGTGCATTGAGGAAGAAGTCGGTTGCTCCAGCTGATGATATGATGCGCCTCACTCAGATGAACACTGATCTTTTCGGAGGCGGTGATTCAGTCGTGAAATATGTTCTGGAAGGCCACGACAGGGGCGTTAACTGGGCGTCCTTCCATCCCACCTTGCCGCTCATTGTTTCTGGAGCAGATGATCGTCAAGTGAAGCTATGGAGAATGAACGGTAATTACTGAAATGCAAATGCAGTTATTGTTGATGTGTTTTTATCATCCTCGCCCGAATGCAGCTACAAGACGTTTTTCGCTATTCAGCCATGGTTAATGCTTTGATTCCGCTGTGCAGATACCAAAGCATGGGAGGTGGATACTCTGCGAGGTCACGTGAACAATGTCTCCTGTGTTATGTTCCACGCTCGTCAAGACATTATCGTGTCAAACTCTGAAGACAAGAGCATCCGTGTTTGGGATATGTCGAAGCGTACTGGTGTGCAGACTTTCCGACGCGAGCACGATCGGTTTTGGATTCTCTCTGCCCATCCGGAGATGAACCTTCTAGCAGCAGGCCATGACAGTGGAATGATCGTATTCAAGTTGGAGAGGGAGAGACCTGCTTGTGCTGTCCAGGGAGGCATGTTGTACTACGTGAAGGAGCGTTATCTGCGTACTTACGATTTTGCCGCTGCCAAGGACAACCCCCTAATCTCTATTCGGCGGGCAGGCGCTATGGGTTTGAACCAGGGACCACGGACCCTCTCATACAATCCCGCAGAAAATGCAGTCTTACTGTGCTCAGATGTTGACGGTGGTTCCTACGAGCTCTACATTATCCCGAAGGAAAGCACTGGCAGGAGTGAGGCAGCTCAGGAGGCTAAACGTGGGTTAGGCTCATCCGCAGTTTTCGTAGCAAGAAACAGATTTGCTGTTCTTGACAAGAACCAGAACCAGGTAATTATCCCACTTCGAGTAAACTTCTCGGGAAGATAAAATTTGAGACTTATTCTCTGCACATGATTTTCTGCTCACATGACACAAGCAAATAAATTGTAGAGGGTGAAGTCTACACCTGTAGCATATGATAGGTTTATGATTGTGATGAATTCAATGGAAACCAGCCACGATTCATTTTTGAGAATGTACTGAATGTTTTCAAACTTGGTGGATCAGGTTCTTATCAAGAATTTGAGGAATGAAGTAACGAAGAAAGTCACTCTGCCTTCTCCGAGCACAGATGTGATCTTCTATGCAGGAACCGGAAACCTTTTGTGTAGATCAGAGGACAAAGTTGTCCTCTTCGATCTGCAGCAACGTGCCACTCTTGGGGAAGTCAGCACCCCGTTCGTGAAGTATGTGGTGTGGTCCAGTGACATGGAGAATGTTGCACTCCTAAGCAAGCATGCTATCGTTGTAGCCACGAAGAAGCTCGTGCACAAGTGCACCGTTCATGAAACTATTCGTGTGAAGAGCGGAGCATGGGACGAGTCTGGTGTGTTTATTTATACCACTTTAAACCACATCAAGTACTGCTTGCCGAATGGCGATAGCGGCATTATCCGAACTCTTGATGTCCCAGTTTACATTACCAAGGTCAGCGGAAATGCAATTTACTGCTTGGACCGCGATGGAAAGAACCGGGTGATTCAAATCGACTCTACCGAGTACACTTTCAAGCTGGCACTTATCCAGAAGAAGTTTGACCAGGTCGGGCATCCACATTATCACTCACTTACTAGCCCCTCACAAGCACTGTGGGCTTTTTCTATCATGAAGTGGAGTTCTGTGATGAGATCTGAATTGAAGGAAAGCGATGAGCTTAAAGTGGTTATCGGAGTCTGATCTTTTGTACAGTCTTGGCTATAGTTGCTGATAGGAGATTTTCCGTTTGGTTTGCAGGTGCTACACATGATCCAGAGCTTGCAGCTTTGTGGCCAGTCCATCATTGCATATTTGCAGCAGAAAGGTTTCCCGGAGGTTGCTTTGCACTTCGTCAAGGATGAGCAGACTCGATTTAACTTGGCTGTTGAGTGTGGCAACACTGAAGTTGCTGTGGCATCGGCTAAGGAGATCGATCAGAAGGATTGCTGGCACCGCCTTGGTGTGGAGGCCCTTCGCCAGGTATATGCGAGGAACTTTGAAGCCTCTTGATATAAGCGTTCAACCAGTACTTCCAGGCACTAGAGAGTTCTAACTCTTTCTTCGAGTATGCGATGATGTACTGGATCCCTTCAGTTCCACGATTGTCAAGCGTGCATATGCTCTACTTCATTGTGTCTCATATTTCTTCATTTTGTTTGCAGGGGAACCACGAAATTGTGGAGTATGCTTACCAAAAGACAAAGAACTTCGAGAGACTCTCTTTCTTGTATCTTATCACTGGCAACTTGGAGAAGCTTGGAAAGATGCTGAAGATTGCGGAGATGCGGAATGATATCATGGGCCGTTTTCACAATGCTCTCTACCTTGGGAGTGTTCAAGAAAGAGTGAAGATTCTTGAGGAATCCAATCACTTGCCATTGGCCTATGCTACAGCTAAGGTTCATGGGTTGACTGAAATTGCCGAAGAATTAGAGCGCCAGCTTGGTGATAATGTTCCTACTCTTCCTGAGGAAGACAAGTCGCTCTTGTTGATGCCCCCGAAGCCAATTCTTCAGGAGGACAACTGGCCTCTTTTGGTGGTCACCAAGGGGCTCTTTGAGGGTGCTTTCGCAGAAACTGTTGGAGCAGGTGATGTTGAGGATGATGATGAGGCAGCAGGTGCTTGGGGAGCCGAGATGGAAATTGTTGAGCCGGAGGAGGGGCTCAATGGGGATGCAGTGATTGTCGTTGACGAAGAGGAGAGGGGTGAGCTCCTAACAGGATTCACGGTCCTTGTTTACGTTGTTAAGCGTGTTTCATCATTGTTGAGTGCATTTCTCTGACCTCACCGTTTACATGTTCAGGTGATGACGAAGAGGGTGGTTGGGAAATGGAGGATCTGGAAATACCCGCCGATGCACATGTACCAGAAGTGGCCCATGAGACTGCCTACTTCGTTACTCCTACTGCAGGAATTCCGAAGAGTCAAAGCTGGATTCAGAATTCCTCTCTTGCGGGAGAACATGCGGCTGCTGGCTCTTTTGATTCAGCAATGAGATTATTGAACCGCCAGCTTGGCATTCAGAACTTTGCACCATTGAAGAACATATTCTTAGAACTAAATCTGGCTAGTCAGTCTCTTCTACCTACCTTGGTATCGGTTCCAGAGCTCCCTCTGTTTCTGGAGCGAGGGTGGACGGACAATTCACCAATCAATGCTAAGGGATCGCCCGCTATTCTTACCAAGCTCTCAACCCTGGAAGAGAAGCTGAAGATTGCATATAAGACCACCACAGAAGGAAAGTTCACCGAGGCGCTTCGGTATGGAACCGAACTTGTTCTTACTTACGTTTTTCTTCTCAGGTATGGGAGCAATAGTAGTAATAATCTGATCCGTCTTCTAATGAATGTTTTGAATCTGCAGGCTCTTCCTTGATATCCTGCACACTATCCCTGTTGTGGTGGTGGACTCTCGGAAGGAAGTAGATGAGGTGAAAGAGCTTCTTGGTATCGCGAAGGAGTACACATTGGCACTCCGAATTGAGCTCAAGAGGAAAGAACCTGCGTTGAGGGAAGATCTGTTGCGTCAATCCGAACTTGCTGCTTACTTCACACATTGCCAATTGCAACCCACTCACTTGAAGCTAAGTCTGCAGTCAGCTATGTCAATATGTTTCAAAGCCAAGAATTACAACACTGCTGCAGCTATTGCTCGAAGACTTCTCGAGCTGAACTTGTCTCCCGCTGTGGCTACCAAGGCGCGCCAGGTAAAAAACTCGTCATCATAGACTCGCCTTTTTTTCTAGCTGAACAGTTTCTACTGATCACTTCATTTGAACCTGTGAAGATATTCATAAGTTTGTTTTCCTGCAGGTCTTGCAAGTGAGCGAGAGGAACCCAAAGGATGAGATGAAACTAAACTACGATCCTCGGAATCCGTTTGTTGTCTGTGGGGCAACTTACACTCCAATTTACCGTGGCAGCAGGGACATTTCGTGTCCATACTGTAAGGCTCGTTTCGTTCCAGAAACTGCCAACAAGCTGTGCCCTGTTTGTGACCTTGCTGTGGTTGGTGCTGACGCCTCAGGCTTACTGTGCTCTCCTTCACAGACACGGTAGCTCCACTCACAGGTGAGAATCTAGAAATAGGTATTGTGGAAGACCTGGGGAATGGGGTCCGTAGATGTGTTTTGAGGACAGTTTTGGAGAAGCTGGACGATTGTTCGGTTCTATTGAATGGGGTTAGTAGGGTAAGCAATCTTAGACATTTCAATTCGTTGCGCTTTATGTACACACCGTATAAAGTCATCTATCTTGATCATTTTGTTCCTGGGCAATCCAACCGACATGTTTGGGACTTCGAATGATGCGATCATGTGGATCTGTAGATCTAAGCACGTTCCTTGAGGTTCGTGTTACCAATGACATTGTTTTATGATATCATGCCTCTTTATGTTACATGGTGGGCTTTCTTCAATCGATAACTTCCTAGTATTATTGATTTGTTAGCTTATTCAATGTATGCACGTTCACGTTATTGCAATCGTTTTACCAAGAATGAAAGATATTGTACGAACTAATGTTCGTGTGGTTTATTCCAAAAATTGAATCACTACAAATTACATGTCATTCGATCAAGAAATCAATCTGTAAATTAACTTGTAAGGTGTAAATACTGTTCGTCTTCTACAGAAAGTTGTTATCTAATTTATGTAATCCCCGAAGAATTGAAGTACTTTGAAGTTACTGGGCGAGTTCCATATTGTTAGTCTTGACTTCACTTACTGGTAGAGTGGCAGGGGCAAAACGCTTCCAGAACCAATGTTGAGTCCATACCAAGTCCATTTCTTCAATTGGGATGCCCTTTGTCTCTGGGATGAACCAATACGTGAATGCCATCATCACTAGCACCCATCCGGCGAAGAAAATGAATACGGCCCACTTGAAGGCACACAACAATGACAAGAATATTTGCCCAATGAGAAATGTAAAGAACATGTTTGTCGATACTGTCAGTGATTGCCCGGCCGATCTTGTGTTTAGAGGATAGATTTCACTTGGAATCAACCATCCGATAGGGCCCCATGACCATGCAAAGGAGGAAACGTAGACGCAAATCAACACCACCGTGGTCCAACCAAGACCCGTTGACATTGTGCCGGATTTATTCAGTCCTTGGTTGAGTATGACGCCAATAGCCACCTACACAATCATATCCACGTAAAGATGTGTTATCATAAGTAAAGTGATGTAAAACTTGTTTAGTCTGATGACACATGAAACATTTCCTAAGTCACATGCTTACCAAGAATTAATAATGAACATAATGACGAGTAAAATAGAATAGGAAGAAATAAATGAAGGTGATAAGTATAAGTTGTTACCTGTGCAACAATCATCTGCATACACCCTTCCAAGAGGAGCCAACGACGACCAAGTCTGTCCACCAAGAAAACAGCCACCAAAGTAGCAAAGACATTGACACCACCTACGATCACTGATGAGTACAATGATGTTGAGTTTCCAAATCCCAATGTTTGAAATATAACGGGTGCGTAAAACATAATGGCGTTGATTCCTGTGAATTGTTGAAAGAATTGCATCAACATGGAGATGATAAGTTGAGGACGGTTGTGTCTTTTGATCACATTCTTGAATTGGTTTTGTTCCAAAGCTCTGGCTTCATTGGCTACTTCAAGAATGTCTTTAAATTCTTCTTCTACATCTTCAATTCCGCGAATGCGTCGCAAGACATTCTTTCCTTCGTCAAACCTTTCTCTTTGGACCAACGAGTTAGGAGTGTCCGGCAGATAAATTCCACCTATGGTGATCAAAATGGCAGGAAAGGCAGCAATTGCAAGAGAAGTCCGCCACCCGTTAATTGCCATCCTTTCTGTACCATAGTTCACAAGATTCGCCAAGAGAATGCCGATAGTTGTCGCAAATTGAAACAAGATATTCAATGCACCACGCCACTTTGAAGGTGCCATCTCAGATAAGTAAAGGGGAACCGCTTGGTTAGCAAACCCAACACCCCATCCAAGAAAGATCCTACCAACAATCAACATAGCAAGGTTCTGTGCTGCAGCGGTAAGTACGACCCCTATGCAAAATGCAACACCCGAGATGAGCATGGTGGTTTTGCGGCCATACTTTCGTGTTGTGTACGAGCTTGCAAATGTTGAAAGAAGTGCCGTGATATAAAGCGATGAAGTAAATGCTTGTAGCTTTTGGTCGTTGTATTTGCAGTACGGATTGTTTGTGCCAACATCTTTCTGTTGCCTCTCCAATATATGTGGGAAGAACTTTTCCAAAAATTCATTCATAGACGTCACACCCCCTACATCACACGAGCAAGTGCATAAGATGATGATGGCCACAATCAAAACTATCAAAACGATCAAACCTTAGACAAAAGTCTAAACAATCTTAAATTCAAACAAGAAGAAGTGCTAGGATAAAAGTAGTGGTAACCCTAAGATCATAATAGAAAAAAGAAACTTATTTTAGAAAGTAAAAGTAAAAGTGTTTGTGAGAGTTTTAGTACCTGAAACACCAACGTCATATCCAAACATGAGACCGCCACAGGCAGCTAGAATGCACACCAAATAAAGATAGAATGTTGTACGGCCGGGGAAGTGCTTAACCTCCCCTGAGGCCACCACCCCATGAGCCATCTTGGTAATAAACTCTCAAAAATAACCAAGTGTGCTATAAAGGAGGCAAAGTTGAGTTTAAGGAAAACAAAACCCTAGACCCCAATGGAAAGTATAATTAGTAAGAGTCAAGAAACATAAAGACCATATATATGCGAAGCAGTTATTATATAGGAAGTAAGCTCTTTGGACCTTTTACTTTTTTCCCTTTTACTTTTTTTACTTAAGTCTATTGGTAGCATTTTTTACTTCAAAGTAAAAATGCAGAGATTTTGTGATGTTTTTTGAATACTTATAACACCATATTCGTTAAATTGGCCCAATCCCTGTTATATTTGGCCGCACACTATTCAAATAAATAGAGTAAAGTGAAGCATAGAGGGGGTCTCAAATACTATGGGTATGGAAAATAGTAATATTTTTAATTGCTAAATGTGATGGTTGTGTGACGTGGCAATAATATGTTGAAAATGCAAATACAATGCGTGATATAATATGGAGAAGATAAAGATTTTTTTTTCAGTAAAGAAAAGAGGTAAAGAAATACGGTATAGGCAAAAGATATGTCTGTATTTGTAAAAGAAACATATTGGAAAGTAAGGCATAGAGATATTTCAAATTGGCAAATGAAAGTGAACATATTCAAATAGATATCATACTTGCAACAATCGAGCCTTAAAGAGAGCTCAAGCGTACATGTTGTTTGAAGTGTATCTCATACTCACTAGGATTCTTCAAACTCTATGATGCGACATAGATTGTCACGAGCAAATTGGATCTGCGATGCCGGGGCAAATTGTATCCTGCCTTTCAGAGGCCTCCAAGAAGCAACAACGCTATCTGTAGATATCGTATCTTCCGTTTTTGTTGAAATATCTAACTTGTATGGAAATTCGTGAACTGTATTCCATCCTCGGTACAACTCCGCAATAGGGTTGTCATTGTTGTCTGGCACCCACCAACGCACTTTGAATGTCTTGAAATTTGGTTGCGTTGGGTCCATTTGTGGTTGGTTCATAACCTTCCCAAGCCATATTGGTTCCTCGCAACCTTCTGCTGGTCTTACAAAAACCAAGAATTCCTTCAAAATATCTCCTACTGTAGTAAAAGACGGCGGTCGTCTGTCCTCTACTGTTCCAATATAATGGTGTTCTTCTTCCTCCACGTCGTCCTCTCCAAAGACCACCTCCGGTTCGTATCCTTCTGCTATTCGATTTACTGATTGTACATCTTCTATGCAAAGTCGGCTTGTCGGCCAAAATCCACATTTCAACGGCACATCACCTTCGATTCCTGCAACACTTGTCATTGACCTAATTGCATCTCGTACCCTTGTCCAGTACTCCACGTAATAAAAATGCTCTCCTCTGAATGCGAGAGTCACGTTCGCATTCAGCAGCATATTGTAATGTGCAATGAATCCATCAATACCCTTCAGTATCTCATCTTCATGCTTCAATCCTTTTGATTTCACAGCAAACGGCTCAGCATCCTCTGGAGGTAATGTAGGCCTACATGTTTCGTCAGCCTTCCACAAATTGATCCCAACTGAATGTGTTGGTTTCCATTTTTCTTCCGTACATGCTAATTTCTATTGCATTAAAGGTCATCCGCCCCATGGATAAAGAATCTGAATTGACTTCCCTTGCTATGGCCTCCTAGCCTCGTCCTTCGAGCCTTTGCCATGTATGGAGCAATGAACTTTTTGAAATCCGGAACTTCTTCAATAAGGTGCGGAATCATAGGGCCATCCTTGTCTAGATCCATGTAAGATTTCATTAGCATTGGAAGTGTTGGATGATTCTTCTCCTTCAAAACCGCACTCCACCTCCCAAATGAAGCATCAATGTCTTCATGCGTATGTCCCACCATCATGAATGATACTATCACTTCTCTCACAATCCTCTTCCCCACTATCAACGACCAAAAACAAAAAGAGTATCTATTTTTATTCTCCCTCCAACAATTATTCAATTGGATATGCAATACCGGTGCAAGCGGTTGTGCTACTTTTGAACTCTCACTTGGTTCCTTGAGAGATGCTAAACACATTTCTTTCCCCTGCAGAATGGCTCTATACAATGCGGTGCTTTTCACTTTGTGGAAATAATGCTCTCGACGATGTTGCCGGCGTGTCTTCTATATCACGCAACAATTTGGCAACAGACCCAATTGTGAAGTTACTATTATTAGGAAACATATCCACTGTATAGTGAGCGTACCTTGAATCCCCATGTCCATGAGCATACATGCCCGTCACTGAAACGGGTAGCTTCATCAGGGCATCCAAATCTTTTGTCCGAGATCTAAGACATGGAAGTGCAGTTTTGGAGTGGTCCATCTTATCGTGCAAAATGCTCACAAATTCCAGGGGTTTCTTCTTCCAATATGTTCAATCCGACCAATATGCAATGCGGGCCGCCGTTTGAGCATTTGTATGTTTGGTGTACTTCAATGCATATTCTTTGTGTTCTTCCGATCCAGGTACTGCTGATTGTTTCAACGTATTATATGTATTGGACTTGGAACATCTTGAGAATGAGTCTCCCCTTCGCTTCATCCGGTACTCTGCAAATCTTGATATGCGTATTCGACTCAGAAGACTTGTTGAGATAGGTCTGAGTCCAATTCGGTATTCACCTACAAACAATTTTGCACTTATTGAGTCAATAAAAAATCGAGGGTTCATTTGCAAAGTATATGACTAACGTAGTCTTTTGAAACTCGCATGTAATGCATACCTCGTTCACTCAAGGAAGAAATTGATTCCATCGTATTCCAGTTGGAAGAATCTTTTGCGCAACACGTTGACCAGATGGTAATGTACATGGATAAGGCATTTGGTCAACAAGGTTTTCGATCATACTCTCCAAAACAAAAGCGGCATGTGCTGTAAATGCGCTCGGTTTAGATTTCCCCGTATTGCCATGCGGAAGTGGCCTGGCCACCTCTTTAGCCTGTTTCTCATACCGCCTGAATGTCCTATTCAATACTCAATGAGCTTACAGCCTTTCACACACACTTCTTTGAATTGAAACATCACAAGATCCTCAACTGAACGAAACTTTGTACGATGAATGTCGAGGTTCTTCGAACGTCTCTCTTCACTATCCGTTAAGAACATTTCTTGACGTGCCACTCGGATTATACTCGGAGGGAACATTCTAATGCAATGACGGTCGCAACATTCTCCCATGTACACCTTAACAATCTCGTCTTCGGAAATCCTCCAATCTTGTGTTTTCTTAGTTTTGTGAACCCTATTAGTCGTGTCATAGCGGCGCTTTCCTTTACGGTCCAACTTCCTCATCTCATCCTCGTGTACGATATAAGCGTGCTTTCTAAGATGGTCATAAGCACTCACACTCTTTAGAAATAGCGACCGAATGGGCCACTTGATACACATGATGCGGAGTGTTGAGTCCCCATCAAATATTGCACACACCACAACGCCAAAGTTGATGTTACCTAGTTCATTCTCACCATCCACAGACAAGATGGGATTTGTAGCAGAAACAAGGACATCGACAAATTTTCGTCCATTGCTGTGCATAGCCTCTACAATTAGTCCCTTCCACTCATCCCTACTAATACCATTACACTCTGGGATGGGAGAATTATTGATGACATCCTCCACATTCAGATCATCTTGTCCCACATTTGCGGTTGATGAAGTACCCTATACACAACAATTTACGTGACTGCCTCAGTATATTGTACCATTACGATCAACTTATAGATCATTGCGGCTAACACACACCATCTACACCCTAAACCTTTGAAACGGAAAAACTTTCAGTTTACCCAACCTTGTTATTAAGATCAATCAATTATACATGCTAGTTGTTAAAGTTTTCTTATTCCTACCAAGTCGGTTCTCTGTAGTTGTTCCTACTCAGTGGAATTCGATGAGTAGTATATATTCTATAGAGAAGGTATTGATATTACGAGCGTACCCATTTGCTCACATCATCTGCGATGCAGGGGTCAGACCCGTTCAACTGCTCATCTTCGCTTACTGAAGCAGATTCCATACCTTGAACACCGGAACCTACACATCACACAACAATGCCTCTGCTTCCATTAGTTACTCCTAATTGTTATCACCCACGCTATCTTGCACGTAAGTCGCATCTAAAGCAATGCTCTCCTACTGAAACTCTAAAGATATCCATTGACCTCTAGCGACTACAATGAACAAACTTTTTTTGACATGACCTCACGATTACAAGTGCACAACCTACAAGGTCAACGGCTTCTCCACGAGTTGAACATACTCATTGTTGTGATCCTCAACACGAAACATACATGTTGAAATTATCACTAAATAGCAATGGGAATAGTGTAGAGTATGTATAAAACTCACCAGCCAGACCTACGACACCAGCCTATCGCAGTAGCAGTTTGAAAATCGACACAGTGACTGTCGCACTGTTGCAAAAGGCGCCTGTCTAAACTATCGTAGACATTTCCAACACACACTCCATCTAGTAGAGAGCCGTGTCCACAGCATGAGATTGATCGTGTGATGGTTAAAGTATGACACTGCTGCATGTGGGGACTGCTAAAAAAGCAATTGTCGAAGGTGCTCCAACGAAACAAAATTTGATGCAAGCGCTTTACGAACCACAATTCGTAAGTTCGTTATCATAGGAAGCACAAACATCGCATACACATTCAGTGCATCGCGTCCAGTGCATCGCTAACAAAAAACTCCACCGATCATCCACTGACTTGACTTGTATCCAGGATTTCAAACCGATCGCCTCAACCTCAAAGCTGCCATTAGCGAACTACAGTTCGTAAATGCAAATTGTTGTCGCCTCCAGAATGATTTAGGTAAAAATAATACCGGCCATCAATGCAGCAAAGCTCCCTCTTCTATCAGAAAGGTGCGTGACAACAACATTCAAGTTGTGATTACGAACTACAGTTTGTAAACTTTTACTACTGCCTAACGCGGCATGAGTTGACTTTTTAAAATTCTCCTTCAGTCATGAAGATTTTGGGTGTTAGATTTGCATATAATATAGAGCGAGATGCTCCATATTTTCTCGTTGAATAGCACATGTTGGCCTTATATCTCTTATAAAGTATATTTGTTTTATGAATGCCAAAAATAGTATATATAGAGCCATATGTATATGTACAACATGGAAGTTTACATGTGGTGCACAAAGTAATAAAACAGATGTTGGCAATGTTTGAACATGATAATTTGGCAATGTTCACAAAGCAATAAAACATGATTTGGTAAAAGATTTATTATCAATCAATAGTATTTTTCATTAGTTCAAGTTCTGTGCATGCACGTTATGCACAATCTTACGGAATTAGTGAGAATTATTCACTTATGTACACATTGAGAAACCAATATTCAATGAAATTGTCACGAAAATATAGCAAAGAAAAAATAGGGATTTTTGGATTTTTTTCCTTCCAAAAAATATTTCTGCTCAAAATCTTGTTGTCATTGAGTGCCAATTAGCGCACTTGGCCAAGTGCATATTTGCCTAATTGCATGTTCTTTATTAGACATTCCTCAACTAAACACTTTCTTTTGAATTCATTTTTTTATTACATTTGGAGAATTCCTTGGAGGTAGCAAAAAAAAATTAATAATGAAAAAAAAATTAAAAGTTTTAAAAATATTTTTTAAATATTTAAAAATTTAAAAACAAGGTTGGTTGATTTCCTTCAAGGGGTGTGCACATGTACACCCCTGGAATATTCCTTGGAGGCAGTAAACAAACCCAAAAAAAATAAATTAAATAAAAACAGAAAAGTTTTTAAAAAAATTAAGTTCATTTTTTTTAATAAAGGTATTAAAATTTTAAAAAAACGGATGGCTGATTTCCTCCTAGGGGCATGCATACACACACCCCTGAAGCATTCCCGGGAAGTAAAAAAAAGAAAAGAAAAAAAAAAAGAAGAGAAGAATGAAGATGAAGAAAAAGAAAAGAGGATGGCTGATTTCCTCCAAGGGGGTGCGTACACACACCCCTGGAGCATTCCCTGGAGGCACAAAAGAAAAAATAAAAATTAAAAAATAAAAATTAAAAAAAAAAGAAAAAGATGGATGGGCTGATTTCCTCCAAGGGGGTGCGTACACACACCCCTGGAGCATTCCCTGGAGGCACAAAAGAAAAAGTAAATAAAAAATAAAAGAAAAGATGGATGGCTGCTTTCTTCCAAGGGGGTGCGTACACACACCCCTGGAGCATTCCCTGGAGGCACAAAAGAAAAAATAAAAATAAAGAAAAAATTTTAAAAAAAAAATAAAAGATGGATGGCTGATTTCCTCCAAGGGGGGTGCGTACGCACAGGGCTGGAACAACCTGGGCTAATTGGGAGGGGCCAATGTTGGTCCGATCGAGTAGCACCACGTTGCCGTCGTGCCCCACGGCTGCATGCATCATGAAGATTCCGGCGTTTTCCACCACGGTCTCCCAGTAGCCCTGCGCGTCCGCACCGCCGCTACCCCATGCTAGCATGACGAGCAGCACCCATACTCCCAGCACCCCCATTGCTCCGCGCGCTGCACTTCACTACCTCCGACCTGATCCAAAAGCGGTGTCTCAATTCAATCACGCTTTCTAGGCCGGGGAGCTGGCTGCGGTGCAGTGCTAGCTGTGGGAATGGGATGGATGGTAGTTCGCCTTAATGTACGATTGCGTAGTGCGATCGCGGGCAGAATGAGTGCAAATCAGTGGGGAGGAATTGAGTGAGTGAGGGACGTGGGTCTATGCAGCTGGCTCACTCGGTCACGCAGGCTCGATATGGTCGCCGACGGTAGTGATTGAAGCCGCCGCCGCTTGTCGCTGCGGTGTCCGAGATCCCTAGTACAAGAAATGGGTCCCGCTAGCGCTCGCGCGCGCGTACGTTGTGGCCCCCGAAAGCGAGCTGATCATTCATTCCACCCCCTCACTGGATCGCTACTCTTGCAGCTAGAATCCTAGAGAGCGCTAGATTCTTCGTTTGTTCCGCCACCACCATCAGTACCTCGTCCGCGCCGGTTACGTAACCAAATCTGCAGCTTAGCTCCTGCTTTGAGCAAGCTGAACCTCCTGCTGTCGCCACCGCCGCCGCCACAAAACCTAAATTTCAAAAAAAACTTTTTCTGAAATTTTTAATTTTTTAACCCCTAACTTTCTTTAAAAACCAAAACGGTCTTTTGATGTTTTGGGCAGCCTTAGTTTCTTAGTAAAAATGAATATTTTTGACATATCTTTTGGAATTGTGTGAGTTACATTGCAAAGTAGGTGCGGCAAAAATTGCAAAGTCAAATTCCAATTTTTGAGTCTTCTAGGACGATCCTTGGGTTGCGAGCCGAGATGGGGCAGCTTAAATAAGTAACTTTTTTGAATTTTTTTTTTTTGAAACATGTTCATTACTGAATCACTACTCAAATTTCAAAGTGACTCAAGTCAAAAAGTTTACCAATTTTACAAGGGCAGCCTCCAAAAATTTCAAAACCAATCTTCGCAATGCCCAAAAAAACTTGGGAGACAAACTTTGAATATTATAATATCTCAAATGGTAAACATCCAACGGTCAAATTTTTTATCAGTAATCAAGCATATTCTTAGGTACAAGATCTTACGGTTGGAAGTCTCAAAAAATGAGAAGAAATTGGTCCACACCCCCACAAGTGCTTAGAGGTGGAGAATCGCAGTTTTGAGTTTTCAAGCTCCCAAAAAACACCAAGGAAATTTAGGGGTTAAATTTGTTTTTTGTTTCTTTGTGCTTCCAGGGAATGCTCCAGGGGTGTGCGTACGCACCCCCCTTGGAGGAAAACAGTCATCCTCTTTATTTTTAATTTTTTTAATTTTTTAATTTTTCTAAATTTTTTTCTTTTTGTTTTTTTGTGCCTCCAGGGAATGCTCCAGGGGTGTGCGTACGCACCCCCCTTGAAGGAAATCAGCCATCCATTTATTTTTTTCTTTTTTTTTTTTTTTTTTTTTTTTTTTTTTTTTTTTTTTTTTCTCCACTAGGAATGTGTGCACGCACACCCCTTGAAGGAAATCAGCTAGCTTACCTCTAGCTTAAAGATTAAAAATTTAAACAATCAATAAATTTAAAAAGTAAAAATTAAAAAATTAAAAAGAATTCCATTATTTTGCGAGACATAATAAGTATAAATCCAGATTGCCACGGCTTGCACCACTAGAACAAATTCTACAATTGACAAGGATTGAGAGAAGCACAAATGGTGGAATGATAGGATTGTTATGTTTGATTGATATATTTGAATTAGGTATCAAAAGTTTGATTATAGTATTATCATTAATAGTTTGATTATAGTGTTTACTATTATTAGTATTTTAAGTATGGTTATGAATATTTTGTATAGATTTGCATATAATATAGAGCGAGATGCTCCATATTTTCTCGTTGAATAGCACATGTTGGCCTTATATCTCTTATAAAGTATATTTGTTTCATGAATGCCAAAAATAGTATATATAGAGCCATATGTATATGTACAACATGGAAGTTTACATGTGGTGCACAAAGTAATAAAACAGATGTTGGCAATGTTTGAACATGATAATTTGGCAATGTTCACAAAGCAATAAAACATGATTTGGCAAAAGATTTATTATCAATCAATAGTATTTTTCATTAGTTCAAGTTCTGTGCATGCACGTTATGCACAATCTTACGGAATTAGTGAGAATTATTCACTTATGTACACACATTGAGAAACCAATATTCAATGAAATTGTCACGAAAATATAGCAAAGAAAAAATAGGGATTTTTGGATTTTTTTCCTTCCAAAAAACATTTCTGCTCAAAATCTTGTTGTTATTGAGTGCCAATTAGCGCACTTGGCTGAGTGCATATTTGCTTAATTGCATGTTGCATGAGACTACAAAACATTGCGCCTTCACCTGCAACTCGATCTCTCTACCTTCACAACGTTACACGAAATTCTGAACTAGTCAACACGAGTACTGTATTCCAAAAACTAACTCCCACTACTACTGTTCCTGTTCATCCCTGGTATCAAGAGGCAAAAGTGTTGCCTGACAAATCATAGTAATAGACCCGTTCGAATGTGATATCACTCTTTGAAGTTGCTTATTCTCATGTACAAAGATCCTCGGTGACTTGAAAATCAGAATCAAGCAAGACCGGCATCCTTCAAAACTTTCTCCATCATATCATCGTTGTCCCAAGCCACCTGCACAATAGACATGTATGCATTAATGAACGAATACAAGAGAAGAGAAGCGCAACGGAAGTGACGTGCAATACTTGAGTACGCTACCTCAGGAATATTTTTGTTGAAATGCTGCTCAATTCTTCGCATGTTCTTTTTGTCGTCTTCAGTGACCAGCAAGTTAAAAGCAGCACCTGTCAAGAGAGAATGTGCATGAGCGGCCGATGCAGTAATGCACACAAGAAAGAATGAAAGTGACTAGGAACCTTTAAGCGATATAGGATCACTGTGCATGTTAAGGCATCCTATGCTCGAACAGATAGGAGCAATGCGTCCAATGATAATGCAGGTGTGAAAAATCCTACCTTTGCGGCCAAACCGTCCACTTCGACCTATCCGATGCAAATAAGTCTCGAAATCAGGTTCTGCATAAGCATTCCTGTTCGTAGTATTTTTTATAGGAAGGTCGTAATTGACAACCAAAGTGACCTGGAAAACAAAGGTGATACATTATTCTCCACACCAAATTTAGCACAATCGCAAGAAAAAAGCAAGCCAATAAAAAATTTAGTAAGCCAGTATGAGGAACTTCAAAATAAGATATTTCTTTCGTAAAAACGTAAATACACCTAAAGCAGACTACCTTGCTGTAAGAGTGGGAATAGAAAGAAAAGCATACCTGGGCCTGATCAAAGCCACGAGCAAGAACATCCGTGGCAATCAAAATCTTGGTTTCTCCAGCTCGAAACTCCTTGATCACGCGGTCCCGCTCTTCATGAGTGAGACCGCCTTGTATACTTGTGCATCTATAACCGTCTGCTTCCAGGCGTTTGTGAAGCTCACTGGCACTTCCACGGGTACGGACAAAAATGATGGATTGACCTAGTTTCTCGGCAGCTGGAAAGATGCGGTCTTTCAGCACATCGATCTTGGACCGAGCATCTGGCAACACGATTTGATACTGCCGGATTACATCAAGTGAAAGCTGCTCTTTGTCGACGAAAATATAGTTGGGTTTGGGAATTGTCTTCATTGCAAAGGATTTGACTTTCTCACTGAAGGTTGCAGAGAACAAGAGTATCTGCAAGACAACACGATGAGAGTTAACAGATGATCATTACAACGCTTGAAATCTGTAGCAGGTTAACATGATCAACATGTAGAAACAAACAGTGGCATTGCTTCCTACTCAAAGTACCGATGGTGGACTCACTTGACAGGGTCCTCCACTTCGGACGATGTCTTTCCAAAGTCTAAGCGAGTCATCTTGAAATCCATCCTGTAAACAAGAGATTCTAGAGTGTCAGAACATTCTTGAACCCCAGATTTCAATAAACCATGGTGTTGTCTTCAAAAACCATAACCTACGTTCTTAAAAAAAAAGGTACTTAAAAGATGTGATTACCAATTACAAGTTTTTATGAAGACATAGTTGGTAAATCATCGCGTGTACATGGATCAACAGTTCAATCAACTTCTTATCTCGTGATATGCAACTGCTACGACAAAGAGAAGTTAAAACAATACAATCTTGTGTTGATAGGAACTTACTAAATTAGCAAGGACATTAGAAAATCCTAGGGTAGACATGAAGTAAATACTTACGCAAACCAGGCAACAAGAGAACTTCAAAAGGATCAGAGTCCGCACCTGATCAAGCATTTGATCAGCTTCATCAAAGACCAGGATCTTAATATGCTTAGTGTCAAGAGCTTTCTCCTTCGTCATCCAACGCTTCAGAGTACCTGGAGTGCCTATGACGATTTGATCTACAATTTTTTCACGCCTTGAATGATATAGATGACTACTTGTTTCAGCTGTTGCTGTACATGCCGATGTTATTCCAGTGTATTTCCCCATACGAGTCACTACCTCCTCATTCTGTTTGCACAAACAAATACATTCTGATTAACTGCTCATCAGCATCCTGCAACCGGAACTGCCTTGACCCAGGCTTCCAACACATCGGACAATAGAATGTATTCCAAACCACCTGACGTTCACACACAAAAAAGAAAAGCTTACACCTCATAGTACTTGAGCAATGCAATTCTGTAAACAAAATGTAATGGCATTGAGATGGTCCAGTACCTGGATAACGAGCTCCCGCGTAGGACAAACGCACAGAGCTTGAGGCGCTTTCAGCTTAGGATCAACGCGACTCAGCATGCCCAGGACAAAGCACGTTGTCTTTCCTGAGCCATTGTGAGCCTGTGCAATGAGATTCTGATAAGGAGGTGCCACAATCATAGGCAGTGTTGCAGCCTGAATCTTGCTAGGTTTCTCAAATTTCATCTCCGAATAAATTCCCTGTAGAAGCTCGGGCGACAAGTTCAGCTCTTCGAACGATACCGCAGAAGTATACGGAGTATCATCTGCCACAATCTGCAACATCGAAATAAGTCAGCCTATCCAATCAAAAACCTAATGCGCCACCCTAGAATCTCTCTGGAAAAATATATAGAGATTAGGTTATAGTCAGTAACAGTTCTGAGCACTTGTATGAGCTCCGTAATGCCACTGTTAGGTAGTAGAACCAATGAAATCCCTCACGCACCTTCTTGATTGTCTCTGGCTCCACTATCGTCTCGCTCTTCAATCGCTCAGGCTTATCAACAATATCCTCAGGCTCAGCCACTTTCAAACCGCTGAAATCAGCCTCCTCGAAATCCTCATCACTCCACAACTTCTTCGCAGCAGGAGCTTCAGCAGCTGGTTTGGTAGCTTCGGCAGCTGGTTTGACTTCGGATTTCGGTTCCTCTGTCTTCATCTCAGCCTCCGCCGCGGGCGCGGAATCCTTCTGATCCGCCATAGCAATCAGAAACCCTAAATCGCCCGATCCTTCGAAAATGCGAATACAATCAATGGAATAGATATAGCAGCGCCCAAGTAGTGCTTTTCTTAAATCCCCTAGGTCCTCTGCGTGTAACAAAACAAAGCAAATCAATAAAAACCTAACCTGGCCAACTTTCTGTTTCAATCGAATTGCAAGAACATTCGTGCGTCACATGGAAATAGAAAAGTATGTCAAGAATCGGAAGCAGATTACAACGAAGATGAATTTGCAAGGTACGCGTACGGAGAAGATTGGAGAGGTTGCGATTGATCGAGAGCAGAAAGCTTCGTCCGCCAAATGGACTCTCTCGAGGGTTCAAGCCTAGAGCTCTCCCCCGACCACCGGTCGCCCCCGCTGCCTTCAGCACGAAGTAAAGATTCAGAACACTACGCAGGAGTTGTTGATTAGTGTTGTATGGAGATTAGTGTTATTTATCAAATGTCAAACATTCTACTATTTCTGAATGGTTTTAAATCAGTGTTCAATTTGAATCGTCATTTGTCTTCTCCTGAGGTTGCCATTGCACTATTTCCAAATAATTTCTTCCCCTTCCGAGGAAAGTCTCATGCTCTCACATTTAATGTTACGTTTTGAAAATTAGTGTTGTAAAACTGAAGTGACTTATGACATTTAGTGCTTTAGTTAGCAATTTAAATTTGAAACACTAAACAACGACTCTTGTGTAGTTGACAATCACTTTCTTGAACACAAAGTGTGACCGTAATGTGTTTGTGCATATTAAAGTAAGGGTAGCCTAGAAAAGGGTTTAGCGTTCCCTGGAAATCTAGGCAGCCACATGTTGTGTTCCTAATCTTGTTCCCCCACGTTCCCATTTTGAACCCTAGTTTTCCCCTAAATTCATTTGCTTTTTGGTTTGTGTTGCATCTACTTCATCCGGTTCTCTCTTCATACACTTCCAGCTTCATCCACTTTTTGCTTCATCCACTTTTTACTTCATCCACTTCCTCCCTCACCCGCTTTTTAGTTCACCCATTTCTACTTTACCGACTTTTTAATTCATCTATCTCCTCCTTCATCCACTTCCCGCTTCATTTGCTTTATATCATTCCCACTTTAGATTCCCGTTGTATTCATTCAATTTGCTTCTCTCTTTAAATACTTTTGGCTTTCTTCTAAATTTCATTGTTGATTTAATTATGCTCAATCATTTGACATGTTGATTTGATTTTTCTTAAATACATACTACTTTAATTACAAGATACTCAAACGTATGGTATATTCATTGTATTCTTTCCAAACATATAGGTGGATAGTTTACTATAGACTTCGTTAGTTGACTGATACTTCGTAAGTTCATTTTGTACTAATTTGCTTGTTTGCCTCATTGTACTTGAATGCAAGTTTGTTTGTCACTCATTGGCTACGTTTTGATCATTGAGTTTATCTTGTTATTGGCATTCATAATGCCTAAGGTAAATGTTAAAAATTTAATAATTTTGATTTGTTACATGTAATGAGATTCATGTCATACACGAGGTTCCCAATGGAGCATGTAGGATAGGTACCTATTGATTAAGTTAAATGCATGAACCAATCTTGAGTTGTTTGAATCATTTTGTTGGTGATCAAAAACGTGTTAAACTTAGCATTTTAAACCTTCACTTTGGATAACAATTGAGTGATTTATACCCTACATGTAGGTTCAAATCCTACACTTGTCATTGCCAGCTAGAATTTGTCACCTTAAGATCATGACCAATTTGTTCTACTATTGAATTTGCAATGATGTTTTGTCAACATAAAAAGTGAGAAAATGGATGATATTTGAGGAGCTATATCTCCCTCATCCACTGTTGGATTTCAACTTAATTTTTTGGGATGGCCTCCAATTAGAGTCTAGTCTAAGTGGTAGAAACCTTAACAAGATCGACGATGTTTTGAAGACAAGGCATGAAATTGAATGCAAAGGGTCTAGTTTTGGACTATTTTTCCTTTGTAAAATGTTCGGTAGTTTTTACGATTGCATGGCTTTTATTTGAGCCAAGAAAATTTTTGATGAATTTTTGTTGGGTAAAGGACTTATTAAGATGAAGGTGAACATCTTTCTAGTTGGTGATTTTTTCATTGCAATAGGTATATTGGTAGCATTTCCACCTCAAAGTGAAAATGATGAAATTTTGCAGTTTGTTTTTGATATTAATATGTTATGATACCTCGATCTATAAGGCCTCATGACTCAAATTTTGGTCCACATGATGTTTGATAAGTCTATTACAAGTTTGTACGGTTGAGATTTTAATAGCTTCCCTTGATTTTCATATATGACGATTTCTATGGAAATGTGCTTTTCTGCTAAAAATAGGCTCGGGTGTTTAGGGTTTAACGTGGGCTACCCTTCCTCCCACCAACATGGCGGCCCAAAGAGCCCCAATGGCTAGTTTGTATACAATTTGGAAGAAACCATGAAGTGATGTAAAATGTGTGCTCCAAATTACAGACATTGTGTGTATTTACTCTTAGTGCTAAAATCTTATGAATTTTTTTGTTCACACCATTTCTTGCTTATCTCACTAATTAATTGATCAAATGATATATATGCAAATACCAAGGTAGGGATAGAGGAAGACACTTGTATAAGATGAGTAATAGATTATGAAATACATCGACCAATTGGTGTACATTTATTGTGCTCTAGAATGCTTAAGAAGATCTTCTTACTATAAACATCGGTGGTAATTAGAAATTTCTACTCTAAACATTACACTACATGTTGTGAGACACCAGAATATATCTAAACACCCAATTAATCATTTTATGATTGATGCTAATTTCCAAAAGGTTGTTACAATTAAAAAGAGGACCCTTTTAAAATGTGAGAAATCAGAGTTGAAAGTTTGATGAGTTGCAACATAATGAAATTCATTTCAGTTCATAAATTTTTGTTTAAATATCTATAAGCACAAAAAAACAAAATCTTCTTAGTGTTAGAAAACTAACTTTTATGAGAGACTAATGATATTCTTGTTGATTATTACTAGTCATTCTCATTTTCTCATATCATATGTGACTTTAGCTATTCATATCAATAATCAACCACAATATTAAGAAAAAAATTCTTTTTATTGACATCAAAGTTTGTCTCTTGAATTGATCCAAGAGTTAGTAGCTGCTATACCAAAAAAAAAAAAAAAAACAATTATATGAATGAATTATTGAAATTTAGTTCTTCATTATTTTATGAGAAATTTTACTAAATACACATTTTTTAACACACCTAATATTCTCTCCAAACCTCTTAAACTTTTAAGGGTTAAACTTAGCATTGTAGCTTTCTCTTCCCCTCGTGTGAACGCACCCTAAGTGGGGGAGAGAGATACCACAAGCCTTGGCTTGATGGTTAGGGCTTAGGCCCCCAATGAGGAGGTCGTGGGTTCTATTCCTCCCGCCGGCGTAGTGCGCACCACTATAGTCCACCCAACTATTGTGGGGAGTGCTTGAACCTTGTTGTATGGGTACCTCATAGCCCTTTGGGGGGAATACTATGTCAAGTAGCTTCAAGGCACTAGTAACTAGCTAGAAACTAGCGTAGTTATAGTGTCCACTCTTGAGAGGAGGAAATAGTACTGTTCCAATTTCCCCTTGTCTGGTGACTATGGGGATATTAGCATTACGAACAGACACTTCATTCACGGCAGCCCCTTAAAAAGGACCGGGGAGAGAGAGTGTACAGCAGTAACTAACCGAAGAACTAACCGAAGGAGAATAGTAAACTACAGACAGTAAAACAGACATAACAAAAAGAGTCGTGTTGCCCAAGTTAGCAATGAACGACGCCCATCCTCGTCGTCGTCCTCGTCGCCATATGCCCTCGCATTTGTTGCTTGATTGCTGGCAATCGACTCGCCATTTTGGAATTGCAGCTCTCGATTCCGACTCCTCAGAATTAACGTTTACGATTCTTGTTTTCTTTAGTTAGCTGCAGCATTTCACGGCATTTTTAGGGAGTATCGAGAGAGCCTCAGAGACGGAAAGGTGGCGATGGAGCAGGTCAATTACAGGGGCGTCAGGAAACGGAGCGACACCGGGGTCTATTACTACGAGCAGCGACTCGGCGGCGTGAAGTTATATTCGACGAAAGTTGGTTCCGCTGAAGTAGGCGCACTCTGTTACGACATTGGACAGCGCTACAACGAGTTGGACAAGAACGATGGAAAGGGAAGGAAGCGGAAGACTCTTAACTTCGAGAAGTACTCTCAGTCTCTGACTTTGCAGCGTCTGCCTAAGGACTGTGATAAAGAACGCCTCACGGACATTATATTAAAACAAGCGTTAGCAGCAGCCAAAAATCTTCCCCCCAATTATCTGGTACGTTGCTCGGTTTCTTGATTTTTCTTTCATTTCTGCTTCGATTTTCGCGCGCTCTAGTAATTGTGTGATACATAACCGAACACAGTGTCGCTTGAGGCTTAAGTGGCTAGCAAACGAGTTGCACTTGACGATCGTCTGATTGCACTGCCTTGATTTACTAATGGATGTTTGAACTGAGAGTTGAATGTTAAACCTTTCCCAAGTGAATTGGTTTCCCACTTTTAGTTGATCGCAATCTAAGCTGTTTCTTGATTTTTGTATTCCTGATGTGTGTGTCTATGGCTTTAGGACCGAGTCTGTGAATTAGGTCTGAGAATTTCGCAGTGGGACGGACGAGTCTATGTATCGGCGAGTCCAGTTTTGATGTTCTTGGATATTACCAGTCTACAAATAGGCGGAGACGCTGGGTCGTGCTTGCCGTTCGTCGAACTCAGCCCTGTTGCTGTAAAGAAACTACCAAGAACCCCTCTTGTTCTGTTGCAGAATCAAGACGTGGGTAGTCGGAGTCCGCATCGAAGCTCGTCGCACCATACTGCGCATGTCAAGCCGTTGGGGTCAGTAGAGGGGAAACAGGACTTGCCTAGTGAGAGCAGACATGCTGAAGCGCTGGAGGTTCTTCAGAAGATCCTCGACCCCATCATAGGATTACGGGATTCCCTCACTCGAAAAGTTAATGAAAGAAAACAGTTGGAATCTCTGGTGGCAGGTACGGGGTCTTGTTTTTCACCTGGAAGCTTTCATATGTTTGCCGGTGATTTTGTGATACCGTATGCATCCACGAATGCGCGTTTCCATCTGCTGCTATGTGTAGACCTCGATTTGAGTCTTAGTGCATCCTTTGTGGCGAGTTATTTGATGAAGTACTTGTGCGACCTACCTCTATGCCCTGCAGGTGTCAAGAACTCAGGTGTCATCGATTCACCAGACCTAGGTCGCGACAATTTTCAGGCCCAATTGGCTTGCGTGAAGAAGCTCTTCAGTGCAGATCTTTCTCGGCGGATCGAAGTTGTTGAACAAGAATACAAATCTGAATGTCGGAAGCTGCAGGAGATATTGCAAGGTTCGTATCAATCAGTTGTACAGTTGGTGTGATTTGTACGACGATGAGAACGCGTCGAGATAGCTTGCTGCATACATGATGCTGAATACTGGATTGAGTTGTACACCTGTTTTTTGTTTGGCGTTGAACAGACCACAACTCGAAGTCCGTCCATGAAGTTTTGGTACTTGATGGAGAAACGAGGGGCCGACAAAGAGTAGATGAGAGTGTCAGGCTTCCAAGAGTCATTGAGGTCTGTTCACCTGATGAACATGAAGCGGGCAGCGTGTCGGATGGTGCCAGTAAATGTCTTTGTTCTGCAATCTCTCCTGTTGATACCGAGCCATGTGAGACCGACACTACAATGCTTCCTGTGGAGATGGAGAACTCACAGCATGTTGCTCAGTACGACGAATCTGCTTCAGGTGAAAATCTTGCCGATGCAGAGCTGGTACAGGTTGTTCAAGTGATATTTTGCTTAGACTGTTCAATTTCCACATTCGTAAGAACTAAGCTAACTCGTAGGTGAAATTTCAGGGCGTATGTTGTAATATCAGTGATGCAAGCAATTCCCTCTACCCTAGTAGAATCATATGATGTCTCACTCCGCTGTTCGGTGATCAGATCACAACGCGAAGTTCATTCATGAAGTTTTAATGCGCGATGAGGCTATGACTGGCCGGCAAAGAGCAGATGTGAATGGAGGGCTTTTAGTAGTGCTAGAGAGTTGTTCACCAGACGAGGAGAAAGCAGGCAGTGTTTCTGATGGTGTCAGTAAATGCCATTGTCCTGCACAGCATGTTGTACAGTACGACGAATGTGCTCCAGGTAAAGATCTTGCCGATTCAAAGCTGGTATATGTTGTTAAAGTGATGATTTTGTTTTGACTTTTCAGTTTTTAAATTCGTATGAATGAAGCGATTTCGTGAGTTAGATTTCTGAGCGTATTTTGTTAACTTAGAGATGCAAGCAAATCCTGTGATGTCTCACTGTGCTATTTGGTGATCAGATCACATCTCGAAGTCCGCTTTTGTTGGTTTGATGGGCGATGGGGATATGCCGATGTATCCGCAAAGAGCAGATGAAATGGGAAGGCCTCTAGAAGAGCCGGAGAGTTGTTCACCTGACGAGCCGAAAGCAGGCAGCATGTCTGACGATGCCAACAAACTCTCCAGTCCTCTTGCATGTCCTCCTGTTGATGATTACGCATGTCTGGCCAATATTACGTATCTTCCAGATGTTCCCGATGAGATGGACTTCTTCTCACAGACTGGGCCTCCAATCGAGAACCTTTTTGACTGTCTGGATGACCACACGAGAAACTCCTCATCTCACGCAGTAACTCGATGGGAGTACGAGGAGTGGAGGGGTCTATCATGGCCTGATTCATTTCTTAATCTCGATGACGAGGTCTATATTCCTCCGTCCAGTTGGGCTAGCTCCTCGCCTTCGATCTCTACCGAGAGCTGCATTCCGCTATGGGAACATGACACCACTCTCTTTTCACCCTAGTCAGGAAGTGCTGCTCCTCATCACCTAGATTTCGTTGCATTCCTCTGCGTATTACATGAATTGTGTACATAAGCGTCTTTTCCTTCCCTCCACTAATTTTCGCGGTGTGAAATTTGTAAATGAGAGCCTCCGACTTGTACATACATCGAGACGTAGGGAAGAGGTGAATAACGAGGTTGGACTTGTATGTAGGATGTTCTTCTGGAGGTGGATTGTATTCGTGAAGGCCACCTCTTTTGCTTCGATGGTTTATTAGTTTGTATACCGTCTATGAGTGAGTAAAGGACGTGGGTTGCCCCCCCACCTGAAATTTTCAAATGTGAGCCCATGTATCTCAAAGCCGTTTCTAGGTTCTGCTATGCTTCAAGATGTATCTTTGTTAATTAATTGTTCAAAGAAAGTTTCTGGCGTTCGATAGAGATAGAATGTATGGTCATGACAAAAGCTGCACATTCTCAAGGTTCTGTCTATCAAGGTATATGCCAGACTTTTTCCTTGTCTGCGCACCGCTTACAACCCAGTCTGGAGGCAATCGTTCTATGTTTGCACGCACTGCATTAGTGTTTTGGAGGTCAAAGCCCTTGTGCTGTCTATTGCGAAACAATGTTGTAGGAATTGGGGCCTTTTCATTCAGCTTCAGGTCAGAATCTGGCTCATCCTATATCAAACCCTAAAGTCGACTGAGGACAGATTCCCGCTTTGATCAGCCTCTCGTTTTCTAAGTTCAACTCGCTTCGCATGAATTTTGAAACCTTTTGCACAAATTGTAGAGTTTTTTCATTGCTCTTCAAAAAATTGTTTCACGCTTCAAAATTCCTCATACTTTAGGAGATATTTAGGGTTGAAATTTGATAACACTATTTGAAATCTACCCAAACTGGGGTATGTGGTCTTTTTTTCTAAATCTACCCAATAGCAATTAAAATTGCAAGAGACTGTAAAAATTCACCAAGAATTGAGATTTTACTTCTTTTCATGTTTCAGTTTTTGTACATGTGAAGAAGGTTCTAAGGGGTAATCTCATTGTTTGGATTTTCAATCTTATTATTCTTCACATGCCGATTTTATTGTCAAAGACCGGCATTTGTACCAGCGTTTTTTTTTTTGGCGACAAACTGACAGATTCCCTTTGCTGTCAAACATGGGTTAGGTCATATTTTGGAAGGAAGATATGTTACTGGCCAAGAGGGGAATCTGGCGAACGAAAAAAGAAGCCCTGATTTGTACTTGAATTTTAGCATACCTCCATGTGAAAATTCAAGCATTTCTTCATGTTTAATAGGTTGCACGTCGGTGAAAATTACATTGCCATGTCTTAACTCACCTACGAAGAAGAATGTGAGAGCCTCACATCAAAAATGATTTTTTTGGCCCTCAAAAAACTAGTCACCCTGCTAACAACAGGGGATAAAAACTTTTTGTCCAACTTTGAACATTATGATCTCACATTTGAATTCATTATTTGAATATGACATTTGATATACATATACACATACAAGTCAAGTACTAGATCTTACGGTTCTGTACCTAAAAATCTGTCAAAATCTAAAAAATTTTACCTTCCATAGAAAGAGGGTAGTTTATGCCAATTTTGAGACTTTCTGGCAGGATTGAAGCAAGTCCACTATAGTGGTTAACCCCTATACATCTCAACCTATCTTTAATACCTAAAAATCCTTGTGTTTTTGGAAGCTCTTATACCAAAAAGTGCCACTCAGACTTGCACTTTTCCAAAGTATGAGTTTATGGCATGCATTTAGTTAAGACAAATTTTGATTTTGAGTTTTCAAACAAAAGGCATGTTTTACCATTGCAAGCCAGTTATGTGAAACCAAAAATAATTTCTCATGAAAATTTTATATATGATCATGATCCTAAGATGAAAAACAACAACTTCGAAGCAAGAGAAGAAGTTTTCGGAGATTATAGAAGAAGTTAGGACCATTCAACATAGGGGGCAAAGAGGCTGATACAACATGTTTGGAGACTAGAGTCACACCTCCGCGAGGAGTATTTGTTTTTTGAACTGCGTTCGAAGCATGCTCAAAACAATCAAGGAACCATTGGGCGCATTATTGAGGGATCTTGACAACAACCTCCACGAGATCAAGAAGACTAGAGAAACTCTTGTGGTGGGAGTGGCCAATGTGTGGATATTTTAAGTTATGAGGAGAAGTAGCATGAGATTGTACCTCTCGATAATTGATAGAGAAGGTGCACTACGTGCAAGTCAATATGCCATGCAAATTGCAGTCCTACGCGGATAACAATAGGTGTCTTTCAAGGCACAAACTTGACACCCTAGGCAAAAACTGAGGGGATATTCTATGCCAAATTTTTGGTGTCAAATGACACGTGACTCCAAATTTTGAGTGTCCCTATACAATTGCACTTGTATAGGGACAATTGATAGGGACACCATAAGTAAATAGGAACAAATTTAAAGTAAAAAAGTCACAAATATAAGTATTACATGCTATGATTCTAAAAATCAAATTTATGGACCATATCATTTTTTTGAATGTTTCGGTTTGAAATTTAGATTACACATGTCTTGAAGCAACGACCTTTTACTAGCAGAAGAATTGTCCGACTTCCGGCAATGCCTCAAATAGTCGAAATCCAATCGTAATGGACACTTTTTCTTTAAGAATTTCATGGCACACAACTTTAACTTAAATTATTGAAAATCAAAGTTGTTGAAGTGATCTTGCCATTCCTACTCTCATTTGTGCCTCCAAATTCTAAATTACCAAACTAGACCATAACCTAGACTTCATAGGATTCCGAGTGAAGAATTCTCTTTAACAAGATGGTGGAACAACTTGCAGTAAATCAGTTATGTAAGAGTATGTTCCAAGATAGACAAAATTAAAATATTGAACCAAGCTAGGCACATTTCAAGACCAAAACACAAAGTTTGTAAAAGCGTATATAGAAAATATCTAAGCTTCAATCGCAAAGCATGTGAGCGACATATTTTTCTTTCCCTCAAGGGAAAAGCTCAAAAACTTTGAAGCCATAAACAAGCACTTCATTATAAAAATGTTCAGTCGCTGAGAAACTAATGGGTCAACATAATTTAGTAACATCGAGGTGCTTTTATTTAATTTTGAGATCCCTCCCCCATTCACTATCTCACCTTAACCACATTGGCATGTGCATTATACCAAATTCATGTGAATGACACAATATTACATGATGTAATGTATGTGAACACAACATTCTTGTAGACGTCTAAGAAAATTATTTTGTGTTAAGAAAATTATTTTGTGTTCATTCTTTGCTTGGGTATGCGATTTCAAAATTCTTGCTTTTTTACACATCCAACCCCAAATGATTACTTTTTTGTGTTTTCGAGGAAATTTTTCATATATCGTTAAAATCTAAAGAGTTGTCTTATATCTCATACATTTTGAACTTATTCACTCTCATAGCTCATATTTGCCAATAATATCATTATGCCCTCACTTATTCTCAAATTGTGCTCTAAAACGAAGTTGATTGACCTTTCTTTTTTCTAAATTTTTCTGTAATGTAAAAGATCTATTTTTCTTTACCATTTGGATTTTTGGTACAAGTATCTTTTAGTTGCTTCTTCTATTTCAAAAGCCGGCCTCTGTATTTAATAATAACGTACTACCATGTGAATCTAAGTCTAGAATTTCTCTAGGTTACATTGGTCATGTGAAGGTAAAAGTTTAGGTGAGAAAATGTAAACATAATCTTAACCCACCTAGGGATAAGAATATGAGTAGCCTCAAATATTTACTCTTAAACTATTGGTTATTATGGCCTTTTAAATACTACTTCCCATTCTTCATCGAACCAAAAAGAACCTCTATTTCAACCTCGCATTGTACCATTGGCAACCCTGGTTGGATCCATAGTGACCTTGACAGTTGGCAGTTTCATTTTCATGTATTGTACATGATGTTGTATAGGTACAGATCCTCTTGAAGCCCAGATTCATGTTTTCTACGACATGAAATTTCACCTTGAGCCATACACGTAGACCATCTGACTTTAGCACTGAATCATGCAAGTTGATCATTCAATTGTATCTTGAACTAACTAACTCTCTCATAATCGAAAAGTGGAATGAAAAATGGAAGAAATATCTTCAAAACTGACTTTTACACAACTAGAACTGACCATCAAGTGCACTACTAAGCAACAAATCCATTTGTATGCTACATTAGAGTCGGTTCCTATGCAAACCGAGACGGACATTCCTCACATGGGCAAATAACAACGCGGAGGAAAACAAGTTAGTGTTCCAACATCAACACTCAAAAAGCTGTAAGTTCGGGTCATGTTTGTCTACTTGTCCTCAAAAGCCCTACTATTTTCTCCATTGTTAAGTTAGTGAAGGTCATACACTATACTATCAACAGCCCCAGTCCCAGATGATTGTCCATTTATACACGGTCTACACACATAATTGCATGGTCTGACTGTAGAAATAGTCAACTTGAAATCTTGAACAATTTGATGTTTCAAGCAAAATTGATTCCTGTAATTGTAACTCGTAACCATGGACAGATTCTTGAGCAAAGCCCTACTGCTTCTGTTAGGAGTTTATTCTTACTCAACCGGTTGGGTCGTAAACCTCGACATCTCCTGCTCCTCCGATGGCATCCACCAATTCTTTGACTCTGCTCACCAAACACCTTGTCTACAAACAATGGTAGGATCGTGTACAGTTTGCAAAAATGATACATCATCAAATTAACTAAACGTGTTTAAATTAAAATGGTTTGAATGTGTTGTAGTATGCATACACTGCGACGGGATCAACCCTCGACATTCCTTCTTGAGAGTCAACTACGAGATATGCAGATCTCTCGCCGCTTCCGTCAGAGTGAGAGAAAAGTAAGGGAACAGGTCCGTGATCCTCAAATGGTGCGGTTGCACATTTTAACCGAAAGCAATAAATATTCCATTGGAAAACTCGACTATAAAACAACATTTGAGAAATGTAAAAATTGCAATGTAAACATTTGAGCAGTGTAAGCTGAATTAAAAAAGAAAAATAGTTGATTTGGTTGAAGAGAAACACCGAAGTGTAGAACTGGTTGCGATAGCCATAGTGCGAGCAAAGCTTTCTCACATTGTTTCCAAACTAAGTAATCAATTGCTACAAACAGTGATGAGAAATTCAGAAATGAACTCGAGTGTTTACAATGCTGGGTTACTTACACTTGTGTGTCTCACGTGAGTTTAACTTCCGTCCAATTCCACCATCACCTGCTGCACGTAAGCTGCCGCTAGCTCCCCACCTGCTCCTTCTTCATCCACACCTATGGCTTGTAGGCCGCGCATACTACTCTTCACCTTCCTCAAATAGAACACAAGTATTCTTGCCTTATTGTATGGAAATTCAAATCATCACTTTCAATGTCCTCAAGGGAAGAATTTCAGGAAGGATGTGGTCTACCTCTCGTGTAGGCCAACGCCTCAATCCAAACTGCCTGCAAGCCCTCACAGTGTCTCCAGTGGAGACACCCAACTCCCTTGCCGCGACTACCCCAGTCAAGTGAAAACATGTCGACACCTTCAAAATTGTTAACTGCGGATGCTGTTGTTTCGGTTGGATTGTGTAGGAGCCACCCAGAATAGGTGCTGCACTGCTGCATGGCTCCTACAAAATCCAACCCAACCGAAACAACATCAAAGAGCTCATTCTAACGGCAAATGCATTAGGAAACTTATTCAAACAAGAACAACATCACGAAAATTGATCACTCAAGGAACAAAGCCACACGAGTTGCATGATCTCGTATCATTGAGGGGTTGAAGCGGCTCACCATTGTGTTGCGAGTTCGGTTCACAAGAGCTTGTGTACTTCTTACTCTTGGCGTGTTTGGTGAATGCCGCTCACTCTCCAAATCTCTCATCTAACGATCAAGTGAGCGTGCTAATGGCGTGCTAAAACATGGCGTGAAGCTCACTCTCCAAATCTCTCATCCAATGATCAAGTGAGCGTGCTAATGGCGTTCTAAAACATGGCGTGAAGCTCACTCTCCAAATCTCTCATCTAATCATCAAGTGAGCGTGCTTATGGCGTGCTAAAACATGGCGTGAAACTCGGGTGAAGTTTCGGTGAGCTTGGCTAACCCTGCGTGAAGCCCAAGTTAGCCGGGATGGGATAGTGGGCAAAGCTCTCATTAGCCCCAGTACGGCAAGGAATTGACATCTTGCAAGCTAGTTCTGCCACTTTGCAAATTAATGGGTACATGAGATCATGGCCACGTGCAAGTAACCGTGCACTACTTCTTTGTAACATCATATTGGCTCATTATTAGAGTCTATAATACAATTGTGTATTGTCATGTCGTAGGAAAAATGTTGTAGTTCATCATGGCACTTTGCTTAATTTTAATGATATTATTGATTCTACTTTGATTTAAAGTTTATTTGGAAATGTGTAGCATCTTCTACAATCTTGAAGGTATTGATCCATAAAAAGGTTGGTATATCAATATTTCTTTGATTTTTAATAAATTTGCATACCTTTGGTGTCATAATAGTAATGGTACTGTTGGACATTATTGACTTGCCATAATAATAGAGACTAAGGCCATTTGAAAGTCTTCTTGTAATGAGGCTCACACACATAAGCCACTTTGAAGATAAGGTTATAAAACCCCTTGCCTCAATCCTTCCAAATTTCAATCAATCAAATTGCAAGCAATACAAACTTATACCTCATTAGTAGAAATGGGTGTTTACTATGATTGAGATTTTCCTTAATGGCTTAACCATAACTACATCATGAATAGTAGAATCTAGAAAAGATATGGGCAGACATGTTGTAAAATTGATGTATTTTATCAGTGTCTCTATTTACCAATCTTAGGGGCTCATGTTTTATCCTCATATTCAATATAGTTAAAATATTAATTTCAACAAAAATGAAACTGAAGTACATAGCAAGTATCAATTAAGACAAACGAAAGACTATAAGACGTAACCATTTTGAATTACAGAAAAACATGGAGGTTTTTATACCTAAAGATAACCAACTAGAGAGTTGTTTACCTTTATCTCAATAACACTCTTATGCAAATAAAGCACACTCAAAAAGTATTTATGCTCCAATATTATCTTTGCAATGGTGACAAACTCACAACACCCCCACAGGCTCACAGTTAACCCCTAAAGGTCCAAGAAAGCGGAAATCGCTTTTTGGAATTTCCGCCGGGAGAAAATTCAGCCAACTTTGACCATTATAATCTCAAAATTGGAGAAAAATTAACGGTTCAAATTTGACATTCGAGAAAAGGGTCAAGTTAACTTCAAGATCCTACGGTTGGATCTTCTAATCAATGCTTAGATTGAGTTTCTTTGCACCTGAAGTAGAAGAAGGTTCTTTTGATAATTTTAACAATTTTGTATCAAGGACCTTTAGGGGTTAAAGAAACACAGTCCCTGAGCCAGCCTCAAAGCTCCCTTTTACTGAAATGCATGCCTTGCCTTCAAAACATCTTAGAATGATTCAAGTTTTAGCAGAAGAAGTAGAATTGATCAAATTTGAAAATTGGGTGTCTTAGGACACTCATGGAGGCAAAATACACCCCAAGGGTGTCAAATTTATGCCTTGGTGTCCTTGACTGTGACGAGCCATGCAAGAAACTCGAGGAGAGTCTGAAAAACTATGAGTGTTTAGGGCGTTTCGCAAGCCGGGCTCAAGCGAAAGCAAGCTTATCACAGTAGTGGATGTGAACGAGGAGCTTGAGAAGCTCGTTAAGCTGAGTCTGAGTGGTCCGGCGCTGATGGACACTGTGGAAAGCGAGGCCGATTTGGAAGAGATTAAAGCGTATGAGGAGGTTTCGCATGTGGGGGAGGGTTCATAACTTACTCGAAGCACTTCTTGTGCTAATTCCCTATCCGGGGTATCAGATTGAAAGAAACTGAGACAGAACGCTCAGGGAGCTTTGAGGCTGGCTACGCACTGAGGGTCGCTAATGCTACTGGGCAGAGTTACCCATTTGCCCAGAACTCAAGCTTGAGCTGCTAAACCCTTACAATCTTGGAGATTGCCTGGAAGATTGTGCTCCTCAGAATGATCCAGTGACTCGGTAACTCCGCACTCAATGTCTTGTTCTCTGGCTGCTCTCTCGGGTGGCAGGATTGCTGCACTGGCTGCTCCGATTGTCAAAAGCGGTGGTTCGAAGCAATTGCACTGAAGTATATATCCTCAGTGCAGGGCGTTGGCTTCCTGGTAGCTGGGTCAGGTTCTGGATCTCAGGACTTCTATCAACTCAGTTGGAGATCACTCCTTGTATCCTAGTGTAGCTGATCAATAGCACACGCAAGCCATTAATTTGTAGACTTTTGGCAATACAGGTTGATGCTCTTCTACTAAATGTTGTCTTCATTAAGCCATTCAGACTTTGCCGAGGATTGCGTCGTAGTGTGTGATCTTGGATTCAGACGTAGGCCAACCTCTAATTTGTGGCATCCGGACATATCCTGCTTTCTGCTTTCTCTTGACGAATGCAGCTACTGTGCAAGGCAATCGATCAGAGAACAGAGTAGCTTAGAACTGAAGCTCAACAAGTACTTGATCTCACAGTGCTCTCCCCAGTCGGCGTCTGCTCGTGTTGGCGTCGTACGTTACGGGTTCGTGTCCCATTATGAATCTACAACCAAAGTAAAGGGAGATGCAGAGCTTTGGAAGATGAAAGTCCAGATCGTCCAATTCTCGATTATATTGTGGACATGGAAATTGATAGTAGCCATACAAATGCGCTGCCTTGTCACGATGTGAACAGATCGAGGTCCGGTGTTCATAGCGCAGCCATGTCATTATTGATTTTGATGTGCAGAGCATATGACGGTGGATTAGTAATGGGAAGAGAGATGGCCCAGAACGCACTGGCGATTGATTGTCGACTTTTGTATCATTCACCTTCAAGGTCGTGGGCACTGGTGTCACCGTTGGCAGAAAGGTCGGTGTCTCTGTCCTCGGCAACAATTTCGAACTGGACTTTGGGAAACTAGTAGATTTATTTTAAGTATCTGGTTACTACTGGTTTTTCGTCATCTGCAGCCGATACCATCATCCATTTCTTTGGGTGGTTTCCGTGAAGTTATCGTTGTGCGATTCATAGCTAAATATTTGCAACATCACTGTATTTATGTTATGTCACCACCGTTTTCCAGCACCGTTTTCTAATTAACTTGCCACTCTCTGTAATATCACTCTGTTAATTAAGAAGGCTCTCTTGAAACATTGAAGACTCAAGCCACTTCCGCATTACATCCGAGGTGAGGCCACATGTTTTCGGGAGAATAATTTTCGATTCTGAGTTGAGTCACAATACGATCATCGAGTTAACTTTCTCAGAAGATAAATACTCACAAAAATTCTTCTGTGAGTTGCCAACTTTGTCATTATGAAATGAGACTATTTGATGCAAAAGGAAACAGGGGTGGACTGACTACTTACCTGTACAATTGACGCACTTTTTACACATCCAGCCCCAAATGGTTTTTTTTTTTTTGGTGTTTCCGGGGAAATTTTTCATATATCGTTAAATCTAAAGAGTGTTGATCCTTTCCAGGATTATTTTCTCAACAGTAATGAAGTCAACTGCTTGACCTGCTTCACTTTTTCAGTGTTTTCCCAACAGTATTCTACATGAGCGGAAGGTAGGCGCCTCCGTGACCTCGTCTAAGAATGAGAGGTCCTGCAGTTTCCGGCACTCGGTCCAGCAATTGCATACACGATTCCACAACATCTGCGAACCCAGTGGCCACAGTGGCGAGTCGGACTCGGACGCGGATGTCGAGCACTTGTTTCAGCAGAGTGCGCATGGACTTTCCCAAGTGCCTGGAAAGCTCCATGGGCACTGCCCCGGGAGTGAGCCACTTGGTGAAATCCATCTGATACCCGCGAGCGGAAACCTCGGCACGATAGAAGCGAGCCAACTCCATGAGCATTGTCGCTGGAATAGGCAGCACCGCAACAAAATCGTTCAGGAATTGGTCGATCCTGCTCGACTGCAGCATCTGATTCCACAGGACGGGTACCCACTCTGCAGACTGATTCAAATCGTATGCCTCCGCCACTATTAGAGCCTCCGCGAACCGTGCTTGTTCGACAAGCAGACACCTCGCGTTTGTCTCCGTCAACTTCAGCCATCGAAGCTCTGGCATTCGGAGCTGCAGGGACAAAATGCCGGCTTGCGCACAACACCAGCCCGTGCTGAAGCCTGCACACATTGCTCAATCGTACCAAGAATCGTGCACATCAGTCGACATGTATCGGATGGAAAGCCTGGAATAATTAAGAGCTTGGGGTCATTATGTGCACCTGCATCAATGGTCGAATAAAGATCAGCTGCCTCCACGAATAAGCTCATGGCGTCTAGCAGCTCTTCACTGAGCTCAGGGTCTGGGTGCTTCACCCACCACTCCACTCCCCTTTCCGCTCGTGCCTTGAACAATGTTGCCATCTCATGCGTCATTTTGAGCTGATTATACGTCTGCATGTAATTGGATCCACGAATGATTCAGTGTCATCAAGGAGATTGTGACTTTGAAAGTTGGATGGATAATGATCACGTACCATGGTCAAAAGATCTATGTCAAAATGACTGAAGTTGTCTAGAGATGAAAGAATGCCGATGCGCAGGCCTTCCACTGCACGTTTCGATGCTCTATCCGCGTCAACTACATCAACCCATGCGAGCTTTTGTAACAGCAATTCCAGGTGCCCACTCTCTACCACAATATCCAGTATAAACCTCATCGCGGGGAGGCTACGAAGTCCAACTAAAAGACTCGTGAGTGAAGCGAAGTCAGCCTCTGCGTAATATGCATCCACCCTTCTTGCGATTAATCCCACTAGTACATCAAGCCCATCGAGACACTCGGAGGAAGCGTAATACTGGTATGCCAGAACCAAAATATCCACCTGCCAGAAGTAAGGAAGCGTTAATTGAAAGAAAGAAACGTCAACTCTGTTTACGGTCCAATCTAGAGACAGGATGCTCGGATACCATCCCAAGGACAGAAGCAAACCCAAGGAGTTGCTAACTGCATACACAAAGCATTATACCTCACAGGAATGCGGCATATCTCGGGAACTGACTACGAGACGCATAAGAGCATGCCCAATCTCGGACTGTGTTGGACACAGTAGGGCCCATTGTTTGAATTCAGAGACCCTCCAAAGCAGCGGACCCGGGCCGTCGTCCGGTTCAGTCATTTCGGAGTAACCACCACGATAGGCTGCTGCAAGACCCTGGCCATAGAAACATGCAAACTTTCGACGTTAGAACAATCCTAAGACATCAAATAAGCATGGACACAATCAATCGGTTCAAATTTCAGCTGCCAGTGCACTGAAAACGTGACTGCACATCATTTCCCTTGCGACAAGAGTCTTTTGCATACATACACATGTTCTTGGTTCAACTCGCACCTTGTAAAATGTTTCGGAGAGAACCCGAGCGATAGCAGGAGCTGCCATGGAATGAGTCGTAACGAGCAATGTCGCTTCACTGAGAGCTTCGTGGCCTTGAAAGGAAAGGAGCTGTAGCAGCTGTATTGGAGGTTTCTCAAAAGCCTCCATGAACGGCAACCCCAAGACCTTGGAAATTTGAGCAATTGCTGCAATCCGTTCGCATAGACCTCGACCGCATCCTCCCCGGCAAACCTCCGCAGCTGTCTTCAGTAGCTGCAATCACATGATTCAGGACGACCCTCGAATTTTAGCTCGGGAGATAAAGAACGACGACTCTGCTGACAAAATCGACATAATGAATCGATTGCCTATTTTGACTTACCTGAAGAGGACTGCCTGATAAAGTAGTGCTAGAATTTGTAAGAGCTTCCACGACTCGAGAATGAAGGAGGTCTCGCAACAAAGATACGTCCACACCAGGTTCTGGAATGTTGGCAATCTTCTTGGCATCTTCTACAATTAGTAACTCAAGAGGTACGTACCCAGGTGATAGCTTCTGCTGTAGTTGCTTAGCTGCTGCGACCTGGCCTACCTCTATGAGCGCCAGAACTGCCCTCTCAACCTCTCCTTCTTGAATACGCTCTTCCCAGTTGCCTGACTGAAGACTCCTTTGGATGCCACGATGTTTAAGACTGCTCACAAATGGCTCGGACTGATTTAGAGAAGTCAGGTCATTAGAGCTTCCAGCAGATGAGACACCACTCTCTCCTTTCGGACCCTTCGCTTTCTGAGTTCCTCCAAAAGGCGAACGGGGAAATTCATCGTCTTGACTACCACTCAACTTAGAGTCTAAGACAGTTCCATGTGAATCTGGTATCACGGATGTGTGCTTAGAATGCTTCACCTTCCGTCTAATTTTATGAGGGGACGAAGAATGACCCCGTCTACTTGAGGAAGTGGAGGTGTCTCTGGTGGCAGAAAGATGTTCTGCTCGATTCCTTAGGCGCATGTTTCTCATGTGCAGATCAACTAATGCCACAGTTTCGGCAGTTCTATCTACTGGGCTCATTGATGAACTTGCCCTAGAAGTTCCGGTAATGGACATCTCCGCCGAGGTTAGGTCTGGTACATTTTGCAGTTCCACTTCTGCCTCAACTGCAAGGAGCCATATCCGAATCTCAAGCTCATGCAGTAAATGCATTGGATACATGCTGGAATCAAGCAACGAAACGCATTGTTAGCAAGGGACGACAATGCTGATTGCTGATGGCTTCGCATCCAACTGGAGGTAAAGTACGTGTTAATAAATGATTAAAAATTCCATGGTTAAATCTATCATACTTACCTCCCTTGCGATACATACTGAAATACATATGGTAATGAATTCAACAGCGAGCTCAAACCATATTAGTTGAAGGAACAAGACGAAAAGAATCAGGGTGAGGTACTTGCGGTGAAGAGTTGGTGAGTGAGCCACTGAGCCACTGAAAGGCTAGCAACAAAATACTCTGCAGCTCAAGTGTAGAGACGTCGCGCTCAACAACATCTGCATGCTTCAAGAAAAATGTGCCTGCTTGTAATGCAGGAAACGAGTGTCTAACAAATAATGCTTGACAGTGACCCCACAAGGCGGCTCGCTCCGTCTGCACGTCCCACAGTAACTCCTTCCACTCTGCCACCATGGCTTCCGCCTGCCAACCAAAAGTGGTAGAAGTTTTAGCTTTAGGAAAACAGAATTTCGTCAAGATAGGCACCTGACATCGATTGCAATCCACGCGGTAATATGCTCGTTACATATGCACCACCTGAGCACCTATATCTAGTTCACACTCAACAGGAAGACTAATAATATGAGAAGGCACTTAACACGAACGCAAGCTGGCTATTAGTAGGTAATTGATAGAACCTGTGTTTCTGTGACATGGTGAAGAGCGGAGCTGGTTCGCAGGCCTTTGAGGTCAAGTTGCTGCGCCCACATACGACCCTCATCCCACATACCACTTGCTTCCAATGACTCCAGCAGTTCGTCATCACCTGATTTGGCACCAATACAGGCGTTGAGAAAAGAAACAACTTCACAAGATATTGTCATTGCTCTTCATAATTTTAGTTCAGGAGCACCAGCGGCCATTATTTATCAGGGGGAAAGTTATTCACACATGACAACGTCTCATCAGAAAAGATAGGTATAAAAGTAATCCTCATCTAATTTCTACTGAGGCACTTCAAGCACTTGACGAGAATCACAAATACTATTGAAGTAAGCATTTGTTCTGTATCTGAAATGGACAATGGATGGATAATTTGAAGAGTAATACCAAGATTCGGTCCATCCGCTACAGTTTCTTTCCCTATACAAAGGCATGGCTCCACCAGTTGCAATTTCCAAGAGTACCGCTTGAACTTTAGCGTAGCTGCGCCAGAGTCACAGAAGTCTACCGCCGAGAGAAGCTGGAGCAGACAATGACGCTCATACACTGAGGGACAGGCCTCAAGCATAGATTCCGCAGCAGCAACTGCAGTTCTGGATATCCAAGAAGTTCCAATCTTATTTGTTTCTTGCTTCAGAAGAGCGGAAAATAGTGTCAATTCAGCGGAAGCTTCTCTGAGACGCATTTGAGCGAAAGCCTGCATACATGGTAAAGTAGAAACATGAAATGCAGCGGCAACTGGCTGATAAGTTACAACTGTCAGAAGAAAGTGAGGAATTATGCATCAAGGAACGGGTGCAACAATCTCATGCAATCGTCTTATGTACCTGAAGGAAACGTATGTAGGGTAGGATAGGTGATTTTGGCTCAAATAACTCAAAAGCCTGCAAAAGTAGAAGAAACAGTTGTTGCTCACAGAGCAATGCCACCAATTCTCCAAGTGAATCTTCTGTAGCAGTCGTATCTCCATTCACCTGCACATAAAAGCCCATACAATTTCAGGATTCTCTGCAACCGACCAAGAAAGGTACTTCTTAAGGAGCTAACACTTGAAAGAAGTTAAGGAAGTGCAGGGCACTTTTGATCCGGCAGCGAGTGTAATTAATTGATCATCACTAGAATCTAGCATATATTTGTGAGGCAACACGCAAGGAGCCAGGTAACTGGAAAATCAGACTGGAAAGATTACGCACTCCTGAGCAAGCATACCTTCATGTCCAAGATTTTAAAAATGGGGACCTCAAAGGAGGACTTTTTGGATTTGATAGCGTCCTCCTGGAAAATTTCTTCCCTCTTATCCAGTGATGCAGTACCGTCCGAAAAACAGCGTTGTCTCTTTGGATTACTACGATCGAAACGAATCACCGGAGGATTGTTCACCTCCATATTTGTGAATTCAACTGCAGCAGTAACTGAGGAAACAAGTTGTTCAACAGTTTTACTGTTTGGATCCTTTCCAGAGCATTCCCTGTATACAGATTTATCAGAAAACCCAATGGACAGAAAGGTTGATTGTAACAACCATCACATCTAGACTTTCGAGAGGGCCTTGCATTTAGTAATATCAGCATATCCCTGATGACCCCAGCATACCAACTAAGCAAGCTCATCAGTACTTAGACCAGGCGTCAAGTGGTGCAAGTATTGAGATCCTGGGAAGTAACCACGAAACTGTTCAAAGGAAACGTATGAGAACTCTAACTACGTGGTAAGAGCCCAAACCTCGCAGCAGTGATCTTCAGCCATATAAATAAGCACGAAACTGACTTCACGTCATCAAAGCATAAAGCTACAATAGCAAGAATCGGCCATTGAAGTTCTTTCGCTTTGGCAAGTAATTTAGCACCAGGGCATTCTTCACCCTCATACTCTGCCAGCAAAGCAAAAAGTTCCACTGGTATTGTAGAATCGTGAGCATGAGGCCGTATCTTCGATTGTGCTGGATTGTGAAGGCTCTTCAAGACGGTCAGTAAATGACACTTAAGCCGGGGGTCTGCAATCTCGTTGGAAGCCTGGCAAAAGACGACGAAAGCACATACAGGCTCACTAAACATTTCTGTTCTTGCCAAGAACTAGACGATTATAACACGGTTGAATAAGACAGCTCCAAGTTGGCAAGTTTGATATCAGAAGCTTATGAAGGAAGGCTGATAGAACAAACCAGGTCGAGAAGCACTTCAAGCGGGCAGCCGATTGCTTGAGCTTCAGCCAGAAATCCTACCTGATCAAAACAGAGAGGTCAATCTCCATGATATCTGAACGGCTTCAATTGAGAAATATCAAGAAGGTTCAACCTCAATGAACTCAAAACTAGCATAGACTTTGTATAAAGCAGCGAAATTGACTTGGAAATAAAACAGTATGTCTTTCAAAAATGTTAAAATTCTGTTATTTGTCCAAAGGTACGTGTAAGCATGTATGAATACCAGATGTGTATCAGCATGCACACGTACTTCGATGAAATCCTAGGAATTCCTACAATTGAAAGATGGAAGAATGAAAGCAATAGATTGCAATCGTGGAGGACGTGAAACACGTGTAATCGTACCCAGTCATTGTCACGAGCAAGATTCACGAGGTATGTTGTACTCAGAGGGAGTTCATGTCCACGACAAAAGGCTGTGACAAGGCTCCATTGCTCACTTGAGGACTGCTGGAACACTCTAGCCTCATTACCGCTGCCAGTGTTTAGTTGCCATGAACCCGAAGTCCTATTTGCAGACTTTGAGCCATACTCCATCAACGTGGCCTGTTCCAACATTTGCAAAGTTGCAGCAAGACCTGCGTTGGACTTGGACATTGATTTTGAAGACCGAGTGCTAGAGGTCGTAATATTGTTCGTACCATATTCGTCCGTGAGTGCCTTTACAAATGAAGCAATGGAATAGGATCTTTCTCGTGACTGATGTGTACCAGTCGAAGATGCCCACTCCCGTTGCTCCTTGGCTCTTAAATACCTTGATATGCGTTGAAGAGCTGCAACGTCCACTCGTAGCATTTGAGCAGAGACTCCGCAAAGCTCAAGGAAAAGAGAGCACGCAGCCAGTATGATTGAATTTTCAAAATTCGAAAGAGCAAAAGGATAGATCTGCAATTTAGAGTTACACATATTAGTAATTATGACCAGGTTGGCAGTAACTGTATCGATAAGGAGGGCACGTTAAGATCCAAGTGCTTGGCGCATCTTCAAAATCATTAGGTACTAAAAATAAAACCAAGATGCAGGATAGAAGGAAAATGATAAGCACTAGAAAGCTCATAAATACATCAGATTGACACCTACCGAAGCAACTAGAGCCTCCTCGTTATCCGTTAAGCTATCTAAAAGGTTCGAAGAGTCAGGAAGTTGTGAAGATTTTCCAGGTCCCTCTAACTGGGTTCCCAAGGAGTGTGCTCGTGACGCAAGTAACGTGTTGAACGCTGCCAATGGACGGCCTCGTCGCAAATAATGCTCCATACCAGGTTCAATCTCCTGATTAGCACAAAATGGCTCAGAATCTCAAAAGAGAGCAAGCTAACTGTAAATAGTCAGTAGGCAAATGGAATCTTGCACAAACTAGGGTAAAGTGAGAATGGTAATCACTGTACAAAACTTCCAAAGCTCGAAAATGGTCGCAGATGTGCTCTATCACATCACTGAACGTATAAATGAATAGATGCATAAGGACAAGGATGTTGTTAGAGGTGATGAACCTCGGTTACGGGAGCATGAAGTTCCTGCTGAATAACTGACTGCAATCGATCCTCCCATTCAAGTGCGTCTTCCTCATGTGTATCAGCTCCGAACTCCTGATCATTACTTCTAAGATTTCCGACAGACAGATTCCCTCCCTGATTCGTTTTACCATTAGAAACTCCCCCTGGACCCTGGTCGAAAATCAAGTGCGGATATATTAGCACAGCTTCAATTGAAAGAGCACAAAATTGAATTTTCATATATCACGATTCCGAGAAATGCATGGCAACAGGATACAGAAGATGTTTACAGCTTGCTTCGTAAGGTTCATAACGTACAGCATCCAGGTATAAAGAATGTTGAAAACCTTAATGACCAGCTTTAGAAGCCTCCGGACGCTGCTCGGTACCCAACGAGGGAGGAAATGAAGAAGATGCGCATCCCCAGCAACTGATGAGCAAAGCGTTCTTCGCCATTGCAGATAACTTGACATATCTTGGGACTTTTTCTCTACAAAAAAAGTCATACAAGAGCAGAAATAAGGTTCGACATAACTATATGACACTGACTGTCCGACATAACTACATCATTCGTAATCAATAATCACCAAACGGTTAACCATTCGGGGAAAAGTCATGTCACAGAAGAACATTCAGAGCACGCGGCCTACTACTATTGCCATATAAGGTAGATTGATTCACGAACCAGAATTTGAGGATCGTATTGCATAGAAACCCCAAGCATCATGACCGTGAAAGATCGATTCAAGACTTTGCAACAAAGTAGGATAACCCTGCAGGCATTCTCGGAGTTTGTCAAATGAACATTGCCATTTTTGCCCCTCCATCTTGTTGCCAATGGTCAAGCATCTCTGAAGTGGCACCGGAGCATGCATTAACGTAGTAAGAGCTGCAAGGCCCTGCCCAGCAGCAGCCATGTCATCCACAGTTTCATATTCGCCAGTATTCAACTTAGAGATGCTCTTGGCGTTCGCAAATGAGGCATCGAACTCATGTCCCTTTAACCGAGATAGCAACAACCACCTCGCCCATCCACAATTTCCCTGAACAAATATGAATATTGAATCTTCGTAAGTCCCAACTCCAAAATTGAGTCAAAGAAGCAATCTGCCAGGGATCAGAAACCACGATAAGCATGTGCCTACATTGGCCTAGTTATGAAATAGGCCAAGTAGGAAATCATCCGTCCACATAGATTATGCTCTAAAACTCACAACTTTTATTATAAAATGTTGATCTCTTCATTGCAGACCATGAAGGCTGAGAACATACCACGTAAGACTCTAAAAGCGCCGCGGAGGTCTTGTTAAGGCCCAATGAGTGGAAAGTAAGATACCGTTCCAATAAATGGGGGAGCGAAACCTTCAAGCAATGTCGAATTACAATTTCATGGATTCCTTGCATTGCTTCTACATGAAATTTGAATGGAGAAAATTCTTTGCCCACCATGCTCGTAGCAAGTATCAATTCCTTGCATTTTGCATTCCTACCTTTGACTGGACTCGGCATGTATAAGATTCCTGCCGCTGCCAGTCTTGATAGTAAAGTGATCGGGTCCCAATACAGACGTAAGAAGATTAGATCCTTAGCAAGTTTTTCTTCCATCATGCGCAGCATCATACCACTACCAAGTGGCAATGAACTGAGACTCAGATAATTCACTTTCGGTACGTTAACCTGCCGATGCGATGCTGTCCCCGAAGTCGTATGTGAAGTAGAGATACTATTATCATACACCACTTGAAGCACCCCGCTACTAAGAACTCCGTGGGGTATGTTATCAAGTAGATCAGAGACGATGGGCAAGTTATGATGAGCCACGTAGTATTCGAGTAATGAAACCCATCCAATACGATCATTCGCAGTATGCAATCTGTCCAGTATAACCTACACACCTCAACAAACGTTTTATCTTCAATATACGGTCTGAGATACACCTTAACAGCGAGCAATACCAACTTTGAAGAGCTCGTCCCAAGAGATTGAACCCCAGTAGAGGAAGTACGCGATACATGAAAACGCCGTATGACCTACCCGATCAACAGTTCGTTGGTTCCAGGCGTGTAGCCACACGGATGCAGCAAGGAAATAACCAGGAGGTGTATTGTGTTGCCCCAGACCACTGTTCTCCATGGCCTCCATATTCTTGGTAGTATTCCAGGATCCTAGAACTACACCATCAACATCTCCACATTCGAGAATGAATATTTCACCCGCCTTGCGAGTGCAAATCATCTGCATGTTCTGTGTTTCGTCTTCAACAATTCCATAGTTGGTTGTGACTTGACCTTGTCGTGCCGCATATGTGGTCCAGAAGCTGCTGTGAGGATACAGGCCCTACTTAACAAGAAAGCAAGAAATTGTCATCCTCAAACGCACTTCTGAAGAAAATAAGATGGTCCGCCAACTTGTTACGAATGTCGACACTATCAACAATCATTTAAAAACTTTCATTTTCGAACCCTTCACACTGGCAACTTTAAGTCAAATAGCTCTTGCATGATATCAACTTTGATAAAGTTGCCAAAATATTGATCACCCACTTGCATAATCATCTTGGTCACTTGCCTCAAGATAACCAGAATACAGGGGAAATCAGCTATTTCAAAGAGGTATAACGTAGTACAACATGCAGTAGCTGAAATGGCTTGTATACCTCCAGATAAGCTGTAATTTCCAGCAGTCGTGAATCAAGGGTCCCAAGGCGGACATGTCTAAGCAGTTCCTTTTGCGTTTGCTTGCGCAAACTCCGCCTCACAGTTCCAAATGCCAACTGATAAAGCGATGTCTCTATGTCTTCACCCAATCTCCGAAGGGCAGCTAGTGCTAGTCCCATTTTTCCCTGCAATAGCACCCCGTGTCAGCCATCCCTCACTATCTCTCTAACGATGTAATCAGCCTCAATTCACCCCAAGAAAACGCACATGAATGAAGTTGTGGTCCTAGCTCACCTTAGAAAGGAGCTCATAGACTATTCCCTTTCCAATCTCCTGAACTTCTTTAAAGACATCCACAATCCTGGGTTGACTCCCTGGAGAACAGTTCATAAAAGTCCTGGAATGCATGCGGTGCAATTGCACAACAGCAGCTGGTATACGTCCAGCTATCAAAGCATCTCTAACGACAGTTTCAGCATCCGTTGCCGTGTTCTCCCACCGGGCGAACATCTCATCGGGACTCTCTACATAGGATCTCCTACTCTTTCCTCCTTCAAGAGCTCCTGGGAAACAAGTACGTCATGATGAATTCAGCCAAGTGAAAGATAATTCTTTGAGCTCGCTAAGAACTCATTGAGTTCGATGACAAGCTCGCCGGCTACCATTAGATACGACCTATGAAATCAAGTAACTATGAGGATATATATATATCCAGTATTGATCTAGCACAGCGGATATCTTTTCGTATACTTTAACCGGCTGTGATAGTTTAAACGAAAAAAATACCTTGGTCCGACCCAGTTCTCGCTCCAAAGTATCGAATAGCAGTACTAAGAGCTCCTTGTGGCATTGGAAGAAACGACCCATCTGTCAACGATTTGGAATGATCAGTCTGGTCTCCGGAGTCACTTGAGTCGACACTTCCCAGCTCAGTTGGAAATTCTACAATAGGTCTGTTCTTGAAAGACCCGCTACTGGAGGCAAATGAGCTTTCTCTCGTCATCTGCATCAACTTATATCAAGTTAACATACAACAGAGAGCTACTTTTAACATAACAAAAGTCCTTCATCACCAAAGTGGGAGGGAACAACGATAACTGAAGAAGTGACTATGTTCACCTTAAGAGTGCGGATACGCCCTTTGCGTTTTTCCTGCAGGTGCACTTGCAAAGATCGGATCACTTCAATGAACCGGGCCAATTCGGTCACACCGTGCGGGAATCGGGATGTGCTATGCAATTGTTGGAAGTTGATAGCTGATGAGGGCATGGAAGTTCGACTACTTGTCTTGCTTCGTACTCGTGCACCTGCCATCCCGTGCCGACGAACCAGCCTGGCTGAGAATTGAGCAGCAATAGCTAATAACCTGGAGAATCCAGCTATGCTTGTTAGTTGGCCAATCCAGAGTCCTGCTATGTACTATGCTGGCTAAATAACGCACTAAAGAGCCGGTTACAGAAGCCTTATTTTAAGATTTCTTACTCTTTCACAAGCTCGCTCGGTGATTTAACGTGTATCGCATTCCGGGTCGTTTTTATGTATGTTGTGGCTACTGTTTAAAAAATATGAGATGAAGCTAGCACAGAAGAAAATTACGTTATAAAACATTGGTGCACCTAGCACTATTTGTAATAATTACCGTAGAAAGTATTGCTGAAAGCACTGACCGTGATGCCAAAACAAGTTCATTATCGGTACCGAATCGTGTGAACATGAGCTCAACGACTGCAAACAAGACTCGTGGCATGCCCGCTTCAGCTGCGCCCACATCTACCAGGCCTTCCAACGCCCTGCAATGCAACGACCATCTCAGATTCGTCAGGTTCGGGTTGAACTAACTTCCAGACTTTCTGGCCACTGCTAAATGGATTGAGGCAGATAGCTCGAAGATGAAGAATAAAGTGTGTCAGAGCATGCCATTGTATTAGATTTCACCACAAGGGTAAATAATTACAAAGCTCAGCATGCTCCCAGCTGGAACACAATTTCAAGCTAAAATTACTTCGTTAGAGAAATTACTAGGACTTGGAGATCGAAAAACTGTATTAATTTCTGAGAGAAAATACGAACAAGGTGGTGAGCGAGGCCACGATTGATGGTAGGCCCCTTCTCAAACTATTGAGATAGTCGAGCTCGTTTGCGCAAAGAACATCCATGAAGCAAGCATCAACAACCAAGGGTTAAGAGGATTAACTCACTGCTCTACTTTATCAATCTGCATATAATCCAATGCAAGCTGTAACCTCTGCAATCGCAGTCGCTGAAAACTCCATCCTGCACAAGTGCTTGCAGTTTAATAGAGCTAAACCCCCTTTTAAGAGATTGGTCAACTCCTCAAAAGTATCGAAAATCAGCTGCATTCATAGACTTCAAATCTTTCTGAGCTTCTGAGACCAAAATTCAACTTTGAGAAGGGGAGGATCATACCATTTTCAGCACACAAACGTTCGGTCTCCTCCGGTCCATCAAAAATTAGTGAGCGGACCTGCACTTCTCTTTGCCACTGCTGAACGTGGGGACGACTTAGGAGTGGCAACATACCATCCCACTTACTGGAGAACGTCTTACTTCCTGAATTGCTTCGTAAGCGCGAATCCTCAGGACCTACTGCAAGGTCAGACTTGGAAGAAGAAATTGCCAGCGGAGGGAGGACTACATGAAGGGCAGTTTCCGTGACCAAGTAAAGACAGCCTTGAGAAGCAAAAGATAAAACTTCCTCGTCATACTTGTGCTTTTTGATAACTCTGTCTTTCCCGCTGGTCAGCATTGCTTCATCACACGAACCCCCCTTGATCCGGAGCTCGCTTTGAAAAATTGTACATTTGCTTGTAATCTTATAATTAACACCTAGTCTTGTGATACTGTAAGGATTAAGTGCCATTCCAACAAATGAATCGTTTGGACTAAGTGGAAGTAGACATTTCCGCAGTAGTTTGGGAGAGCTATTTACAACGGCGGCCAATTTCCTCTCGTCAGGTTTCAGCCTCAGGGCGAACCCACTTGAGCCTAATGATCCCGAGTGGTTGGCCCTTCCGTCACTTGATGATGCCATGGCTTCTGCCGTTCTGGGTGCCACACTCAACTTTTGACTTGCTGATGAGAGCTCTGTTTTCACTAGGTACTTTGATGGTTCTTCAATTGGTGCGGCACCACCAATCGACAAACTAGCGACTTCCCAACTTGACAGAGCTGGAAGCCTGCTGGAGATGCAGTCCATGTCTGATGGTTGAGTGTAGGCCAAAATAGACTCATCAACCGATAGAAGAAATACGAATCCCTCATAATTGGATATTGCTATCAGCATGCAATCTGCAGTAACCACAAGTTGAACAAATCTATGTTCCCCTACAGGTTCGCTGACAGGTCTTCCCTCTTTCGCTCTTTCGGGAAGCTGCTTCGATGTTCTGTAAATTGCAGGAATTACGCCAACATCCTGGTTAAGTACGGTCCTCCCCTTGGGCCCAGAGGTAACTCGACAGAACTGAAAAGCATCGATGCAAGCAATACAGTTGCCAGTGATTGCTGTCCAAAAGTACACAAACCCACTCTCAGTCAGGCCAAGAAACTTGTCTGTCGACAGTTTAAAATCCGCCCATTGGTCCATTGGCATCCTCGCATCCTTTCTGATATATTCGAAATCTATACCCGAACTCCACTTCAAGCCCCATCTATGTACCGTCGCAATGGTAACCCGTAGGTCAGATGACCCCTTCCATGCCTTCCTACACCTTTTGTTGGTAAGTTCCTCACGACTTGAATCTCTCTGGCCTCTTTCCAAAGTTTCTGAATCTCTTGAAACATGTAAAGGGAATGTACAAAATACAATAGCAACTAAACTATGTGAAGGGCTTGAGATGATTCCAGAGACTTCGTAACGACCTTCTCGTCTTCTAGGAGTAGAAAAGTAGCCATTTTTTAATCTGGTCCATCCCGAAGACAACCTTGAGGTCAATACACCGGCTTTTTGTCCTGGAGCTGTATTATCAAGTGTCTCGCTGTCCGCACTGGCCTTCTGAGAAAGAGAAACCAGACGTGAAAGAGCACTTGACCCCTGTACAAATCGGAACGATATCACCTCTGACGATGGGGGCCAAGAGTGATTCTTCTCATAGATAAGAGAGGCTTCACGTTCATTACTTTGAATGCTCGCATCGACAACAAAAGAGTTAAGTCCTATACACTCTTCAAATCCAGTGCGACATTCTGAAGCATGGGCATCCCTCACAACACCCTTCAATGAATAGGACCCTCGTATACCTTCACAACCTTTTCCATCGATTGAGTCTGAAGGTATAAATCCTTGCTCAAAATGTTGACAGGACTCATCAACCTTCGCCTGATCCGAAACTGCTTGTTCTTCCAACCGCATCCAAAGCTGCTGTCTTCTCTCAAACTCTCCCACACCCCAATTACGCCATGCTCCACTGCTTGCACATTCATGAGCACTACCACTGGACTGCTCGCTGCATGGATGGATCTGTGGACTGATCTCCGCGGCCTGATCCGTGGCAACTTCATTCTTGTGTAAGCCAGAGCGTTTATTACAGAAGGCGTGAATTATTAGGCCCTCTTTCCCGCCTGTCAAAAGAAGCTCCCGAAATGGACCAGGAGTTTGATTGGCTCCATACTCTTCCCCAGAACATGCCCAGGAGAAGCACTCAACATCTAAGAGGACAGAAGAGGAAGGAGATCGAAGGCCAGTAGATGGACGTGATCCACGCCGTTGGTGAACACTGGACGTTCCTGATAAGTCGTGAGCAATAGATCCAAGCGGAACAAGAAGAGCTTCATCATGCCGAGAAAGGAGAAGTAATCTGTTGCGAAAGGGAGAGAGTGCAGCTTCCGAAAATTGAGATATGGTCAGAGGGAAATCGGTCCAGTTGTGTAATTGTAACACAGGAAGATCTCTCTCTTCCTTTACATCTCCAATCATTGTTTTGAGAGTTTCACAAAGGTTCGCCTCCCAAATGTCCCAGTGCTAAACTAAATCCTCTTGCTTGTCTGTGGACGCAGGAAAATTGAAAATACCAACCGCATACCTCAGTGTATGTTATGTTGTCGCCACCTGAAACTCGTTCAGTCAATGAAAAGTTTGTAAACCCGCCTTCATGTGCTGTCATACTGGTAGAAATTTGGGAGGAAGGTATTTGTAGAGGTAGAAGTTATGACGCTTGAATGGCCACTTATAACGCCTTACCTGCGCTACATACACGAGAATGTTAGGAACAATATTGTATCAACTCAATCTCTTAGGTTAGAAAAGTTGCCAAGGAATAAGCTCACTTAACAGGAAACATTCTACGAGTTCGCAAGGGAAACTAAGAATCTGGAAGGGACAATTGAATACCAACCCTGCAATATACACTAGGACACGACGACCTCAATGAAAGAATAAGCTCAGGTTTGAAGCTGAGTTGCAATCAATACTGAAAGCGAACAACATAGCAGGTAAAGTCATCTTCACTTTCATTTACAGAAGAGAGGGTTTAAGATCAATTCTGTACCCTCCTGGAGCTACAGCGAAATCCTTTGAATCACCTGAATACGTAAGAGGAGAGACTCCTCACAGAGCTTAACTTATCGTGGTACGAACGATCTGATCGCACTTTAGACTCAGACACCCCAAAGTGTGAACAAATTCATCCTCATCCTGTCCCGACGTCAATCAAAAATCGCGAAAGCCTACCCTTACAAACAACTGCATGTTCCGGCCCTCTCTCAATTGTCCCAAGGGAGCTCAATTCCACAATCTCAACTTCGAAACCCCACGCTGGCTCTACCAACAATTTTGATGACAGTAGCTCAAATCATCATTCATTAATTGCATGGTGCATCATGCACTCGACAAATTCAAAACGTCTGTAATTCCTTCCACCAATATATTACGATCGAAGTCATACTCCCTTAAACCCTGACCTAAACCAATGCCGCGTAAGTGATAAATCAGCTGGAAAAGAGAGTGTAGCCAGTACAAACTATTGTACATGCAAGCAGATTCGAACGTGTAGTAAGAATCACCACTTCGTAAATCAAAGACAGGGAAAGAGACTTCCCCACGAACATGCAGAAACTACAGAATCTATCAAATGAGGAAAATCAGTCACAAGGCAAGCCTTCATGTATCCGTTCTACTGAGAGTCGCAATTGAGCTAGTAAGACTGGAGAAAGATAGTCAATTACGTGTAATATCAAAGCGTTTCGAACATAATGAACAGAAACAACTCAATGGCAGAAAAAAACTCCGATCATTATAAATTCATATACCAACGCACATGCGTGTAGCTTGTAAAGCAAGGAAAGCAGTAATCGACAAGGCTGACAGACAGACAATAATGAGGACAAGCAGTCTTCTCCAAAAACGATTTTCTCCTGTGTAGCAATATGCTAATGTGAATCGACTACTGACGGTCATTTCCGATGTATTCCGAACCTTTTCAATTTGAAAAACTGACGTGATGTCGCAGGAGCTGAAATCTGCAAGAAGTCGCTATCGATAAATCCTTGGATCGATCCACATTGATAAATCTTAACTAAAGCATTCCGACACAAACCGTTGGAATTTCTCGCCACAGCGCACCCGATGCAATCGCTCACCAGTTAAACACAAAATCCTCAGTCTCTTTCCTAAAAATCGCTGCGAAAGGACTCTAAACCTCTGCGACACGATGACATTCCTGGCCGGCACCGGCACAATTACCACAGCAGATAGCTAAGTCATACCGAGTCATCACCGCCTTCTCCACGCAGGTTGGAATGATTCAACAACACAAAGGAGCTTCCCCCGACCACCACTATCTCGCGGCTTCTCTGCCGCCTTCCTGCCTCGAATTCAACAAATGTGGAACGGTTCAAGAGCTCGCAATCTCGACATTTTCATGATGAAACCGGATATCGAATCGTGTAAATAAAAAAGAACTAAAAAAGCAACCCCGGAGCCCGATCCGTGAACCTGTCAAATGGCACGATGGCGAACTGAAAGGCTCCCCCTGCTGCAGCAACGGACAGCCTGAGACAAAGGCTTCCACAGAGTCATAGATCTCCGTGATGGATTCGTAGATTTGTATCTTCGATACCATAGACTTCAGGCAACACGTCGGAGAACTGTAGACTATATCTGGCCTACAGTTGTTGCCAAGTCAAATTCTTGCTTTTCGTAGATTCCTGTTCCGGGAAATTGGCTTGGCTAAAGGCGACCTTATGGATTGGAATAAAGCTGTTAGTTAAGATCAGCACGGTTTGAATTCAGAGCATTAAAAGCTCATTAATTTGGGAAAGGTTCTAGGGGCAAATTTGGTGCTCTATTTATTTAGTGTACCCGTTCTTCTACTTTGGAACTTATTTTTCGAATTTGTTTTTTGGAATTGTATCAGATTTTGAGCTAATTTCTTTTCCATCTTTTGCTCGCCATAATATAACTTAATTTTATAGAGAGAGTTAGAAGAAAGTTTTTCCTTAAGTCTTATTGTCGGTCTACTTTTGAGTCCTTATCCAGACATTGGTTGTCAATTTGCACTCAACTATGTGAAGTAAGGAGATGCAAGAAGGAGCTTAAAAATGAATCACATAAAACAACAAAGAAGATTATCAAGTTCAGCCTAGAAATGTGTTGGTATAGATTTGCTGACAATGCCAACGAGACCTTGCTTTTGACGTGTCAACGATCACTTTGATTCATGGTACCCTATATAAACAGGGATTGCACGTGACTTTTGAATGTTTTGAAAAGGTAGGATCTATGTGTCGGTAGGGATTACACTCCAGAGAACTTGATTCTTGATGTGAACGATCTTTTCGATGGTGCCCCATGTAAAAAGGGGATGTCTGTGCAAATTAAATGCTTTGAAAAAGTAAGGAACTAGATATTGCTCCCATCCGCCTCTTAATGTTTATCAAAAATATCACGATTGCACATTCATGTGGCTCTTCATACTTCATGTTAAAGCACCATTTGACTACCTAATGTAAACATCCATTAACCTCGGAATGGAAGGAAATTTTTAACCCTTAAACGCCGAAGGTGACCCGACGTGTCACATTCCAACAGAATCTCCTATATAGCTCTCAATGTACTCAACTATACACTTATATTTTGATGTCAAACTGGTCACCTTCCTCTGATGCATTCAAAAAGTGAAATTTTAGAATTCAAATCACAATTTGTATGAGTGATTTTGTGCTTTGAAAGGATTGTGGTAGGTAGGTTGGGGTTGTATAATACTTGTAGGAGGTTGCAAGCACATCATTCTATGTCAAAGTATTGTTATCGTATAAGAATCAAAACCCATCCTTGCGAAAACCTTTAATACTTTGAAAAAGTCTTTTTTGCACAAGCTAAAATCCATAGAGAAGGGGAAACCTCATAACAGGATGGAGAAAACATGGAGAAAAGTATTACGTAGTAAGGTTCAAAACATATGTAATTTTCCCCTAATAATTTACCCAAACCTAAAAATGGATTCTTCCCACTCCTAATTATCTTAACCCCTAAAGGTCCTTGATACAAAATTGTTTAAATTATCAAAAAGAACCTCCTTCTACTTCACGTGCAAAGAAACTCAATCTAAGCATTGATTAGAGGATCCAACCGTAGGATCTTGAAGTTAACTTGACCCTTGTCTCGAATGTCAAATTTGAACCGTCAATTTTTCTCCAATTTTGAGATTATAATGGTCAAAGTTGGCTAAATTTTCTCCCTGCGGAAATTCCGAAAAGGGATTTCCGCTTTCTTGGACCTTTAGGGGTTAAAGAGAACCCAAACAAGGACCCCTACCATGATGAAAAGCTCAAATTGAACAAGTCATAACCGGACTCTTGACCCCAAAAAGCACTCCTTTCCAAAATGTGACATGCACAAGTAAGATTATCAAACAACATTCTTCCACATTCCCAATTCCAAAGTAGAGACTTAGACTTACTGTAGGGATCTTGTCATCCAAGTCCCAAAATTAAAAATATAAAAATATAAAAACTGAAATTGCCATAAAAGACTAGTACAACTTGAAATTGTCTATGCCCATAAAACTTGGGGACTCTTGCATGTATGTGGTGGCCATAGTTCCGTGGGGAATGTGCTCATCTTTGAGTTGTCGAAGTCTTTGTGTATGAAAACACTTGAATAATGACTACATGGGTCAATTTAATATTGAAAACAAGAGATATATGGCTAGGAGCTTAGACTTGGTCAAAAGAATAAACAATTAAGAAGATAAAACAAGAATCATGTGGGAGGATAGAGGTATGTAGATTGTCAATACATTTAGTAGAAATAGCGTGGAATGTCTTCTAAGTTAATATGACTCATTCTACTAGAATATTAGAGAAATCCACTAAGTATGACTACGGACCGAGGAACCCAGTTTTGGTCGGACTGGGGACAGACGTCGATCTAGGCACCAAATTTTTACTCTAAGATCAAACTGGGACTAAACTCAAAAATGCATGATTTTGATGGTTTTCAGAGTTTGGTCTCTAGTTCATCTCGGTGCCCAGTCCGGAACGTGATGCGCTGAAGACCGAAGGAGCACGATTGTTGTTCATATGTGTGTGAAGGTTGCTAGTTTACATCTGGTCCCCACTTTGGTGCATTTGGTCTCCGGTCTGTTCTACTTAGCGGATAACCAAAAACAGGGCATGAAACGACCGATTGGGGACCAACTCAGGTCCAGACAAAGGACTACTTAGCGGATTTCTCTATTTTGGAATGAGAAATTTTCGGAGATGATAGTGGAGAGCTTGGTGGAGACTGCACACTTATTCAGTAGTTTGTGTTTGTTTTTATCACCCACCATTTCGAAGATCTTTGGTTAAAATATAAATATGAAAAAAGTAAAATTTGAGCTAGCTTCTAAAAATATCACAAGACATTATTTAGCACACAATAATTTGGGGTTATTGCATAAGAAGCCATATCTAATTGCAATTTTTCTAAATTGACAAATTAAGCTTTCTTGATTTGAGAACTTTGTAAAATTTATTGTGAATTTAACTCTAATAAAAAAGGGTTAATATGATGATTTTTTTGCTTTAATTGGTGCAAGTATCTAAACTCAAGAGACTTTAATCCTAGAAACCCTTATGCTTTGGAAGCTTATAAATTCAAGACCTCACTTAGTACAACATTGTAGATAGGTATGGTTATATTTTATTATAATATAGTACTTTCAACCATAGGATCTTAAACCCTTAATTGACATCCTTGTTTTGCACATATTGGAGAAAAATGCAACCTCATTGTCTTTTGGCCTCAAATCCGCCTCAAAGATAAAACAATTTTGAGAATCGGAAACGGTGATTATCTAGGTAACTTGGTTTAGATTTCATTCCAAAAAGATCGATCACATTGGGCAAAATATCGCAAAATGCCACCGTTGAGAAAAAAATGTTTTGAATTGGCGGCATGTATTGAAAATTTCGTGTTGTATTTTTAAATTTCATTGTACTTGGTCAAATCCTTTGAAAATTACCGCCCCTTCGAGAGGATGAAAAAATGAACAGTAATTTTTAAAATTTTAATTTTAGTTTATTTTTTTTGGAGGGAATGGGGGGAGCCCGATGGTGGAAATTTGGGGGTTTAGGACGAAGGCCCCCCTGCCCTAGCCTTGGCTCATCCAAGCTCGTTGGTCGAGCAGGCCAGTTGGACCCCTACTCCCCGTATTCTAACATCAAATCAATGCACATTCTAGTGCTAAAATATATATATATAAAAAAATTGGTGAAGTAAAAAATATAAAATTGACATCAAATGCCCCTAGAATGATAAGCAACAAAACACGCCCCCATACACATAGCTTTATCACAAGTTGGACAATACCATTGCCTTTTTTTGTGACATACCACACACTTTTGCCTCTTACGGGTATCTCCAACCCATTTGTCCGTGTAATGTGATTTGTTGGGATTAGAAACTGCCGCATCAACAACCATGGTTTTTGGGAGCTTACGTGTTGAATCGTCTGCCATCAATGCATTAGCAACAACCAAATTGAACTTGACATGGCTTAAACACTTCTTACCAAAATGAGCCATATGTGACTTGTAAATGATGTAAGAATTCACCAATGAAGTGTCCAAAATATGGAAGAGGATACGGTGCCACCAGTTGTGGTCCTTACGGTGCACACTATAGTATCCCCGGAGTTTATCTTGGACATCTACTCCCCTCATTGTTTCCTGATAGTGGATTTGTATGGGACTACAAGGCACGGAAACAAACTCACCATTATGCCATCTAGAAATATAGACTTGGCCATTATAATCAAGAGGAGAGAAAGCAGTAGATAGTAAGGTCACAGGTTTGTTATTAAACCAAGAGATAGCAGCGATTCTACCACTAGCAAGCATTCTAAACCACAATTGACCCCTAATCCCATTTCGTGGGTTTATAATAAGTGCTTGAGGCCAACCTACACGATTAGATCTACATGTACATGTCGCATATATTCCTTTCTGTAATACCGTAGCTTCATAGCAGATTCGGCAGAAAATAATTCTAGAAATAGATGCCTAAAATTTTGGGAAATTATTGGCATCTTTTGCCGGATATTATATAAATTGTAATTCAAAGTTGCCGAAAAGTGAGAAATTCTTACTTTACACTAGTTCTCAAACTTTGTTGTGAAATTTAGTGTGAAATTTAAGGAGAGAAGATGTTTCTTTTGTAATCAAGCCCACTTACATTAGTCCACAAACAATATGGGTTAGAAGTAGCAAGAATTTAGGTGAGGCTTTTGAAATGTGTTGAACACAGATTTTTGGAGTCCAATTGCGCATAGAAGATGAAGTTTTATAGAATTTTGTCAAACTGACAAAAGTTGAGAAATCAAGCCTTCTTCCACCTCCAACAAGTCTTGTGTCAAAAAAAGTTTTTACGCAAAAGATATGGACAAAACAACACAGCAGTGTAAAGGTCCATGTATCAAAATGCATTCCGAACCGTTTTTCGAAGCTCATTTGTGCATAGAAGTTCAATTTTTTTGGAAACTTTTTGGTCTAAGGAAAGCTTAGAAATCAAGTAATCTTTCACTTCCAACAAAGTTTATGTCATTTGAAGACTTTGTGCAAAAACTATGGGTGTTTGAAAATTGAAGACTAACTAGGTGCTTCACCTCAAAGTTCAAATATCCCACATGCATAATTGGATACAACTTTACTCCTCTTTTATAAACGAGAGAGCGATGGCAACCTTGTAAGACATAAATCTAACATGTCTTCCAATGGAAGGGAGGTGGGTTTGAGTGGCGAGCCGAATTTTACGAAATTAAAGGAGAAAATTGCCGAAATTATGAAAATACTATTTTAAGGTGCCGAACCTAGTTTTTGAACTTTAATTATTTATTAGGCAGCAAGGTGCCGAACCTGCTATGAAGCTACGGTAAACACCAAAACAAAGTAGGACTTGTAAAGAAATTGTCACAAGTTACTATGTGGCCTTTGCCTTCATACCCACTCATCAATTGATTCACAATTTTGAACCCTGTAGCGTGATTATCATCATCCGAGGTGGATGCACTACAATATACTTCCATACGTTGTACATACTTAGAATCATTGTTAGCCAAGCACCAAATCTTAATACCATATTGGGTAGGCTTAGCCTTCATGTATTGCCTAATAGGCGAGTACTTCCCTGTATATGGTACCATCATCTCATCGACTGTCAAGTTCTTCTTGGCATCCCACATTTGGAAGCATAGACGATTGAAATCATTTACAAGCCATTAGGTTTTAGAAAATATTGCTAAAACATGGGTCGGTTTTATCTTGCACTATAGTTTCATTGTCAACTAAATGCACACAACGCAAAATTGCCTCAAATTGTGTACGACTCATACAATTTACAATAGCAGGGGTTCTCCATACGTCATCGTTTTTTGACCAATGCATGCGTGTTTGTGGCACCTTCTTCAACGCCATCACCATAAGAACTCCAAACCAAGCACATAATTCAGAAACTACCAAAGGTGTCCACCAAATGCCACCTTTGGTTTTACCACTCTCATCCACACTTGTAGCATACAAGTTAGTGTGCCTACAAATTCGCCTCAACATTGGAAGAGGCCAAAACAAAGAAAAAAATTGGAGAGGTTTAGTGCAACCTAGGGTGGCTTGGCTAAATCTCTCATGTTCTCCAATAATCCCCGTAGAGGGGAAACCACCGGTGTGAGCGGTGAGCGGTGAGCGGTAAAGTTTGAGCGGTAAGAAAAAAAATAATTTAAAGTTAATGGCCCTATTACCATGGAATGGGTGGTTCTGAATTATTGAAATGGTCATTTTTAGGCATAAAAGTACCCAAAACCGTGGACATAGGTCATACAATATTTCAAAAATTATCCACACTTGCAAGTTTAAATAAAAGATAATTAAATTATGGGCTAGCATCATCATGTGTAACCAATACAATTCAAATCATATCCAAAATATAAACCGAAATTTGGGATGACCCATTTAGGTAATCAATAAGTTTAATTTATCGACAATAAGCTTTAGAGACTAATTAGGGCTGACGTCATCATTAGCTTATTGCACTTGTCAGAATTACATTTAAATGCTTCGGCATATATTATCTGAAAATTATCACTAAAGGTCGTCTTTCCGTGTCTCCTTGTAAGGTGTACGGAAAGACATTCACGTGGCATTGTAGTGGTCCAAGTTCGATTCTCCTCGGCCTCGTTTGAGCGTTGCACTGCGTTTTAAAGCAGCTATCCTGAGCTATACAAATACTGGACTCTAGCCCCTACCAACATTGGCAAAATTCAATCACTCCAATGGAAATAAAAAAGACTTTCTCAAACTTTTAGTCTGCATTACAGGCAAGCATGGCTTTAGATTACATTGTATTGAGATACTTAGAGTAATACTTGAAACACTTAGTGTAGCTTAAGCTATAAACGATAATCACAATAAATAAATATATAAAACCATATATATTGAAAAACACAAATACATGCTATAGCAGTAATAGATCAAGGTAAACGAATACTCTAGTACCATGTCCAGTACCTATCAAAAAGCAAATCACACACTAGGCAGAAGGTGTAGTACCATTAAAGTGCTGATCACACTGATCAGCCTCAAAGTCTATAAACTTAAGCACACTATTGCTATAACGTCGACGTGGAGTGTCAGAGAGAATGGGAGATGGAGCTTGAACAAACTCTTGAGTTGCTCAAGAGTTTGTTCAAGTCGCTCAGCGTACGATGGTAGGGTGAATTTTGATGGAGGGCTCTTGTAGAGATGAGCGTTGCGAGTCAATCGCTCCTTCAGACCTGCGATCCTAAAATTGCAAAGAAAGTCACCCAATGATTTGTAAGTGCTAAATAAAAAATCGAGAAAGAGAATACAAGATGGAATTACGCACCAATGAACTTTCGTGGCTTCTTCACGACCGGTTTGTCAGAGTCATAATCCGCGGGAGGGGCAGATTCTCCGCTTTCTTCATCACCGGGAGGACCATTCTTGTAATCGGCTAGCACACCATCAAAGATTTCTTCGTCAGGTTCCATGGCGATGAGGTGTCGGTTGGAGCGCGCGCAAGCAATGACAGATGCACCTACAAAATTCAGAAGCCCACGTTAGAAAATCGAAATGTATAAACCAACTCGAATGTAGTGTTTACGGAAACATTACCTGTACTAGCGCTCCAGTCGAAGACTATACCTCCGTCGTCCGTGAGACAATCGACGAAACACTGAATGAAGGAGGGGTCCTTCTCTCGTGAGCCTCGCCACGGCGTACCGTCCGGACGATAACGTAATGTTTCTTTCTCTCCAAAGTTACAGAGGTGGTCTTCCTCATCAGGTACGATTGCCACACCCCCGTATGCGTGTGCCACTTGCCGAGTCTGGAACTTCGAAACATACTCTTTACGAACATAGACTTTGATGTGGAAGCAGTGAGTCTGCAAAACACAAGTAAAAATACGTTAACATAGAAGCATAGTCGGAAATAATCATGAATCGTGAAATTTAAAATTGGGATCTGTTACGTACCTCTTTCGGTTTGGGTACGGTAGAGGCCATAGGAAGGGGATTATATCCCCACCAGTCTCGAACAAGACGAAAACTATATGTTGCAGACTCAGAATCGAGAGTACGCTCGATTCTACGACATTTTGGATGCATCAAGTATGGCTCCAACGTCCGTCAAATGATAAGCAGCAAACACGAAGAGGCTCTCAAAGTAGGTTTTGTCACGCCGATTCCAGGATGGAATTTCTGTTGGAGACACACCCGGTACAGGCAAGTTCTCAGGAGCATCTGCAAAAATGAGATCTATTCCAGGATGCTTGGGTTCATACTCCATCGCCGAACACGGGTACTTACGGTCTTTGCCAATCTGAGATAGAAGTGAAAATTTAGATACTGGCTACTAGATTCACAAGTACTCAACTTACATATGGAAAATATAAATAACAAATGTATGAAACAATACCTTCTTGATGTGCTCAACGATATCGAGAATTTGCGAATCCCATTTTGCAGTCTTCGACGACTGATGAACCAAGTCTCCAACGTTGCCCTTCTCGAGATACATTGGCAGAGTGACTGAAATTTTCGATGACGAACTGCTACCAATGTGATTGGGTTTCGGAAGAGGGCGTTTCGGAAACAATGGCTGGCTGATGCGACGCGGAGACTGCTGTGAGTTGTGGTCCACGGTGAACGATTGAGGAGGGGACCCTGCATTCGTAAGTCCACCTGTAGAAAGCTGAGTCAATCTTGCATTGCGTCGATTTGCATTGTTTGTCACTCCCTCTGAAGCCTGAGTCAGATCAGCATCTTCTGGCCCTGCAATGTCTTCTGGAGGAGGAGCAACATCTTCGGAATCCTCGTCTAGTTCAACAACAGGCTGCGCAACAGCGTTGCGTCGCCTCCTGTTTGCACGAGACCTGGGCACTGCAACTGGTGAAGAAGGAGAGGAGATTGGATCAGATGCCTGTGGTAAAATAGATTGGTCGTCATCGTCATCGTCATCAATCTCCATCGGTGCAGAGTCAGCTGGGTTTGAAGCGAGAAGATGCTTCTCCTCCTTGTGCACGTAGTTGTCGTCGCACTCAAGGAACCATCCACCGGTCGACAACTAAGAGTTCGTAAACCGCTCTTGTTGAGCTAAGGAGAAAAAGCTGCGGAGATCATTTGTGACTGAAACGTCCTCGAACTCGATTGGAATGGAGAACGAAGCTAATGCTCCCTTGGCAACGAGCTCCTGTTTTAAGTACCTACAGAAAATTAAACAAATCAGATAGTGAAGATTGAACAAGTTGTAACGATTTTATTCATATTGAATACAAAACTAGAATCTTACTGGAATAAAAGCCGCTTAATTGTAACTTTGCCCCCGGTAATCTTTTGAATATCTGAGCCTTTGCTGAACTTAGGGCTTGCATTAGGACTAAGATAGTTGTTGAACGCCTTGTCCCATAAGAGCAACCTCCACTTCTCCACATAGGCTGTAGGACAACACTAGACCACTCGATGTTGAGGTTTTCGTTGTCGATCAGGTTTTGCAATTCACTTTGAAGTGATTGCTCAAGCTGTGAAAAAATAAAACATGTTAAATATCAAAATATCAATTGAACTATAACTTTGAAATCACGTAACGAAACATTAAGTTACATGTGCCCAAAGAGAAGCGCGATGTAGGAATGCCATCAAAGTTTTATCTTTCATTGGACGTTCTTCTGGGAAACGAAAAGATCGTCGAACTTCGTCCGATGAGTTCCACCATTGGAGCCACTTACCCTTGAAATTGCAATGAACATTGGTAGTGGCTACCATTTGTAAGCGATCGATTGTCATATCGGGTTTCAAGTTCTTGCTGTAATGAGAATAAATCTGCGCAGGAAAATCATTAGTAATAATCAGGTTATAGACCATGATTATAAGTCTTATCAAACATGAAAAGGATGTTTTCTTTACCTCATTCGGAAATACTTTCCCGAGTTTGTTGTTGGCCACAGCGACCATCTTGTCGAAGTTTTTGCCACGTATAGCCTTAATTTCAGCTTTGATCGCATTATCCATGGCACTCCATACTCCAGGTCTTGTTTGTTTCTCCTTCGGGACGGTGGCGTAGTAATTCGTTTCAGTATCATCAGATGCCTTCGCTAATCTCCTCTGCATAGATTATATAAAGAATTCGTAAGGTCTAAAGAACCAAATACAGAAATTCACATTTGCAAAACATTCCACCCGGCTTACCGCATATAAGAACTTTACGAAAACGTCAATTGTTACAGGATACCAAGTATCTTTTTTTGCCTTAGCGTTCTTGCATATTCTGTAATCCTCTGGGGATATCAGGTCCTTGAAATCCTCCAGTTTTAATTTTCCAAACTGCCTCATTCGCTGCAATTTGGCACACAAACTGTCTTCGACATGGTCATGCTCAGTAGACCTGCAGAGCAGGAACAGACATGAGAAACATTAAACTTAATCAAAATAGAAATAGAACGAATTGAAATAATCAAACAAATACTCACCAATTTATGTCGTTCATAGCGTCAAGTAGGAGGTTGCTCTCCCCTCGTGCATCAAGAACGATACAGTCCACGGAGATGTACCACGAAGGTTCCATCTTGTGGTACCTTTCTATGTGACGCATCCACGCCGTAACACGGTGATTACCTTCGTAAACGTAAAAATACTTGTCACTGAGATGTTGTAGGTCCGGATCAGACTGGAACGTTCTCTCAAACTCTTCATTAGCTGATTTCCAGAGAGGGTTCGTCCAGACTGCATCTTGGGCATCAACCAATTTCTCTCGGCCTTTTCTGTCAAAGGGAGACACGTACATCACCCGATCGCCTTCACGGTATCCTTTGTTGAACTCATTCTCCAGTTTCCGAACGTCTTGTTCTGATATCGGGCGAACCTTCGGATAGCAAACGAGACGGCAGAGTGGAATTAACATACGAGACTTCTTAACAGGTTTGTAACGTAACCTGTTGATGATTGCAATCGAATCACTCTTGTGGAGCATTCGCATCTCATTCGCACTCCAGTCGCGTTCCTTGTCTTGAAGATGAGTTGGCATATGGACAATTCCAACATGGACACTCCCTGGCAAAGGAGTGTCTTCATCCTCTGAAAGAGCGTCGAGTCGATCTTGATCGTGCACGGCTTCAAGATCATGATGAATTTCAGAAGGACTCTCTTCCGGAACTCCGATGCAAATGTTTTCAACATTTGCGACACTATCACGTAATTGATCATCTCCATCGGTCGTCTGAGTTGGTGGAGAGTCAAGAAGTTGTCGGGTGGTTTCGTCATCCTCATCAGTACGGACTTGAGCTAATGTCATCTGGCATTCCAGAAAGCAAATTCAACACACCACAAAATAAATAAGAATATGTCAAATGAACAATGCCATAAAAATGATAGAGAACAACGGCTTTATATGTGTATGATAATCTCGTAATATCATCTGCGTATACAATTATGATGATTGCAACTTTCTGGCAAGTCGCGGAGAACGTCTGGGTACAAGTCTAGCTAAGTTTTTCTCTTCGGTACGTCTAGTTTTAGCCTCATTCTGTTTGATTCGAATGTTAACCGCTCGTGCAACCCGATCAACGTCATCACGCGAAGTGTGACGGACAGGTGAGACAGGAGGTGGAGTTTCCGGGACCGAAGACAATGGAATGTTTAATCGACGGGACTCCACTACAGCCAACACATGGTCTCTAAGTGAGAGCAGGTCGCTATCACCATCAGATTCCTCTTCTCGGTCAATCTTTTTTCGCTTAATAGGATCCTGCAAAATCACACAAAACCAATGGTAGGTCAAGTATCAGCAATCATGCACACCTACACAGAAATTAGAAACTATCTAAATCAAAAAAGGCCCTAAGCAGCCCGTTTAGCAAATTAATAACATCACCCATTGTTATAAAACTAATATTTAACAAGTTCACTGGGGAGGCTTCATCGGCAAGCTCCTCAAGGGTCGGCTCCCTCACCAAAAACCAGCACTCCACGAACATCCAAACAAACCAGCCAATTTCTACATACAGGTGGCCCACGAATTCAATCAACGAGTCACCAATGTGCGAAGGAAATGCACAACTGTCCGGCTCAACCCAGACCTTCGTGGACGAAAGTCAAAGGGGCATCCCAGCCTATCCTCGCGAATTCATGAAATGAGACCAACACTGAGCACAGCACACCCTCGAGGTTCCTCTCAGCCCCGCCATGTCAACACGGGGTTGGCTTCATCGGCGAGCTCCTCGAGGGTCGGCTCCCTCACCAACAACCAGCACTCCACGAACATCCAAACAAACCAGCCAATTTCTACATACAGGTGGCCCACGAATTCAATCAACGAGTCACAAATGTGAGAAGGAAATGCACAACTGTTCGGCTCAACCCTGACCTTCGTGGACGAAAGTCAAAGGGGCATCCCAGCCTATCCTCGCGAATTCATGAAATGAGACCAACACTGAGCACAACACACCCCCGAGGTTCCTCTTACCCCCGCCATGTCACCACAGGGGTTGGCTTCATCGGCGAGCTCCTCGAGGGTCAGCTCCCTCACGAACAACCAGCACTCCACGAACATCCAAACAGACCAGCCAATTTCTACATACAGGTGGCCCACAAATTCAATCAACGAGTCACCAATGTGAGAAGGAAATGCACAACTGTCCGGCTCAACCCAGACCTTCGTGGACGAAAGTCAAAGGGGCATCCCAGCCTATCCTCGCGAATTCATGAAATGAGACCAACACTGAGCACAGCACACCCTCAAGGTTCCTCTTAGCCCCGCCATGTCATCAGAGGGGTTGGCTTCATCGGCGAGCTCCTCGAGGGTCAGCTCCCTGACGAACAACCAGCACTCAACGAACATCCAAACAGACCAGCCAATTTCTACATACAGGTGGCCCACGAATGTGAGAATCAAATGCAAAACAATCCAGCTCAACACAGACCTTCGTGGACGAAAGTCAAAGGGGCATCCAAGCCAATCCTCGCAAATTAATGAAATGAGACCCACACTGAGCACAGCACACCCTCGAGGTTCCGCTCAGCCCCGCCATGTCAACACGGGGTTGGCTTCATCGGCGAGCTCCTCGAGGGTCGGCGCCCTCACCAACAACCAGCACTCCACGAACATCCAAACAAACCAGCGAATTTCTACATACAGGTGTCCTACGAATGTGAGAATCAAATGCAAAACAATCCGGCTCAGCCCTGACCTTCGTGGACGAAAGTCAAAGGGGCATCCCAGCCTATCCTCGCGAATTCATGCAATGAGACCAACACTGAGCACAGCACACCCCCGAGGTTTCTCTCAGTCCCGCCATGTCTTCACAGGGGAGGCGTCCTCGGCGAGGTCCTGGAAGGTCGGCTCCCTCACCAACAACCAGCACTCCACGAACATCCAAACAGACCAGCCAATTTCGACATACAGGTGGCCCACGAATGTGAGAATCAAATGCAAAACAATCCAGCTCAACACAGACCTTCGTGGACGAAAGTCAAAGGGGCATCCAAGCCAATCCTCGCAAATTAATGAAATGAGACCCACACTGAGCACAGCACACCCTCGAGGTTCCGCTCAGCCCCGCCATGTCAACACGGGGTTGGCTTCATCGGCGAGCTCCTCGAGGGTCGGCGCCCTCACCAACAACCAGCACTCCACGAACATCCAAACAAACCAGCGAATTTCTACATACAGGTGTCCTACGAATGTGAGAATCAAATGCAAAACAATCCGGCTCAGCCCTGACCTTCGTGGACGAAAGTCAAAGGGGCATCCCAGCCTATCCTCGCGAATTCATGCAATGAGACCAACACTGAGCACAGCACACCCCGAGGTTTCTCTCAGTCCCGCCATGTCTTCACAGGGGAGGCGTCCTCGGCGAGGTCCTGGAAGGTCGGCTCCCTCACCAACAACCAGCACTCCACGAACATCCAAACAGACCAACCAATTTCGACATACAGGTGGCCCACGAATGTGAGAATCAAATGCAAAACAATCCAGCTCAACACAGACCTTCGTGGACGAAAGTCAAAGGGGCATCCAAGCCAATCCTCGCAAATTAATGAAATGAGACCCACACTGAGCACAGCACACCCTCGAGGTTCCGCTCAGCCCCGCCATGTCAACACGGGGTTGGCTTCATCGGCGAGCTCCTCGAGGGTCGGCGCCCTCACCAACAACCAGCACTCCACGAACATCCAAACAAACCAGCGAATTTCTACATACAGGTGTCCTACGAATGTGAGAATCAAATGCAAAACAATCCGGCTCAGCCCTGACCTTCGTGGACGAAAGTCAAAGGGGCATCCCAGCCTATCCTCGCGAATTCATGCAATGAGACCAACACTGAGCACAGCACACCCCGGAGGTTTCTCTCAGTCCCGCCATGTCTTCACAGGGGAGGCGTCCTCGGCGAGGTCCTGGAAGGTCGGCTCCCTCACCAACAACCAGCACTCCACGAACATCCAAACAGACCAGCCAATTTCGACATACAGGTGGCCCACGAATGTGAGAATCAAATGCAAAACAATCCGACTCAAACATGAGACCTTCGTGGACGAAAGTCAAAGGGGCATCCAAGCCAATCCTCGCAAATTAATGAAATGAGACCCACACTGAGCACAGCACACCCTCGAGGTTCCGCTCAGCCCCGCCATGTCAACACGGGGTTGGCTTCATCGGCGAGCTCCTCGAGGGTCGGCGCCCTCACCAACAACCAGCACTCCACGAACATCCAAACAAACCAGCGAATTTCTACATACAGGTGTCCTACGAATGTGAGAATCAAATGCAAAACAACCGGCTCACCGACCTTCGTGGACGAAAGTCAAAGGGCATCCCCCCTATCCTCGCGAATTCATGCAATGAGACCAACATCGAGCACAAAGACACCCGGAGGTTCCTCTCGCCCCCGCCATGTCTTCACAGGGGAGGCGTCCTCGGCGAGGTCCTGGAAGGTCGGCTCCCTCACCAACAACCAGCACTCCACGAACATCCAAACAATCCAGCCAATTTCGACATACAGGTGGCCCACGAATGTGAGAATCAAATGCAAGACAATCCGGCTCAACCCAGACCTTCGTGGACGAAAGTCAAAGAGGCATCCCAGCCTATCCTCGCGAATTCATGCAATGAGACCAACACTGAGCACAGCACACCCCCGAGGTTCCTCTCAGTCCCGCCATGTCTTCACAGGGGAGGCGTCCTCGGCGAGGTCCTGGAAGGTCGGCTCCCTCACCAACAACCAGCACTCCACGAACATCCAAACAAACCAGCCAATTTCGACATACAGGTGGCCCACGAATGTGAGAATCAAATGCAAGACAATCCGGCTCAACCCAGACCTTCGTGGACGAAAGTCAAAGGGGCATCCCAGCCTATCCTCGCGAATTCATGCAATGAGACCAACACTGAGCACAGCTCACCGCCGAGGTTCCTCTCAGTCCCGCCATGTCTTCACAGGGGAGGCTTTATCGGCGAGCTCCTCGAAGGTCAGCTCCATCACCAACAACCAGGACTCCACGGTCATCTATACTAAACAGCCAATTTCTACATACGTGGGCCGAAATTCAAACAACGAGATCCATAGCCGACAAAATAAAATCCAAGAATGCTTCATCGGCGAGTTCTCTGCCAAGCTTTTTCTCATCGGGAAGATCGAATGCGGCCGAATCATTGAACACAGGCCACTTCGGAGAAGAGCATTGCAAATCACGGCACACATCTATCAGATCTTTGCTATCGTTCATAGAAGGAGATGACGCCGATGTAGTGGCAACCAGGAACTGTGCGCAGGTGTGGGATTCGGCTTTAGCAATTTACACGAATACACCAATCACAAATTATCACTGTGACCATGACAAACACAGAACTTCGAACCTTTCAGGATTCCATTCTCACCTTCGATCGGTTGAAGTAGAAAGCCTCCAATTCGCCGCGCGTTTTGATTGCATCTCGTTTTGATGCACAACAATGTGATCTGTAATACTCCGTGTAAAACTCGGCGAACAAGCTAGACTCGGACGATTGCGTACTCACATTCTGGAGATCAAACTCGACGTTCTCTTCCTCTGCCCGATTCGTTAGTTCATCTTGTTGCCCCAATCTCGCCATTTCCGCCCGTCCTTCTGCAAACGTTGCTCCTTCCTCCAACCCTAACTGGACATTCAAGATTCACTCACACTTGAGAAGCAAATGGAGGCCGTGGAAGACCATCGTTCTTATCCTAATCGTTGACGTCCATTCAATTTCTATTGCTAAATATATCTAGCTCTCTGACAAAGCTGGATTTTTGACTCTGAGGAGCCAATGCATTTGTCTGCCATCTGGCAATTTCTACAAATATAGTCATGCCGAGCTTTTAATTAAGCGGAATCAACGGCGGCTAGTCACTAATGTAAGGTTCTGGCAAGGGCGGCGCTTGACAGCCGCTGCCATGGCCAAACAAGTTCATCGCAGATTACGGAGGAAGAGTCACCGAGACAGCGGGGAGTCAGTGGAGGATTCGATATTCCCAAGGGCGTGCAAGCTCGGCGGTCGGCGCTCTCTAGAGCATGACGGTGGCCAGCTCCGGGCAGTGTGTTATCCGGTTATCAGCGGCTGAGGTGCCGGGAACGATGGGGGACACAGAGGTTCGGCGGAGCTCTGCCCGCGGGTGTAATAGGGCTGCCATGTGGCTGCCATCGGGCAACGATGGGGCTGCCATCGGGCAACGATGGGGCTGCCATCGGGCAGCCATGGGGCTGCCATGGGGATGCCATCTGCTCCCATGGGTCTGCCATGGAGTTGCCATAGGGCTGCCATCTTGACAAGACCCACCCTTAAATTTACTAATTCATTACTTCGTCTGCAATAAATTTATCAATACAATGTATTGTATTATTTATCACCGCACTTAGACAGTGCAGTCAATATTAAAATGAATTATACGTATGACATCAAAGCAAACGAGTACTCATTAGTTTTAACATTCATATACGGATCATGAGACTCTCGTTTGTAATTTTCCAAGAAACCCTTAAATTCGCATCGATCTCTCATACATTTGAATACGCATGTTACGTATAATTCAAACCACTATCAAAACCATTTTTGCATTCTATGAGATAGATTACTCAATCCCGTATCCTAATATTGAAGAACGAACTCTTGTTGACAGTATACTTAACCAGCCCTAGGTCCTCCCAATAAACCAGGAAGTAGGGTTTCCCATGTACCTCCTCTAATTCTTCGGCACTTGTCTCAAATCCATCCGCTGCCTCATTCTGTGTCTCCATCTGAGAAGAGGCTTCTGCTCTCTCGCCAATATCAGTGACCCTTTTCTCCTCAAAAGCTGCTGCTTCATCTCCTGATCCATCGTCTTCATCTTCCAATCGTATTCGATCCTGAAGACAACCCATTTGTTACTAATCCATATTCGTATTTGCGAATATGTTGACATTTACAAATATCCACATAATTGTATCATAGACTACTTTATTACCTCATGTGTAGAGTCCACACCTCCATCGTCATGTCCATCCACGCAAAGAGTCTCGCTAGACGTCCTGAACTGCCTACTACGCCCTTCCTCCTCCTCTTCTTCACCTTCGTCTGTCCCCACACTCTCTGGTACACAGTCGAGGTTCAGCGAGCGCATCTTGATAGACCGCCTAAATGGCGGTAGCACATCATCGTCGATCAATAAATCGTACCCGTCAGGCTCCTGATCATCGCCGCCCGAGCTTCTCCCATCCCGCTTCCGCAAAGCACTACGCCTCTGTGCTTGGGAATTGGTGAACTTCATACCACCCCTCCGCTTCTTCTTTCTCTGGCCTATGTCCTTTCCTCTCTCACTACCGCTAGCAGATTCGTCCATACTGCTTCCAATGAAATAACTTATCACACGTACAACCTAACGAGTCCAAGTGTTCCCACTGCAAATGATGAGGTCGAACTATGAGATTGAACTCCATTATATAGGTTCCCCATGCGGCTAAGAAACCCTAATCAGACACCGCGTATTCCCTAACATCCCGCTATGACCGTGTCTGACAATCCAAAATAAGTTAACTTTTAATCGCATCTATTATCCAACTAAATCTCTGACAATGACGGCCGCCGTCACTTTACATCTAACACCTACTTATTTTATCGACGGATCATATATTTTTAATTCTAACTACTTGATGGCATTTTGTCAGTCCAGATAATGTAAATATTATTGGTTATGCGCATTTAAAACATCATGCTCACAATTCAGAGTATCCGGTATCTGTATGTCTTCTTATAATAATTAGGTCTAATAGGTATTCTATACCTATGCCAACACCCTACACCAAATTCTCGTATTTGAACATTCGAAATGCACCTCAGACTCTCTTTCTCTGCGCACTTGTTGATGTAGTCTTCTTCTCCTACGTCTATAATGGCATCCTCCACTCCCTTACCTCCTGCTGCAGACGTCATTGCCATTAGGTCTGAAGACTTAAGTCCTCCCATCTGCATTCCTCCAGGGGTAGGTGGAGTGGCTGAAGTCACTCCATCTTGGCTAGCAATTCGTTTCGGGTTTGATGAGTCCTCTCTTTGGTTAGAGAAACATGTCTTGGATCCAAACACTAATCTTGTCCAGTACTCCGTGCTTGTCGAACCAGTCGACCTAGACAGTAATTGTAGAATGTATAAGCTACAGCCCGGACAGTATCGACTGTTCGGCATGACAGAGTCTGTCATGAACGCCTCCACCGTCCTCCTCACTCCTCGTAGTTCTTCTACCATCTCCACTATTGTTCCAGTTCTTGCTCGTGTCAAGGTCGAACCCGGACTCGAAGTCCGAATCGATATTTCTGATTCATCCGACGATGAAAGAAAAGCGTCCATGCAGTCCCGTCGACTATCATCGAATCTGCCTCCCTCCTCGTCCGGTTCTGAACGCAGTCTCAGAACCACCCCCAACTCTCTTCCCGCGTCCAAAGTCGTAAAACCCAAAAACATTCTTTCCTCGCTCCGTAGACTAGGTAGTATGTCTCGCAACAAAACTATACTCAAAAAAATAGATTTCCATTCCATTCGTACTTACAACGTCTCTTTCCTGCCTCCCACTTTCAACGGGGATGTCCTCTACATTCTCCCTCCCGTTCTGCCAACTACTGCTGTCAAGGTAGCAAAATCTATGGAAGGGATGGACAAAAGATACGATGGTCATGTCTGGACCAGGACAATAACTACTAACATCAGTAACAACCTCGGGTTGTCTTTCCGCTACTCTAACTGTGTAGGTCATCTTCAATGCCACAATGGGAACTGCGGCTTCTTACTACGACCTGACCGCAGAGCAGAGGTGAATGAGGTGGAGTTCGAGGGCTTTACCAAGGACCCCTTCTCGGTCGGCCAAGCGCCTCCTCCTTCTTCAACATTGGTCTGTAAGATCTGCAAAGAACCTCCCGTTTGTGTTGCTGTATGCCCTTCTAAAATCTTTTACGTATTCGGAGAGGAGAGTCAAGAGCGAGCGTGTGTGCATATCGGTACCCACGAACATCCTGTCAAAGTCGGAGACTACAGATGTGCACGTAAAATAATTGATGAGTTAATAGAGGAGCACGTAGAACGTAACCCACAAGTTACCACGTCCAAAATAGTCATGGAGGCTAGCAAGGACTTACTCGGAAACTTACTTCTCCGTAAAGAAGGTGACCCTGTAACCTCCAAGCTCACCCTCCAAGAGCTAGAACCTATATTTGAGCAGTGTAAAGAGCTGAACTCTCCGAGCGTCAAGAATCGTATTACCACGTTTAAGCACTTGCGCAGATACGGTGTTCTTGATGGGATCACCAAGCTTCGAGGCCTGAGCAACTGGGCTTACATCCAACGTAACCAATTCCCGGGGCAAGGAGATGAAAGTGACAAAGTGTTCATCTTCAAGATGTCCGAGGTCGGTCCCGGAAGCGGTATTGACCTTGTTCGTCGTATGCAGCCCACAGGCGACCTGTCCCACGCGTGGATGATGTTCGACCACGTCAAGCGTGTCAAGAACTGGACCACCATGGCGTGCCACGTTTATGACTCAAAAATCTGCCGAATTCTAACTATTGCATGCTGTGATTTCCAGTCTGAAGATGGAGAAGCTCAAATCGTCTTCTGGAAGAACCTAAACCACGTCCAGGGCAGGAACGGAGTGGAAGCGCCGCAGTTTCAAGGGTTCATGGCCGACAGTGCGCAAGCCAACTGGAACGTTGTGCGGATCATTTACGGCTCCGGTGACCCTAAAGTCCCTATGGAAGGCCGCGAACGAACTTGCTACTTCCATTGGATGCAATCCCTAGAGAAACACACCAAACAATACATCGTGCACGAGCTGTAGGATCAACATCGACATCTTTGTAAGCAATACAAAGATGCACGCACCATGGCTGAGGCGGAGACAAGATACTGGGCGATCCGAGCGTGGTGGGCGTCGGCGCAGGCCACCTCCGAAGTTGCATTAGGTCATCTGGAACACTGGCTTGCATTCTGGCACTTCCGATACAGGCAATGGGGTGGTTTCATGGAACTGGTGAGTCCGCAACCTCTGTAACAATTATTTACCGTGCTTTTATGTCAAGTAAATCCGTAAATTTTATTTACTTTTTTATCATAGATTTTTTCTTTTTTACGATTAAATTAACAACATTTTAAAATATTTGAAATTTTAAAAATTCTAATTTTAGATCAGACATTCGGTGACGAAAGTCTAACCAGCTCTGAATATCGTGATCAACTTTTTTTGTTATTAAGTCAAATGTCTTTGCACCTTGCAGGAAAATAAATATACTGCAGAGGAGCTGGCGGAGATGCCTTCATGTAACCTTGCGGAATCTATCCATAACAAATGGTTGCAAGCATCCGGCAACAAAGGTGGGGACTTGTACGTTGCAGCTGTTGATGATTACGTTCGTGCTTTTCTCCAAGTTGTAGGTTACCACGACTTCAACGGAGGTGGCAAGGGTGGTAATGGACCAACATCCGAAGAACTATTACTTCGTATTGCCCATAAAGCTCAACGAACCGGCGATCCATCAGGCCTCACAAAGGCAGTTTCTGACTATCCAGGAGCTGAAAAGATTTGTACCCGCGAGGCCCACCTTGAGGGGGCCGAGGTGTTCGGATCCAAGAAACGTAAGGCTGATGTTCCAATTGGAGCTAATGATGAAACACACAGACCTGACACCGTGAGCTACTCACGTCCTCGAATTGGGAGAAGGGTTACCCGAGCTTGTACTGAAAATCTCAGCACTATCCATGAAGAAGATGAAGTTGAGGACCCACCGACAATACCATCCACTTCTGCTGGACCTAGTATTGAACGTGTGACCGCTGTTCAGGAGACTAAAGTGGACGAGAGGCTGTGGCACATTGCCCGTTTGAGGGAGAATTCTGCTAAGGCTTGTTGGGGTATCATGCGAAAGAGTAAAAAAAGGTGTGACTCACGAATTATTCAGAAAGGGAAGGCAACCGCAGCTCCAACTTACACCGGAGTATGGCAACGCCCTCAAGAGGGGCCAAGAAAAATTGACCAGTTCTTCTTTTGTGCGGATGATATTGACAGGTGTGTGAAGGGTCATCGTCGCAAGTGGATGGAGCCATTATCTCTAAGTCAGGATAGACCCCCTATTCCTGAAGTATGGCCTGTTAAGATAGGGACTAACCTTACACGAGATGAGATGGAGGCTTTAGAGAATACGGGCTTTCGACTACCACAAAAAGAACAGCTTCCTACGAATCGCACTTTCAATAATGCTGCCCCACCAAGAGACTTGTCGCATATTCCGGTCCCGGAGAAGCCGGACGTGTACCCGAGGTCAAGAAGATCGAAGAACATGAAACGCATTCCAGCTATGACTTCAAAGCACATGAAGAATATTGAGTCAGCCACCTCAATGCAGGCCAAAATTCTGAAGGTGACCATGATACCGCAACCCGGATTTGGATGTATCGTAGACTTGGAGTCGGATTCGGATGCAGTTTATAGACTTTCAATTAGTAAATTCCCGGATTGCTCATGCCCTGTGTTCAAGAAGACAATTTCTTCGTTAGGACGGAGAGATCCATACCGACCGTGCAAGCACCTATACTTCATCACGGTATTGGTTTGCAAATTTGATCCAGACGCTGACCTCTTTATCCACGCGGCCACTCTTAGTTTCAACGAGGTGAAGAAGATTCTGGAGGGAGGAATCCTAGACCATGCTACAGATTAGAATGCCTTAAATCTCCTCATTTACAGACGCCATATGTAAGTCCTATGATTGGGTGTATGTGATAATTTGACACAACTTATTTAAAATAATTATACCAATCCCTACATGTACAACAAACCTTGCCAATTTGTCTTACTTAGAGTACTAAGCACTTAGAAATATTACCTTAGAAACATCTTGACATTTACAAATTGCAATTTACTTTCGAGTTTTGAGCTTTAGTATAACCAATCTCAGGGAATCTGAACCTTATTTCCACGGGTTTGGGTCACTAAATCCACGGTAATAAGTCCGGAATATTCGAATATTCCCAAGAATATTCTAGAATTATTCTCCAATAAAACATATTATGCTATTTTTAGAAATATTTTTACTAAAAATACAAAGTCAGCCCTAAAAAATCAAAAATCTTACCGCTCACCGCTCACCGCTCAACGCTCACACGGTAGCAACGTCCTAAACTCTACATGAGGAAATTGAGTCAATGTGACGTTCCACATTGTCTCCCTACACCTCTCCATATCAGACATGTTACAATTTTTTTCATATCCCTCATAGCCAAATCCAATCTCATTAGCCATGTCACCTCCACTAAGCAACCATTTTTTAGTGCTAGGAGTCAAAATCATAGAATCTTACTTCCTAGCCTCATCATCTTTGCTTCCACTATCATGTGGCAAATATTCCTCATCACTTGTAATAGCATCACTTCCGTTATCACCCAAAGAATTAGGAACAATTCCACCCCAAATTTGCACAACTCGCACACTTATTGGATCACCATCCTCAACAACTCTACACACAGGTTCACACAACACAAAACACCCCCAAGGCCCATACAAATTTGTTGTAAGCATTTGAATACCATACACTACATCAAACATGCCATGCAACACGATACCCCAAAATTCAACCAAGGTTGCAGAAGGAGAGTCAGAATCAATGTGAAGCAGTGGGATTTCACTTCAAGGGACAATCACAGTTTTGCCTCTAAATCCAAGATCGTACTCAGAGTATGGCAAAGTCAATAGCCCATCTGACCTCAGCCTAACGTTTGTACACCGCATGTTCAAGACATTTTCAAAATCCATCAAACCTTGCGAATCTAAATTTCCACCTACACCGCTATTCACCAAATTCAACAATTCATCCAATTCACGGGAAGCTGCTTGTTGATCCACTTCTTCAAGCAAATGTGCACTATGAGAACTTTCACCAATCTCATGGTGAATTGTGTGTCTAGATTGAGGTTGAATACAAAGTGACTTACGTGGAGCAGCTTTGTAGTGTCCTCCCCTACCACCTCCGACTGCACCCCTGCCTGCCGAAGGAGGCATTGGATCAAAGGTTGCTAGGTTGTTGTTGCTACCGAGCGGACGTTATTGCCGAGCGGAATGCTGCTGTTGAGCGCCACTCCCAACGAGGGTTCCAATCCCTCGCCTTTGAACGCACCAAAAGGGCCCCTGCCTCTCCGACCAGGCGTGGAGCCCCTGCCAACGGCACCGTGAGAGCCTCTCCGACCATGCCTCGATGCCCTTGCCTCCTCGACGCTGCCAAACTGACGGTGGTCACCTTCGCGGCCATCTTTATCGCCCTCCCACGCAAGGCACTGACAAACTCGCCGCCCACCAACCTCAACCACCGTCTCGACCCTTACAGGTAAGTCAAATTCTCCTTCTCTACTCACCTCCGTATGTGTACTAACAACAGTAGAGGCTCTCAGCGATTGCGGGGACTCCCTCTCCATGACTTTGCTACTTTCAGCAAGTTTAAAAAAGTGTTGGCTCTCTTCACTGTCAGGCCACCACTCCTCTTTCAATAGAAAGTTCAACAAACTAGAAAACTGCTTTCTTTCAATCCATCCCAATTGCCTTGCTACCAAATGTCGGAACAAAAATCTCCAATTCCTCCCAAGAGGATGAGAAGGCCACACAACACTCCTAGGTTTAGGCTTCTTTGCAAGGTAACTCTCATCAAGCATCAAGCACAATTCCTTGGCAACAATGTCTTGAAAGCAACCTAAATCCTCCTGCAACCACCTACGAATTTCCCTTTCTATCTTCAAACGGCTACTCTCTTTATGGACAGCGATTGCATGCTACTGCAAACAACCGTTGAAAGAAGCGCCCAACGTTTTTCATAGTCCCGTGAAGACAACTGCCGAACGGCACTCTTTCCTGCGATTGCCAAAAGTAAACCCGTGAAGGCCGTTGCCTTCGTGCCCAGCCTGACTCAAAATTTTTGAAGGAGGGGGTTGTGGGCCTGTGGCCTCCTTGCTCGTCGCTCCCCAAGCAAGACACGGCAAACGCGAAGAAACGGTCGCGAGAAGCCGTCGCCGAATTTGTTGTGTTGTTGTCGCTGATCGACCTCCTCATCGGAGAGACCCGCGAGACGCAGCTCTTTGTTTTGTGGGGGGTGACAGACAAGGTCCGCCGGCCCCTATGCCCGCTCCGCCCCCTAAAGCCGCTCGTTCCTCTCTCGGTGACCAGTTTGGTCACCGGTGACGATAAAGGGTTAACCTATTTACTATCATAAGTACAATGTTAATTTTGTATCAAATTTGCACAATATGTGAGATTGTAACGTTCAAAGTTGATGCTCAATTTTTTCTAGGGTATGTTTGGAGGACAGAGTCTACTTTGTTAAAAGGGAGACTTAATGATTGTTACTCAAATATTTTTCTCATATCTTGCTCAAGTAGATATCTAAGTTGAGTATTCCTATACAAAATTTTAGAGACTCATTTCACTTTTCAACATTCATGCAATTCTTGTTTAAGGGCAAGGTATAAATACAACAATACGGTAATATAGAAAGTTTTTGTCTACCCTAGCTAGTTAGGCTTGAGCAAGAATTATGGTTAATTTTTTATTATATCAAACTTTGTTTTGCATTTTTTACCACATGTACCTTGTATGTATTACCAACACCAATTTAGAACCCTAAATACTAAAGTCACCCCTAATCAAACCTAGTGTTTTTGGGAGCTCCAAACACCAAGAACTGTGATTTTCTACCACCTTTTTTACTCTAAGGTACGAGAAAAATTTTAGTGTTTTTTAAAATTTTCAACCAAATGATCTCGAAGTTAAGTACCATAAGAGGTAGTGGTTCGAATTTCAACCATTGGATCTTTAATATCTATTAAACCATAACATTCAAAGTTGATGCAAAGATATTTTTTCTTTGTCCTCTTTTCTCTTGCTCTTGTAATATCTAAAGATGGCCTTTGTAGAAATGGTAAGGGTTTCAACGTGGGTCACTTGGAAATTTGAGTAGTGATTAGTAATGAATATTTCTTTTTTCAATGATTCGAAATAAGTTAAATCCAAACTGCCCCCACTTGGATTCCAAAACATAAAAAATCCTCCTCAAGCCCTCAAAATGTAGCCCCACTACTAACCTTGCAAGTTTTAGAACACAAACTTCGTCAAATTTCCCACCTTCACAAACACATGTAGCCCCAATTTATGCTTTCTAATGCCTCATCAATCATCACCAAAACCCCAAAATTTCATTTCCGTTGTTTTATGTTTAGGGGTCAATCCCTTCATCTTAGGTTTTAGATGTCTTCTAGCTTTTACGGATCTCAAATGCATTCGTGACGGACTAGCTAAAGGGACAAGACCCGCTACATTTAGTCAAGGCAAAAGTCATTTTCCTTTCTCAACGGCTATACGACTTGCCAGCTTTGGCGGCCTCCCAAAGAAAGGCTCCACACCCGCCATAGCCCTCGCTATCCCTACCACTCTCACTCAAAACAAGTCGTTTACTTCAAGTTAACTTGACTTTTGGAAGATTTTATCCTCCCTCTTGGAATGCTCTCAAACTTTTAGACTTTTGAACTACAAGTACTTTTGAACATTTTCATTGTATGATAGAAGACAAGTATATTGAGGTCATTTAGCAAGTTTGTTGAAAATGGGTGCAGATTCAACGAGGTGTTGCATTTAGCCACCTCTCTTTCGTGGCTAAATTTATTGAGGCCAAGGTCATTTTCCTTTCCCAAAGAACATGCTTCTGACCCGCCAAAGGTGGTCGCCCCCCTCAACCCCATACAATTTTCACTCAAACGTATTGTTTACTTTGAGTTAACTTGACTTTTGGAAGATTTTATGCCCCAATCGGGAAACCTCAAAAGCTTTGGACTTTTGGACTTTCGAGTTTTGTCATGATGTAGTAAAAAACAAAATATAGAAAAGATCATTTATCCAATTCGTTGGAAAAGGGCGCAAATTCAAAGGAGTGTTGTATTTAGCAACCACTTCTTCTAGCTACATTTAGCCGGAGTTCTTTAGCCAATCCTTTGAAATGCCCTTAGGTGTTAACTACTAAATGTCCTAGCCTATATTTATCCAAAAAACACATTTTCAAAAAAAATATCATAAATGGAAATATAGGTAAGTTCTTCAGATCTTAACCTTAAAATCTTGTAGCAGACTTAATTGTAGGCCGTGTGTACCGAATCCTAAGTCCAGAATGCCTCATAGATTGCAAAATTGTAATATAGTATTAGTAAAACCAACCCTAAAAATTCATCATTTTTTACTTTAGAGTGGAATTCTTACAACTAGCCAATTGCAATAAAAAAATCATCAACTAGAAAGGTATTCACCTATATCTCAATAACACCCTTGTACCAAAACATTTCATTAAAACAAAGTCTTAGCTCGATATGAGAGTCTAATTTTAGAAGCCTTGTAGTAGTAAAAACCGCCAAAATCGTTGCAAAAGAAAAATATTCCAATACGAGATGCCTTGCACTCAAATCTTTACTTCATCTACAAAATATCTTTGATTTTATCAAGATTTCTACCACTAAAACTAGACTCAAGTTGGGATCAACCTTGAAACGAAGTTGAAATCAAACCTTGGATGAAGGAGATATAGCTCTTCAAAAATTATCTATTTTTCCATTTTTTTTCATTGTAGGAACATCATTGCAAATTTAGTACTAAAAGCATTTGAATGAAAAAGCTTTTACCCAAAAAGTTGTTTGGATTAATCTTTAGTTTACACTTATATAAAGGATTCATGCAAAACTATTATTACTTCTGTATAACTAGCTTGCTATGCTAAAACATGCCTTATGTTTGAAACCCAAAACTAAAAGTTGTCTTCACCAAAATGCATGCCATTGATTTACACTTCATGTAGGGGTCTACGAATTTTGCCACACATACTAAACTTGATTCGTCACACAACCCAAATGATTCAGTCAAAACAAAGTTACGATAAAGAAGTTATGGCTCTCCAAAATTGATCACCTTCATCCAAAATGTAGAAAAACAACATCAGGGACACTTGGGACTTTTGGGCATACATTTAAGGACACGTCAAACGATCACTCTATTCAGCTCTATTCAAGCTTGCATTGAATAGGTTTGGAGTTCTTCTTCGTCTCTATGAATATCCATCGAATAGGTTTGGAGTTCTTCTTTGTCTCTATGAAGATCGACATTCAGTTTCTTCTAAAATCTAAACTTCCTTATCCTGATGAAAAATGAAAAGGTTGAAATTTGGCCACTAACCAACAAAGAGTGTGCTCAATCAAAGACATATGGTAGAGCAGCCAAAAATGGCGCAGTGCCGAAAATGGAGCCCTAGTAATCTTCACTGTCACGTACATAACAGCTTCTCCAGACAACAGTACCATGTACACACTGCAAAGATTATAGGGCGTCACTTTAGGGCACCATTTTAAGAACACGTATATTTCCATATTTAAAAATCCATTACTTACTGTAGAAGAGTCGAAAAATGATGATTCCACTTGCTCTAGTTTTCTACTAATTTTCCCCATGCACAAAAATTGCTTGCACTGGCAACATTCCTGTAGATTTTCTGTGCTGAAAATTGCGCCATTACAGGACACCTTACCATATCATGCTTGTGTTTGTGTACTCGAAAGCACAATTCTAGAGGAGATCCAGAGAACCAAAAAGAACAAACACTTTTTCTCAGGTCTGACAACCATGATCCTTTCATCGTTGCATGTCAGGGAACATGGCAGATCTGGTCTCCTGCACACGCTACTGGAATGCAATCATCCAACATTCAGAAAGCAAACAGAATAGTCAAAATTGGGCTGAGCAATACTTTAGAAAATTGCACTACAAGTGGCAAGTGTGCACATTCTTGGCAAGCATTTGAGCTCGACCAAAATAACTTCTTGAGATCTGCAACCTAGCTGCTCAAGATTGAAGCTTCTATGGCTTATGCATTTTTAGTATGCAACTATTCAACATTCAGAAACCAAAACCAAAAACAAGGGATCAAACAAGTTCATGCCTGGTGTTAGAATGATCATACTTCAGGAAATGCGATACAAGTGTGACGAGCATCCAGTGCGAGTAACGCTTCAAAATATTTGAGTTTGAACAAGTATTCTGAAATCTGCATCCACGACTTCTGTAGCGAATCCATCGTCAAGGCATGCAAGTATCCAACAATCCATAAACGAAGCCATGAAATAAGGAGCACATAAAATCACACGTTGGGTCGGAATGATCGATTCAATTGATCATATTCTGAAACTTGCAATATAAGTGGCAAGTGGAGCAGATACTTCGAGGTCGAACAAAATCTTACTACTCCTCTAAAGGTCATGCGCCGTGTTAGAATAGCCAATTCGGTCGATATATGCAATACAATGGAGCATTCATTGCGAGTAATGCTCTAATTTCAAGAGACATACCAATCTGCGAGCTGCTGAAGGCTAAAGCTTCTGTGGCGATTTCATTTTCAACGACTCCTCGAGTTGGCTAGCGCTCAGCACGTAGGTGCTATTGAGATGAGGCACATCAGATTGTGTCCGCTCAATCGTCCCCAAGTCGGTCTCTTGCAGCGAAAATTGCTGCTCAAATGCGTCTGCAACAGACTGCACGAAAGCCTCCCGCGACGACATGTGGTCCTTGAGGCGGCAGATGAAATCCGAATGTTGGCGAGCCTGTGAAAAGATCAGAAATTAGGTACAAGATAATGGCCCAACCTGAATTACTTAATACTTGACAAGGTTTACGTTCATAGGGAAACTCACGAGGCGATATGCAGGAGCCCTGTCTGGATGTTTCAAATATGCCATTCGTGCATCTTGGAAATCCCACAAGAAGGATGTGTGGTGAAGGAACCGGTCTTTTGTGATCGACTGCGCATTGCCTCCAAACTTCTTGTCTCCGAATACATAATCTGCAAGAAAGTTCAAAGCTCGATATCGTTACATCAGCAATCTATTAGAATTGCTAAATCGAATCATATGCAGTCGATTGAGGTTAAGAATTATATTAAGATAGTCTCTTGGTTAGGAGCTAGTTTTAGGATTTGAAGTTCCGGATTTGAGCTCACCATGCTCTCGGAGATGAAAACCAGGAACAGATCGAAACGCAGGCAAGTAAAGCTGCTCAGTCCAATCCATGATGGGACGGGGATACAATTTCGGGACAGGAACAGCATCACTCCTGCAAATGAGCGTTACAAACACGGTGCTATCGTCCACAATAACAGTACCACCGCCGCTGAAGCGACGAATGACAGGAACGCCATCTCGAATCACAGCATTCACATCCAGTAGCTCCTGCGGCTTCCTGCACCACGAACCGAGCCGCTTGTTTTGTTGGTCATGGTCATGGATTTTCCATCCCTGTAAACATTTAAAAACCTACGTAAGTCTGCTGCTGCGGACGGAGAGGCTTGCAACAAAAGAGACTGTCGAGCAAGAGATTGTCCATACCCGGAGATGCCCATGACAATTGCAGGAGGGCTCGTGCCCTCATTGATGAGGCACCAGTTCAGGGACGTAGTTCGTAAGAGACGCTCCTCTAGTTGTAGTTGCTGCAGAATCGGGTATCCCTGCAAACGAAGGAATTGCATCGCTGGTCGCTTCATCGCCATGGCTCCGAACCCTAGAATCCCAGTGCAGATCCGAGTACATTAATTCAAGGCTCGTGACAATTCGAGCACTATCTTCTAGAGAACAGCCTCATACTGGAAGAGGAATGCGACCCTGATTACTGGTTGCCGAACGGGATTGAGACTTCTGAATTGCGATTTCCAGATTCTCGTACGTGAGTTTAGGGTTTTGGGTTTAAGACTTTAGGACCCATTTCGGGAAGCAAATATTCTTCATGAGAGTGCTCAAAATACCAATAATGGGGCACTAGGCTTCTTCCACTAGGCTTCTTCCCCCATAGGTACATAATAGCATAGGTACATAATAGCTTCTGCACTCAACTGTAGCATGTACTCACGACAAACATTACATTGTATAAAAGTGAGGCACCATTTTAGAAAGTGAGATGCTTGTCCAGTATCACAAGGGAGAGTGCTTAATGATGGCTCAAATTTCAGATTTTCTAAGATGTAGTGAAGTAACCGGTGTAAGCAATTTTTGTGCATGAGGAAAGTATATACCGTACCACCATAGCAGGTTCGGTCAAAAATAATTCTATTTTTAAAAAACAAAAAAAATAAGAAATTACAAGCGAAGAGGAACGAAAAGTTGGGAAATTATATTATTTCCAAAAACCGCTTCTTGTGACTAAAGGGTATCCAAAAGTTGGGAAATTATATTTTAAAAAAAAAAAAACGGAAGAACGAATTTCAGAAGAATCTATTTTTGGCTGACAAAATTTTCTTTTTCAAAAAAAAAACTATTTGTTCCTTGCGGACGAAACCTGCTATGGTGGTGGTACAGCAGAAGGATAGTCAAAGTGGATTCCTGAGTTTCGGACTCTTCTACAATTTGTTATGAATTTTCAAGGTGGTCTTATAGGTGTTTCTAAATTGGTGCCCTAATTTTGCACCCTTATGTTTGTTGCTAGTACATTGCTATTGTTGAGTGGAGAAGCTATAATGTATCTTTGAGTAAAGAAGCTTAGTGCTCCATTATTGGTACCGCTACAGTTTTGAGCACTCTCCCTTAGACAAAGCTATGCTAAGCTCTTACCTTTTGAATTCATGTTGTTGGATACATTGGGTTCACAAACAAGTATTACCAAACCTACTTCCTAATTAGGTTGGAAAATTCTTGTATATTCCATTATCAACCAATTACATCATAACAATAGTCTCATTTTCCACCGAGCATATTTTTTTATTTCTTTTGTATTTCTTGACCGAGCATAATTATTTATTTCTTTTATATTTCTTGACCATTGAGTCTTTTTTATATAGTGTAAATTGTTTGGAAGGCCATTAACCTTAAATTACTTATTGACAAAATTTAAATGATGAATAGAAGGTCACAAAAGTAGTTTGAAAGATCACAAGGTTTGACCAAATACAAATTGGCAAGTTTACCACAACTTTGAGTTACTTTTAAGTTCGAGGTACGAAAATGAGTCCCTTGTAGTGGTAAACTTATTCTGGCACCAACTAATAAGGGATGACAAACATCAAGTTAAAATGAACATGAATACATTTCCCATGGTTCTTATGTCATCAATCATATAATATGAATCCATACAAATTAGGATAAAGACTTGCCCATAGTTCATACTAATCCCCTCGAAAAACTCAAACATGTTACGCATAATCTGAACTATTGATTCCTCTTCATACAGATGGCAAACTAGCATTTCGACAAGCACAAATAAGACACACTAGATGAGCGGACAATGACTGGATCCGCTTTGAGAGGTAATCAATGGCTCAATTGTTTGAGCATCTGGTTAATAATCACCCAAACCTGAACTAATAACATCAGGAGCGAAGTGATGGTCAGGGCGAAAAAAATGTGCATGCAACATTGTGAAAGAGCCATATGTCTGCAGACACCTAAGACTTGTACCTGAGGCGAAGACCACTACTACTAATACTACTCACTACATGCATCTGGTACTTGTAAGCTTTCAAACGCAAAGAGCTCCCTACACTTTCATCCGTTGTTTGTATACAATCCACATTGACAGGTTCCTCCATAGCCTGAGGAGAAAAAACTCTTCGAGAAGAAACAGGGGAGGGGAACATGCACATGTTTTCAAGGAGGTAGGCTGTACCTAGGAGTTAAGAGGTTCATGTTGTCAGAACAATCCCCGCATCAAATCATCGAACGGGTCATCTCCAAACTCACCCCCGGAGCCATCGTCGCTTGAAAACGCACCCCTGGGATCATCGTCACCATCGGAGATCAGTTCCAAGACTCCATCCCCAAGACCATCGTCACTACCGTCCTCATCCGACGAGTAACTGTCAATATCGCCGGCTTCGTCCCCATCGTCATCCTCGTCACTATTCTCCTCGTCGTCGTTGCTCACAAGGTCGATATCATCGTCTTCGTGAAGGTCTCCATCGTCATCCTCATCGTCGTCCCCATCGCTGTCCTCATCTTCCTCCTCAGTCTCCCCTCCATCGTCAGGGTCTGAGTCATCATCTGTAGGGCGTCGTCGCCCGACCTCATACAACCTTGCGAACGAATCCATCTCATCGTTGCTTTCAACTGCTACTATGGAGATGAATGAGTCCGTCGGCTCCGTGGCCAGATCAAGGACGCACCGGTCCACAACTGTGGTGGTGATGTCCGAGTAGTCCACTGCATCCATAGTTCTAAAAGCGCTGAACAATGGGTGCCGACTTCTGCGAGGATGGAGAGCAGCCATGATGTCATCCGAGTTTCGGCGAAGTGTAGCATAGATGACATCACCTGTCGTGTTGAAAGTTATCGCAGTTTGATCGAGAGAAGGTACACTTCTTAACAGCTTAAATGAACGCAGATCCCACACCTCTGAGTTGATGATGACCTGCATGTTGCCAAGTAGAATCTTTTCAGTAGGAAGTTGCGGCTGGAGATCCTACAAATACTGTTCAAAGTTTCATCCGGGAGGTTAGAAATATACGGGCGAACAAGCTTACCTCATTTCCGGCAGGATGGAACCCGCCTCCACCATAATCAGTGAACTGGTCAAACCTGTGAATTGCACGGGGAATTCGGTGATCCCAAAGTACACCACTCCATAGTACCAGGACATCATCGGGGCTGAAGTGGACCATAGGTTGGGTATGGCTTCGTGGTAAGCCCGCTTGACTTGTCAAGCTGTCGGATAGCCTTTGCTCCAACTTATAGCTTCCGACATCGTACAGCAGAACTTCTTTATGTGCCGCCTCCAAAGCAATAGCACCGAACTTGCTTCCTACGTGGTTGAATCTAGCTCCTTTGCAGCTCTCAAAAGTGTTCAGAGGTCCATTGCTGAGATTCGAAGAGTCCCACAATTTAACATCGTAACTGGCAGAGGAGAGCAGCAACTGCCCTAACCGCGAGTCATTGCCAGCCAGACAATGTGGAGCAGATTGCAAGACCGAGATTGGTGAGCTATGACCCTGCAATTGAACCTCTAAGATATTGCCGGTGCTCGAGTCGAATAAGCGAATATCTCCAGCATGGCTTCCAGCGGCAAGACAGGACGCATGGCCTAAAAATGTATTAGCAGTCAGAAGAACTGCCTCATCTCGGCATGTGCGCCATGGGCGAAACCGACTATATACAAAATGTCGGTCCCTTCTTCTCCCATGCATGCCCCCATAAGGAGGGGTGATTTGACGAGCAGCTAACCTTCCAGCAGTATTCAAGGAAGCATCGAGTGCCCTGCTAGGCTCTGGGCAAACATGCGGGTGAAGAAGCGAAAGAGGAGGAAGTGTAGTAATAGGAGCTGGACACTGCCGATGTTGGTGCTTCAAATACTGGACAACCAGTGAATCCAGTGTGGCGTGCTCCGCAGTAATAGCGCGAGGCTCTAGAAGACCACCGGTGTGCGAGGGCACAAGGGAATGGCCCGGAGTATTGAGATACTGTTTAAAAGGCACGTAAGGTGACTGCTGGACATCAAAAGTCGATGAATCTGCTTGCAAGTTCACCGAGTCCACTTTCTCGGGTAAACCGAATTGTCCGAAGAATGACTTAGCAGGAGTATAATCGTTGACCGGAGGAGCTGGAGTCGGAAGATTAGGTGCGGAGACCTCGACAGCAAAATTTGTCTTCAGAGGGGCATGCCCTGGAGTGACACAAGGGGATGCTGTAGCAGGATCCGTGAAGGCCATCCGTTTGCTTGTTGGAGATAGAGGAGGCAAGTCTCTTTCGCCGCTTTTCCGCTTAGAAGGAGGATTGCGATGTGCAGCAGGTGTTTTGAAGATATCTGCATCATCTCTAGTCTTTCCACCAGTCAAGGTATTATCTTGGACTTCAATCAGGCGACTTCGACTTTCTTTCACGCTCTGGGACTTCCTTAAAGACGCAGTAGCAGAACCCAATTTGCCACCAGATGTCAATGAAGTTGAGAATGCTGGTTTTTTCCGAGCAGAATGAAAAGGTTGAGAACTGCTCGCATCGTCCTCATCCTTAGCAGCAGTCTGCTTAGAATCACCTCCAAAGAATCCTCCATTAACTCGTCCCCCAGGCCACTTCAAAACATCCGTGACTCCTTCGGTAGATGCTGTTGGCAGTGCGAGGGAAGTTGGGGGTAAAAGGGATGGCAAAGGTTTTAAGCTTGCTTCTTTGAGCAGCGCAGCAGCTGCATTTGGGAGCCCTGATCCTATTAAATGCTCATGTATTAGTTGTAATAACTCCCTGCCATTTTCAACAGCGTGAAGGTGTGAGTAAGATATATCAAGGACAATCTGAAGGAAGCCTGAAACGAACAGTAGAGTAGTAGACGAGTCACTACCTTGGATGATAACTTATGGGTGTAGCTGCAGCAATAGCAGCTCTCTCAATCCGGCGTAGAGTAGGTGCTGCTGCTTCACTTGCTGCTACCGTATTTGCACGGCCTGCATTGGTTACAACCTGCAAACGGCCAAGAAATTAACAATACATTCGTCTAGATGAAGCTACAGTTTGTTATCAGTCTAACCAAATATACTGAGGACAGTAACACAAGGAGCCAAAGTGAACGTAGCAAGGAAAGATAAAGAGCAAACACGAAACTTACTGAAATAAGCTCCAATGCCACCCTGCTAAGTTCAGCTTGCCATCTGCCTTGCTCACCACCACTACCACCCGCGCTTTGACGCCCAGCTTGGCTACCGCCGTCTCGCAATAATTCCGAGAGCAACTTCCCAACCTGCATATCCATCGCCTCAGAAATGACAATCTGATTTGAATTGGACCTTTGAGCACTTATATGCCAGACCCGGAAACAACTAGAAACGGATACAAAATTAACTGATCAACAGGCTCTCAGAACTTCCGGGTTCGATGCATCTAGTATTCTGAGAGTCACAAGAAGGGGCAGTAAGAATATACCTGCAATTTGGTAAGGATGTGCGCGATTGCTTCGTCCCGGGCCAAACCTAGAAGAACTCGGCAGGAAAGGGCCCGAATACAATCCAGGGCAGCAGGAGGAAGAACAGTCCTTGGATATAGAAGATGTAGCAACACTTTGATTCCGTTGTTAGACCTTACTGCTTCACGAGCATAACGATACCCTTGTTCCATGTATGCTGCCAAACCTGACCCTCCTGCACCTGGGCCTAAAGAAATCCGCCGGTCCCCGACGACAGCAGCTCCATAAGCGCCTGGACCCGGAGCAGCTGGAGTGCTTCCATTCCTATCAGCATTAGCTTCTGCTCTGCCTGTCCAACCTTTACTCTCCAGATTCACTGCCGTGGCTGCACCCACTGTATTTGCTTGAACACCATTACCAGCACCGCCCTGGCTTGACTGGGCCTGTTGAGACGCTGCTGGGTTGGTAGCATTTGGCATGGGCCGGCTGCAGAGAGAAGGAGGCGGACAAACCAGATTGACCAGGACTAGCAGCGCTGTTTGGATCACCTGTTCAGAAAAACTCCAATTAATGATCCTTTCACTCCTAATACTGGAAGAAAAGAAAACGGAATCATAGCCCATCAAAAATAAGGACTGAGACTCGAAAATTGATGGTTCTGTCAAGAACGTATTTACCTCAGGATCACAAAAAGCAACTCCGCTTGCAGCATCAAGAATAACTGCCATGCCAGACCGATCGTTGCTCAGTGTAGAGTCAACTATCAGCCGTCGTGTATAAGGCACTAATGTCACAATCTGAAGGACACCAAGAGAGTGCTGTACTATCTCATGCAGGTACCTTTCTCCTGGGGCAGCTTGCTACACAAGGATATCCACATACAATTGTCACGATCGTTCACAACTAAGAAAACTCAAACTAAATCCGAAACATCGTATGCGAACACAATCAGATTGCCTACCGGACCCAACATCTAGATAACACTGATGAAAATACTGAAGAGAAAAATTATATAAAGAGCTGAAGGCTGTCCAGACTACCAAAAACGGAAACTAGCAACTCATTTTCAGCCGGCGACTTCCAGAACACTATTTGCTAATCTAACGTCGTACCTGAGTAAGTTCAAGTAGAACAATGTGACCATTGTACTGCATGAATGAGTCAAGAGGGGCCCAACGGGACCTGACAAACGCAGGTCCCAATTTCCGGTCTCTCTGCAATTGAACAATAAGTGTGTCTATCGCTTCATTGCTGATATCCAGAGGCTTATAGGTTGCCTTTCCACCCGGTCCGCCTCGTGAACCACTCCTGTGACCTCTGTTAGGTCGCAGCGAGTCAACCAACAATAGCAGGTGAGCACGGAAAAATTGGCGCAAGGCTACACAGGTAAGATAAGCGATCTGCTTTCCAGATGATGTCAAAACTTCAGCTGAAGCCAACGTCCGATCACGTGAACCTGAGGAACAACATGAGAGTTAATACCGCAAGAAAGATATTCAAAAGAGTCGCATGGGCAAGAGGCGATTGCTGATCTACTAACCAGCAAATAAATTGAATACCGTCATCTTGCATATAAATCAACTCACTAGGCTACCCTGAAAAACCCCATATCATGTTCAAATTGCAGTTTTCGGAGAAGAGATTGTAGTGAGCATTAAAGAACATCATGGCAGATCAATTTCCATCTGGCAATATGGAGAATAGAGGCAAACCTGCGTTGGGTGCAGCGGTGCCCGAGTTGCTTGCTCCTCCCGATCTTAAGGAAGCAGTATTCCGCAGAAGGTTAACTAGTTTCCGCAAGCCATCTTGAGCATCAAAGGCCTCCAGAATAGAGCGGAAAACAAAAGATGCGCCAAAGAACAAGGCAGCATTGCGTCTTGGTGGGTCTTGTGGGCAACATAAAAGGTGAAGTGCAAGTGCAACAACATCTTGTACAACTGGTGCTGGCAGTGTACAAACTCGCTCCATGACACCCTGATACGCAGTTCTTCTGTTAGCATTGCAGCAGATTGAAGCACCAACATAGTCACAAGTAGCCGAACTACAAATAATGTGTCACCAAAGAAAAAGACTCCATATTCAAAAATCCTGCCAAAAGTAACAGTCGAAGTAACTGTAGTGAAATCACGACATAAACTGCCACCACTCCAACACAAACCTACCCATCGGACTTCGATTGTAATCGGCAACAAAATCGCATGCGCAAAGAAATTCGGGCAAGATAATAAAAAAAAAACTCTAACCTGTAACGATGCAAGTGCAAACAGGCAGAGAGATATGCCCATGAGTGTCTGAGGTACTCGAGGAGTAGCGAGGAGCTGCTGGACACCGCCCCGATCCACAAAAAGAGCGGCAAACTTCCGGTGAGCGGCCAGTGCACAAATCAGTTTCAGTACATCTGAAAGCATGGCCAATTCTTTGCAGTTGTTGTCTTTCGGTCTTCGTTGCAGTAGCGCCAGGCAAACGTCAACGCCTCTTTCATGCAGGACAGGCCCCAACACTTCCAAGTATTCACCCATTTTTTCAAGACACTGTACGCAATAACGTTCCCTTAGTGCAGCTAAGGCCTCCATATCCACAGCACCTTCTCCTTTATCCGCGGCAGTTTCACTTTCCTGTTCTTTTTGAGACTCAAGTTCTGCAACTTTTTTGGCTTCCTGTATGGCTGTCTCTTTCTTCTCCAACTGCTCTCTGCAGAACAACAAGGAGGAAACCAGCATGACCCATTAATTGCTGCAGAGCAAAGTACAAAACCAACAACGCGAGAGAAAAGAGCGTAACACCAGATGACGCTCCTGCGATGCAATACATACAATCAGAAGCACAAATTATAAATGTATACCTTGTGACAGTGGTGGAAAGAGCGGCATCTACAACTGTTAGAGCTGCTTCATCTGCTGCTGCCAGTATTTCGTCATCTATACCTGTTTTCGCAAGGACCTGCATACAATAAGAGCCATGAAGGTTACTACCAGTCACAGTCCCTTTCGTATCAAGTACATAAAGACAAAGCAGCTTTAAAGATGCAACTATTACGGTAAAATACCTCTGTGGCAGCTACTCTAACAAGATCTGCAGCAGCATCCCCTGCCGCTTTCACAGCTTCCCAAGGAGCGTTCTCTGTCCTTGCTTCAGCCTGAGCTGCCCGCTTAGCTTTCCGCATGGCCAGTGAAATGTCCACATTACCAACCATAACACTCTGAATATCCTCCTTCTCTGAATCACTGTCATCCTTCACTCCTGCATCCTTTTCTCCTAATACGCTATTCTTGTCTATAAACAATCCTCTGCTCTTGGTAGCAGCTTCTTTGCGAGCTGATGTTGGACCCCTTTCCAACTCCACAGCCCCATCGCTGGATCTTCCCCTACCCCTCCCCTTTCCTCCTCCTCGGTGAACATCGCTCCGGCGTTTCGACGGCTCCGCTCTACCTAGCTCTTCATTTTCACCTTCTGGCAGTGGACGGGTAATATTTAACCATTCCGTTGTCCTGGTTTTAGCTTCTCGTCTATCTTTCCTACGCCTCTTATCCTCGTTCATATAATCATCCGCATCCTCATCAGCATCATATGTACATAGGCCGAGGTCCGGATTTCCTTCTAAAATTTCAGTGTCCTCCTTAGGACCTTCTTCATTGTCTTTTCTCGCTCCTTTAGCATCTGTCACCCTCTCACCTCCCCTTTCTGGCTGTTGTTCATCGGCAACACGCAGATCTTCCATCCGTGATACATCTATTGGTGCCGTCCTAACTCGTCCTTTAGTTTCTTCCCTTCCTCTACTTGCACTCATTCCAACGTTCGGCTTTGTCTCAGTGCTTGCATCCGCAGACGAATCTCCAAGCACACGAATGCGGAGGTAGTGCATAAGTTGGCCTACCATACCCGTCGTAAGTACATCCTCCACTACATCTGACCTGCTCACAGAGCCAACTGCCTTAAAACCTTGCTCGACTGTTGTTTGCATAAAATTAAGCGAAACGAGAGTAGAAATGTTGAAGTTACATCAAATTGGCAGTGCAGGCGAAGTCCACGGCTTAGAATCTAGTAGTAGGAACAAAACAACAAAAAGAAGCGCTTACCCTCCGAGAGCTACGGCTAGGAGGCCAGTTGAATAAGTCCTCAACATCTCACGATCAACTGCATCAGCATCCTTCGTACTCTTGCTTCTAGATTGCCTACTGTTTGCTACGTCTTTTAGAGTGTCCTCGATAACCCACCGCTTGATGTTGACAAGGACCTCCTCTTCAAACGGATGAGGATACTGCATGCATGATATAAGTGATTACCAGAATTGTCAAGTTTTCCCAGTCATGTCGTCTGCATGTTCCCGTAGTGACGCGCAAACTTATATTTAAGATTACACAACCACCACATGTATCGAATAAAAGGAACTTCAACAGAACGTATGATAGTACTCACCATCCAGCTAGACACGCATGCAAGCAACAGCCTCACTGCAGCTGCACGAATCTTCGTAGAATGGACTGGCTCCACCAATAATCGTGAGGAGAGCAGCTCAAAGAAATCATCGTCCTCCTGTAGTTAACCGCGTCAGTTCAACAATATATTCTTATAGGTGTCAAAACCCCAGTGAACCCTAAAATTGGACAATTCTGAGCTAATCAAAAGCCGTGATGATCGATGCACAGAAGGCCGAGGCTCCTCAAAATTCTTCGGAAGTGTAATAATATATTCTCAATACAATTCAAAATACACATAGAATCGGCTCTACTGTAAAATCTTCTGAAACCCAATGTCTGCATGTATGCTACCGAGACGAATGTCTCACTTACCCTGATTAAGTTCACGAGGCGACCAATCATGTGAGAAGACCTGGAACTGTTGGAATGTGGATGGCCCGTGAGCTGTTCAAACCTGCAAAAAATTCCAAACCGATACTTGTTCGATGAATGTACTGGAAGACCTACCAAGCTAAGAGCTAAAACTGACGCAATTCGGACGATCTAGTCACACTCGAAAACCTAAAAAAAGAGCCTCACTAATCCAGTCCCGAAATCAATTGGATCCAACACAAGTAACAGGGCATAAAAGAAACAAAGGTGGAACTAAATGTTTCGGCCTTCACTCAATTCTCTCAAAAGCGAGCTGCAGTCGAGAAATCCAAAAATTCAAAGCCGGACCTGAGCTCTTCCTGCTCCAGAATCTCCGCGAGGGGATGCAGGAGCGCCGGATTAGGCGAGACGCGCTCGGCAACGATCCGACGCATGAGCCCGCGGGCTTTCTGCACCAAATCCTCGGCTGCAGCATTACTGGTGGTGGTCGGAGCAGCCGCGGGAGCCTCACGGTAAATCCCGAGGAGGCTATCTGCGGCAGCAGCAATAAGCCCTTCCGCCGCTGAGGGGGGCTGAGGAGCTCCCCCGCCCTCCTCCGCCATCCCGAGTCGCCTTCCCAAGTGCCAAAGATCGTTCGGACGGGCTCCACAAGGCGATGACGATGGAATCCGTAGCAACAGCAATCGGGATTACGTTCTGGTGTAATTCGGTTCCCTAATCAGCCCTGCCTTCTACCGTAACAACTAGTGTTAAGCTTGCTCTGCTCACTCTCTCTTCTGTGTGTGTTCTCTCGTTGTTGTTTCCAAGGCAGCCGCTAGGTCACGACTGTCGCTCCCCCTCCCTTACCGTGCTTCATCAATGCATGCATGCCTATGACCGTGGATTTGTGGATGAATGTGTGTGGATGAATGAACGATGTGGCCATGCATCATGGGGGGTCATCCTTTACTGCTTGTCCATGTGTTCAGTTGCCGTCAAGCGCTTGCTGAGTTGGCATGGCCGATGAACAATATAATTACTGGAGGCGCCGCTAATTATGGGAACCTATCATTTCAGTACTATTTTAATTTAATGATCTAATCCAATAATTTATTATAAGTTTTGTAATTCTTAAATATAGGCATTTATACATGAAAACCATCCTATATTAATTTTTTTCAATTTTTTTCTTTTGGATTCCACAATAAGTGTAGTTATTAGTTATTGTAGTCATATTCATTTCTCAATTCAAGATAGTATAAATTTATGACATGCATTCTTGTGCAATTCATATATTGTACTATATATGAGACATGTTTCACTATTACGAGCTCATATTTGTTTTGAATCGAGAATCTATATATTATGAACATTTTCATATAAGTACAAGCTTTGGATAAAGTTCAACAACTATCTATTTGGAAAATTTTCCATTGAGTGTTTTTTGTTTTTTTTTTTTTTTTTTTTTTTTTTAAAAAGAGCCTCCCGTGATATTTATGCATTGAAAAAGTGAAAAGGTGCATGGTACTTGGTACTTCAGGATTTGTATATCCTTCATTCGTAGCTCAATTTTTATCTTATTTGTTCTTGGTTGTATTTCAAATCTAGTTCTTGAGATAAAAAATCAGCTCAATCCAAGATGTTTCCAAACATGGCATGTATTCTAGTGCAAGAAGTTTACTATGAAATATGTTCATGCATGTGTAAGCTGCCAAGGAGGCCATTATACCGCCTCAATACATTTTGAAGTATCTCTCATACAAACACAAATGTATTAGCACAATGACTTTGAACACTAAAGAAGCAAATATCTGTATCATATTATGACAATGTACCTTGAACGTAATCATAGTTATCCCCTAAATCTCCTTGTTCCAAAACCCTTTAAGTCACAAAACTTGACCTTACCTTAGATTAAGCTCAAAAAATATCAATCTAAGCATTATTTAAAAGATTCAACTGTAGGATCTCAAAGTTCACTTGACATTCTTCTCACATACCAAATTTGAACCGTTCATTATTTCTTATTTGTGAGATTATAATGGTCAAAGTTGGTTGAGTTTTCTCATGCGGGAATTTCCAAAACCCGTTTTGGGTTTTAAAGAGAGTTAGAGGTTATTTAAGTGGTACAGATGTACCATGAACATAAATATTGTTCTCAAAGCATGATTACAAATTTACTCATGGTAGTGAATTTACTTGTGTGAATATATCTCTTGTTAAATCTGTAGTCTATATTGATGTACTAGCATTTCCACGACATCAACATAATCCAACAACAAACATTTTACATGCTTATCACTATTCCGCAACCATATCTCCCCCTCTGGTCGCACGACAAATATGGTACCCATATACATGAATGAAGGGTTGGAGTGCTTGTCGCATCAACTAATAGCTGGACTAGTACATGAATTATGGATTTGAGTGTTTGGAGTAGTACATGAATTAAGGATTGGAATGCTTGTCGCATCAACTAACAGCTGGAGTGGTACATGAATTATGGATTGGAGTGCTTATGGCAACAACTAGGGGCTAGAATGGTATACAAATTAGGGATTGGAGTGCTTAATGTTTCTGCAAAGGAATTAACAACGATACGATTGACAATAACACATTATGTTGTGATATTGAGATACAAGTTGTTGATGTTGCACTATAGGAGGAGAATACATCAGTCCAACCTATCCTCAACAATTGTCTCCACATCTCCAACAAATACCAAATTGTAGGGTTCCACTTTTGGGGATGCCCATGATCACAATGGTTACTACTTATTGACAATATCTTCCCACCAATTATCTCCCCTCCAAATGTCTATTAGCTTAAGAATTGAACAAATTATAGCAAACTTTTAAATAGCTTAAGATTAGACTAAATTTTGGCAAATTCATAAATATTAAATTAGTATCAACAATTTCTCTAAGTTAAGTAGACACCCATTTCTACACTTCCATGCATTCAAAATCTACACCCATTTGTATATCTAAGCGCCAACTTGTAGATCCATGAGTTTGAAACCAGTCACATAACATCGTAACCATTTGTAGGGATTCAGAACAGTAGTCACAGAACATTGCAAGTCACAATGCTAGACAGTTTCCAGGATTTAAAGCAATCAATATTTCTGAAATGGTGTGATGCACCAAAGTTCAGTTATCTTGATTCATTCTCTCGACAAATCATATTTTCAGTGCTATAACTGCAATACCAATAATTCACGCGAATTCACGAAGCCAAAAAGAAGCTTGGTGGTAGGAAGTAACACAAACGTAAGCAGTTCATCATGAACTCACACTACACATTGCAGAGCTAAGCAAAAAGACATCAACATCAAGCACACAATTTAGAACGTTAGTTGAAGGTTGAAACATAACGTCCTGCTGGATGGATCATGAGTGAATGTACCTAACCCTCGGGGTGCCCCTACAAGTCTAAAATCCAACAACGTTATACAAAGTGGTTCTAAGCAATATGCACAATACGGTAGTAGGATTAAGCACCAGTTAGTAAGAGGGTAACTACAAGATGTATATGGTCCCATTCATGTCAGTGATTATAAACTTCAAATTCTCAGGTACGATACTGAAGTATTGCTACGTATGCAAAGTCGAATGCTCCTAAATTGCTCCTAAGAAGTATCACTCTACAGATAATTGGTAAACATCATCTCTACCGTAGTTCGTTACACATGTAGGTTTAGTTCCTTACCAACCCCAGGCATTCAAGGGTTGAAATATCACTACCTAGACGGTAGTCCCCGGAGCTCCAATGACTACAGTTTCTTGCAAAGCTGGGATTGGCATCGTCTCATATACAGCATGAGTTGGTGCCGTCTCTTGAAAAGCTGGAGTTGGTTTCGTCTCCTGAACAACAACTGGAATTGGTGCCGTCCCTTGAACAGCGTAGCCTGGTGCCGTCTCTTGACCAGCATAGGTTGGTGCCGTCTCTTGACCACCATAGGTTGGTGCCGTCTCTTGGACAGCGTAGCCAGGTGCCGTCTCTTGCACAGCGTAGCCTGGTGCGGTCTCTTGGACAGCGTAGCCTGGTGCCGTCTCCTGTACAGGTGGTGCTGGTACCGTCTCCAACTTGGGGTGTATCATGGTCTCCGACTTGGGCTGTAACATGGAAGGATCCTGCGTCACAACCTGCACGGGCATGATCGGTCTGGTACAAACTCCGAGCTCCTGGTTCCACTGAACTGGCATGACAGGCTCTCCAGAGTAACCGACAGGATTTACTTGGTACATTTGTACCATCGGTTGGCCTGGTTGCATGGGAGGTTGCATAACTTGTTGGTATTGTGGTGGAATTTGCACAATTTGTGGACCCATTGGAATATGTTGTGGAACTTGTCCAACTGGTATCTGGTACATTTGCGGCGGACGAATTGGGCCCGCAACATATCCCATCCCTTGCTTCATTCGGGTCGCAAGTGGTTCTTCAAACGGTGGTGCAGGATTCAATCTTCCTCTCTTCTTTTTCTTTGGATGAGCTTTGATGAAGTTTGTGACCTGTGAATACCACGGAAGCAGGTTAATAACGTCGGACTACGCACACAATGATCCGTCTCGTCACTGATAAACATCACGAAAACTGCAGGCACGAGATAGCTGTATCATATACTGCAGGCAGAGGTAAACATTCACCTGACAAGGTTGTGATTGCTCAGGTAGAGGTGGAACCTCCACTGCAGATGGTCCATTCGCTGCTGCGGAGAAGACAAAATTAGTAGCTGCAAAAAGCCAGGATGTCCGTCAAGTGTGTCCAATTCTTCCGTTTCTTGAACTCGTCTACTCGAGAAGACAGTAGGGAAAATTTCAGTAAGTGCTGCCACTATCTGTGTGCCAAGGTACACTAGTACACAGATAGTGGATGCCACAAGCCAGAGTTGGCGTTATACCGGCTCATTACAAGAGTGCAACCAACTATAATTGAAATTCCGCGTCATGTGATGAATCTCCAACTAGCAGATTCAAGGATCCATCTAAAAGAGGGATGCTACAATGCATGAATTGAACACCTATTTCCATATTTCGGGTTGCAGGTCTTTCATAGTCAATCACTCTTTATGCATAATCTAGTATCGTGGTAAGTTCGTAGGGATGCCGTGCGCAAATGAGACATAAGAGATATATTCACCTGGTTGGGTGGCCTGAATAGCAAGAAGAGCTGTTCGCGCAGCTTTGATTTCTGCCTCTTTCTTACTCTTGGCAAAACCACCACGGTAGCTCACACCAGCAATTTCGACAGTAGCTGAAAATGTAAGTGAATGATCCTTCCCTTGCCGCGTGATTTGGTACTGAGGTAGCGGATTACCGTGCTTCTGAGCATACTCTTGGAGAAGATTCTTACAGAGACCTGACTCATGCTGCACAACACCTACCACGAACCTGACTTAGATACGACAATGTCATGTACCACGACACAGAAGTCTAAATCTCGGGTGCAACAATCAACAACATTACTAGGGCTGTCAAATCTCCTAAAAGAATTACATACTTGAACAAAATCTATTACAATTCAACTTACTCGTAAAGTAAATCTCAATCCAACAGCTGTTAAAAGAATCAAAGAGCCGATCTTTATTATTGCTACCCGCATTCTAAAGACGTCCACTAAGATCAAATGCTTGACTCAGGTGCGAATTTGCGACCAAATAACGGGACTGCGGTAAGACTGAGAGAAAGATTAAAGCAACTGTAATATTCGTAAAGGAAAAGGAACAGATGACTCACTACGGCACTGGGAGTAATCCCCGATGTCTGATTCTTTTGGAGATAGTCTAGCGCCACCTTTGCAGCGGCGTGTTCCGCTGCTCGAACAGTTAAGAAACCAGGGGCAGAATCGTATTTCTGACTATTAACCCATACAGTTGATTTGAATCGAGGTTCATGAGACGCTCCTTCTTTCACATGCTCGTATGTGGGAGCAATAAGGCCCGCCTTCTGAGCATACTCTTGCAGCTGGCTTTTATACATCGCGAACACCTCCTTCTGCATGTGCACAAAACTTGATCCTCTAAACAAAATGTACCATAACCAGATAATTCTCTCGCACATAAACATGAATTGATCCACACCACAATAATAATAAAATCTATAGCGGTAGTACCTGAAACTCGCAGAAAGTCTGGTCTCCACGATCCTTGGCACCATAAACTCAGTGGTACCTAATAGTCTGTAAACTCCAAAACACTGCAGTAATGTTCACCCTCGCATTTCAAGCCAACCTCCAGCTTCTCTTTACTTAATCAAGCTCGTCGTCCATCTTACTTAGCTGACATCGCAGTAACAATTCCAGCAAACCTGAAAATCCCGCCACACCTCAGCAACAAAGAAAATAGCTCACATTGTGACATACGAAACAAGAATCCAATTCTCTCAATTAAAATTGCACTGCAATCCGCAAAAAATAAATTGTAACCTAATCAGTGTACAAAACCCTAGGTCACACGTGCGGTACGATCATTAGCACCTAACCGGCATACGGAAGTACAAACCCTAACCAGTACAGGAAGAAGCGTTCGTTTCGAGCAAAGCCTAAACCCTAATAGCACCAAAAAAAGCTGCGTTGAACGCTTGAGGAAACTGGGAATTGTAATGTGGAAAATGTACCTGATTGTTGAGGAAATGCTTGCAAAGTGTTACATCAATGCAGCCAGCATCTGTGGAAAGGAACGAAGAAACGGGAGGCGGTTGCAAAGATGGAGTTATGGTGGTGTACCTACAGAGGGCAGCACAGTCTGGTCTGCAACGGCAACGTCATGGCTGGCCAGTTCACACCGCTCGCTCCTTTCCTTGCCGTGGCCCAAGGGTTTTGTGCCCTTTCCCCTCTTCTTGTCTGCAAACTTTGGAGCTCTTTGGAGGAGTTTTGATGCTCTTTTTGAAACGTTCTCTCTTGCTCAATTCCATGAAATTTATAATTATCAAATTCTTCTTATGTTAAGGTAATTGGTTTCGCTTAGTCTGTGACTCCTTCTTGAACTCTCTTGTTCCTACATTCAATTTCCCCTTGTCCGGTGGCCATCGGGATATTAGCATTACGAATGGAAACTTCATTCACGCCGACCCCTCAAAAAGGACCGGAGTTTCTATCTATCTTCCTATATTCATGTTTTTTCTGTCTCCATTGAGAAAAACAACATGATTTGGTTTCAACAGTCGTCCCTCAAATAGTCCATGATTTTATATTAATAGATAAGTCTTTATTATATTTTGAACATCACTTTCTAAAAACCTCATGTTGATTGAACAGAAAATAGCAATCATTTTTGGCATACCGTGGTAAATTTTTCAATGAAGCAGTATTTATTTTAGCAATAACTTTAATTTGTGGAAATCCTTGTTGTTTGGGAAACTCGAAATTCTTAAAACGGCCATTTTCTACCATTGTGCAACCCCCGGGGTATGAATCATTCTTTTTTACACAAAAAACTCACATATTCCTTGAGAGGGGTAGTAAGGAAATGTTGTAGTGATGACACGGAGTAAAGGGTGTGAAAAGACAGAGTAATGATCAGCTACATCTGTCATTTGAGATGATAGTTTTAACTTCCAACTGTCGTGTCTCAATGTTGTACAATACATAATGACATTTTGCATTGACTTACCTCACACATCACATGACATTCTCAGATTGACGCGTAACTTCATTTCTTGTACCATATAATTCTTGTGCTCGTGCGTTAATTCAAACACTCATCACAAAGTGACCTGGCTTGGAGGAAACAATTGTTCGGCACTATTAATTAAGTTTATTTTTTTGAATTCAACAAACCTTTCTTAGTTGCAATTTATTTTTGAGTACCAATTAGTATTTTCTAAACATAGGGGTTTTTTTGGAATTGCTGACACTTGAATAGTGTTGAATGAAATCACATCCTATCAACTTGATATTATCAAAGTAGATGGGTTTCTTTCATTACGCAGTTCAAATATTGGCCTACCTATGAGTTGAGTAAGCATTGTGAGTACAATGTTTTTTTGCAGCATAGCGTGTCTCTGAGTACTTTTAGTACTCGAAGATATGTGTAGATTTATGTTTCTAATGCGATCATTAAACTGATTGTTATGTAAAAGTATTGTGCATGTGTACAACATAACTCTAATAAATAGATTCTTTAAGCCTTTTACTTGTACAATAATTTGTGTTCCACCTTAAGTCAAATAGTCTAGATTTTACAAAGAGGACTTAATTTCTACTAAAGTAGCCATGCAGGTATGGTAGTGCCTCTAATACAATAATAAGACTTTATTTTAATGTAATACATCTTGGCCCTTGAAAACTCAATTGGTAATTATAGAATATTTCCTAATTACAGCATTACTAGTTTGACATTGCTTGTGGGGCCAAACAACCATTTGGATGAGGCATATAGGCTACATGTACAATTATCAACTCCAAGCTTAAAGCCAATACTAGGATCAAAAAGTGTAGTACCGAGAAACCTAGAGTATAAACATACAATATCAATTAAGTTGTAGAGTTTGAAAAATTCCAAATCACATCCCACATCGCGTCTTGTCGCTTTCACGGAACCTATTTAACCTCCAACATCTAAGCCAAAAAAATAAATTTTCAAATTATGTGTTATAGATGAAAATGAAGGAATTTCATTCAAATCTCAATTTACAATCTTGTGTCGTGGGCCAACTTTGGAGTCATGAGGCCTCGTAGAATGGGAGATCATAACGTATTAGTACCCTAAAAAGTCACAAAAGTTCATCATCTTTACTTCGAAGTAAAAAGTATACCAATAGATTAATTGCAATGAAAATCACCAAGTAGAAATTTTCACGTTCAACTCAAGAACATCCTCGTACCAAAGCAATCTATCAAGAATGAAAAATAAAAAATGACTCATATAATAGCCTTGTAATGATGAAAATTGGCCCAATATTTCTAAAATAAAAGGTTCCAAACTACATCCCTTGTTGTCAAATACATGCCTCCATCTTACTCATGTCTTAGATGGAATTTAATTTTCTACTACAAGAAGAAGATCTGAATTGAAACCTAATCTAATCAACAGATTGAAATTAAATGGTGGATGAAAGACACACAACTCCTCAAGAACCATGTAGCTTTCTAATATTTGAAAATAAAAACATCATAACAAATCTAATACCTACAAGTCCTTACCCTTGTCCTCCGGACACGAACATCTAAAAAGTCAGACTGAAATTTATAAAATGTATAAAAAATCCATACCTAGGTATAAAAAAATACGAAGTTGGAGGTTTTTGGTGATGTTGAAATTATAGGATATGCGATCAATGTGCAAGTTCCCTGCTTATGAGTTCTCCATGTTGTTTAAGATTTATAGCATGTCGTCCGTTCCTGTCTTTTTGGTTCGCTGTGTATTTTAAGATTTGCAGCGTGTCATCCGTTCACTCGTTCCCCCTCCCCTATTATGGTTTCCCATTTTCAATTTTGTTCTTACTGGTTTTCTACCTCCAAACTCTTGTTCTGAATGGTTTTCATTTTTTGATCCGAGTTCCCCATTCCCGAACTTCCTTTATAGATTTCCATTATTCGTTCCCGGTTTCCATCGTTCATTCTTAGTTATCATTAATCATTCCTAGTTATCATTAGTCATTCCTATTTCTCACTATTTGTCCCTAGTTCCCATCCTCCGTTCTCAGTTCTTCTCATTTGTTCCTCGTTCCTAGATCCCCTCCAATGTTTCCTTCATACCCCCTTCACTTTTTCTTTGCTCCCATTGTCATGTTTCACATTTCTTCTCCCTTTGCCTCCTTGATATATTCTTAAGATCTAATAAATTCTTAATAACAATCAAATACCATATATGGAAACCCTTCAAAATCTATAGAGCTCTTTATACCATGTATACATGACCAAATGATGATGACCATGACCATGGCCATGCATCGCCAAGGTCAGATAGACAAAACCCTAATTGTGTTCTTTTATATAAAGAGATTCTCAAATCTAAAATCCATATATTTCAACCACAAAGGTTGCTCAATTTCATCTTAAAAACATACTTCCATAAATAAATCTACAAATAATGATTTCTTATAAGAGAAATAAATTGGCTTGCAATGGTAAAACATGTCCCATGTTTAAGTATCCTAAACCAAAGTTGTATTTACTTAACCTGTAAGCCTGAGGGATTTGAAGAAAAACTTAGAAGTTTTATAAAATATGGACTTCATAACTCCTATGGTGTAGCGCTCCAAAGATAGTATAGAGCTCTTAAACCCTAGATTAGATCTATATGGTTATATTTCCTAAAATATGAAATATTTGTATTATGATTAATTAATGGACTATAACTTTGAAAATCATTATAAAATATACTTTCTAGTATTAGTAACTGGAAATTGATATGATTGGCTAAATTGACATATTATATGATAAAATGGAAAGAGGCCACTAAAATCGTTTAACAAATCTCATTATTTTCGTGAAATAGTAAGTGTCTTACTTTAAGAAAATCTTGCCTTGTTTGTGTTTGAAGGCATATAAAGAGGTAAAATGAAACGAACACTAAGAAATAGGCACTTGACTACAAACAGGAATTAGGACTTCATTCAAAGATAAAAACAAGAGATTCACAAAAGATACATTGCACAATATAAAGAATTACCTATCACGCTTCTCTTTATTATAGAATAATTTGTGACTTACAAAATATATTGTGAGATTTGGAATTAAGGCACTACAAGCCTTGGCTTGATTTGTTAGGGCTTATACTCTCGAAGAGGAGGTTGCGGGTTCATTTCTCATGTCAATGTGGTACTCGCCACCATAGTTCACTTAACTATGTACGCACAGGGGTTTTTGGACCTCGTTGGAGTTTTTATTCTTTTCCTTTAAGCCTTGCAATAAGCAGAGGTACACCAGCTTATATACGCTTTATATGGGAAGTCATGTCGAGCATGCGGCCAAAAGAAAGCAAAATTTCTCTCAATGTTATAGATAAATTACTTGTAATTCAAAAAATGAACTAATTATATAAAGAAGATTTTTTCTCTCCCTTGGCTCCATGTACGGCTTATCTCTCTATGTAAAACGTCCCTTAAACACTTTCTAAAAATATTGGAATACACATGATTCAAGCAAGTCTAGAAAAAAGGGTCCCTTAGAGAGACCTTTTATTTGACTTCTAATTTAACACAATTTATTAAATTTTGACCATCTATAACTATCATATTTATGTTCACTTTTTTATTTTATCATAACACTAGACTTATAATAACCTTATTGAATTATTAATGATTGATTTAAAAAATTCGAGCATGTGACCTCATCTTGTTTTTTTGTGTTTGGAGGCTGAAAGAGATAATCGACAAAGCCGAATAAATTTTACTAAATTGCATATGAAACTAGACTCACGAAATTTTTGAATATTATATAAAAAAACTTTCAAGAAATATATATTCAAGAAAATGGCAACCATTTAAAACTCATAAAAGACCGACAATGATCACTTGAGTCCTCGGAGCATTTTCAACAGACTAGCTTAAGAACTTGCTAAATATAGCCATTGAGGTGAGCTTGTTAACCCCTAAACGACCATGGTGTTTTGTGAGCTCCAAACTCCAAAATTGCAATTCCATACCACCTTGTAAACTTTGGATTGTGTGAATAGTTTTTACACTTTCTTGAAACTTTCAACCGTATAATCTTGAAGAGAACTATTATTAGAGGTAGTGGGTGAAATTACAACCGTTGGATCTTAGCCATTTGTAAGATCGTAACATTCAAAGTTGATGCAATCTTTTTTTCAGCAAACATAGTCGACTTTGTGCAAAGGAAAACTTGATGCTTATTACCTTAAACATCTAGCTCATATTCTTTTCCATGTATATAACTAAGTTGGGCATGCCCTTGTAAAATTTTAGACACTGATTTTGCTTTTTGAGCCTTCATACAATTTATTTACTAGAAGAAGGTAGAAATCAAGGATTTGGTAAAACATGCACCACGTTTATTGTATATGGTTTAGGGGAAAAATGAACGGCGAGTATATACCTTCTTGAGTTTTTGAATTTTAAGGAAAAAGAAATTCAAAACATTCCAAAATCTCAAATTTTGGCAATTTTGAAAGAAAAAATTGTAATATCAAACAAAACTTTGAATCTAGCTCTTGTAATTTTTGAAGGGTGCCCTTGTAGGATTGGTAAAAGTTTCAACTTGGGTCACTTGGAAACCTAAGTACAAAATCAATCAAGAAAAGATTTCAAACAAAAAAAATTAAAAAAGGTAAAAATATAAGTTTTTTTCTGCCCGCCCGAAGGCTGGAAACTAAAATTTGCGTTTAAAAACTCCATATGTGGAGTTTGACTTTGCAGATTTTCCCACATACACCTTGTTGTATAGGGAACATCCAGTATAAATCTAAGGCAAAAATATTACTTTTAACATCTTCACTTATGCAGCCCGAAATCACAAATCTCCTAATCGGAGGCCTTGGTAGTTTAGGGGTTAAATATAGCACCTCTTTGAACTTGCACCTATTTCCAATAGATTGGCTAAATGACCTCATGCATAATAATGACTATATCTGTCTTCTCACATTATGACATAAAGTCAAAGGTACTTAAAGTCCAAAAGTCCAAATTTGTTGATATTTTCCAATAGGCGACATGAAATCCTCGAAAAGTCATGTTAATTTGAAGTAAAGAACATGTTTGAGTGGGAGTTAGATGGGTAGCTAGAGGTGGAGGCCGGTGGGTACCCCTAGCAGGTCATAAGCGTTTGTTTGGCTGGTTGTATAACAAGTCTTGTTTCAAAAGAGAAATATCCTTGCTTGGCTAAATGTAGCCAATCTTGTCTTTTTAGTTAGTCCCTTGGGAATGCCTTAGGGATAAAAAACAATTAGTAGAGATAGTGCCAAAGTAATTTGGTATAGATAATATGACAACAATACATAGGGAGTGCTTATGTAAATTTATGTCCCTCAGATCATCCCCAACATACTTGATACACATGTGAAAGTGGCTATTTTTAGGGGAAGGGTTAACTTTACTTTCTAATAAATTGGCTATCTAAGGGCATTCCCACCGGATTGGCTATATGTAATCAGGAAGGAGGGTTGTTAAATGTAGCTTTTTGAAGGAAAAAAAAAAAAAATCTTTGTTTGGCTAAATGTAGCCAATCTTGTATTTTTAGGGCATTCCCAAATGGACTAACTAAAGGGACAAGATTGACTAGATTTAGCCAGATAAGCTCATTTTCCTTTTCCAACAAGTCGTTCTATGGGCCACTTTACACTATGGTGGAGAAGTCCTCCGGTCATGATAAATAGAGAAACTCTCAATTGTAATTGGTTGAAATGTTACTCTTCACCAGTAAGTGTTTAGACTACGGTCAAGAACACAATTTGGTGAACTTTTAGGATGGATGATAACATGACATGGCTACCTATATGGCAACACTTTTTGGAGAATGAGTTCTCTCAAACAGTGATTTCTTATGTGGCATCTTGTAGCCGGACAAGAAATCACTCTTCCGGATAACTCCTTCTCAATGAATTAATAATGCTTCATCATACTATTTAAACTCAGTGTTGTCCATATGCTTTTATTCTCTATGGTATGAGATTGCAACATGGATATAAAGATGAGTAGCATGCACATAAAAATAGAAAGAGGGCTCTTTTTGTATGTGTGAGATCATTATTGTACGCCAATTCGTCAGCATGCTACTTGATTTCCTTGTTTTGTGAAGGGGAGGAAATACAAGGTAAGGGGAGGAAATATTTTTTTTAGATTGATATTTTTTATTTCCAAGGGTAGAAAACATGTGTGAGTGGATAAAGTAAAGATAAAGAATAGTGAAGATAATAAAATTATTGCACCATAGGATTCATTGGAATTAGGTTTCATCTAAAATGTCATCAATAATTTTTTGAAATATTCTTGATCAATACATTTTTGTATTTGAATTTTAAGTATGATGGTTGATTAGGAAGATGAGGTTTTTACCATGTATATCCATCATCATGTAGAATAAGGTATTTATTACAGATAACCTTGACCATCTAGTGAACATTTTTTCACTGGTGGACTTCTCAAATGGACTCCTCCGGTAGACTTCTCCTTTGAGTGTTTAGATCACGACCGGTCAAGACTTCATAAGAAATATTAGATTGGCTTTAATTCTTCTCCAATGTTTCCACCATTTGCCTCATATAACCATGTCTTAAGCAAGCAGTCTTGACCGACCGGGGGCCTTCTCCACCGTAGTGTAAACTGGCCCTAAGTTGTTCTTCTTGCATGGCCATGAACCTAACTTTCACCCAAATGCGTCTTTCTTCACTTAACTTGACTTCTATGAACTTTGGCCCGCCTTTTGGAATGATACTAACCTCCCTTTTGAAATAACTTAAAAACTTAAAAACTTTTAGCCTTCAAGGACTTTGGTTCTTTCGTCATGACGAGGTAGTTTTTTAGATAGAGTGTTATTTAAGCGAGGACATTAAAAAGGGACCGTCGTAAAAGCGTGCAAATTATAAATGGTGCTAAATTTAAAACTTGCTATATCCTCACAATATTTAGACACTAATATTGCTAGTCATTTCGAGATGCTCTATGAGATAATCTATTTTAATGCAATCCTTGTTTTACTCAATTGCCAACATGAATCTCTTATGTCATTGACGTGGCATGAACGACACTTTCATGAGACAAAGGCTACTAGTGAACAAGTGAATGGCGTACACCTAATTATCTTTTTTAAGACTTATCTAATTTTATTTCGCAAATTATATTCTACAATGACCGCCTATCTTTGTTTTTGACACTAACTTATTTGAATATGAAGTAGGCTCACATGTGTGCTGAGGGTCCAAATCCATAGATACCATGCATTATATTTGCCTCAAAAATAATTGCTCCCTCCGTCCCATTATAATTGTCTAATAGGTTTTCTCAAATCTACAGTGGGAGGTAGATTTGAGAGAACCTACTGGACAATTATAATTGGACAGAGAGAGTGAGTAACCACAAGTTAGGATAGTAGGAACAGTTACCTAAAGAGATCCAGTGGCTACTTACCAAGTGCCTACTCCGGCCCTAGAAACACGGTCATAGGCAGTCTCCAAATAAAGAGGATTTCCCACTTGGACCACACTGATGAGATGGCGGCCACGGAAATAGGGCAACAAAGAGCGGGGTACGCCACGTTGCGAGCGGAAATCACTGTCTGTATGTATGTCTCTTCACCAAGACAGCGACGAGCTCTTCCCCAGACTCGCTGACCCCGAGCCACAGAGTAGCTTCATTACACTTGCTTCCAAACCGTTTTCCCAGTAACAGTAGCTAATCACTGAACCATTCTCTCATCAGTTTCTGATTCCGGACCTACCCACATTCTCACTGCGCCAAATGGTGCCCGCATCCCTTTTAACCACGATGGAGGTCCCGTAGTCTGTCCATACTCTTCGTCCCCTCCGTCACCCCACAACCCACCTGCTGGATCTGCGCTTTCCGCTTTCCTTTTCATGGCGGCCGACGCTTAAGCGAAGAATTTGAGTTTTGATGGCGACTTCCGCTTTGAACGGCGGGTCACATGATTCCTCAAATGGCTTCAACAAACGAGCAATCTCGATTCCAACTGTGTATGCGGCCCAGGTTCGAGAGACTTTCAAATTTTTGTGGATTCGCATCGTTTGTAACGATTCAGAGGATTTAGGGTTGTTAGTTTGGTTTCTTTGCAGGGCGATAAGCTGCACCTTCATCGACCTTTGACACTCTTTCGAAGAGTGCGAGGCTTCGTCTGCTTGGCGTGCTTGCTGTTAACTTCGTTCATGTTGTTGACATTCTTGTCGCCGACTGTGCACTACCTCCCTCGCTTCTTTAGTGTCCATTACAGTCGCCGAGGGACGTCTTTCTTCATCGGAAGCTGGCTAGCTCTATGGCCATTTCTGTTCGAGATTGTGAACGAAACAAAGGTATGCATCTTCAGATCTGGAAAAAGCGACGTGAACTGATCAAGCTCGCAGCCATTGAATCTTACGAAGCTAGGGGTGTTTTTCAAGGTGATTTTTGCAGGTGATGTAGTACCAAGCGAGGATCGAGTGATGCTAATGTGCAATCACCGAACAGAGGTGGACTGGATGTACATATGGAACTTGGCATTTCGAAAGGGAAAGCTAGGGTACTGCAAGTACGCAGTGAAAAGCTCAGTGAAGAACTTGCCGTTGTTTGGATGGGCATTCCATGTCTTCGAGTTTTTGATGCTCGACAGGAAGTGGGAAGTCGATGAACCGACTATCAAGTCTTACCTCGACAGTTTTCAAGACCAAAGAGATCCTCTCTGGCTCGTTATTTTCCCCGAAGGCACAGATTTCTCGTAAGCAAACAACAACCAGCACTCTCTTGCACTCTTTCACAACAAACCCCTGAGGTTCTGTCTTGTTTGGCAGCGAGGAGAAGCGAGATAAAGGCAATGCTTATGCCAGAGAGACTTTCGGCGCCCCGGAGCTTTACAATGTGCTCCAACCTCGCACTCGTGGCTTCGTCACTTGCCTCTCTCAGCTCCGTGACTCCCTTGATGCAGGTGCAATATCTCATACATCTTCATACAAGTCTGTTGTGCTCGCTACTTTACGCTAGATATACAATGTTCGATGTTGTGCTTGTGCAGTGTATGATCATTAACTGGTATTAACTCCTTTCTTGCTGGTTTTATGCAATTCACTGTAGCCAAAGTTTACTGTCATTGCCACATCTATAAACATTTGCTTATGTTTAATAGGATTCTGTTAAAGCTGCGATTGTGCATTGTATGATTGGTTTCAACTCCTTTGCAGCTGGTTTTTTGCAATATCTGTAGCCAAATTCAATAGATAGTACCTAATCTTTAAGTTTTTGATTCTGTTCGAGAGGATCCTGATAACTGCTGTGATCGTGGAGTGTATAATTTTAAACTGGTTTTAACCCCTCTTTAGCCAGTGCTACATCTATAAGCTTTTGATAGGATTCTGACCAATGCTGTGAACGTGCAGTGTACGATTTGACGATAGGATACAAGGAGCGGTGTCCATTATTCATCAACAACTTATACGGCACAGATCCATCAGAAGTGCACATGCATATTCGTCGAATACCAACATCGGATATTCCGGAGACAGAAGAGGAGATGAACAAGTGGCTCTTCGACTTATTCCATAAAAAGGATCAGATGCTCGCTACCTTTAGTGAGACAGGCTCCTTTCCGAACAGTGAGATCGGGGAGAAGCCATTGAACGCTGCCAGGGGGCTTTCCATCTTCCTCCTCCAATTGATTCCTAGCCTTTGGTTACTTTGGTGGATGTACAAGTCGTTTTGGGTCAAGGTTTACGTTTGTGTCGCCGCTTCAGGGCTCGCCGTGAGCACTTATTATTCTTGGAGACCTTCTCCTTTTTTTTTTAGCAAAAGGAAAAAGATGTAAATTACCATGCCCATTTTTTTTTATGATTCCATTTTGTGCGGCTATGAGTTTTTTCTCTCAGCATGATTCATTGCCTTGCATTTTCATAAATCCACCTGCTTGTTGAAATCAATATGTGGATCTGATTTGAATCCAACTCTAACCTTGACGAAACAAGTAACACCTTGATCGCAGATCAAAAATCCCACACTGGCCTCCAGGATGGCCATGTCTTAAATGTGTGAACAATCTATTCTAACCATAGGATGTTTAAAATTGTTCAATTAATCTACACATCAATTTTTTTATCATATTTTGCCGTAAGGATCTTGAGTTCACTTTTATCAAAAATTGTCAGCCACATAAAATTGCACGAACTCCTCAATCGCGAATCTTTTATCGTGTGGCTGAGTGCTGCATGCATTCTGCAACTTTCAGATTGAAAGTGTAGCAGCTTCATATCTTTTTCTGGTATTGGCATTGAAGTCGGCATTGAAGACATGTGTGCATGTGATGTTTGAAATCAGGAATATCCCTGCACATGCTTGCAAGAGGATAATGCTCATATCAATGTTATGACAGTCCTGCTTGGAGTGTAGTGGTTGGAATCTTTCTTCCATCAATGCTTGCATCCTCATCAATGTTTGCTTTTTCCTCATCTCGAATACGATATCAAAGATATTGATTCCATTCAATTAAATACTATAGGACATTCAAACATATTGAATCCATTCAATTATGTTATCATATGGAATGTTTCAAGTGTGTTCGTTTGCTCGATTGTTGCCATGTGCTCGGTACCTTCTAGAAATTCAAGGTCATGAAGGTATTGAATTTTTCATCATCATGTTTCTTCTAGGCAAATTTATTGTTTGGAATAAATGTTGATATGCAATCGCACTATTGTGCACTCATGAGCTCGTGGACTTGTTTTGAGTATTCTTTGGTTTCACTGAATGTACACAAAGGTTGACTTGGTAATGTCAATATAGAAGTTTCGCCATTTGTGGTAAATAGCCGTTATGTTTTGTTGAGTAAGACGCAAGAGATTATCTTGACATTGACATCATTTGGCCTTTCTTGATTACGTGCATGTTACTCCATTGGTTTTTCTCACGACATTATTGAGGTAGTAGGAATTTATTATAGAAATGTTTGAATCAAATAGTATAAATTTATCCAAAGCTTTAAGGAGACCTTTAGAATTTTGATAATTTTAGAGAATGTATGTAATTTTATTAGAATAATCTAACTCAAAAACTTAAAATAAAATAATCAAAACAAATTTAATGGTGGGTCTTAAATTAAAAGGTCTTGTATATCATGCAAAGTTAGTGAGTAGTTGTTTTCATGTTACATAAGTGAAGCTCCACTGCCCTTAACTTGTTTGATGTAACAGAATTGCTACACTTACAACAATCTAACACAACGTAGAAGAGTACTGCAACATAGGTTTATTGATTAGCATCAATTTTTACATGATCCTTCGACTCCAAGCATATAACTTGGCACAAATACAACACTATCTCTTTAGGAAGTACCACATACACTCTTAGTACCGTAGAGACAAATCATGACAAGTACCAACGAAGCAGTGTTTCTGCCCCGTCATACAATGATTATGACAATCGGCCGTAGACTACAAGAACGATCACTCGTGCTCTACGGTCATTGCGTATGCGCACACCTCTTACTAGTTACCAGGTAGACTTTTACTAGTTACTAGTTACTAGCTACTTCAAAACTCCCACTCGCATCGTAGTGATTTGGAAACAAAACTAGTCTGAAGCAAATCCCAAGCCGAGAAGGAAACAAAGTCACTAAAACTGATCACTTGGCAAAGGCTTCGTGAAAATGTCTGCAAAATTATCGTCACTAGAAATATAGGCAACAATGATGTCACCATTCTATTCGAGTGTATACACTACTCTAAACTCTTGCTCGATACCTTTTTGTTCAAGGAACTTGTTTATGCAATGATTCGTGTATCCTGTGCCTCGACTACTCCAAAGTATCTTGATAGTGTATCTGTTTCACGCTTTGATTTGCTCAAAAACCGCTTAAAAGAGTAAAAGGTATCCGACTTGCTGTTGATGCATTCAACAACTCGATATCCAATGGCATCATTTTTAAACAATGCGATGTATAGTGCTTCACCGAAACTTGCTGCTTGCCTAGCACAACAAAGATCTCTATGAACAAGATCACCATGATTCTCTGATAGTGCACTGGGATCAATCCATCGTAACTTCACTTGACATTGCTTTCCGTAGGCACAACCAACACAAAGCTCTCAAATGGCTTGACTTGCCAAATTAAGTCCATCAACCATTCATGTTGAGGCCTTCTAACGAATCATATCAGGATCCAAGTGTGCTAGCCTCCGATGCCGTCTTTCTAATGATTGCGTACTTCTTGTTTTGGTGTCCAATCCAAACGATCGGGCAACGTTTGCAATATTATATGTATCTTGGTTGACAACTGATATCTCAAGCCGATACATTTGATCACATTTGAATGACACTAGTCATAACCACAGTACTATTATGTAGAAGTTGACATTCATTCTTTAGAAAAAGCGTGGAAATGTCTTTCTGTGTTGCTTTGTAACATGAAAACAAATTTTGTCCAAGGCTAAGAACGTATAAAACATTTGTGAGTATACCAACCTTTGGCTCTCCAACCTCTCCTTGAGTTTTGATGTGAATCAAAATATCTCCCACTTCGGAAGCATAAAGAGACACACAACCGAGGCCTTCTACAGGTGAATGTTGTTCAGGTGCAAGTGACATGAAGGTTGTATACCAAGATCGTTGATGTGCCATGTGATGCGTGTAGCCACTATTGGCTTACCAGTATGTACTAGATGCTTTTGAAATAATTGCCATAAGTGCTTGACAACGAGCATTTGTAACTCCATGAGAAAGATTTTCTTGAACACATTCAAGAACCTGTCGATGCGAATGATTAACCATTTGAGCGATGAAGACCTTGTGAGGTCCGCTTGTCTTTCCTTTGATTTTTGCATCTTTGTCGGGTTTGCTTTTAGTCTATGAATCATTCTTTCTTTCGTTTAGACGCTCTATAAAATAATTCGTTTACATACTTGACCAAAGCTTCTTTGTCTCTCTAAAGTTATCTCTCCCTCTTGCATGGCTTCTCAAAAACTCGCATAAAAAAAAAGAGAATCTTAGATTGGGGGAAAGAGTATATGGAGGTATAACGAAAGTGCAAATGAATAGTACTTTTCTCTCATAGATCCAAACTTCGTGATATGTTATAATAGTGGCTCAACTAGTTACTAGAAAAGGAGAGCGTACAGTATGTATGAATATTAATTCTCAACACTCCTCCTCGGTCGACGAGATATCATAAATATATAAATTGATCAAGCAAACTGGTACAAAGATGGCTTAATGGCCAAGAAAGTCGCCGAGTAATGAACTTGGTTGATTGGATAAAGACGCTAGCAGGTAACCAACCGGTCCGAGATTCGATTCGCGCCGACCTCGTCGATTGGTTGGAGAAACTCGCGGTTTGGCACGCTAGTGAGGCATGAATAACCAGTTGGCTTGATCACCTACCTAAAGTGCAATAAGATGAGAAGCACTCTTAGATGGCTAACAGACGCCATGCATAGAATCTTAAGTTGTGGTTCTCACCTTTTATTTGTTGCCTCATTAAAACCTTATTAGTCAAATAACTTGATTATGATCAAGGATAAAAACACAAATGAAGGTGAAAGAGTACAAGAAAATTAACAACTCATTCTAATGGACAAACTGGTGGATAAAACGAAAAAAGAGTATAAAATTTATCGGTTAACCTCTTGTTCTATGACATTTAATTGACACATGCTAATGCTAGAAACAAGTTGATGATGAAAAGACACCAATAGCGCTTTTGTAAACAAATCTCAAAGAGCTCATTGATATACTTTTCTTAATTTCAAGTACCCTAGTTGTTATTAAAGCATGAGTAAAACTTAAATACTTTGGATCAATATGTTTAGGTCAATCGCCCTTGATAAAACCTACTTGCATTTGTGAAACACAAGCCCTATTATCTTCTTATAAAATTGTAATAGCGTTGTCATATTGTAATTTATGATTTGTTAAGATAAACTTATCAACAGATCTTAGTTATATGCATTCTCTAGAAGCCTCCGGTAAAGCAATAACTTTTGAATGATTTTGCGATGATGCAGTTATTGTCTATTTTACGAATTTCTTGATGTTTGTAGCACTGTGTCTCAAGAAAATATGACCCGTTTTACATTTGGAGGTGCAACATCAGATTTATAACCGGCATTAACATATACAACGAATGTTGGATTAGCCGATTGTGTATAATGTGGACTTAAGTGATCAGTCTTGTTCAAATATGAAAACAAATGCTTGTTGCTATTCTAATATCAGGAAGTTGAACGAACACTATGTTGTATCAAGTAACTAACTACAGAGAAAGGAAATATCTGGCCTTGTTGATGTCGCCAAATATAATAATGCTTTGATCGCAGCGAGATATGGATATTGTTTGGCCTATATTTCCTTTTCCTCCTTCCAAAGGCGATAAAGATCATTACTTTTGCTGTTACAAACAACCGTTGTTGTAGATAGTAGATGGGTATGAATCATGTTAAAACATTTTAGAATCTGATTGATATATGCCGATTCAGAAAAAAAAAGATATTGTCTTTCGGATGAAGTACTTTAAAACCAATACAAAAAGTGGTTTGTTCAAGTATGACTTCTCTCTCCGATAGCTTTTCATATAAAATAACTACAGACTTTATTGATACAATGTATCTGGATTGAAACTGATGACACTTTGCTAGATAATAGTCCGTATATCTTTGGAGACAAAGAGCTCTTACTTTTCTTCTACTCTAATACATATCTACACAAAAGAATGTTAATCTTTTGAGAGAACAAGGTATATCAGCTTGGAGATGACTGAAAGTTAAACCCTAAAGGACCGGACAATTGCCATTTGTTAATAAATTCATTCATCAACTGAATGAAATAGATGAACGCACTCGTTTAATACTCCTAGTCTTTTATTGTTTCACAAGCACCATCAAAAAATGAAACTAAGAAGTAGTCTTCCAGTAGTCAAGAAACTAAAAAGAAACTGAGAATTAATCTCCCACTCATTCATGAATGAACACATGTCATGCCAAAAAGAGATCGAAGTTTGTAGAATTGTTCCTTTGGTAATGCTTTTGTAAGCATAACAACAAACTGCTCCAGTGCTCCTAGATGTAGACAGAGAAAATATCGACATGTCCAACTTGGTATTTCTCCCTAGAAATGTAAAATTTCCTGTCGGTGTGTTTTGTTTGTCATAGAATTCCAGATTCTTCACGAGTCACAGAGCTGATTGATAGTCACAAACTCACAATAGATCAATGTCGGAAGATTTTGGGGATTGCCAATGCTTAAAAGCAAATGTCGAACCAAATTCTTTCTTTACACGCTTCTGCCAGAGCAACAAGTTCTGCTTGAGTGGTTAAATTAGTTATAACACCTTGTCGACTAGATGTCCAAGAAATTCGACTGCGAGAAAGCTGGTTTTCATATCATGTACAAGAACTTTGATCATCGAGATCCACACTGTCGTCTGCGTTCACAAAATTGTAAAGACTAAGATCATCCTAGTTACCATAATACTGAAGCCCAAAGTTTAAAAATAACGCATGATCTGTTTCGGAGCAGTCCAATGGAATCGTTTGGGATGATTGCAGAATTAAGAAACTTTGCTAACCGCAAAAGTGATGTCATTCCGAGTCAAGACTTTAGCATATATAAAGCAACCCATCAATACGAGCTAGTAAAATCTTCATCATGAGAGCCAACCAAAGAAGATAAAACGTTATGGGCGTCTACAAGAGTAGAAATTGGAGCACAATCTCCGTTTTAAAATGTTTCAAAATATCCAAGATATATTGAGTTTAATAACACATTTAACTACTTCTAGAGTGAAAGCAGTCCGGAAGTAAGGCAACGGGGGATCGTCCATACTCATGTTAGTAAGATAGAGTGTAAATACAAAAATTTAACTTGGGAGATATTTGGAGAATATAAAGATACTAACATCCCCTAATTTCAATCTTCAATTGGTGTAATGATTATTCCACAAAATTGTCATTTCCAAATTTGCTTCAGTTCATAATTTGTGAAAGAGCCCGGATTCAGTTAAATGTGGCATGTTTGATGTAGAATGATGGTATTGGTGATCAGGTTGATGTAAACTTGAAAACTGACATAATAATCCATTGAGCTTTCAACAGCCTCGGAGTTGGTCTCGAGTTGATCAATGATAATATTGAGAAAAGCCAAATTTGTTGAAACAACTACTTCATCATCCACATGAATATTAAGAATAATATTCATCTCAGGATCATAATGAACACATGGATCAGCTTTACTAGGAGGAAGGTTGTGCGTTTTTTAAAAATCATCAAAAGTGATGTTGCATTGTCGGGAAGATTGGCCCAATCCATATAAACTCTTGTGAAGTTTACAAACAAGCTTTTCAAATCTAGGTTTGATGAAACATTCGGCTTGTGCTATGTAAATATCTTCATCCAGATCGCTCTTTAGAAATGCTATTCCAATAACAAAGTGGATCATCTTCATCTTGCGAGCAACAATGGCAAAAATTGTCCAAACAGATGAATGTTTGACTATAGGAGAAAAGATTTCTTGAAATCAATACCAGGTTTATGAGAATAACCCTTCGCCACAAGTCTCGCTTTGAATTTACCAATAGCACCAAAAGATTTGTATTTGATTTTATAAACCCATTTGCAGTGTACCTTCTTGCGATCTTTTGGTAAAGGCATGAGATTCCATGTTTGATTGTCGATTAATGAATCAAACTCTTGCTACATAGCTTGTTTCCATTTGTTTCGATGTTCACAAGCCAGGGAGGCTATTGATACGATTGGGGTTCGATTATAACTTCTCCAGTAATAGTAAGAAAAAAATGAGATTTTTTCTCTTTCCATTGCTCATTCAAGTTCAAATCAATCTCATCCGAATCCGATAGTCGCAAATTATGTTGACGGGTTTTTAAGTCGCTAGTAGACTTGAAACGAGGATGAATTTGTTCATCTTTTGAAGGATTCTCAATGACTTTGCCTATTAGTGACTCTAGTTCCAAACTTCCATTGTTTACTCCCATTGTTGATACTGTTTGCTCATTATTAACAATAGTAAGTAAGGACTCCCACTCATACGATTATGTGGTTGTTGAAGCTGTAGGAACCGGAAAAACTTCAAACATGTTATGGGCCATTGGGATTGCTGTGAAGTATGAGTGATTAGCCAACATTCGTGTTTCTTTCTTTAGACTGTCTAGAGTCTAAGAGACTTAATTAGTGTTTCTATTAGACTCTCTAGTTTTTTTTTTTTTTTTTTTTTTTTTTTAATATATATTTAATTTATTCCTTTTTTTTCTTACAGTTTCTCTATCATAACGATCTTCTATTACCGGAAATGTGATTTTAATGTATGGGAGAGCTCGATGGATATTTTATTTGAGTATAAGAAGGTCATGACGTAGTTTATAAAGTTGAAAAGATATCTCCGGAAACTACCTCAACGCGAGAGCAGATCATAGTATAGTAGGACAAGAACGCACATGCTCGAATGCTAATTATGCAAGGAGTACACAGTCGAGTGATGGAAGATTTAATTTCGTGCTTTACAGCCGCACTTATGTGGACAAAGCTTTGTGCTCTACATTTTCAAAAATTAGCCCAGAACATTTATCTTGTCAGGGCAGATTTCTACGATTACAAAATGACGAAGGGTGTCATTGTGCAAACATACCTCAATCACATTGAGCATAAGGCGGATATTTTTAAAGATATTCACCAACCGCTTTCGGACTCACAAATTATTACAAAGATTTTCATGACCCTTCTTTCAAGTTTTAACAACATTCTTGCTGCTTAGAGAATGTTCCTACTATTAATTAAGATGTGTCGACTATGACTATGAATTATAACAAAATAAGATACTTAAGGGTAGAGCTCGTACCAACGATGTTGCTTTTTTCAAGATGAGGTGGACAATCTCATTTCAAGACAAAGAAGCTTTTAAAATTAGAACAACAAGCTTATGATAAACAATATATTCAAGAGCTTAAAGAGCGTACAAAGTGCTACAACTGTGGAGGTAGAAAGCATTGGTAAAAAAATTGCCCATAAGCTCCTCGCAACCAAAATAGATTTTAAGGGAAATTTTGATCCGAAATATACTCGGTCTTATTCTCATGTTAATTCTCAACATAAGAATCAATCTAAGCACAATGATGCATGTATTGTCGCCACAACATCAAATGGTTCACCTCATAGTTCAGCTTATAGTTCACCTTTAAGTACTATTTGTTATGATGATGATGATGATTATGCCTTTGTAGTTATCTCGGAAGTATCTCAAGCCCTGTCATGTATGGACAATGAAATTTGGTAGGGTGACACTGGTGCCACCAAACATATGATAGACCGACGTAAGTGGTTCTCTAATTTTAAAACCGTTCCTCAAGATATTTGGTTTGTGGCTGTAGGAGATGATCAGAGACTTCTAATTAGAAGCACTGGTGCACTGAGGATCATTCAAACCATCAATAGATACGAGACGACATGTACTCTTGAAGGTGTTTTATATGTTTATGATCTTTGAAAGGAAATAATATAACTAGAATACAAATACTTTAAAAAACTCGACATGATCAAAAGAAACAACCACTACTTAAATTTCTTGAGAAAGGTAAATAATCTCTATCTAAAAATACTAAGAATATTATTTCAAATATTTGGGAATTATTGCAGAATCTAGATGAAATGAATGCAGGAACAAATAATTGATATAAAGCAGGAAAGCAAGTCTTATAGCTTAAATCTATCAATAAACGGAAAATGACAAGGTTGTACACAAATGTTTTGGACTATCTGAAGTTATGAAAGTCTACAAAAATGGGACTGTTGACTTAATGGAAGTTAATGGATTGGCTATACGAGTAAACGTGCACAAGTTAAGACACTATAATAATATGGCTGCTGGCAGAATTTTTGAACCTGTCACAAGTATGATACAAGTTCAGAAGACAACCCTTAAACAACCAAACACTACCAGTTTAAACTATGCACAACAAAACTCAGGAGGGATAAATTCTAAAGATCCAGAAAATTTTAAATTCACAAAAAGCAAATGTAAATTTTGTACAATTACTTTGGAAAGATCAAAACGTCCGAGTACAAATTCCGGTACTAAACCAAACCAAATTTTGACAGAATTGTTGAAAGAGATTCTTGGAAGTACCTATGAAAATTTCACAATTGGTCAACAAGTTCCGTGGTTCAATAATCAATCAGGTTATGGAAAACCAAGATGGCAAGGGCGAGTCACTATAATACAAATCTGTTGAGAGCAATTTGCAAAATTATTGCACCTCAATGGTCTCCAATTTATAAGTCATTTTCAACAATTAAAATATTATAAACCTATTATTGATTCAAAATTTGTACAATTACAAGTACCATAGAGAAATTTCAATTATCAAATTAAGTCAAATCATCATAAGATGGTTTGCAAGACAGAAACTTCTACCCACTTGAGAGTAAATCTTGCAAATAAATGATTCATAATACCAAAAACATTGTCAGAGAATCAAACAAATAAATGAGTACATGGTTATTACAATAAAATTCTATCCTATTGGATGTACCAAACACTATTTCAACCATATTAAATGATGTATTCACTATTAAGACATTAGTAGGATAAGTGGTTACAAGGAAGTTAGGGTTTTCAAACTTCCTCTTCACTATAAGGAGAGATAATTTATTCTTCATTCTTCACACTTCTTATTTTTCACACTTACAACATTCAAGCAATATTAATTCTTCATATCTTCTACACTTCTTCATGGATCATGAAATGTATTTCGAGCACATCCCAACTTTGAAGAATGGCTTTAGTGCCAATGAGGAATCAATTTTAAAAGCTATGGGACCATATGAATTTGCTACTTGAACTTCATGGCATAGAAAGATTTTACAAGAATCTTTAATGGAAGCATTTACAAATCTTGAACAAGATTCAAAAACGACAAAGGTGAATCTCAAACATTGCTCTCTCATTCCACCTAATTACATGAAAGTTTTTGCAAAAGCCTTCAATTTGCATCCAAAACTTAAAACCACAAAGTCTAATTTTTTACTTGTGAAACCATACAAAAAACAACCTAGTGTGGTTACAACAAGTATGTGCATTAATGACAAAATACAAAAAGTCATAAAATACATAAGTTCAATTTTCACAGTTAAATACAAAATTGGTGAGCTACCATTTAATGTGGCCAAATTTATGCAAGATGCACTTAATGGTGAATATGTGGATTGGCCCACAATATTTATGAAGCAAATTCATTTTGAGTTAAAAAGAATAAAATTAGAGTTGAATGAAAGTCCTCCAGCTACAATTCAAACAAGAATTGACACTCACTAAACCCTTATTTTTTCAGAATTGAGGATTTTGTCCCCAATTTTGCTACACAAAATCCATGTTTTCAAAAAAAATTAAACACAAGAGTTACTTTTTCCTTTGTCACAAATCACTTTAACAAATTTGAGTAAACTTAAAAATGCTCACAATTTGATTTTTTTTTTTTTTTTTTTTTTTTTTTTTTTTTTTTTGCTGAAATTACGGAAGTTGAGAATAATGCTTTGCAAACAATGATCAATGAAGAAGAAAACAACGAACTTGTCAACTTTACAGTAGGTCTCCCACTTCCAAATCAACCTAAAACAGTGGAATAGTGTACAAGTAATAATTTACAATCAAAAGGAAATCATTCCTTTATTTCTGGTGCTATAAAACATACATCTACGAATGTAAAACATTCAAAAACACTAAAAAGACTCAATTCAAAGTTATTTCAATTATGCAAGAAAAAACACAAATATGTGGCAAATCCGCAAATATATCAAGTCTTTTTCAATCTCAAGAGGGACATGATAAGATTTCGGTTTCCAAAGATTCTACGAGCTGCTACAGAAAGTATGTTATTGATACAAAAGTAGACCAAAAGGCCTTTGACTTCTAATACTACTGCTAGTCCAGCCAAGACAAAAAAGTTTAAGGCTATACCTCTTCTTACTCAAGCTGTTGAAAATATTTAGAATAATAATTGTGAAGCTCATCTGCATTAGTCAGCCGCTGAAATGGGTACTGCACATGCTCCTAAACCTCTGAATACGACTACCAACCATGTACACAAAAGGATAAAAATACAAAGCTGCTGCAACACTGGATACTAAAATTCATGACGATAAGGAAAAGCCTCCAACTACTTCTCTTGTTTCTAATACTGATCTCAGGATTTCTAAATGCTGCTTATCATCTTGAAAGATCCAATGATTCTACAGTGTACCAGTACAAAGATATTAACGTTCCGATTACAGCTTTTACACACATTGTTTCTAAAAATGCAGCTAAAGTCACCAACAAAATCGCGAAATTTAGAACAGACTTACCTCAATCACGTTCAGTTACGACGGTGGAGAATCCAACTTCAGTTCCAGTCTTCGCAGTTTCCAACTTCCCATCTCTGACGTGCTGATGCATACATTCAAGGTACGACTTCAACTTCAAAACAAGGAAAGCGCAAAGGTGCTGCCAGGCTGATTGCCGCAAAACAGACTAGCAAGCATTGAAGTGTCCCCGGCGACCAAGTGTTCCACGTCTGAGCGACCTCGCCGGCAAAGACTGACCCTACCAATGCAGGTGGGAAAGATGTTTCTTCCAGATGACGTAGCTATCGATACTGCAGCGGTAACCGATAGTGTGGCGCGTGAAAGCCAGTCTCGAGGCGTGTCAGGAGAAATGGACGGAGCTGTTACCTCAAATGATGAGGTCGGCCTTCCAATGCAGTTACACACTCGCCTTGAGAATCTCGGAGGAAGTCCAGCCGCACACGGCAACAAGTATTGAGGTTGCAGTACTGCAATACACAGAGAAAAACCTCACCAACCCGCTGCAAATGTGCCTACTCCAAATACGGCCAACATTGCCATGCAGCCACAACCGGCGGCTAAGCTTTGGAGAAGCAACGTGGCTGCCCATGTCGGCGATGACGACAGAGGCAAGGCAGCAGGCCCGCGATTCCTCTCTTCCCAGACACTCTAGCTAGATAGGTGACATCTCAACATGTAGCCTAACGATCTAGCTCCTAAGCCGCCGACAGCAACTCCCGATGCGGTGCCTGTCCATATCGATGGAGGCATGGCCACCAGCAGCACATCCTCCAAAAATCATTCAACCTCCGCAACCACTATCCCCGACTCTGCTAAACATTGGAGCGCCAACCCTAAAAAGCGAACATCATCGGCCACAAAAGGTCCTTTAATGGAAACGGCTACGCCCCCACAGACAGCTCCAGACACTCACAAATGCCGTCAAGGAATATACAAATTTAGGGTTTTCCAACCCTAATTCCTCGCTTGTATTCAATTCCACGAATATTCCGTCTGACTTATATAAAGAAGAAATGGCTGATGTACAAGTTCGCTGTAACAGGGCTGTTAGCAAAGCTGAAACTACCAAAAAATCTTGCAGTCAAAGTATTTACGAAAATTTGGAGTATTCTACTTCTAAAAACATGAATATTTTGTGACATTCTAGTGACTTATGCTAATGACAACAATTGCAAGATCAAAACCATGCCTTGAAAATAAAGGTTAAAAAATTGCAATTTGCTTTAAGTGGGAGAAAATTGGAAGCATCTCATGTAATTACAAAAATTACATTACAAGACTTAACAAGCAAGGTACAAAAACATCTTATCTCCCCTTCCAATCAAATTACTCCAAATCTGGAAAAAGAAAAAGTGTACTCTAAAAAACTATTCCACAATTTGCAAAGTAATTGTTTTCCACCCATTTCACCACAACAACATTATGGAATGACTAAATATATTTTATTGGAGTTAAATGGCCTTGCCCGTTTAAGTTCAAAACTGAAATTTGACAACATGAATTTGAACACATATGGTCAAATGCCAATCAAGAAACAAAAGATATGATTGTTCTTATGTGGCACTTGGATCTTCGGGGATTCGTGAATTCAAAATGGAGTAATTGACTCTATACAACTACTCCAGTTTGCTACATCATAATATATATATATATATATATATATATATATATATATATATATATATATATATATATATATATATATATATATATATATATATATATATATATATATATATAAAATTGATAATTCAAGACATTAATTGACAAGAATATAGTATACTTTCACAAAAACATGGCAAAGTTGCTTATTATTGATAATGGCCTTTATCATCATATCAAGAAAGAATGAACATTACTTTTGGAACATAAACATGCTCACTTTCACCTTACAATTCAAAATATGGACTTTTTAGAGGGGTTGGAAAAACTATCCACCAACATACAAGACCATATGCAAAAGTAATTATCAACCCTTTGATTTTAATGCTCCATCTCTAACATTAAATATTCCCTCATTTGATCCAAGAGCTTTCCACTGCTTTAAATAAATCATGAAGACATGATATTTTTAGAGGAGGGGTAAAGGTTAACCCTCAACTCTACAAAGACTTAGAAAATGAAAAAGAAAGTAAGATATGGTATTTTTTTGGCTACTCCAAACAGTCCAAAGAGCATTGCAATTATTCAATATCATATTTTTGATGCATGTTAGATTTGTGAGATTTTCAGATCGAAGATTTTATGATTTCTATCTTATCCAACATTTGGATGATTCATTGACTATGATTTCAAAACCAAGAATCGTTTGTAAAGCTGGACAAGGTCTTGCACTTCCATTGTAATCATTGGGAAAATGTCCTCATTCACTATAGTGAACTTGCACTATTTCCCTCACCTTCTGCAATACATAGAACAGAAAAATTGTAGTCAACAAGGAGGGCACTAAACAATTTCGTTTCTATTGAATAATGATTGGTTTGTCAATATGTGGTGTTGCTTTGATATATTTCACTTTGAAATGTGGAGGTTAGGTGTATACAGTCAGATTGATAAGGTAGGAGATTCTATCTCATATGAGGATCTTAAGGATCACCAACACAAACTTTAGAAATTATGTTATTATTAGGGAATGTGCATGTGATTGTTGTTGAATGTAAATATGCAACAAAATTAACTCGGAATTGTTGTTAGGGAACTGTCTCTGGATGGTGTCTGACTCTTATTATTGAGAATCAATGAAACATACCATTCAGAAGTGTACATCTTATCTCAATTATCACTAACAGAAGTTCAGAATCTATCATCTTGATTCCACTATCTACATGAGAATCTCCTTTTGATTGCCAAGTACATCAAATGAATCTAAAGTCGGCTGAACACCCGAAGAAATCATCTATATATATGAATCATTGAACACTTCTGAATGTACACTTTCCGTCACAACTCTTCGAGACCCACGCGAGACTTTCACATCACGTCATACTCCAATCATACTCATACGCAACTTCCAACACACAAAATGTGATGCAGGCAAGTAGTTCAAACTGCATTCCAGAATATGCATACCTTACGATACCATTCAGAGTTTTCGAACGACCCGGTTTCAGAATTTCTGCAGCATGACAATAGGACTGTCAGGGCCGTAGTTCGTCATTTCTGGATTTTCACAATCCTGTGAGCCTGAGGTAGTGTTACAGACCTTGAGACTGGAGGATCGAGGTCTAGATAATCAACCGTACTAACAAGATACTGTTGCAAATTCAATCAGACTGACTGATTACTAGAAACGCAATATATGAGGTTAGATTCAGCAGATTTATAAATCTTCAGAGCTGGTCCTTTCGATCGAGATTCTTGCACAAGGTGTTCAATCCTGTAGCCCGCTTTTATCGTCACTGATAGTGTCTGTATGTTATTTCTTGGTGTATGTGTTTCAGACGCTCAGACTGGAGGAGGTCTCATCAAGATATTGTCGCAACTTCTTTCATGGACTTACCGACTGACTGTTAGCTAGAATGGCAAATCACTCACTCAGTGATATATGAGGGTAGGATCAGTAGATTTGATTTATTAGGAGCCGGTTATTCTTACACAATGTATTCACTGACCCGTTTTTATCTTCTCAACTAGTGTTTGCATTATATTTGTTGGTACGTGTTTCAGACCCTGAGAGTAGAGGATCGAGGTCTCAGGAATTGTACATTCAAAATATTGTTGCAAAATCATTCCGACGGACTAATAGCTAGAATGACAACCTAGCCGAATGATACACGAGGTTAAGATCGGCAGAAATATAAGTTTTCAAAGCTGGTCTTTCTAGATTCTTACACAACGTACTCAATCCGGTGACCCGTTTTTTTCTCACAAATAGTGTTTGTATATCAGTTTTTTGGGATATGTGTTTCAATCCCTGAGACTGGAGGATCAACCGTACAAGATATTGCTGCATATTCGTTCAAGGACTGAGATCACCATGTTTTCCATCCTGTGACCGGTTTTATTTTAACAAATAGCGTTTGTACTCTGCATTTCAGACCCTGAGACCGGAGAATTGAGGCCTCATCAACCGTACACGATATTGTTGCATATTCATTCACGGACTGACTAATAGGAGAATGGCAATATATAGTCAAATGACATGACTGAGGTTAAGAATAGCAGATATTTGATTTTTCAAAGCTGGTCATTTCGAGATTCATACACAATGTACTCAATCATGTGACTCGTTTACTTTCAATCACAAATAGTGTTCGTATGTTACAGGTGTTCTAGACCCTGAGACTGGAGGATCGCGGCCTGATCAACCGTACAAGATATTGTTGCAGATTGTTTCACGGACTGACTGATAGCTCTTATAGTAATCTAGCTATTGATATATATAAGAGGTCAGGAACTCATACAAATTTCCACGTGATTCTGCTTGATATCTGGAAGAAGCTAGCTAGCCTGCCTTCATTGACTGTTATGCTCGCTCAGACGTTTCCTACGTACGGTACATTTGCTAGCTGGTCTCATCTCTGTCAAAGACTGCAGCGCTGTATCCCCAAAGGTTGAAAACTTGCACATTCGCAGTCATCAAGTCAGTTACCAGTTCACATCAAGCCTTCCGAAACTGAGCACCGTTGAATATCGATGTTACCACATCCGGACAGAACCGAATCTGCACTAATTCTAGAACACCGAGCTTCGATAACGAACATGACTCTGGTAACAGTGCATATAGTCTTATACTGTACCATGCTCAAAATGCTGTATGAGCTTTGGGGTACAGGGATGGGATTACTTAAAGATTGAGCGGAAACCGGATCTCCACCTAACTTCGATAACGAACACGACTCTGTTAAGAGTGCATTAGTCTTGTATCGTAACATGTGACTGTGCCGGCAGATTCTAGCGATTTTAAAGGATTGCTGGGATAGGGTTACTTACAGATCTGATCAGGAGTGCGCGCGGACGTTGTACTTGAAATGTCAACTGTTGCAGGATTCTGGAAAGCAGCATAGAAATCGGTGCTAGCTAGTAGCTGTCACATGCAGGTTAGGCAACAAAAATCAGTCAGTGGTGAGTGAGTAAAATCGGAAATTAACCTTGGAAATCACGACATTGTCTCCCCTGCTAGTGGCATGGACCCTACAAGGAAGCCCAAGAGGTGGAGTGAAATCACTTGAACCTGATTGTACACACATGGCTGCTGAAAAGTCAAGCGTCTCTGCAACTTCCGAGCGCCTCTACATGCTTGGCTACCTACTCTCACTGGACATTACAGTGACAGTAGACTGAATATCACTCATCCATGTAATATTCAGTCTTTTGCAAGCAATTATTTTCAGACTGAAAGATAATTAACGTAAGACAGACGTACATAGCGGGTAGTGGCTTTGATACGCAAACTTCTTGGTTCATTTCCGAATGCCGGCAGATGACAGTACCCACCGCCGGATAGCGAGTATGCTCCACGACAATTGTTGATGTACTCCTTGAAAGTTTTCTTTTCATGTGCTAATGAACACACAAACCCGTAATGCCACAACTGGAATGAAAGAGAGTACCTAGAATGGGGTGGGGTTGGCAGTGGGAGACTTGCAGTAGAGACAGTAGAGATGTTGCAGTTACTAGATTGGTTCGTGGTAAGACAATGCAAATTCTTACGGGGGGTGCAAGGTCACTTAGGGGTTCTAAAGGTTCAGTACGGCCCGGCGATTTCACACTTGAGCTTGTGCAAAAAGTTGATGTTCAGATGCTAATCAATACATGTAGAAGTAATTCTACAACTGAACGGAAAAGTTTAGCTCTCGCTCAAGTATCGAGATGATCAGAGGATTCAGAGCGAGGCGGGATCGGCAGTCGGAGAGTAAATGCAGAAACAGATGTTGCAATCACTAGACTGGTGTGTGGCTACAACACTACAAGACAATGCAAATTCTTACGGAAGTCGCGAAAGGTGACCTAACAGTCATACTTGGGCTTGTGGAAGAAGTAATAGATACTCAGCGATCATGGTGAAAGCATAACCTCCATTTCCTTTCAACTTTCGCTGCAAAGTGTCTGGTCACAACTGTTCGCACGAACTCTTCTCATGGGTGGGTCGCTTCTTAAACAGAAACATCTAACTACACCGCCGGCATGCGGGGAGATTGAAACGGCTCAAGAAGTAGGACTTCGGACTTTGATTATACCGAACGATGTACAACTAGAGTTCTGGAGAAACTCCGATGTTGATGAGGAATCAAACGACAATATTCCGAATTTTTAGGCTACGTACTTTGACATGCATGTCAAGCGGCAGAGTATTGCAGTAAGTTCTAGTCGCCTCGATAGATGGCACATACTCTTAACTAATTCATACATGGAAAATTGAATCTCATCTAAGAGAGTCGGAACAATCGGATTTGATTTAGTGAAAGTCGAGACTCTCGCCTCTCCCATGGTGATTTCAATGAGTGCACAAACAACAGAACTCGAATGATGAGGTACTTAAGATACTGGTCAAAATAATGAAGGATTGTCATTGAAAGGGGACCTTGCAGAGCGACCAAAACGAAATGGGGAGGCGGAGGTCAGCGGCATACCTGCACCACCTGTACCACAATCGATTCTAAGGGAAGGAAAAGGACGACACCTTCGCAAAGCTCAGAATGGATAGCGCCATGCTAGTAGCTCGATCAATAAGCAATCTAGAACAGAGGCAGGCGCTATCCCTCCTGAGCTTCGTAATGGTATCATCCACGACAAGCTGCGATTCGAATCGAGATTCTGCGACGATGATCAGGCTTTCAGAGCTTTCAATGTTTCGAGTCAAAAAGCTTCATGAACAACTGGAGCTAAAGCATGTTAATCGCTAGAACGTGCTCATCACGACCTCTGAACTTGATTAGGTTGGAACTCGACGCTGTCGGTGGTGAATTCTGGACACGAGGTGAGAGACTGGGGGTCTGGAACTCCACGCCGAACTAACTGTGGCGCAACAGTGGACGACTTCGAAGTGTGGAGTGGACGGCCTGCAGAGGAAAACCTAAGGGAGGGGCGCTTGTCACAAGATAGGTAGCAGGCAGGCAGGCAGGAAGCGGGAGGCAGTGCAGGAATGAAAATGGCAGTGAAGCGGAGGAGGTATAAATGGGGATCTACAGGTGCGTAGGTCCCACTTCACTGTCAGATGTGGTTGACAGGTAAAGTGTGAACACCTCGTCACGCTCGCCACTATTTCCTGCCTCACGCGACCATCTATCATCCATGCACTCCTCGTTGACATCCTCGCTCATACCATACCATCATCCTAAACTCACTAAACTAAACTAACTGGACTCCATCGAGCGGAAAAGTGTCGTAACTGATTCGCACCTTTTACCAAACTTTTTACCGCCTGCTTTCAGCATTTCAGCAATTCAGAAATGGCTGAAATGTGTTTTGTGCGTTACACGAATATGTACTTTACGAATAATGGCTCTGGGTATGATGTATGACTTGGTGGTGGTGGCTGACTAGAAAATGGTGAAGATTCGGCACGCGATTCAGGCACATTGCAATGAAGCATGAGAATCAATGCATGCCCATTAGAATCCGATCTCGTCACATTGATTTCAGTGTCGCCAGCCAGAGGCGGAGTTTACATGCAAACCTATCTTAGGACCAGCTCAGAAAATCACTCGCTGTTAGTAGCATCCTTATTGATACTGGATTTGCCACACCGACACAGTTAGAACGCATTTTCTCGCGTGTCTCACGAGGACGGTGACTCGTTTTACGGTAGAAAAAGTGCACCATGTTACGCACCATGCATGCGCTTTTCTCTATTTTAGACAGTTTCTGTCCCAGAGGTTTGATATGCTCTGTAACATGCAAATCGAAGTGATTCCTTCCAGTCAATTTGAGTTACAAGTAAAACTCGTGAAAATATCTTCAAAGTGTACCCACATTATTACACCACAGGAAGACAAAACCTGAAATGCAAACACTTCACGATCAGGAGGCAGGCGTTTCTTAAAGCCGGTTTGTGGTTGGGGTGATGCAGTCAAGGACGACGACACAACTGGTGAAAAGGAGGCTTCGTGAAGGTAATGTGGCCTGTAAACAGCATTCACGTGGCATGTTTGAATTTATCGAGGTGGAAAAGCGGGCGCACTTGACCAATGCCAGCGGCCGAGTACACTAACTTCTACTGCGAATTCAATCAATCATACACCCATACGCTACGCCTAACTACTATTCTATACATTCTCCAGGAAACGGTACCATTCAATACATTCTCTACAGTTCGATGAACAGTATCGCCCAGTAATTTTCAATGCATTCTCTTGAACAGTGTTGCAACTACAGTACTCGTCGCTCGACGAAAAGCTCACGCCCATTATTAGAACGACGAGGAATATTGTCCGTAATATGCACTCTCCACTTATCGAAACACTGTGATGATAAGCCTGAGTGAGAGGGACCGAGCTTTAGTGCTTGCTGTCTGGTTTCTTTACACATCACATTCTTGAACAATGCAATGAGACGTTGTTGTGGACCCATGCATGGATGCAATGCTTTGCAAAGTTGGTTGTCTTCGAGTTACTGTTGCAGTTGCACATAAGTCAAAGAGTGTGAAATGCAGAAAAAAGGTATTACTTATCTCTGATGATGAGGAGTGTGTTCCCGTGTGTGTGTGTTGCGGCGTATCTTTTGCCATAACTGAAGGAGCCTTAGCTTCCATGTCAATCGAGCCTGTTTACGCAACAACACCTGTGCAATGACGAGTTCTTTCTTCAGGGACCACTTTGAGTGTTAAGTTTTGATTTGTTTTTGTGTTGTTTAGTTCAATAGCGTGGAGGTCTGTCTAAAGGTGAGCTCAGATGCTGGGGTCACACACAAGGAGCATGAAGAAAAGATTTGTTTTGGGAAACTGTGGGACCAGATATTGCGGTGAAGATTGCATGTGTGGGGTCCAAAGTGGCTGCCCTTGTCAACACCAAGAACCTTGAGCTAAGCCAAGGTATAATCGAACAAATTTCGTTTTGGAGAATCCCTTATTGGAAGTGGCATTGATCCTAGAAGGGTGTCCCTCAACTATTAGAGAATTGGCCCCGCCGCCCCTCCAAGCAAGCCCTCTTGCATTGGAGGGGTTCATTGAGGGAGAAATTTGGAGGAAACAATGGAGAACCCCACCCTAAAAATTCCAAATTGACGTAATCTACCCATCTCCCAAGGTGGCAGTTCGCCAGTTCCTAAATAAGCCTCTCTGAAAGGACCTAACTATCAAGGAAGTTCATTCAGTGCTCACATAAAATAGAAGATTCTTGTTTGGAGGGGAACTTTTGAGTTTCGAGGGACCCTTAACAGAGTAACAGATTGAGGGCTAAGGCTATTTTGAGGTGTAGTTACCCCTTGAAAATGGCATTGGCGGGACCAACAAAGGATGGAGTGGGGCATGTTTTGGCAAAAAGGCCCCTTGAAAATGGCCTTTGTGGGACTAAAATCATGCACGGTGCAAATGCTCTTAATAGAATATTTTGATACGCACAAAGATTCATGAAATAAGGGGAATGGAAGATTTTAGATGACCTTCAACTTTTACCTAATTCTAAACACATCTTGTTATCTTGTACACCCTAATTTGCTCCTAGTGTACAAGATAACAAGATGTGTTTAGAATAAGACGATTATTAATAGGTGCTCTCGAGTGACTATAGTCCTCCAAAAGCTTACATGACACTATTTCTTTATAATGGGAATATTAAATGATTTGGGAAAATACAGTTTAGCTCGACTCAAGGTCAATTGTAATTGAATTGATAATTTGATTATTCTCATTAGTGACACATTGAGTTTTCAAAACAAGTACACAAGTAAGAATATTTCCCTAAACTGTAACAGTTTTTCTTGCGATGGGGTGAAAGTACTCTAAAGTGGGTACACAATCAGACATCCGATGATTATAGTGATTATAACACCAATTCCGTTAAAATGGCACTATGCCATGTGCCATTTTGTCACACTAGATCTTACATTTGTGCTCATATAAATTGGTATATTCTATAATATCACATTTTTTTTTGTAATATCACTGTTTTATATACATTGTCACTCATTTTCCCTAATATCACCTTAAAATTTTGTTATATCACATGGTTTTTGAACTACAATTCAGAAAGTTGAGGTGTGCCATTTTACCGGAATAATGCCATTTTAACGGAATTGGGGTTTTATACTAAAAAAGTACTAAAAGTAAACGAGGTTCTTAGAGTTGAAAGTCCAATGTACTTTGAGTACAAATATTTAAGGGCATCAATTTAGTGAAAAATATATGGAATCCAATACAAGTTGTTAGAATGCACAAGTCTTATTAACCCTTAAAGGTCCTTGGGGTCTGAAATGGGCAGCCCAAAATTGGATCACAACATCTTTTAGACATGGGCATCATGAATAGTGCACTTTAAAAACTTGGGCATCATGAATGGACCAATCATGATGAGCTTGCAACCTTCTACAAGTTTATGTACAACCCAACCTATCTACCATAATTCTTTCAAAGCACAAAATCACTCATATAAATTGTGATTTGAATTGCAAAATTGCAATTCTTGAATGAATTAGAAGAAGGTGACGAGTTTGGCATCAAAATATAAGTAAAAAGTTGAGTACAATGAGAGCTACAAGGCATATTCTGTTGGAGAAGAGCTCCTCGGGCTCACAAGGACCTTTAAAGGTTAACTACTAAAGCTACTTGGTGTTTTTTTGGAAGCTCGAAATCTCAAAAATGTGATTCTTTGCCTCTATGCACTCCCATGTGTGCAAAGCAATTTTTTCCATTTTAAAACTCCCAACCGTAAGATTTTCTGCCTAAGACTATCTTTAGTTATTGTTCCAAGAATTGATCGATGGATGTTTACCATTTAAGAGATCGTAACATCCAAAGTTTGTCTCCAAAGCTTTTTTGGGCATTGAACACGTAATTCGTTATAATGGGAATATATATATACAAAATGGTAAACATGATTCAGAGTTGTACGCTGGCTTTTAGACTGCACCAAGCCAAATACATTACCAAATAATCAAAGTTTATCAATATAGAGAGAACTATTCTCAAAATAAAAAGCACGTTTTATGACTTTTATCAATATAAGAGACTATTCTCAAAATAAAAAAAACACTTTACTGAACATAAAATACTATACTCAAATAAAAAGAGGAAACAATACCAAATACAAACACCTAAAAAACAAATTTACTAAAGCAGAAAAATTTATTGATAGAAAAATCCAGAAAACAATTTATTGGTGTAATTGTAGACCTCTTAAAGTAAAGCCCAATAAAATCTAAATAGTACTACGAGGACGTGCATCACCAAAGACGTCATTTCTATTTTGCTTCCCGACAACTCGGTGATGGTCTCCTCCGGAGGACGGTCCCACACGAGCGATTGTAGTTCGCAAAGGATCATTTAGCTTGACAGGAGCTAAATTGCAAGGTACATCGAGATCCCTGGAATGAAATGGGGTGTCACTAATCCGTGCCATGGTGCCCGTCGTCCTAACCGGGATGTCATCACATGAAGCTGTCATAATCTGATTCGCTAGATTGACATAACTATCAACGACACGATCATCATCATTACCCATGACGGCTTTGGTGTAGTCCACAGCGGATGCGTCGTCTCAAGCAGGAAATATGTACCGCCCTCGCTGCAACTCCGAGAGTGTCCTGGAGCCCTCACTATTGAAAGAAGAATCTGACACCAAAGAGGGACAAATTGGGGGAATATCATCCAGGGAAGCACTATGTCATCGATCGTTTTAACCTGAACATCATATGAACAAACACTAAGTCTGCAAAGAGCATTCGCATGGTAGACTTATTAGAACTACTGGAAGTGGCAATTAGCAAATCCATGAACGGCAGCATTGGTGATGATCCGATGACACATTAGAACCCAAGCATTGCAATTAAGCTACAGTCAAGCAAAATGCAAAAAACCATTTTAATCAATACCGTAAATAAAAGTAATCACAAAATTGTTTTCCCATTCACTAGGAGCTGGTTCCACACATAGGGCACATTCCATGACATGATGCCGTACATCTTGGAGTCCTTGGACAGGTCATTGTAAAGGGGTCTACCACTCATAAGTTGACGGAACTTCTGCGCAAGGTTGTCTTATTAGACACTGTCGAACGTCAGACAGACACGACATGTCAGACAGACATTGAGCCTCAGAATGTCTAATAGAATCTACAGAATCTTTTTTTACAGAAAAGTTACCCTTGATTTACCCTGTCCACGTTGAATCCTATGTGTCTGCCACCTGGCCTATACAACTCAGCAATACGGTGCGCGACTGCGCCACGTAGGACTGGACCGGCGGTCGCCAGAGCTACCGACGTTCGCCCATGAGCTACCGACGTTTGCCCCTGGGCGACCGCCGATACAGCCGATGGGCGAACGTCGCTCTGTGGGGCGATCGCCGATCCAGTTGATAGGCGAACGTAGCTCAGAGGGCGTCCGGCGGTCTACCCTCTTGGAACGAAGGACATGAACTTTGAAGAGCCATAACTTTTTCATTTGGACTCTGTTTTTGACGAAATCACTTGGGCTGGGTCCCAAATTAAGTCTATTTTATGTGGTAAAAATTGCAGACTCATACAATCAAGTATAAAAAAATGGCATGCATTCTTGTGAAGGGAGTATTTGTTATTTGGGTTCTTAAACATTTGGCATGTTTTACCATTGCAAGCCTATTATGTAACATGAAAAATGTTTTTGCATGATTTGTTTTACACAAGTGTGATCTTTAGATGCATCCCACAATCTTTGTAGTTCGAAGTATTTTGATCCAAATAATTTTAGTATTGGCTTTGCAATGATGTTTCTACGATGAAAAAAGTGAAAATGTGGATGATTTTTGAAGAGATAGATCTCCTTCAACCATCGTTAGAATTTGAATTTATTTTTTAGAATGGATTCCAATTAGAGTTTTAAATTGGTGATAGAAACCTCGATCCATACGAACATATATTAAAGATAAGGTATAATTTGAGTGCTAGGGATCTAGGTTTTGACTATATTAATTACTTTGTAAAATATTTGGCAGTTTTTATCATTATTGAATCATCTTTTCCCTCCTTTCATACACACACCCCATTTCAACAAATTTAATTAATCTCAGGTATTTAATAGAAACTACTTACCTTCCTCTTATAGTCCAAAACTTCTAATCATGTTTCATATAAATTACATAGGGAAAGTATAAATACTACTCTCCCTCTCTATTTCCCTAAACATCTTGCACTTCCCTATGGCTCAAATAGTAGCCTTGCAATGATAAAAACTGCCAAATATTTTATAAAGTAATTAATATAGTCTAAACCTAGATCCTTAGCACTCAAATTATACCTTATCTTTAATATATGTTCGTATGGATCGAGTTTTCTATCACCAATTTAAAACTCTAATTGGAATCCATTCTAAAAAATAAATTCAAATTCTAACGATGGTTGAAGGAGATCTATCTCTTCAAAAATCATCCACATTTTCACTTTTTTCATCGTAGAAACATCATTGCAAAGCCAATACTAAAATTATTTGGATCAAAATACTTCGAACTACAAAGATTGTGGGATGCATCTAAAGATCACACTTGTGTAAAACAAATCATGCAAAAACATTTTTCATGTTACATAATAGGCTTGCAATGGTAAAACATGCCAAATGTTTAAGAACCCAAATAACAAATACTCCCTTCACAAGAATGCATGCCATTTTTTTTTTATACTTAATTGTATGAGTCTGCAATTTTTACCACATTAACTGGACTTAATTTGAGACCCAGCTCAAGGGATTTCGTCAAAAACAGAGTCCAAATGAAAAAGTTATGGCTCTTTAAAGTTCATGTGCTTCGTTCCAAGAGGGTAGACCGCCGGACGCCCTCTGAGCTACGTTCGCCTATCAGCTGGATCGGCGATCGCCCCACAGAGCGACGTTCACCCATCACCTGTATCGGCTGTCGCCTCAACAGGAGGGGCACAAATAGGCTGGCGGACACTTTTTCCTTGCCCATCAGGTCGCCTAGAAGCGGTTGCGAAGGCGACCGCCGGTCGCCTACGCGCGATAGCCCAGGGCAATCAGCGATCGCCGCATGCAACTGACGTTTGCTCCTATGCTACCGTCGGTCGCCTAGCGAGGTCGCTCACCCGCGGTCGCCCACTGTGACGTGTATTTTTATTTTCCACGTCATTAACGACCCTACGCCACGTAGGAAAATAGCTTTTTACCTCAATGTCAATCTCAACAAGTTTTTTACTATGCAATTTTTGGTACGGTCGACATTCCCGTCGATCGGACGTTTAACGGACATGGCCAATACGACAATTCAGACAGACATTCGGAAAAGTGTGTCTAATAAGACAAACCTGGTTCTGCGCGGACCTCTCAAATGTACGGTAAAACAAAACTCGTGGATTAATTTCAATGGATCAGAGTCCGATGGGTGCACCGGGATGTAAATGGACCTAAGGATCGGGAAAGAGAGTGTTCATTGGAGGAACAGCGATACAAGCCCCGGGATTGCTCTCGACCATTATAAAGTTGTGAGCGTTGAAATTAACATTCCTTCTAGTGAAGAGACGTTGACGTGGATATTTAAGTAGGATGGGATTAGTCGTGTCAGGGTACATGGTCTACGAGTAATTCTTCAGCAACAGTCCATTGCAGGAGTTGAAGGCTAATATAACTTACGGGACGGCAGCAGTTTTAAACAAAAGAAATGAGCAGAGACCGTGGACAACCTCAGGATGAAGGGTACTCCAAACATGGATGTGGCAGAAACGGTTTAACACATTAAGGAAGGGGGTAAGCCCAGAACAACAGTATACGACCGTGTCAGAAACTACAATGGGGATAGTAGAGGAAAGAACAACAGGGTGTACGGGATCGGGTTTAGGGTTTAGAATTTAGGATTTGAGGTTTAGGGTTTAGAGTTTAGGATTTGAGGTTCAGGGTTTAGAGTTTAGAGTTTAGGGTTTAGTGTTAGGTTTTAGGGTGATAAACGTGTGATAAACTTGATTCCAAGATCAAGTCTATGGTGTCAGATTCATCCGAAGAGAATATGTGGATCAAGAAGCTTAAAACTCCACTTGGATCATCAGCAAACGTATCGTGAGTATTATTATACGAACTGCTCGTTATCTATTTAGAGACCCAAAGATGTTCTTTGCATTATTCACGGCAAGATGGATCATGCGAAGACCGCTTGCTTCTCATAAAACAAAAACAAATGATGTATTGACGAAACTTCCCTTTGCCATGGCCGGAATGATTGCTCATGGACATTGTGATGTCCGATATGCTTATTACGGACTTGACATTTATCCTAATAAGTGATTGCAATCTCACTGTTGGTTCTATACTGAAGCTTCTGCAAGATCTAGAGCAGGTTCCGATATCGCATTCTAGATCATTGTTTGTTGGATCTAGAACATATCCATTGTTTGAGACGCCGCTTAACAGAAAAGATGCTTGTTTGAAATCTCTTTTACGTGAAACTGAGACATCTGGGGTTGCGGAGTCCTTACCTTCCGTTTTGCATGTTCAACTTGACAACGCGGCATCTAATAACAAAAACCGGTTCATGTTTTGCTTTTTGTCTCTTTTAGTACACATGGGCGTGTTTTGTGAAATTTATGTCAATTTTCTTTTGGTTGGACACGCTCTCTTTGGACGTTGGAGTATAATTTTAAAAGAGAATGACTATTTGATGATTCCTCTTCTGATAAAGTCATTTATGGACGGTGAGGCACTTCCGGTTATTCCTCATTTCATTGAGGAGATTCCTGGTTTTAAGGGATATATATCAAGAATTTTATTGCCTTTAAAAACGAAAGTCTTGTTGATCATTCGGAAGGGCAACAATTTAAGTTTTTTAAACATGACAATGGATAGCTTATGATCAAGTACAAGAGGTTATGTTCTGACAATGAGTGGCTTCCATCGACCAGTAAACGGATCAAATTGTAGAAGGAAAATGCATGTACAAGGATGCCTATATCACCTACGGGAGAAATAACGTCAATTCCTATGAAAAATCTGAATGAAATTGTAGATGGCATTTCAGGTTTTACTAAGTTGTGGAAGACTTTATGTACCTCAGACTTATCTGGAGAATATCGGCGACATCAGAATTTTGTTTTACGCTATTGGCAGACTGCTAATCTTGCATTGGTGGCACCTATAGAGGTTTCTTCATTTTTGAAGAATGGTTGTTGGCCTTTGACCCGAGTACCTTTGACTCGAGAATTTCTAAATACAGGCAAATCACGCGGGGAATATGGGCAAGATCCCTATTTTATTGGCCTTTTGTGTGATAGATCAAAAGAATCATTTCGTGTTGGTCAAGATGTTTTTGCTAGATACTTTCTGGCTTCACGTCTTGCAGATGGAGATGCTCGACCTTTTTGGATTGCAAGGGCTTTGACCGATTTTGATGTTGATCGCAACAATCCGAGATGTATTCAAATGTAATTTTAAACCTTTTAGCAAGCGCGCTGTTGTTCGAGATACCTATGTCGGTTGGGAAACGCAGAAGAATTTCAAATGGGTTTTTGATGACAGCGAGGACCCGGTTTGGCTTTATGCAAGTGCTATTTTTACGTCATGAAAATCTAATGCAAAAGCTGGCTGTCAACGTCCAACAATCTTAATATCAGAGCAACAGATTAATATCATCAAACAAAGTATTGTGCGTTTTAAGGCGGACGAGGATTAAGACGAAAATTTGAGATCATTCAAGACATTGCTATTTAGCTTTGGTCGAGCTAAATAGTCAATCGCGGTTTTAGCTGTTATCGAGGACGAAGACGACAAGGGCTCTTCTAGATCTTTTATGGCATTGGATTTTAGCTCGTTTAAAGCTTAATTTATATTGAAGCTATTTAGAGCTTCATTCGTTATAGGCACAATTAGATTTGTAGTTTGATTTTTTATTTTTATTTTTTTTATGCGACACCCTATTGTAACAGTTACTTTAAATATAATACTCCACGTTTGAAACTATACTTAGTATTTGACATTGTGATTGTTTCTCATTTTAATGTGGTTACCGTTTAAATGTGTTGTTCCTTTCGAATTGGGTATTGAATGTATTTTGACTACTTTAGCTCTAAATGAAGTCCTTTTTTCTGGATTTAGAATGGTGATAATACAACTATTTCCACTTTAACGAAATATGTTCTTTGATGATAATTTGAATATTCCCATTATAATGAATTACATGTTATTATCAAGATTGTGTTTGAGACTTTTGGGAGTTTCCCTTGTAAAATTGGTAAACATTTTGACAAGGGGTCATTTGAAACTCAAGTAGTATTTTTATTATAAGAATTTTAAAATTAAAAATTAAAAAAAGATTAAAAAAAAAAAAAAAAAAAAAAAAAAAAAAAAAAAAAAACATCTTTAAGCTGCATTATTCCGGCTTGCAACACAAGGGTTGTTCTAGAAGACTAAAAAATTGAAATTTGACTTTGAAAATTTTACCACATATACTTTGCACACAATAAACATTTTAGGCAACATATTACTTTATACCCGTTCATCTAGGTTGCGTGAAATTGCAAGAACCCGTTTTGGGTCTCAAGAAGCTATAGGGGTTAAGAGCAACTAATTCTAAAGGTAACCACGGATGCATGTCAGATCCCTTTATGAGAAAAGCCTCCTATTATGAGGTTAGCAAAGGTACTATTGGTCAAGGTTGTCAAACCGAGCATGCAGGCCGTTCTCCCGGGAAAACTTATCTGCCCGATGACCTCAACACGCCCAATATGATGACCTTTAAGGGAGTCAAATCGGGCAGGCAAGATGCCCCCTCCCCTCGGACAACTTGTCTGCCCGATTTTCCCGCTCGATCACCTCAGCACACCCAATATAACAACCTTGCTATTGGTAACAATTTGTACTTTTATGAAAAAGGAGGTGTATCCAAAAGGATGAAATCAAGATGACTTTGACCATATTGGCCCTCTACCCACATATAATAGATCATTCTAAGAGGAGATGAGCAAAGAAACCAAGTTTGGGTCATTTTTTGGCTAACTTCTGCCTAAAAGCAATTTTAAAACTTTGACCATAAATACTACCATCAGTGCTTGATTTCTACCAACATTCCAAATAACCTCAATGCGGTTAACTTCTAAAGGATCACAAAGCCTAAAACAAAAGGTTTCAACTTTGATCAGACTCGCAGTTACTAAATATAAATAGTATGAAGATGAACTTTGTGAGGCTTCTAGAGTATTCCCACACCTTTCAAAAAGTCATGTCACGCTTCCAAATTCCTCATACTTTCTAAAGGAGGTATTCATGGTCAAAGTTTGAAAACACTATTTGAAATCTGCCCAAACAACAGTACATACTCATTTATTCGCAAAATCTGCCCAAAATCATTTTGATTGCAAAAACTTCAAAAAGTCACCAGAAAGTGAGATTTTACTTTCGTTTTGTTACAATGGGCGTGCCATGCTATTCATACATTAATCCTGAATAGATATGTAACATCATAGGGTTACTACACTAAATTTGATAATTAGTGTTAGATTATTATAAGATTTGAAAATGCTATAAGTTTTTACTTTTGTTTAAAGAAATATACCAAGAGCATTGATTCTGATACTATATAAGGACCCCATCTTGGCCAATATAGTGGGTAAAATTATTGAACAACAGTAAAAACTTATAACATGTTCATGTAAATTAGTGTATCTAACACTAATTATCAAATTTAGTGTAGCTGGTTGCGTGACGTGTTTTTTGACCATGTACTACTAACTCCTAAAGTTACAAGAAAATTGTTGGTGTTCCAGAAGTGATCTCCTACCTGTCCGTCATTGACCAGTTGGCATGCCATTCATTCAGGAAGAAATGGTGGAAGAAAGGGCCTGATTGATAGCTTGATTTGCTGTTTTTAAGTTGCAGCTACGAGTGCGCACTATCGCTAGAACGTCGGACGTTCTAGACCGAGCAACCAGTCAAGGCTACAAATGCGATGACTGGCACTGTTAAGTTTCTTTTTCTGCTTTTTGGAACAATCAATGTTAGTTTGATAACTGACCTACTTCAGTTAACCGATTTCCTTAGACAGTCAAGATATAACCAATCGAACCCGCAAAAGCAGATGAACCAACTGACTGTCTGGAAGTTCCATCACCCAACCGACTGGTACGAAACGGAATCACTTGTACCGGTACCATGGAAATCGAACACCAATCGCTACAACTGGGGCCACACTACAGGGGACAAGAAAATCACGTCAAGGCTTTATGCGGTGCCTGGCCATTCAACTTCGAAAATCACTGTACTACAGTATTGTTCTTATCGATGGATACAGAAAGTCGTTTTAACAAGACAGAAATTACTATGGATACTTTCCAGTCTCTGCAACCATCCTTGTCTCCCATCGTCCAGCGTCATGGCTTTATGCGGTGCCGGCCCATTCAACGTTTTCGGAAATTACTATACTACTGTAATCTTTTTAGCTACTAGACTGCTGCAGATGGATATTTCCCAGTGACTGTCAACATGCAACCTTGCGAACAGCGTCTTGTCTCCCATCCAGTGTTGTTTTCAAGCAAGAAATCGAAGCAGTACTAAGGTAGCGACACCCATTCCCGTTACTGTACCCATTTGCGTCAGCATACAGGGCACCTCAATCTGAGTGACTTTGATCATTTGTTGAGAACAAATATTACTAAATGCAGTAAAGGTATAGTGGCAGAATTTGCTTCTCCAAGTCACGGAATCAAGGCCATTTAGACACAGTCAAAATGTGCAAATCAATTTTTGACTTTGATTATCAAGAACGAACACAAATTTTCCAATAACATGACTTTTTCGATACATTTCAGATTAAAATCTAATTGCCTTTCCCCTCGTATAATAATATCTCATACTCCTCATTCAGAAGTATGATAATTAGCTTAAAGCCACGGGAATGGGTGTCGCTACCTTAAGTTACTTGTGTGTTGGGAAGCGTAAACGCCAACATCAAGAACCTCGTGTTGGTGGGTCGGATAGAAGAGTAGTAAACAATGAAACCGCCAGATGCAAAAAACGGGTCTGTTGTTTTGCATTTCTGTGGCCTGACATGATTCATTCGTGATTCGTCAAGCAAGAGTGAGAAATAGTAATACAAGCAGCTCGCCGGCCTGGCGAATTGTGTCGTTATTGGTGGACAGGGCCACAGGGGAGTTGCCGGCTACCAAAAACAACTTGTCTGCTTTGTGGATGCAAACTGCTTTTTTCCATATCTTTGCTAATTTCCCACCTTGCTTCCTTTGCACCCTACAAGGGTCCGCCTCCTCCGCAGCTGCCCCTCTCTCACCACTGCGGCACTGCCTAGCTGCCTCCTACTACAGCAACGGTGAAAGTAGCTCTACATTCCATTGTATTTTCCTATGGAGGCTTGTCTAGTTTTTAGGATTGGCGGCACTAGCCTTGGGACCATTGCTGTATTTCTCCTTTCAACAGTGATTCTAGGCTGTCTCACATTAAAAAGGTGAAGGTTCGAACTATACAACTGCTTATTAAAGCTGTACTAACTCTCGTGAGTGGATTGATCAAATTTTAATAGGATTGATACATTCATCCCTATCGTACCGAAACATTTGGACCTATTCTTACCTTGCATACACTTTCTTTTAAGTGTTGAAAATGAAGGTAAGGTATATTGATTTCAGATTTACAACCTTGTTATAAACTTTCAATAGGTCATGTGGATCATAGATTGTGAGATTATAACATACTATTACTCTAAAATCATAATGGCTATTTTTTTCACATTGACTAAGTTCCTAGGGTGAGGGTGCTTGGGAAGTTGGGATGTGCTGCTATGGTAGTGATGTCTCTCAGGCTCCAAACTTCTTAGAAGGATTCGCAAGGCAACTCAGATTTGGAGTGTATTTTGGGGTTTCGTTTTGTGGTTGATTAGGCTGGAGCGGAATGCATCCTATTTTTTTGAGGAGAAGTGGACTTCCTACTTGTGAGAAAAGAAGATGTGGGATGTCTTTTTTGAGACTACTAGGAGCGCGTGGCTGCACACTACTAGGCTGAGCATCCACACATATTCTAGACATAGGAATAGATTTTTAGAGACGTTCGATAAGCATTGGCTCCCTACTAGCGTATTCACCAACAAGTCAAACTTCTCTCTAGAGTTGCATAGCCCTCAACCCCCCCTTGGGCTCTTTTACCTACAAGCTACTTTTGTCTTCCCCTCACTTTCTAGTTACTGCATAGAAAGTTAAGGTAGAAGTACCTAAAACCACCAGCACCCCCAGTATCAACCTATAGGTCTCCCGAGAACCGCACCTAGCCTGAACTAGCATTGTCAGAACACTCCATTCAAATTGACCAATCAAAACAATCAAAAAGCTGGTGGTTTTGGGTCGAATCATGAATGGAAATTTGTACCAACTAAGGTGGTTTTTGCATACCCTATAGGTTGATTACGGGTCTTGCAGTACTTTATTGTTTGAAAAATTGTATTAATTCATGTGTTTTACAAAAAAATATAAATAAATTACAAACCTTTTTAAAAACTATCTTGCCACCCCCAAAAAATTACCCACTATAAATAGACCAGCTACAAATGGGCGAATTTTCTTATGTTGGTGGTTATAGGTACTTCGACCGTAGTGCACTTGCTTCTCTAGGCAAAATGACTGCTATGGTACAAATGTATTACTAGTTGGTTTGCACTTAAGCTGAAACCATACCTTCCCCACATTGGAGATTGAGCACAAAGTTTTACCACAAACACTATATTTAGTTGGAATCCAAATCAACAATGAATTGAAGAAAGATAGATCCTCAAGAACCATGTGTTTTTTATTTTCAATGTTTAGTATATATAACATTGCAAATACAATAGCAAAAGTATATGGATCAAAAATATCTCAATTGGAAAGTTCGTGCATATACCATGACATCATACGTGTTGTCACTGTTGTGTAGGATAAAAACTTAAAAAAAAAAAAAAAAATGATTTCACATAGTTCGCTTTAAGTCATGATTGGTGTTTGAAAACCCTACACCGATGAGTGTAAATTCTACCAACAAAATTACTCCAATGAAAAAATCTCCATCAAGAAAGTTGTTCACTCTCATCTCAATTATACCCTTGTACCAAAAAATCCAGCGAGAAGAATTCTTTGCTCAAATAGCCTTGCAGTGGTGAAAATTGCCAAAAATTTACTAAGAATAATAGTCCATAATTAGATTGATTTCTTTGCACTAAAATCTATGCCTCATCTTTAGTAAATCTTTGATTTGGTCAAGCTTTAGTCTACTAAGACTAGACTCTAATTGGAATCCTTCCGAAAAAATCAAGTCAGATTCAATAGTAGATAAAAGAGATATAGCTCTTTAAAAATTATCCATTTCATCATATTTTTTTTCCGATTATAATATTATCATTGTAAATCCAACACCAAAAGTATCCAGATCAAAAAATTCCCTGTCTAAAAACTTATTAAATTTCATCTTCAAATCATGAATATGCACAAGAACCGGACCATGTTTCCACAAGCGATTGGACCGCACGAGCGACACCATGCCCACCAAAGATGCTCTCACAACAACAATACGACCGTAAATTACATTACATTTCGATTGTAAAATTTCTCCCGTACGTTCGAACATCACACCGTCGTTAATTTCTCGGAAGTTAGTGCAACCGATGGTACGTAACCGAAGAATAATCAATCGAAGCAAAGGCATGTCATGTTATGTTTGTGGCCAAACGGGTGGTTAGTTGGAATGCGATAAGCTCGATCATAGACTGGCTGAGATGCGGCCACCAAGGCACAAACCCATGGTTGCGTAATGCGAAGCTCTAATGCCACATCCCAAGACAAAAAAACCAAAAATCTGCTAACAAACTCTGATATGGTCCAAAGGACTCTTTTACAAGCAACTCCCCCCCCCCCCCCCTTTGGAAGTACTCCACTCACTACACCAAATTTGATAATTAGTGTTAGATACACTAATTTACATAAACATGTTATAAGTTTCTACTGTTGTTCAATAATTTTACCCACTATATTGGCCAAGATGGGGGTCCTTATATAGTATCAGAACCAATGCTCCTAGTAAATTTTTTAAAACAAAAGTAAAAACTTATAGCATTTTCAAATCTTAAAATAATCTAACACTAATTATCAAATTTAGTGTACTCCCCTTAACATTATTATTTGGAGGCACCTTTTACTATGGCACAATTCTCCATTAATGCATTGCATTGCATGCATGACCACTTGTTCCAATGGGTGCATCCCATGAGCCCAAAGTGTGCACTTTCCCATTTATTGTGTGTTGGCTAGAATCTTGTTATGGATAATCTTTACTAAAAAGGGGTGTAGGGACGATTTTCAAGGACTGACAAAGTTTATCATATCAAGATGGGTATCTAACAATCATTATGTTTTTTGATAACCACAAAAAAAACAAAACAAAACAAAACGTAGTATTAGAGAAATAGGTGCATTTGTTTAGACTTCAACTAATGCCTCTAGAGGTACATTGGAGTTCGTGAATGAAAACAAGAATTCTTCTTTGTTGTGTACGGTTCTCAGATTTAGTTCGGTTATCAAACCTCCGATCTTACTCTTATCACTAAGACAATTTAAGTAATGTGGTGTTCCTTAGGCACATCATCTATATCAAGACAATCGTATCGACAAAAAACAAATAGAAGTAATGCCTTCATGTTGCTCATTCTCAAGCAACATTGTTTTATACTTGGTGGTGAAAGTAGTATAAGCTAAAATAGTAGCATTAAATATGAATTGGATTAATTTTGGGGAATTTCATATAGGGAGATGAAGTTGTAAATCAATTTCAGATAAAGGAATGATATTAAATATGTTGGGTTAAGCTTGTCATCCGGATTGTGGATTTTGAACACCAATGACATGTAGGAATTTATTTCCCCAACTTCGTTGCACAATTCTTTTTTAAAAAAAGAAGAATTATTAAAGAAAAGAATCATGGGTAGAAAAATGAAAAAAGTGGAATGGGGATGACATGTGTTACTTGTGAAGAGAATACATGTAGAAAGTACTCATTGAGAAGATGTTGTGTCTTAAGAAGAATTGGTGATTATGCATGGAATATTTCGGCTTTTGGGAGAGGGTTATATATGCATGGCGTGCTACTTTAGGAATTCAATCATCTCTTTACTTGTGCTTTGGAATTATCGGATCAAGGGTGCAAATTGTGTAAATTTTTCACGTGCCAATCGCATGTGAAAATGCCACCTTTTTGAATAAAGTCGGCTAACAACATATAGGTATAATACAATTTACATAAGGAATAAGTATATTCATTTGACTTCACTAGTTTCTTAGTCCTTTCGAGTGAATAATTCTAAATACATCTAAACGTTGCACACAAATGAAAGAATGTAATATCTTCACTAAGGTTTTTCATTAGTATTTTGACCACGAGTGTGTCATTCCTCCAACTTTGGTGGTACAATACCACATCTCTCCACTAGGTAACACTTAGCAAACACATGATATTTCAATACAAGAGCCTATCCCGAAAATCAAATCAAGCCCCCAAACAATGACAACATTATTTTGACATAACATGGCGATGCTCATGTTTTACTCAAATGTGGCATAAATGATGTTAGAAGGTCAATTATGAGAGAGCCATTAGCATGAGTACCAAAATCGGTCTTGGGAAATAGGAGGATTTTGTTAGGAATAATCTTAATAACGGATGCTATGGATGTAGTGTGATTGGTCGCAACAACCCACGAGGGTTGTGTCAATCATAAGATCGACTTTTCCATGGTTAGACCCAATCGCAACTACGGACTGCATGTGAACCACATTTGGCAGGTTCCAATAATCCATGGGAAGTGCCCAAATTTGAGGGCTCGCAAATCCGAAGTGAAATTGCTTGGATTTGTGAGCGCTCCTACTTTCCATGACACAATCCTTTTGCAAATCCCCAATCACATGGCATTGATCTTTGCTATCGTGCCTTTCATTTGCATTATTCTCAAAACCAAATCATTGTGAATGTAGTTCCGATGTGTATGGCATGTATAAAGTTGAAACGGGTGTGGCATTATGAGGTGAGGTCGAACAAAACATGGTTGGATGGAAGCTCGGTCAAAAAGCCTTCAAAGGTGGAATGCTTTTTTCCTATGTTGTTCATTGGAAGTCTATGTTGTTCAAATGGTTTTTCGTCTTTGAAGAAATTCAAGCGTAGAGTTGTAGGAGGCAAAAACTTGGTTGTTTTGACTTTGGTCAGCCTCTTCCTTACTATGTTTAGTATTGTGTGAAGTTCAAACCTTTTGTAAATCGTAGAGTTTTCTCTTACCTTTCCAACAAGACCATTCATGCCTCAAAATTCCTCATAGTTCAGGAGATATCTACTCTCAAAGTTTGAGCATGCTGAAATCTATCCAAAAGTGTAGTGTATTCTCAAATTTCAGCTAAAAATAATTAGATTGCAGGAACTTCAAAAATTCACCAAAATTTGAGATTATACCTTCTTTTAAATTAAAAATAAAAATAAAATGTGCAGGTAAAGAAGGTATCAAGAAAAGTTCTCATGGTTTGGATTTCTATATGGTAATTCTTCACATGTCTTTTAACCATAAAAAATAGGCCTTTGTATTTGAATTATTAGCATACCCACATGTGGAAAATCAAGCTTTTCTTTACATTTTTTATGTTGCATGAGGTTAAAAATTATATAAACATGTACCTAACTTGCATAGGATCAAGAAGTTGAAAAGGCTCAAATCAAAATTACTTTTGAAACGGTTTTCTTGGGCCCAAAGAAACTAATTTTCCTTTTCACTAGAAGGCAACAATTTCAAGAAAAAAATAAAATAAAAATAAAATAAACTTCAAAAATTACGATCTCACAAATGGTGTGGAGTTTTAGTTTGAGATCTGGTGTATATGATTATGTACAAGTTAGGTACTAGATTGTTTAGTTACAAAGTGAAAAATCTTGGCTTGCATTGAAAGAGGGCAGTTTTGGGAGTATGGTGTTGAAAACAACCCTTGTAATATCAGGGGTTGACCCCAAAAGGCCTCAAAACTGCAGAACCCTAAAAACTCTCTTCTTTCAATGCAAGGTGCAAACTTTTAACTTTTGATGTATTTTTGAGTATGTAACCGGAAGATCTTGTACATAACTTGTATGTGCATATGTATGTCAAATTGCAATTTTAGATTCCTTACCAAGTGTGAGATCATAATGTTCAGAGTTGAAAGAAATTTCTTTACGCTTGTTAGATAAAGGATGCGTAGTTTTTTTAGGGCCAAAATAAGCATTTTGGGTAGAACATTTGGTATGGGACTCTTAAATTTTTTGTTCGAAGCTGAATTAGGAACATGTCTATGCAATTCTTATCCTTATGCAATCTATATAATCTAAAGAGATGCCTGATTGTTCCCATGGAGGTATGCTGAAATTCAAATATAAAGTCCGGCCATGCTTTAAAGTGAGATCATGCCTTCAAATATTATTAACTCGTCAAAAAGTAAAATCTCAATTCCTTGTGAATTTAGAAGTTTTTGTGATCTTATTGGTTTTAGGCAGATATTGAGAATAAATGAGCATGGGGAGTTTTGGCAAATTTCAAATAGTGTTTTTAAACTTTGAGAGTGGATATCTTGTAAGGTATGATGAATTTTGAGACATGAAATGATTTATCGGAATGTTATGGTAACACTCTACAATCTGCAAAATGTTTCAACTCCATGCGATTTAAATATTGTAAATTGCTTACCAAACCCTGAATGGCCCAAATCGGGCTTCGGTCAACTTCAAGGGAAATCCCTCTACAGCCTTTGTGTTTATAATCACACATTTTGGCGACAAGCTAAAACTCTGAAAAGCCATAACTTCATTCAAAGTGTGACTTTGCCAAAAATTATTGTGTTGGATATCAATTCAAGTCTAGTTGTCCTCATATGATTGCACATTTGTCCAAGGAAGTAAAAATATATGGCATGCATTTTTGAGAAAGAGCTTCAGTTTAGTGTTTTCAAAAACAAGTCATAACTTATTACTACAAGCCAACTATGTGAAATCAAACTATCTGTTTTAGGAATTTGATTCTTTTCGTATCTCTAAATAGTAATAAAATTATTTAGTTTCTTGTGTAGTGAGAGTTGTATTGTGAGTGATACAATGTTAACCCTTAAACGCCCAAGGTGACCCGAGGGGTCACCTTTCAGCAGAATCTTCTCTGTAGCTCTCACTGTACTCAACTTTTCACTTATATTTTGATGTCAAATTGGTCACCTTCTTGTGATGCATTCAAAAACTGAAATTTTACAATTCAAATCACAATTTGTAAGAGTGATTTTGTGCTTTGGAAGGATTGTGGTAGCGAGGTTGGGGTTGTACATAACCTTGTAGGAGGTTGCAAGCTCATCATTGATTGGTGCATTCATGATGCCCAAGTTCAAAAAGTGCACTATTCATGATGCCCAAGTCCAAAAGATGCTGTGATCCAATTTTGGGTTGCCCGTTTCACACCCCATGGGCGTTTAAGGGTTAAATTGACCATTCCTATATACGAGTACATTCTTATCATTTAGTTGTAGAATGAATTGTGGTTTAGTATTGAAAGTGATGTGTACACTTTGGAACTCTATATCGTTTGGTGCATGTTGGATGGATAAGATTGTTGAAATAGAAGATTCTATTGCATCTAACATGTCAAAGATTTTAAGGTAATAATAATTTGGCAAATTATGTAAAGGGGAAATTGTTGGGGGATGCAAAGAGTGAAATTGAAAATATTGCTCAAGCTTCCCAATTGCTTTAATTTTCATTGCATTCAACCTGCATTTGTCCACATTTGACATAAGGACGTGAAATTATCCTCTTTGTTTTTTCCAATTTGCAAGAAACAATCTTGTAGTAAGTAAGAAAGACGGCAGCGAACAATTTCTTTTCCTATCATGTTGTTGTTGAGGTTTTTTGCCACTTGCAAGAACAAAGGTTGACATTAGGAACATCTAAGCTTTACTCATCTGTAGTACTCCCTCCCTATTATAAAAACAACATGATTTGGTTCAAACACCTGTCTCACAATAATACGAAGATTTGATATTAATGAGTAATCCAAACCATCCAAACCATATCCAAATGAATGATATCAATGAGTAATCTAGACCATCAGAAAAATCAACCATTTTTGGCAAATCATAGTGTTTTTCTAAGATGGAGGGAGTAGTATTTTTTTTTAGCAAGTGGGTTGACTGCCACTAATTGTAGTACTTTGCATGAAATCTTGCAAGATTTTGAAATGATAGGACAATCTACCAACTAATCAATTCCATCTCATTTTTACTATAGAAAGTGACAAGTGATATAGATATAATATTTGCATTGAATTAATGCTAGTATTATAAGTTAGTTTAGGTGTTGAAAATTGAGAAAATTTGTTTGGTATATATCGGAGAACCTCTTCTATTATGAAATCATAAAAATTCTAATTCTAATACAATACTAAAATGCCTCGCTAATACAAATATATTTATGAGGCCAATACTTTGAATTTTTATATCTTTGGGACTTGTCGACCCGATTTCAATCCAATTGCTGGCCCCACCCCTACGTAAAAATCCCGCTTCTTACGACACCTCATGCGCCCCAATCCAACAAGCGATGCTCAGGATCATAATGTCACGTCATCTAATTTTATAGAGCCCTTGTGTTCAATTGCTTAGAGATAAAAAGCTAGATAACCATACATCAGAATCAAAATTAGATGATCTAACAAAGTTCTGCATTTGACTTATTAGTAGCATATGGTGACAAACATCTCAATTTTAATTTGTACTCACAAACTTCTCTATTTGCACTCTCCATTACATGTGACACCTTCTGATAAATATATCAAACAGAAGAAGAAATACAAGTGAAGAACAAATCAATTACCTTAACCCTTAAAGGCGCCTTCAGCCCCTCGGGCTATTTTCCACCAGAATCTTGCATGTAGCTCTTTTGATTCTCAATTTTTCACTTATTTTTTTATATAATTCTGGTCACCTTTTTGTGATGCATCCACAAAGTGAAATCCTACAATTCAAATTGCAATTTGTATGAGTGATTTGTGCTTTGAAAGGATTGTGGTAGGTAGGTTGAGATTGCACAAAACCTTGTAGGAGGTTGCAAACTCATCATTGATTGATTCATTCATGCTGCCCAAGTTCAGAAAGTGCACTACTCATGTTGCCCAAGTCCAAAAGATGCTGAGATCCAATTTCGGGCTGCCCATTGAGGAGTGGAAGGACCTTTAAGGGTTAAATCAAGTTCAAAATACCGCACATAATTCACAGTATATTCTCAAACAAAAAATCTAAAAACTACATACAATATTCTAAATTAACCCTTAAACGCCCTTGGGGTCTGAAATGGGCAGCCCGAAATTGGATCACAGCATCTTTTGGACTTGGGCAGCATGAATAGTGCACTTTTTGAACTTGGGCATCATGAATGAACCAATCAATGATGAGCTTGCAACCTCCTACAAGGTTATGTACCACCCCAACCTACCTACCACTATCCTTTCAAAGTACAAAATCACTCATACAAATTGTGATTTGAATTGTATAATTTCACATTTTGAATGCATCACAAGAAAGTGACCAGTTTGACATCAAAATATAAGTGAAAAATTGAGTACAGTGAGAGCTACGGAGGAGATTCCGTTGGAATCATGCCCCTCAGGCTTGCTTGGGCGTTTAAGGGTTAAGTCCAATGATGTTATGCTTCCTACTACCGTTTCAAATATTCAAACAACAGGATAAAAATCATAAAAACAATTCATCAACAAAACTCGAAACATTTATACAGTAACCTCTGAATGCTCGGTTGCAATTGAAGTACCTTGTAACCTGTCACCATGATATGTAGGCCTTTCCGATTGTAGCAAGCCAATATTCAAGGTGCAGTAATCAAAAACCATGGCAGCTATGAGAGAGATTCTCTTCGTCTTTGAAGTGAAGGTATCATTATACTCCTCAAAAAACCCCAGGAACATTAATAATCCCAAGGTCAAAATATAAATCTCCCCACCTCCATACCATGAAGACCATGTTTAAGTTGAGGGAGGCTAAACAATAAGAATTATATGTTACATGTTTAGGAAAGGAAAAATCAGGTTTGCAGTCTCCTGGCATGGCTTAGAATGGCTGCAGCACCGGCGTCTTTCAATGGCCTCTCTGTTACATTCTCAGTAACAGGCTTCGGCTCTGGGACGTCAACAAGCCGCTCTAGTGAAGCTAATTGATCGTATGGTGCAATCTGCAATCAAGGAAATCTTTGTTAGTAATTTCTCTAATGACTACTCCTTTGTCCTCTCTGTAATAAACGATACTTTTCATGTTCTACAGTCACTCACGTCGATTGCTTGATCGAAAAGAACGATGGAAAGGATTAAGGCGAACGAAATGAGAAATGAACATGGTCGTTGATACCGACCACTAGTAAGCGGTATGAAATCTACCTGACTGAATCCATCAGGCCAGTTGATGGCAACAGCGTAATTGCCCATGGGTCTTATGCTCTCTGGCTCTATATTGTCCATTACATCGCTGTACCGCAACTTCTGTTCACCTGACCACTCGTCCTGTATCCACACCGAGCAACAAATAAGCTATCCACTCGAGCATTCACAGCAGTAATAACTTCTCTGCATCTAGTCAAGCCGAGAATGAAACTCGTTCGTCAATGTTTTTGGAGATACATACGATGCTTTTGGCAGAGCGATCATTTCGGCGGACGGTAGCAGGGTGCAGTAAAAACTCCTCGCTAGTTCCAGGGACCTTGACCCGAATGGCGTTGATGGACTTATCATACTGTACTGCTGTTGATACTGCAGGTGCATCATTCTAACTAGTTCAGGAATAACATTCTGCAGAATTTCTTACTGATACAACATCAATGGAATAAAAAATTCATCTAACCAAAGGTTTAATCTCGCTAGCACGATTCTATTTGGTACCTTGTTGCCGAAGTTTGGCACATTGCTGTACTACACAGACACCGATTTCGGAGAAAATGTCGGCAACTTGTCCTTGTGGGTCTACGACGACTTCTGGGTTACCCGTATCACCGGCTGCCGAGAGCTGCACAGAAAAAATCACAATTACAAACTCGTACGAGAAGAAATGGAGTCAAGAGCATCAGGAAAAGGAGACTTACTTCCGGTCTGATGGGAAGCTCAAACAGATTTGGAATGCCGAATTGTTGCACAACCTGTACATGTACAATTTCTGAGTATGTTAGTACAAGGACGTTCTGTGTCCATGATCGGCGAACATTCATGTGACCAGGATGAAGGTGACTAAACTCTTCGATCTTTTTGTTTATTGTGGTATCCTTCGAGAAATCTGTGGAATTATTTTTGGGTCATAAGAATATTATAATCTTTGCCTATGCAGCGTGGTGAGCTCAAAATGTGATTCCATTGAAGTGTCAATAAAATCAGTTCCCTGAGCGAAACTCGTTATTTGTCGGTACTATTGTTGATTGGTGCGGTTTGTTTCATCACTAAGAATGAAGAGTGTACCTGAGCACCGGAGCCTTGTCCGAATGGATAGTACCGCTTGTCGTCACCTTCAAAGAAACACATATTCTCCACGACGGCAATACATGGGACCTTGAGCTTCGAGAACATGCGCACTCCCTTGGCTACATCTATGAATGCCAGCTTCTGAGGTGTCGTCACAATCACAGCTGCTGTTAACGGCACCACCTGAATATACAAAATGAACCACCTTAGAAACTCCCTAGATACTATATCATTGCTTACATAGAATATGATTGAGGCACTACGGTAAAAGGATCAATCGTCAAGCCAAATGATTCCAACCTGGCATAAAGTCAACTGAATATCTCCCGTACCAGGTGGCATGTCAATGACCAGATAGTCCAACTCGCCCCTGCACACATTCACATATCCTTAGCATCCCACACTAATTCCTTCTTGGTTGCATTATCCTGCGAGGCTCCTCACTCATTGTTTAGTTGAATACTTCCCATCTATGTACCTTAAATAAGCTTTAAGGTATTTCAGAGTGCAAGCACAGTAAGAGGTAATTCCATTTTTTGAGAGCTGTACAGGACACAATGAGAGAGAATGTTGCAAACAGTAACTTTTTGAAGAACAAAATGAAGCATTCAATAACATAAGAGAAGGTTAGGGTTAAGTACCAGTCTGTGGTGGTAAGAAACTGATTAATAACGCCAGAGACCATTGGACCTCTCATGATAGCACTCCCCTGGCCGGCGTATCCGAACGACACCAACTTCACGCCCAAGTACTCTGTCGGTATGATTTCCCTCGTCTCCGGATTCTGCGATGAATGATATAATTCAAACATCGTGCATCGGCAACACAAAATATGCCACCCAAAACTTGCCTGTATCTAACAATGTTAATGATTCTAGCTGCCATCCTGATTAAATTTTGTGGAGCATCATGATTTCAGCCTGTGACGCTTAGTGAGATTACACATGCAAGGGACTCGAAAAGGTACATACAGAAAACACCTAGAATGATCCCTAAAATTAGGCTGCAACTTGCACTTTCAAGTAAGGCATATGCAAACTCAATTGACTACTTGATGCATGGAAGTTCAGCATTATGATGAATGAAAGTGTGGGCATACCATCTGCAACACGCGAACCTCCGGAGAGACCATAGTCGGTAGGCTGGGTCCATAGATGTCGGCATCAAAAATGCCAACCCTTGCTCCCATTTGCGCCAGAGAATATGCAAGATTGACAGCCACTGTCGATTTCCCGACGCCACCCTGCAGAAGCATCGTCACATGATTGAGTCTTCCTTCAACCCTAAAAACCTTGCACAGATTGATTAGTATGAACAAACAGGAATTGAGCAGACCTTGCAGCTGGAAACCGCAACAATGTTGGAGACTCTTCTGAGACCAGCAGGAACGTCATCAGCGATAAGCGGCTTGGCAGGTTGTGCAGTCATTTTCACGTCCACTTGCTTCACCCATGCGATTGCTGACACTTTCTCCTGAGCTTGTTGCTCAAACTGAAAACAGAGCACACAGTTAGCCTTTCTTCCGATTCAATCCAAAATCTTCTCCATATTGGATGTTGAATCAAAAATTGGCAAGATCAAGATTAGTGATCGCAAACGAATCATTTCTTCACCACGTATTAGCATGTGTGTTGCACATACCACGTCCTTCACTGGGCAAGCAGGCGTTGTCAGCTCCAGCTGAAATGAAACCTACAAAACCCAGAATCCCAAACAGCTCAATCTCATTGCTGAACACTCTTTGCTAGTAAACATTATTGGCTTCAGGATCCAATACAGTTGCGACAAAGCCACACCCTAAAACCTTCGACTACAGGTATAAATTTAACCACAAGGGCGAATCTCTAGCCTCTCAACCAATATCCAAATGCGGTAGTCTTTGATGATTAGCATACCTGGCCAGTGTGTTCGTCAATAACAAGCTCCTTCACAAAGCCACAAGAAACAATATCGGTTCCGAAATCAGGGTCGATAATTTGCGACAAGGCACCAAGCACGTCGTTCCGTGCACTTTCGGGAGACAAGTCGGCAACTGTCACAGCCCATAACAAAAATTCAGGGGTCCGCACTTAAAGGGCTTTGCAATATACGTTCAATGGCTGGCAGCTGACCTTGCACAGAGGATTCTGCCATAGCCGAGACAGCTACAAGCGGCTCCCTGCGAGCAAAGCAGGTCCTCATGGGAATAGTGGTAGAAATTCTGCAAGATAATAGAGCAGAAGCCTCCACCGCGGGCTTGGCAATTCTGCAAGAGATTGGAGCGAAGGTGGAGATTGGGGCGGGAGTGGCAGCTTGCATTGCCGTAATGGTGCGGATTGAAGAGGCCATTGCAGCGGAGGCTACTACCATTGCCGCCATATTCGACAAAAGACGAGATGGGGCTCAGAGGATTTTGGGTCTGAAAGGGCCCAGAAAAACTTGCGAGAGGACACAAGACATGCTTCAGTAAGTCGGTCAGTGCAGAGCTCGGTTGCGATTTGCGAAATCCCGAAGGTCCAAGGGGACCAGCATTGAAGATGACGGCCGCATACTCGCCACAACAGGGTGACGTCCGGGTATATGGAGGGACGATACCAGTCCTCTGAAGTGTATGAAGCCACTGGAAAGTGAGTTGATACCCTCTCCGACCGAGCCCTTACCTGGTTCCATGGAGTTCAGCGTTACCCTGATCCAGTGAAACCCTGATCCGGTGACACAGCATGTATTTGTGTATTTTACAATTGATTAATACATTGATTGTTTAGAATCTATATTACAATTGATTAATACATTATTGACAAAAAAAACTTTCCAACCTTTTTTGGGATATATTCTCCAACCTAAACTGTTTGTGGATCTTGGGAATGTTCCCTTGTTATCTTTTCTCACATGTAGGGAAATTTAAACCTCAAAAAAGTAGAGTATCAACTTGTATTGACATTGTGAAGTTTCTGGGAAGTTTTTGTTAACCCCTAAAGGTCTGAGCGTGCCGTGGCGACCAGCAGAATACGGTGTATTTTGGTTGTATTTGGAGTGAATGCACACCTTTAATGGGTTTGAGTTCAAAGAAGAAGTTGACAATTGAATCAATGCGGTTCTAGTGAGCTATTACAATTCCAATTTAGAGTTTCTTGTTGGTAGCAAATCCTAATTATACGACAGCATACATACTATCCCCAAGAGACTTTTAAGGGTTAACCCTTAAACGCCCATGGGGTCTGAAATGGGCAGCCCAAAATTGAATCACAGCATTTTTTGGACTTGGGCATCATGAATAGTGCGTTTTTTGAACTTGGGCATCATGAGTGAACCAATCAATGATAAGCTTGCAACCTCCTACAAGGTTATGTACAACCCCAACCTACCTACCACAATCCTTTCGAAGCACAAAATCACTCATACAAATTGTGATTTAAACTGTAAAATTCCACTTTTTGAATACATCACAAGAAGGTGACCAGTTTGACATCAAAATATAAGTGAAAAATTCATTACAATGAGAGCTGTAGAACAGATTCTGTTGGAAAAGAGCCCCTCGGGCTCTCTTGGGCGTTTAAGGGTTAACAAATTCCAGCATGCCTGACTCAACATTGACTAAGCTCTGAGAGTAATAATTCCAAAAGTAAGAGAAACTTTGAAGCAAGAATGAAGCTAAAAGCAACCTAACTATCTGCAAATCTTTGCCGCTGCATAAAGAATGGGTAAATGCAAGCCAACCTATTTTGGGGTAAGCGTTCGTAGCAGCTACGAAGGAGGATGGAAGAGGGGTAATGAGCCCCCTAATTTTTTGATGTAAGGTGGAGGTACACATACCTGACAAGTTAAGGCGATTGGCACAGTACCAGTAAGATTACAAGCTGGGAGAAATTTTTCGAAGGAAGGGAAATAAGGTTCATGAAGAATGAGCATTTTTGGAATTTTTTTTTTGCAAAATTGAAATTACTACAAATTTTTAAGGTGAAAAGTTGATCCAAATGGGTAACCAACATATAGCTTCACCAATGACCGATGACATGAAGAGCAATTCTCGAACACAGTCTACTAATACCCATGATAGGAGATCATTAATTTCAGCTAACATTACTCCCTTGTAATTGGAAATAAGGGAACTAAGCAGTAACCTTCATGGGAGCAAGGAGTGGCTCACAGCCTGCGCTGTCAGTCAGTTTACCAATATTAAAAAAAATTGTCCACATTGGGTCATGACATGTGCAACATCCGGAAACCTATATGCTCAGCATGGGGGCCTCTCGGGTATGGGTACCTCCACCTTATAGACATTGAATGCCAAGGAGTGAACTCCCAAGTGTAACTTGGGGTCGCAGAACTCAAATTTGAATTCAAAATTATCAAAAACGGCCTTGGACGGATTCTAGGGTGCCTCCTTGGTAGCTGCCACGAACCATTGCCCCCTATTTTGGGCCTTTGACTTAAAGTCTAGAGGTTAACATCAGAAATCTAGTAAGCTAACCTATTATACAATTTCATCAACTTCACCCTTAAACGCCCAAGGTTAATGCCCAGGGTTGTCAAAGTTGTCAGTGAAAGTGGGTGTAGTACCAGGCGTTTCAGAACTACCGCCCACAGGAACTTCACGTAAACGACTACTAATGCCTCGAATCACAAGGAGGGAATCTAAAACGCAAACAGAAGAATGCCCTCGAGACTGCAGAAACCCACAGGAGGCAGCTATCACCATCACAGACTCTTCATATAAAAATTACCTACGTCGTAATACTCAGGTCCGTGACTCAAAACAGGTGCTGCATTGTCCACTATCCAGGGCCTCCACACCACGATTCATTGCAATACTTCAAATTGTTACGTAGTAATATAACAAGGGCTCTCACCATTTCTCGCAGCCACACAGCCCATTCACCAAAATTTGGAACATCCCAACTCTTCTCGGCTGCTAAGAGTAATCTCCTTTTCATCACTCTCCTTATATATCACTTGCCCTCTAGTGGCTCAACACGTACTCTCAAATATACATGCCAAAAAAAGAGCTTTGCTCTTAAACACGTATACTTAAGACCCTCCCTCCATCAGTATCTGCTCAGCACATATCCTTAAAAAAACATCACATGTGCTCTTCAACCCCTTCTGGCAAAAACGCCCATAGATTGCCTAGAGACCCCACTCCACACAGCACTTCACTGCGGCCGCCTCCCTGCGCTCCGAGATGAAATGGGAGTAACACAGTCCAGAACCGGACTCCGTCAATAGGAAAGAGCTCAATTTGCTAAAGACACGCTTGTTGAAAGCGGTCTGAACAGCACTACAATCGTCTTCGACACCTGACGTCCATGTGATCACAACGCTCATCTGCTTAATCGTGTCGGGGCTTCTTGTGATCGCGGTCCGACCACTCCCGCTCCTTGTGATCGCCCCGGTGTCGATCCCTTTCACCATCTGTCCGGTGTTGCTCGTACCTGCCACTTCAGTAGTACACTCTCTCTCAGTGCACAGCTCTCGACTTCACTCCACTCCAACTACAACCTATGTCATCCACTATCACTCCACCACTCGCGCGAACCGAAACAACCACTTCCTCACTTCCTCGACAATTGCTACATCTCGACCGTCACCACTCTCATCAGGAAATGCGTACTCTAACCGCTTGCCAAATTCTGACACTACCCATGACGGCGCCAACAACACCGTACCTGTGGTGTGACGAAGAATGGTGATGTGACGAATAATGCTCCCGGTTGTGCGACGAGTACCTCCCATCCTTGGGCCCCTCTTTCCGGTTCCCGTACTGCTCCCGGCTTCCGTAGTGCCGCTTCTGACCCCCTGGACTCAAGCTCCGGTCCGCCACCGCCCTCGCCTTCTCTGCTGATCGTGGTGGAGACTTCATCGTCCCGCTTGTGCTCGGCACTTCACCCTCTTCCACCCTCTCTGGGGACCGCTCCCTCTGCACCCCCCTCTCCTGCTCCTTCACCACCTTCTTCATTGCATTCCCCTCCGCACCCCGTTCTTTCCCTGCTGTCACCTCCTGCTCCACCCTGCTCTTCGCCTCTCCATCCTCTTTCACCCGCGCTTTCTTCGCCCCAGACCCCTGCTCCTTCCCACCTCCCACCTCCAGCTCTCCCCGACCTACTTTCTTCTCCCTTCTCTCCTTCACCGACTTCTCCGCTTCTGCCGCTGTGTCCACGCCGCTCTCCAGCTCCCTCTCCAGCAACTCCTCCTCGTTCCTTGGCTCCTGCTTCGCAACACCGCTCTTCGCCTCGCCGCCTCCCCGTGACTTCCTCCTCTTCTCCATTGCTGCTTTGATCTTGTCCGTGTCCACTTCGTCCAGGCTCACGAACCCCTGTCGAGACTCCTTCTCTTCCGCCACCACCGTCGCCTTCGTCGTCGTTGTGCTCTCCACCGTCTCCACCGTTTTCACCGCCGCCACTGTCCTCTCCTTCGTCTTCTCCTTCCCTACCCGATCCTCGCTCTCCCTCCGCCGCTCCCGACCACTCGGTCCTCCCTCCTCACCACGATCCACTCGACCACCGTTCCCCTTCGCCTCCTCCCGATACTCGTGATAGTGCTCTGTCGACCGCACCACCTCCTTCTTCACGCTCGTCTCCGCAACTATCCTCCCGTTCGTCCCCGCCACGCCCGCCACGCCCGCTGCCTCCGATACCCCGTTCTGCCTCCCCTCCGACGGCCGCTCACAAGGCGGGTCGCTGTACGCCCGAACCATGTTCGGCGTGTACAACGGCGACGATGACTGCACCCTGCCGCCACCGTATTCCTCCTCCCGCTGACTCGAAGCCTCGTCCACTTTCGCCTCTACTCCCTCCGACTTCGTCACCTGGCTCTGCTGATGGTGGTGCCCGTTCGCAGACGGCGCCTCGTACTGGAGGTGGCCCCGATGCATCTCGCTCGGGCTCGGGTCGTTCGCCAGCGAACCCGTTGCACCGTTGCTCTTGTTCTGCTCGTACAGCTCCAACATCTGGTTGCTCACTTCTGCAACCCAACCACACCACTCAGCCTACCGACACCACAAAAAACATCACCCTGCATACTGCAATATGCACACACCCATTCGACTGGCTCAACATAAGCGTGAAAACCCCACCTTCCAACTGCCTCGGGGTCACTTCGAACTGCTGCCACCACACCTTGTCTCCATCTTTCGGCAGGTTCACCTTCAGAAACTTCGCCGCCAAGAAGATTGCTCCAGCAGCGATGTGATGCGGCTTGAATTGCAGGCACAGCGACGTCCGAAGACTGCACAACCATTGCCCCCTCCCGTCAGCCTTCCCAAACTTACAACCAACTTCTCAAGTCCTCGCCTCACATTCCCTGGACTTACCTCTGAATTATAGACTTCGGACTTTAATCACAACAGCAACTGCATTCTGATCAAGCAATTTCACTACCTTACATACAATGAGAGCGTACCAACCGGCATCAGAAGCGCCACTAGACACGACGTAATCAATCAAACACCACCAATTATCTCTGTTTGTTGCAGTAATATAAGACGTACAACCCAAAAAACCCCGGGCCTACTTACCCATCGTTCACGAAATTCCAAGCAATCTGAAGGAAGTCATCCGGTATCACTTGCTTATTACTGCTTGAGGATTTCTTGCTTTGACTACATACAAACGTATTTATCACAAACGTATCGGCACCGATAAGCGGGAGAAGATGGAAACACAAAGAATACAGGTATGTCCTAATTAATTCGGAAAGGGAAATTTGCAAGGACCAATTATCAACAGGAAAATAATGTGCGGGATCTTATCAAGCAATCCTCAAACCCCAACGCCGGAGCCAGAGACCTAACTACTGTACTACACCGTAGCCAAATGTCCCTACTTTCGTATCCATATCAATGCAGAACTAACTGCTTCCATGTCTACATGAAAGACATCTGGAAACCGATGCTATGAAGGTAGCTGATGAAATAACCGACACAAAAAATCACAATGCCTAGAATCATCGATCGATGGAATAGTGTCACCACGAGTTTCACATACTGAATAATTCGCTGAACCTAGACTTCGGCGCTTGGGTGTTAACAGCACAAATATCACTATTGCCGTTTCACCGTCAACGTTTAGCACCACCACAATATGAGGGCAGGAATACAGTCTACTCACCCATCGTTCACGAAATTCCACGCGACCTGCGCCAGAGTGTTCTGCGCTACTTTGAACCTCTTGATAGCTGCCACCAACGGTTTGTAAGGATGGTGTACGTTCAGATCAAAACCCAAAGTGGTCAGCAGTAGTCGCTCTCCTCCCAGTACCAGCTCCTTCTGCTCCTCGTACACGTCCTGCCCAATAGCAACACGCATTAGCATGTCAAGGCTCGATCACTCAAATGGTACCTCAGGCAACTCGCATCACTGAACTACCTCAGGCAACCACAGCAAAAGTCCCTCCTCAAGTATGTCCACTTTCCAAGTTTCTCACTTCACCCCAAACTTGCTACTGCATAGTCAGTGTCTGCGAACACCAGTTTCAACACAGATCCACGCCTGACGCGACTAGCATAAAAACAACTATGCGACTGAACATAAAACCAAAGCGACTCTCACGTCCAAAACCTCCAACAATTGATACAACGCAAAAGGACATCGCTATGCCCAACATACTTCCAGTTCTTCCTCAATCCGAATTTTTGCCCAATGCTCATCATACACCCCCACAGTTCACCAGACCAACCATTACCAGCAAGCAAAGCGACTACCTTCTGTCTGATCCTCTGGACCGCCGCAGGATCCTTCTTAAACCGAATCTCGTATGAGTACATTATCACTTCTCGCAGCGGCCGAGGTGTTTCCTCCACTTTCCCCGCCAGAAACATGCATACCGTTGCTACCATCTGCACCCACATCCCACCATCCGTATGTTCATACCACTGCACCAACATCCAACTCCTCATTCTTACAGATTTTCAGGTCGCAATCACACTCACGTATCTATCGTTCTTCTTGTGCGACTGCCGATGGAAAAATCGATGACAGAATACTATTGCCGTTGCAATTGTCACCTGCGGTCTGCATCGTCCGTTTCACAAGTAACACCCCACATGTTACTGCTATTTACTCATGAAACGACATTCAGTTCACTGACGCCCAGCCGAAACATCCTACACCCCACACTAGATCACAGGTGAAGTGCACATCCTGCTTATCCCGCGTGCCACACTAACCACATGAAACAATAAGAGCACCAAACTCGAACCAGTTTTCGAGTCCTTACACTTTCAGCCGCATTCCAAGGTCTTGTAAAAATGTACAGTACGATTTCCGAAAGTAGGTCTCCTTCTTGATGTCGATTCCATCCAATCGTGACGGCGATTGCTTCTCAATCTCCTCTCGACTGAAGTACCAGTTCGCACTTGAGTGGTCCGGTTCCTCCAGCTTCCCACTCGCGGCACTCGCGCCTGCTAATGCTAGTTGCGCAGTTGCGTCGGCGCCGCCTAGCAAACCTGCCATCGCGCAGCTCACCTACTCCGCAGCCTTCGTGATGCCCACTACCGCCGTTGTCTGCAACCTGCAGCACGGGACGCCTCCTCCTTTGTTCCTCTGCCCTAAACTGTCCAGGTTCCGCTCCAAACAGGGCCCCAACTCGTTCATATCCTCCTCGAAAGTACCTGACGGACCCCCAACTCTCTTCCGCCTATCAACTCATACCCAATTCGCCCACCCCTCTTGCCTCTGAAAGCCTTCTCAGCCTTTCCCACGTTCCACTTCGTTCCCTGCTGATCGCAATTGAGCGAAGCGACACACTCTCGTCTCACATCGCCACTAGAGGCTGCTTCAAACTTCCTGCTCCATGCTTACGCTCTCACAACCCCTCATGTGCATCCGTGAACGACATCACCGTGGTCTGCGGTCATCAACATCCACAGATGCGTAAGGAAACGAGAGTGTGCAATCACAACTCACATTCCTGATTTCTCAGATCCCAGAACCACAAACTGGGCACCGCATCGTACAAATCACCAATACGAGTCCTCTTGCAAAGCGGACTGCTTCCCTGTCTGACCCTACGCAACACCCAAAGGCAACCCAGCACTGCTAGAACGCTTCTACACTTATTCTACCAGTCCGAAGCTCAACTTCTTCTGTATAAAAGAAGTCATTCAAGAAACCCTGTGGCTGTATGAACTCTCCTCGTATGAACAGAGCCTGTAATAGTCCGCTCAAGCAATACGACTTAGCAACTGCAGACCCCAAAACAGCCTCTGCGCTCCCGATTGAATCAAAACGTCAAAAGTCCACGCCGTCGAGGGAAGAAGAAAACCATCAGGACAGAATAGGGAGTTTCAAAACCTTGTAGCCAAAGCAGCAATTCTCTAACAATGCGGATGGTCCACCGCTACACACGTTCACAGACCTACTCCAACTCTCAAGAGTGCCGGATGCCCGTCGCTCCTCGACGTAACACTGCCACCTTGAAACCTGAAAATCCACAAACACACACAGAAACTCCTCAGATTGTTGAAAAGCTGCCCATCTCCTCCACATTGACTGATAAAGACACAAAGCAAGCCTCTCCGAAGAAACAAAAGTCGTTCATTGCGAAACCCTAAATTACTCCACATCATGTCGTTATAGACCTTAAAGATAGTTCTTTGCAAAAACATTGGCGAATAGCTATAAATTACACAAATCGATGCCCGACCATAAGTTTCGAACTACAGACTAATTGTAGCCTTCCAGCCTTGCACTTTCGAGTCAACCACGACTGCAAAAGCATTAGCCACAAAGTCCTGTTCAAGATCCACCGTCCTTCACATCCAATTCCTCGACTATGTGTACCTTACGCCCAAGCCTTACTTACTTAATCGTCCCTACCCTGGAGCCTGGACAAGCGATCTACCTTGGGCAGCTTCACTCACACAAAACCTACGCATTCACGAATACCCCCTGCTTTTGCAACTCTCCACAGAGTCCCAGCCGCAGCTCAAAACTCATGGTTTGCCGACACTGACCAGTCCACCAATGTCTGCAGCGCCTTCCGCTACTACTAATCGCTATCACCGCACGGACCAGCTCGATCAATTACGAATCCTAAACCCCGAAGTCCTTGTCGACCTGCACTGCCCGATACTACCTCACACGTCTCCACATACAATTGAAATTTCAGCACCACTCACCAGGTGCACCACGCGCTGAATTCGCCAATTCGCACACGATACCCGCAATCAGCCCGATGATCTCACCTCCGGGGGAGAGCGCGACGCCGCGTCCTCAGCTTCAAACCCTCCCCCGCTAGAGCTCCCCCGCAATGCGTCCCCGTGTGCTTCCAAAGCTCGAACCCGTTTGACAATCGTACCGGCAGGAACCGCAATCCGGGGTCAAAACAGGCGACAAGGAGGTGAAAAGAATCAGGACGAGACGGGCAAACGGAGAGTGCACCCCGAATATGCCGTGGAGAGAATGGGTAGGGGGTGGCGATGGCGATGGTGATAGCGATGGTGGAGGAACGTGGCAAACCCTAATGGAAGGAACCGGAGCCCGTGTGATGGTGGCCACTTTATTCACATCCCAAGTAAAGGCGCTTTTCTCCTTGAAAACAGTCGCCGTCTGCCGCAATGTCTGTGTCCTCAAGGCAAAGTATGAATCTTTGGTGGATTGGATTCCAAGTTTGAATAGTGAAAATCTCATCAAATTTCAATGAAAAAGGCAATCAACTAAAATGGTGCACAGATTTTTGGAATATATTGTTAAGTTTTACTACAGTTGAGCTTGATCACGTACATGTTTATACAAAGATTTATATTGGTTTTGGTTCATTGTCTTTTGCTTTATTTATTGAAGTAAAATGAGGTCGAATGTGGATTTTTTGAACTTTGGTCATGGTCATCTATACATACTGTAGAAGGTTTTAGATTTTGCATGTGTATATAGTAAGATCATTTGTTTTTTAAATTCCTCTTACTTTAATTGATATACACTCAAAGTTTCAAAGTAAAATCAAACTTTGTTTGGAATATTATATGTTAACTTTGGAACATGATCATCATTTGATTCTAATAATGTACACAAATAGTGTTGTGCTTTGTAATTGGAGTTGTCGTCGCACGTCACGATTCAACTTGGCCTTGTGTTGATTTAGAAAGTCAGTACGAGAGTCTTGACATAATCATGTATTGGATAAAGAAACCAATGTGAGTCAACACGAGTCCATGTCAAAAATGAACTTGTATTGGTATTTTCATTTATTACGAGGTGGAGGCCGTGCTAGACGTGACTTTTACCGACTCCCAAGTCCATCACCAGAGACTGAACTTCGCCCGAATCAACTTGTATTGGCTTTTTCATTTGTTACAAAGTCGTGCTAGACGTGACTTTTACCGACTTCCATGTGCATCACCACATATCGAACTTCGCCTTGTGTTGATTAAGAAAGCCAATACAAGAGTCTTAACATACCTTGTGTTGGATAAGGAAGCCAATGTCAATCATCTCGAGTCCATATCAAGTATCAACTTGTATTGGCTTTTTTATTTGTTATAAGGTCATGCAATACATGACTTTTACCGACTCCATAGTCCATCACCAGTCCATGTAGGTACAAAATGCCTATTAACATGTGGATAAAACCTTGTTGACTTGTACCTATCATTTAAGGCAAGGTAGTTCTTTTTAATTTTTGTTTTGGATGTGAGATTATAATCTGGGGCACCACCGGTCCGATCGGGTTGCCTGAGGTGTCGTTGAAGACGGATATTTTTGTAGAGTTGTAGAAAACGAACCGATCACAAAAGGGGTTGATGGATCCCGAGATGTTGAATTTCAAGTATTTAAGGCCCCAAAAATATTGAATTTATGCTATGAGAGTGGCAACACCATGGAAGGAACTAGTCTAATTTGAATTTAATTTGCGGTTTAGTTAAAACTTGAGGTATATTGATTTTCCAATCCAACAAAAGGCCATAATATCAAGACCTAAAATTACCATCACCTCACCCAAAAACCAAGTGGTGCATTAAAAAGTGAAAAATGCCCTTGACTGTAGCATGTCAAGAGTTTATTGGGTGACACCTTTTCATAAAGTTCTTAAGAAGGACAATCGTTGGGGTTTAAAAAGTATCGAGTGCCCAAAACACAAATATTATTATAATTTTCAAAATTAGTATAATACCGAAAAATTTAAAGCTATCGTTGATATGATTTTCTTAAATTTTCAAGGTTTCATGAAAAGGTACAATATTTGATACATTTTTTTTTATTAATTTCAACAAAGTTTTCACATACTTATCCAAAAGCCTCCTCTAACCCTTAGAGTTGACTAAGGACATAATCTTGTCAAATTTGATCAACAACTCACTTTCTAAATTTAGCTCATATGAAGTTGAGACCTTTTGCAGGTTGTAAAGTTTATCGAAGAGTCCTTTTGTGCCTCAATACTTTAGAAAATATTCACTGTCAAAATTTGAAAACTGCCCAAAACTGCCCATACTGTGGTATATGCTCATTTATTCTCGAGTTTCTGGGTCAGTAGAATCTGCCCGTAAACGGTAACTTATTCCTGCAACTAAATTTTCTTTCATCTGTGTTACAAGGGAAAAAAAAGTGCCCAAATAATTTCATCAGGTCACAAGGCTAAAATTTGCATGAACCGGAAACCCCCCCTCCAAGGTTTGAAGATGCTCGTAACTTAACCCTCAAGCAAACGCAAATCACATGTGTGTCCTAAAAACGAATATTTCTCAAGAATGATGCCGAATATTCGGGACACACGGCGATTCTCGTAAGGAGTAAGAGCGGCCTTGGTTTCGGATGTCAATAAAGTGGCCACCATCACACGGGCTCTGATTTCCCTTCATTAGGGTTCCTGCACCTTCTTCACCATCGCCATCACCATCGCCATCGCCCCTTTCTTCTCAACCCTTTCTCTCCACGACATGTCCGGGTGCACTCCCCTTTCGCCTGTCTCGCCCTGATTCTTTTCACCCCCTTCTCGCCTGATTTCACCCCGGATTGCGGTCCTTCCGGAACGGATTGGAGGCGCACGGGACGCATTGCGAGGAGCTGCAGCGGGGGAGGGTTTGAAGCTGAGGACGCGGCGTCGCACTCTCCCCCGGAGGTTTCTGATTCTGAGATCATCGAGCTGATTGCGGATCTCATGCGCGAATTGGCGAATTCGGCGCCTGGCGCAACTGGTGAGTGGTGCTGAAATTTCAATTGTGTTTGGAGACGTGTGAGGTAGTATCGGGCAGTGCAGGTTGACGAGGACTTCGGGGTTTAGGATTCGTAATTGAGCGAGCTGGTCCGTGCGGCGATGATAGTGATCAGTAGTAGCGAAATTTGAACCGTGGTGCTGCAGACATTGGTGGAATGTTCGGTGTCAGCATACAATGAGTTTTGAGCTGGGGCTCTGTGGAGAGTTGAGAAATGCAGGAGATTTTCGTCAGTGCGTAGGTTTTGTGTGAGAGAGGCTGCCCAGGGTGGCTCGCCTGTCCAGGCTGCAGGGTATGGACGAAAACGAAGTAGAGGGGTCGGGCGCAGTGAAGCATATAGTCGGAGATTTTTGTGGTATTTTTGCAGTTTGTAGTTTGGCATGGATTAGTGTATTCTTTGGCTCTATGTCAATGTTGTGGCATCGCCAGTCGACTGACGAGGACTATGACAACACGATGTGGAGTAGTTTAGGGTTCCGCTAAAGCGATGGTTGTGTAGAAGACGCTTGCTTTTTGTTTGATGAGAGAGAAGGTGGGCAGCTTCTCAGAAGTCTGAGAAGTTTCAGGTGTTTGTTCGTGGAGTCTCAGGTTTCAAGGTTGCAGTGTTAGAGCGGGAGTGACGGGCATCAAGCACTTTTGAGACTGGGACTTGGTCTTTGTACCTGTGCAGGCGTGGACAACCCATAAGTTTAGAAATCTGCTGAATAAGCGACGGGTTGCGATTTTTTCTATGCCGTCCCTTGACGGTGTGGACTTGTGACGCTTTTTTACGATTGGGAGCGCAGAGATTGTATCAGAGTTTATCAGGTTCTGTCCGCTTGTGGAGGGTTAATACAGACACAGCCAGTATCATAAGGGACGAGTAGCAAGGCTGAAGAAGTGGAGCTTCGGATCGGCTAGATGAGTCGTAGAGCCTTCCTAGCGGTGCTCGGGTTGTCCTGAGTTTCGTGTAGGGTGAGATAGAGCATTTGTCCGGTTTGCTAAAGGACTCATGATGGTTATGTACAATATGGTGCCCAGTTTCTGATTCTTCAATTTGGGGTAACCGAGAGGTGTGGAGTGATTGGACTCTCGTTTTGTTAGGCAGCTCTGGATGTTAAGGACTGGAGACGGTGATGTCGTTGCTGGTGCACTTGAAGGATTGCGAGAGCGTAAGGTTTAAGGAAGTTTGGAGCAGCTATTAGTGACGATGTGAGTCGAAGGTGTGTTGCTTCGCTCAATTGCGATCAGCAGGAACGATTGCGGGAAAGCCTGGGGAGGCTGGGACAGTGATCTGAAAGCGGCGGGCGGACTGGGTATGGGAGGCGAAAGAGGGTTCTAGAGTTGCAGATCTATCGGGTAGTTTCGAGGAGGATATAACAAGGTGGGGCCGTGTTTGAAGCGGGACCTGGAGAGTTTAGGACGGAGGAACAAAGGAGGAGGCGTTCCGTGCTGCAGGTTGCAGCCGAGGGTGGGAGTGGGCATCACACAGGCTGCGGAGTAGGTGAGCTGCGCGATGGCAGGTCTGTTGGGTGGCGCGGACGCAACTGCGCAACTAGCACTAGCGGGCGCGAATGTCGGGAGTGGGAAGCTGGAGGAACCAGACCACTCGAGTGCGAACTGGTACTTCAGTCGAGAGGAGATTGAGAAGCAATCGCCGTCACGATTGGATGGAATCGACATCAAGAAGGAGACTTACTTTCGAAAGTCGTACTGTACATTTTTGCAAGACCTTGGGATGCGGCTGAAAGTGTAAGGGCTCGAAAACAGTACGAGTGGGGTGGTCGAGTCATTTGATGTGGCGGTACGCTCGTGGATCACGCAGGATGTGTAGTCCATCTGTAATCTGTAGTAGGCTGTTTCGGCTGGGCGTCAGTGAACTGAATGTGGTGTCATGAGTAATCAGCAGTAACATGTGTGGTGTTACTTGTGAAACGGACGATGCAGACCGCAGGTGACAATTGCAACGGCGATAGTATTCTGCCACCGATTTTTCCACCGGCAGTCGCACAAGAGGAACGATAGATTCGTGAGTGTGACTGCGACCTGTACAGTTGTAGGAATGAGGAGTTGGATGTTGGTGCAGTGGTATGAACATGCGGGTGGTGGGATGTGGGTGCAGATGGTAGCAACGGTATGCATGTTTCTGGCGGGGAAAGTGGAGGAAACACCTCGGCCGCTGCGAGAAGTGATAATGTACTCATACGAGATTCGGTTTAAGAAGGATCCTGCGGCGGTCCAGAGGATCAGACAGAAGGTAGTCGCTTTGCTTGCTGGTCTTGTTTGGTCAGGTGAGTGGTGGGATTGTTTTGGAAAGCGTTGGGCAGAGCACAGGGTGGAGCTTCGCCGAAGCGATGCGGTCATGACGTCTTTTAGCGGTGTATCTATTTCTGGGGTTTTCGGACGGGAGAGTCACTTTGGGTGCATGGGTGGTTTGCATGGTTGTTGTTATGTAAGTCGTGTCAGGCGTGGATCCGTGGTGAGGGTGGCGTGTACATACAGTAAGTCTGGAGTGGCGCAAGTTTATGGGAAAGTGGGTGGTCAGGAACTTGGAAGGTGGACAGATAGTGGTGCGGTTATCTGCTAGTCTTGAGTAGTGTGAGGGTATCAATTGTGGACGAGCAGTTGTGGCACATCCTTATGATAACGAGTGTTCCTGTCGAGCAGGACGTGTACGAGGAGCAGAAGGAGCTGGTACTGGGAGGAGAGCGGCTACTGCTGACCACTTTGGGTTTCGATCTGAACGTCCACCATCCATACAAACCGTTGGTGGCAGCTATCAAGAGGTTCAAAGTAGCGCAGAACACTCTGGCGCAGGTCGCTTGGAATTTCGTGAACGATGGGTGAGTAGACTAGATTCCTAGTCTCCTCTTATGGTACTGTTTTACGTTGAAGTTCGAATGGCGGTTGTGATATTTACGCTGTATGGGCCTTTTCGTAAGCCCTGAATGCCCAAGGCTAGGATCAGCAAGGAGTTCAGTATGTGAAGCTTGGAGTAATATTATGAGGTGTCAATGTATCCAACGAAGATCTAGGGCACGATGAGTTCCATCGTCTGGTAGATTGGATACCATGCCGCGTTTATGATAAGTATCTTCCCAATGTAAACGCAGGAGGAGTCAGTTATGCAGCGATGTAGCTACGGAAACAGTAATATTGGCTACTCTGGGAACTTAGAGGTTACGGTGTGCAGTTACCCATTTGGGGTCTGGGATTGGGACTTGAGAATTGCTCAGGATAGATGCGCACATGATTTTCTGCTTAAGTTGCTCCTTGCAATTTTTCATTGTCCAAGTGATTAGGCCACCTGTAGCCCGTGTATTTACTTCTTTTCCCGCTTTCCGGTGCCGCATGCTACGATACGGTTGTGATAAATACGTTTGTATGTTTTCAAAGCAAGCAATCCTCAAGCAGTAAAACCCAAGTGATTCCAGATGACTTCATTCAGATTGCTTGGAATTTCGTGAACGATGGGTAAGTAGGCCCGGGATTTTGGGTTTTACGTCTTCTCATTACTGCAACAAGAAGAGATGATTGGTGGTGTTTGATTGATTATGTGGTGTCTAGTGGCACTTTTGAGGCTGGTTGGTACGCTCTCGCGGTGTGTGAGATAGTGAAGTTACCGGGTTAGAATGTAGTGCTCTCGTGGTTGTAGACTTTAGTGGCAAGTCAATGCTACACGATAAGCTTGGTTGTAAGCGTGGGAAGGCTGACGGGAGGGGGCAATGGTTGTGCAGTCTTCGGACGTCGCTGTGCCTGCAATTCAAGCCGCATCACATCGCTGCTGGAGCAATCTTCTTGGCGGCGAAGTTTCTGAAGGTGAACCTGCCGAAAGATGGAGACAAGGTGTGGTGGCAGCAGTTCGAAGTGACCCCGAGGCAGTTGGAAGGTGGGGTTTTCACGCTTATGTTGAGCCAGTCGAATGGGTGTGTGCATATTGCAGTATGCAGGGTGATGTTTTTTGTGGTGTCGGTAGGCTGAGTGGTGTGGTTGGGTTGCAGAAGTGAGCAACCAGATGTTGGAGCTGTACGAGCAGAACAAGAGCAACGGTGCAACGGGTTCGCTGGCGAACGACCCGAGCCCGAGCGAGATGCATCGGGGCCACCTCCAGTACGAGGCGCCGTCTGCGAACGGGCACCACCATCAGCAGAGCCAGGTGACGAAGTCGGAGGAGTAGAGGCGAAAGTGGACGAGGCTTCGAGTCAGCGGGAGGAGGAATACGGTGGCGGCAGGGTGCAGTCATCGTCGCCGTTGTACACGCCGAACATGGTTCGGGCGTACAGCGACCCGCCTTGTGAGCGGCCGTCGGAGGGGAGGCAGAACGGGGTATCGGAGGCAGCGGGCGTGGCGGGCGTGGCGGGGACGAACGGGAGGATAGTTGCGGAGACGAGCGTGAAGAAGGAGGTGGTGCGGTCGACAGAGCACTATCACGAGTATCGGGAGGAGGCGAAGGGGAACGGTGGTCGAGTGGATCGTGGTGAGGAGGGAGGACCGAGTGGTCGGGAGCGGCGGAGGAGAGCGAGGATCGGGTAGGGAAGGAGAAGACGAAGGAGAGGACAGTGGCGGCGGTGAAAACGGTGGAGACGGTGGAGAGCACAACGACGACGAAGGCGACGGTGGTGGCGGAAGAGAAGGAGTCTCGACAGGGGTTCGTGAGCCTGGACGAAGTGGACACGGACAAGATCAAAGCAGCAATGGAGAAGAGGAGGAAGTCACGGGGAGGCGGCGAGGCGAAGAGCGGTGTTGCGAAGCAGGAGCCAAGGAACGAGGAGGAGTTGCTGGAGAGGGAGCTGGAGAGCGGCGTGGACACAGCGGCAGAAGCGGAGAAGTCGGTGAAGGAGAGAAGGGAGAAGAAAGTAGGTCGGGGAGAGCTGGAGGTGGGAGGTGGGAAGGAGCAGGGGTCTGGGGCGAAGAAAGCGCGGGTGAAGGAGGATGGAGAGGCGAAGAGCAGGGTGGAGCAGGAGGTGACAGCAGGGAAAGAACGGGGTGCGGAGGGGAATGCAATGAAGAAGGTGGCGAAGGAGCAGGAGAGGGGGGTGCAGAGGGAGCGGTCCCCAGAGAGGGTGGAAGAGGGTGAAGTGCCGAGCACAAGCGGGACGATGAAGTCTCCACCACGATCAGCAGAGAAGGCGAGGGCGGTGGCGGACCGGAGCTTGAGTCCAGGTGGTCAGAAGCGGCACTACGGAAGCCGGGAGCAGTACGGGAACCGGAAAGAGGGGCACAAGGATGGGAGGTACTCGTCGCACAACCGGGAGCATTATTCGTCACATCACCATTCTTCGTCACACCACAGGTACGGTGTTGTTGGCACCGTCATGGATGTGGGTTTTGTTTTGATGTTTGTCATGGGTAGTGTCAGAATTTGGCAGGCGGTTAGAGTACGCATTGCCTGATGAGAGTGGTGACGGTCGAGATGTAGCAATTGTCGAGGAAGTGAGGAAGTGGTTGTTTCGGTTCGCGCGAGTGGTGGAGTGATAGTGGATGACATAGGTTGTAGTTGGAGTGGAGTGAAGTCGAGAGCTGTGCACTGAGAGAGTGTACTACTGAAGTGGCAGGTACGAGCAACACCGGACAGATGGTGAAAGGGATCGACACCGGGGCGATCACAAGGAGCGGGAGTGGTCGGACCGCGATCACAAGAAGCCCCGACACGATTAAGCAGTGGATTGTTGTGGTCACGCGAGGGTGACGAGGAAGATGGTTGAGTTATTTTGACCGCGGACATCAAGCGTGTCTCAAGGAATGTGAGGACGTTATTTTAAGTGAGTCTGGTATCACACTGTGCTACCCCTGGTTGACAGCAAGGCTAGGGACGGTCTTGGAATAGAGGTTGTCGAGCACATGTTCAAGTGGTTCTAGTGGAAATCGTTGTAGGGGCTTCCGGAGTTGGAAGTATACCTGCCGAACAGTTAAGCTCTTTTTTGCCTCGTATACATGAAGAACTGAGAAAGGCGTGTGGAACATCTAGAGGGCGAGAGGGTGAATGATGAGTTTCAGAATCCTTGCAGCAGCAAGGGCATGAGCCTGAGAACACATTGGGATGTCCCTTAATCTTGGTGGAAGGGGCTATGTGGCTGCGACGAAAGTTGAGCTATGTGACACAACTACGTTAAGATTCGAAGTTTTGCAATCAACTGTGGTGTGGAGAGCCTAGTTAGTGGACGAAGCAGCACCTGTTTTGAGTTTAGGACACGACGTTTTCGATTCTGTATGAGTCGTGAATGATTCTGTTTGATGTTGATAGCTGCGTCCCGTGGGTTTCCGCAGTTTTGAGGATCGATTCCTTTTCTAAACGTTCAGGCTCCTCCTCTTGTGACTGAGGAGGTTATAGTTTTGTGACAGTGTTGTAGTTTGAGATTATATTATTGCACTTATTTCGGCAACTTGAAGACGTGCATAGTGTGAGAGTAGGTGCACTATCTTCAGATGTGGCATGTACTGATTACACATGAAGCATTTCAGAAGTCAACAAGAAAATTTGTTCTGATATCATTGGATATTTGGCAGTTGAGAATACGAGTGGGTCTCTTGAGTTGGAGATGTTCATAAACTTCAATATGTGCTTTGGTAGACAAGTTGTTTGTGTTACTGATTATTCGATTTTACACCTCGCACATGAATGGATGGCTTGTGGATTACTCTGATATCGTAGGTGGTGCCGAGCTGCTAACTGTGCTAACTGTGTATGAACATAAGGAGAAGGCTCTTTGACATCTTGAATTGGAAGTCTGGAACAAAACCCTTGTGCAGAAAGCAGTGGACAACACTGGTATTAACAAAACAATGGAAATATTGGTTTTGACAACATTGTTCTGATCTGTATCGTTCTGATCTGTATCGTTCTGATCTGTATTGTTCTGATCTGTATGTCTTCTGCCATTCTTCTTTCATCGCTTATATGTATTTCAATCACCAATTTCTAATTTCTCCATCATCTAAGATTATCAAGTGTCTTATTTTGAAAAATATCTTACATAATGTGATATATTTGATTGTTGTTTTCGGATCTGAATGAGGTCTCTACATCAGGAAATTGAAGGTTCATCCAATCACATGTGTAATCTGCGATTGTACACAAACTCATGTCCTTTTAGACCTCTACATGGAATCTCCAAATGAACATAAACCCATGTCTTTTAACCTCTACACATAATTGAAAAATTCATGTACCCTTGTCACCTTCTTCTTCTAAAGACTTCAAAGCAAAATGTAAAAGTATAGGCCTCTTTCTAAAAACCTCGAGTTTTACGTAAAGCTCATTAACATTTATCATCCACATGGACGACCGACTTTCGTTCAACCCCGGTGGACTCTTGATCGCCAAGCCAATCTTAGGTTTTTAGGGCTTCAGGAGGTCTTGAGTCCCGGAGATTGTTATCAACCTTGTGCTCTAGGGCGCATTGGAGGTTCTACTTTGATTTCTCTTTGAATCATTACCCAGCTTCTCGGTTTGAATTTCGGTTCCTGATCTCTTTGGCCGCAGAATTTGAGTGTTTTGGGACTAGAGTAGGGTTTAGAGCGATGGTGCGGAAGAAGGAGGAAGCAGTGGCGGGAGGGGCAAAGGCTAAGGGCGGAGGTGGTGCTGGCGCTGCAGGCAATGTGAAGAAGGAGCGAGTTTCGGTGTCCGCATTTCTCAACAGTTTGGACAAGTCCAAGGAAGATAAACCTGTGAAGGCGAAGCCGGCCGTGAGCTTGAAGGTCCCGAAGAAAGCACCTGCAGCGGCCTCAAGCGCTTATGGCGACATCGATTTGCCACCTGAGGATGAAGAGGATGAAGGAATGGACAGCGAGGAGGAGGCGGCCTTGGCGCTCAAGCGAGGCGAGCGCAAGGGCCTGGATTTGACCGTGACTGACAAGACTGTGAAGAAGAAAGAGAAGAAGGAGATGGTAGCTGCTCACGCCGCGGAGCTCGCGAAGCAGGAAGCGATGAAAGACGATAAGAACGCTTTCTCTGTGACAATCGGCGCCAAGACCGCGGCATTGGAAGGGGAAGAGACTGCGGCGGAGGCCAGCATGAAAGACATCAAAATTGAAAACTTCTCAGTGTCCGCCCGTGGGAAGGAGTTGCTCAAGAACACGACGATCACTATCGTACATGGCCGACGCTACGGTCTAGTCGGGCCTAACGGAACCGGGAAATCTACTTTGCTGAAGCTGTTGGCGTGGCGCCAAATTCCGGTGCCGAAGAACATTGATGTGTTGTTGGTAGAGCAGGAGGTTGTTGGCGATGAGAAGACAGCTTTGGAATCGGTTGTGTCCGCGGATGAGGAGCTTGTGCGAACGCGAGATGAAGCTGCGAAGTTGCAGGAAGCGAACAACAATGGCGCTGATGATGACGATGACGACAGTGGCGAGAAGCTCACGGCTGTGTTTGAGAAGCTGCAGCTGCTCGGCTCGGACGCGGCGGAAGCCAGAGCGTCCAAGATTTTGGCAGGTCTAGGGTTTTCGATCGCTATGCAAGGCAGGGCCACGAAATCGTTCAGTGGAGGCTGGCGGATGCGTATCTCCTTGGCCAGGGCACTGTTCATGCAGCCTACTCTCTTGTTACTTGACGAACCTACCAATCATCTTGATTTGAGAGCGGTGATGTGGCTCGAGCAGTACCTCGAGAGATGGAAAAAGACCTTGATCGTCGTTTCCCACGACCGAGATTTTCTAAATACCGTCTCTACTGACATCATCCACCTCCACGATCACAAGTTGCTCACGTACAAGGGCAACTTCGCAGCGTTCGAGGAGATGTACGAGCAGAAACGTCGGGAGAATAACAAGAAGTACGAGGTCTACGAGAAGCAATTGAAGGCTGCCAAGAGGAGTGGAAGCAAAGCACAGCAAGACAAGGTGAAGGACCGTGCGAAATTTGCTGCAGGGAAGGAAGCCAAGTCGAAAGGCAAGTCGAAAGCCGCGGCTGATGAAGACGACACTGCTCCAGAGGCACCAAGGAGATGGCGCGATTACAGCGTTGAGTTTCACTTTCCAGAGCCCACCGAACTGACGCCACCACTCTTGCAACTCATCGACGTCGGATTCGGTTACCCTGGTAGGCCGGATTTCGCCCTCAAGGGCATTGATGTCGGTGTGGATATGGGAACACGAGTGGCCATCGTGGGACCAAACGGTGCAGGGAAGTCCACTCTGTTGAACCTCCTCGCTGGGGACTTGCAACCCACGGAAGGATCATCTCGCCAGAGCCAGAAGCTCCGAGTGGGTCGATACTCGCAGCATTTTGTGGATTCATTGACAATGGACGAGACTGCTGTGCAGTATCTTCTGCGGCTGTATCCAGATCAGGAAGGTCCGAGTAAACAAGAAGCTGTTAGAGCGAAGCTTGGCAAGTTTGGGCTCCCCAGTCACAACCATCTCACTCCCATTGTGAAGCTGTCAGGAGGACAGAAGGCCAGGGTGGTGTTCACTTCGATATCGATGGCTCGCCCGCACATTCTGCTGCTTGACGAACCTACCAACCATCTGGACATGCAAAGTATTGACGCATTGGCCGATGCCTTGGACGAGTTCACCGGTGGTGTCGTTCTCGTCAGTCACGATGCCCGATTGATATCTCGTGTCTGTGAAGAGGAAGAGAACAGCGAAGTGTGGGTTGTAGAGGATGGCTCCGTCAGGAAGTACCCTGGCAGCTTCGATGATTACAAGAAAGAGCTCACCGAGGAGATCAGAGCCGAGGTTGATGAGTAGGCAGCAGGTATCGATACCACATTTTTATGTTACAATCTTGAGCCAACATTTTATGGCAGTCGGTACTAGAATGAGGCCAGTGTTGTCAAATAGGCGCACTTCTTGGACTCTGTACACATACTGGTTAAGAGTAGTTGAATGAAATAAAGTAGGCAGTTCTGGTATACCTATCTGGATTTGAGTTTCATTATTGCTCGCGTCAATTGAGTTCATATCTGGAATGCGACTCGGCAGGGCATGATTTGGACTGACTCAACTGCGGATTTATTATGTCTGCATCACCTTTAGCAATCAACATTTAAAATGGTGTTGTTTGTTGTTTTTTGGATTAGTTCAGTGCAGTGCAAGGACCGTAGGCTTCCAAAATCAGATGTTGATCACTGTATGAAAACTTCGAAGTGGAAAGTTGCTAAGTATTCGAAGTAACAGCATTGTATTAGTAAATAGATTTTAATCAGTGGTATTCATTCAAGGCATTTAGCGGAGTTCTCGATAATGTATGATAATGTATGGTGCGTTGCTGCAGTTTTACGAACTTGTTCATTGTATCAGTTCCAGAACAACTGTATAGTTTCCAGCGTTCTCATGTCAAGCCTTTTTCACTAATTCAATTGCATAGTGGACTGATTTAGAATCTGATGTGCATGGAAACACTGGAAATGGATTTTCTACCTAAGAAGGGGGTAGCATTTGCGACCACGAAACGATCGCAGTTTTATCTGTGAACAGTATGACCTTCACTTGTGTTGCATATATGGCACTCCGTAGGAGCACAACAAACTTGTGATCAAAAGCTCCATTGCGAATTGTGACCAATGGTGCCAAAATACATTGTTGAGTAATCACATATTGTAAATAATCATTCTCCACCTGAAAAGGGAACAAACAAACATGAATTTCCTTCAAAACTGGAAGCATCTAATATTTGTGCTATTTGTGCAACTATCAACTTTTGTCCATCTTGTGGACTGAAAAAATCCCTTTCAAAGCTTTGCCCTCTTGTAATGTAGTACTAGGCTTCTTCGCTCAAAGACACATAATAGATTCTTCACTCAAGAGTAGCATGTAATCACAACAAATACCGGACTGATAATGGAGACTAGGCTTCTTCACTCAGAGATACACAACAGATTCTTCACTCAACAGTAGCATGTACTCACGGCAAACTTTACAAGGTGCAATATTGGGCACCATTTTAGAAACACCTATGGGACCGCCTTCAAAAATTCATAGCAAATCGTTAAAGAGTTCATGAATTCATTTTGACTACCCATTTACTTTCCCCATGCACAAAAATTGGTTACTTCACCATGGATTAGGAAATCCGAAATTTGAGCCATTATTGAGCACTTTCCCTAACATTGGTGACCTTGGTGACCTGCCATCAAGTACTCTCGTACAACAAAAGCTCCAAAAGTGAGATTCTAATGTATCTGGATTTCATTCTGACATGTTTATAAAACCAACGTTGAAGTTTTATTCCAACATACGTCAAAAAAGAAAATATTATTCCATTATAGATTGTATCAATCCAGCCAGAGTCCTTGAACTACTTCAACTTCAATACAACAATCATGAGTGCAACCACCGTGCAAAACCATAATCTACACATGCACACACCCTTTGATATCAAGAAATCACACCAAGTTGATGGAACTTAACAAACGTGACCAGATGGGTAGTATGCTTTGTTCACTGTAACAAGAAAGTTTGAATCTTGTTGAATGCACATGGCATTTGAGTTCCATCGACATCTCCTTTTTTTGTGGCTTCCAATATTTTTACATTATTTCTAGTGTACACGAGCATGTTGTCGATCAGATCGATCCGACGTTGTCCTGAGTGAGAGTGGTCCAAGTGAGCTCGAAGTTTTCACCAAGTGGCAGATTGAGCCCCGAGAGCTTCAGATGCGAGGAATGCGCGTCCAGATTCGCGTTCACAGCGACAAGATGGCCATTCTTGCGGATACTGAAAGGCTGTGCCTCCACGCCCAGAACGGAGATCGTGTCGATGACGAGCCCGAGGTCGGCGACGTGAGAAGGCTCCGTGACGGTGGAGCGGAGCACGTATTCCGTGCCAGAGCGCGACGCTTCCCACTTGATGAACGAGGCGCGTCCCGGCTTGATCTCCATGCTGATCTGCTCGTCATCATCGACAAACAGTGAGCCCGTGGCCATGTCCTGGTGGTCGCACACAAGGGAGAACGGCGCGGCACAGAACTGGGCGAACCCAGACGGCGCGAGCGCCACAAGCAGCGTGTATGGGGTCTTCCGGGCCGCGGTCGTCGTCATGGCCGACTCTTGCATGGGGATGATGGAGCCCCGGCGGATGTGCACGTTGATCTCGTCTATCGCCGCGGGCAGAACCTCCCATTTGCCATGCTCCGCCGCGTTGATGATGGAGAAGTCGAAGAGGTTGTACCAGGTTCCTTTCGGGAAGTACGCGCGGACTGAGGTTTCGCCCTGGTCTAGAACTGGGGACACGAGGATTGCGTTACCCAGAAGGTATTGGCGGTCATTTGCCCAGGTTTCTGGGTCTTCGGGGTACTCGAAGAGTAGCGGCCGCGCGACGGGCGCGCCAGTCGTGCTGGACTCGTACAGGAGCGTGTAGAAAAAGGGTAAGAGACGGTAGCGCCAGTTGAAGACGTGCGCAGCCGTCTTGCTCACGGACTCCCAGAGGTAAAACTCCTGCGGGCCTGAATTGCGGTCGCTGTGCGAGCGCGCGAATGGGTAGAACGCGCCCAATTGCGTCCACCGCATGCAAAGCTCCTCCGTCGTCTCGTATAGAAACCCGCAGATGTCCGCTCCCACGAACGGCGCGCCGACGAGCCCCGAGTTCAGCACTGCTATCATTGAGTACCGCAAATCGTTCCACGACGCGCTGTTGTCGCCCGTCCAGCGCGCTGCGTACGTCGCAGATCCCACGTAACACGCCCTTGACAACACAAAGGGCCGCTTCTTTTGCACCTGCACCGCAATCGAAACGATCCACCCTCAGCACATAAATCATGCATATACCAGACTAACATTCAACAAAAGTATCTGATGCGATACGAGGTGGCCAAAGACTTGGTGCTTCTTAAAGGGGTGTTAGCAATGGACCTTCTGGAGAGCTAGGTATGAGATTTGCGCTTCAGACATGCCGTAGAGGTTATGCGCGTCGTAGTGTCGCGTGCCGTTGTGGTGAAGCGCAGTTCCAGCGACGGTCCTGAAAGTGATCGGGAACATCTCGCCATGTCCATTGATCTTGTATGGCGGATCGTCCCACTTCGTGAGCACTTCAGGGCGAGTGTCGCAAATCATACAACATTGATCGATCACCGGGCATGGACCATCTTGAGCCGGATCAATGTAGCAATACGACCCAGTGCAGAATTGCGCAGGTTCATTCATATCGAGCCAAAGGGCGTCATACGGAATCAATTTGTGGAACTCCTCGAGCTCCTTGGCCCACCAGTCGAGCGCCTTCGGGTGGAGAAAGTCCGGTATGGTGGTCCATCCTGGCCACACCTGCGCAATGTAATAGCTTCCTTCTCCACCGACGCTGCCGTTTTTCAAGTATACGCCTAACTCCAGCCCGCGCGTGTACGTCGGGTAATTCTCGTCGATGGCGATTCCGGGGTCGGCAATGAAGACGAACTTCTGGTCTTTGGCGTGAAGAGTGTCTATGAATTTGCGCACTCTGTCCTTTGGGTACTGCACGGGGTCCAGCGTGAACACCTTGTAATTGTCCATGTGCTCGATGTCGGTCCAGATGGCCTCCACCGGGAAGTTAATCTCCTCGTATTTCGCCATGACGGTCTCAAGCTCACCGATGCTCAAGTAACCGAAGCGAGCTTGGTGGAATCCGAGCGACCAGTATGGGACCGCAACGGGGCGGCCCACGAGGGCCGTGAACTGGTCGAGAACTTCTCGTGGCGACGGCCCGGCGAACCAGTAGAAGTCCATGACGCCGCCAATGGATTTGAAGTTGAGCACGTCGCCATGGAAGTACTCCACGTCCATGCCGTTCGAGTTCAGGAACAGGAAGGCGGACGAACGGCCCCCGGGGCGCAATTCGAACACGTACGGGAAGACAGAGTTCAGCGGCACGTTCGTGTTCAAGCTGCCGACGTCCGTCGCCCAGAGCGTGTGCTTGCGGCCTGGCTTGAGACGAATGCCTTCCGGGCGCGTCGAGTCGCCCACACCATACAGATGGGTTCCCTCTGGATACGCGTTAGCGAATTCCAAGTACTGGTCCTTGAACACCAGCGGCATGCCCGCTGTGTCGAACAGGACCTCCCCACTCTCTCGCCGCGAGACGGCGAACGTGAACGGCTCCAAAGTCCATGAGATTCGCAGCGTGTCACAGAGGACCTCCTTAACGCCGCTCGCAAGGCCGCCAACGGGCACATCCTGGACGAGGCCTCGTGGGATGAGCGATGTTGGCACTTCCCAGCGTGTCTTCACCGCGTCCGTAATGTGGACATGCACGCGCCCCTGCTCCTCGCACCTGCTCACAAACGCAATCAGAAACTCGCATTTCCCAAATTGCATCGAAGAGGTCTGATAATTTTCAGTTTTTAGTACCTGGCAGTAAATCGAAGCTCCTCCAAGTCAGGCCCGTAGGTGTCGCTTCCATGGACTAGCTTCAGGTTGGCGACGACGCCGCTCTTATCAGCAAGTTCATTTATTTCCGTGACGCGGTAGCTCGCGCTGAGACCATCCTCGCCTGCATTCACCACCTTCAGCAGGACCGCTAGAAGGAAGATCCTTCTGAGAACTGTAGTGATCACCATCAACTCAATCCTAATATCATTTTGCACATCGTCACATTAGCCATCCGCAAATGTAACCTATAAATTCGACCAACATTTTAAACTGCCCAACATTCTAAACTGCAGGCGACCAACTTCCAGAAACTCACTCAAGATCAGAAATCGATCAAAGTGCACAGTAGATTCTATCCGAAGCCACAAAGACCAACAAGACACCACCATTGCAATCGTCAAGTAGAAAGATGAAAAGACGACAAAGTGGTGAACCCAGGCACAGTGTGCAAGCTTCTTACCTGTAGGAGAAAACCCCGGCAATTGTTGGAGAGGCAAAAAACAATGATTCTCTCCACCAATTTCAAGACAGTGTCACCGACAGCCTCGCGATCGGAGAACCCAACAAGACCCTACCTTCGTGGACCATTGCATGACGGAGTATGATCCCTATGCTGCTAGAATCGATACCTGGCTTCTCTCTTTCGATCAATCCTGGCGTTAATTAGTCGTTTCAGGAGGAGAAAAAACTACGAAGGGAGGGGAGCGTGTGGACATCGAGAGACTGGTAGGAGCCGAACTTTATACTCATTGCAAATCAAGGATGGCAGGGAATTAGCGATTCGAATTCAACGATCGATGTCTCCTGGCCTGGCCACCCTACTCGATTCTGGAAAACGATTCTGTCTAGAAAGATCTAGGCGCATGTAAGTTGGTGGTCACATCGATCGTACTGTAGCACGATCGATGCCCGGCGATGGATTGTGCATGACCGATCTAGTAGCACAATCAAAGCACTTCGCACCACGTTGCGTGGAAGTGAGGCCAAGTGCTCGTTCGCCGGTCAAATGCAATCAATGCTCAAAAGTGGCAGTATTCTGCTCTTGAAAGGACGATTGAATCGGTAGGGTGTATTCCACCTGGTAAAATACAATGGTGATGGGAAAAGAAAACTAGAGCACAAACTCCAAGTTGGAACCTTCTACGTATCTTACAAAGGAACACATGTGTACCAACTTATGTAAAAGAATGCACTTGTACATGTGGAAATGAGTTAGACGTTGGATCTTTTGCATGAAGTGATAACTTGGGGCAATCCATGAGTGATTCAACACAGAATTAATTAAGATCTTACAACGTGTAGATTTCGGGGCTAGATTACTCTATGGTGGAGAAGACCATCATTTAAGAAATGTGTTACGAAAGACAGCAAAGCTATGACTAGCATAAAGTGAATGAGCAAAGAGCTTTATTCCACAATGTATATAGATTGTATGAATACAACTAGTTAACCACGAGTTAACTAAAATAATGTAATAAATATGCTATCAAGATTATGAATAGAATAGTAAATACTAGTAGGTTCTGTAGAAGGTTCTAGGGAGTGAATGGATAATATAGTAACATGCCCCCTCGAACAGTGATCTGCCTCATTAAAAACACTTCATGATGCCTTGAAGTGAAAAGAGCAAAGTCATCTTTCCCTATCTAAATAATCTAATTCACACTAATTTAGTGAAGGTTTGAATTGTAGCCGGAGATGTAAGAGCTAAGATGCTTGATTTTGTCTGCCATTATGAATTTTGATAACGCTTGCTTCTTGGAATGCATTGTGAAACGTCAAAAGTTCTCCTTTCAAATGCATGTCAAACTTGTATAATAATTGAAAGAAAAGACAAAAACCAAAAACAACCATGCCAAGAGCATGGTAGAATTAGAATCATCATGGTTGTCCCGAGGTATCTCAACCGGTGATGACAAAGATTGCTTTTGGAGCTGACGGCTAGAAAAGATGTCGGGAAACCCCCCTCAGGATAGGCGTGGGTGATATTCATGTTGGTATTCACCACCCTCTTCCGCACTTTTGCATGAGGAGCTAGCGTGCATCAAGCAACGCTTATGGGCTTGGCTTCCGTTGTGTGGTGGCGAGGCATGACTATCCTCACCTATGCTGAAGAACCTCTTCATTATTTTCAAAAGCAATGGAAAAGTGGATATCACTAGTCTCCAAGTTACAGTAGCTCATGAAGCTCCAGGGATTGTCTATGGCACACATGGCTCTTTCCCACTTGCAAGGGGTCCCCCGAGCGGAATCACAATTGCCCGAACCGCGCAAAACTAAAGGTTAACTTAGTTGAATCACGAACATCTTTGGCTCTAACTCGCTAAGTGTGGAAGAAGGAGCATCAAGGGTGTGACATTCCCTCTTTCCTTCTCTCATTGACTCCAACTCCTTGTACATTCCTGTGACACGACTAGAAGCAAGACAATCCCTAGAATTCAAATCTTGAAATGCATTGTTGTAGATCGTAAGGGAGATGTTGAGACATAGCTAAACTAAAATGGAGCAAAGAACTTCAAGAATGCAATGAATTACTTCACATTTGTAATAGATTAATATCACTCAGATCTTAACTTAACTTGATTTTCTACTTACATATTAAAGTTTGGTCCGCAAATCTTTATTAGATAGAGATCATAGCGTTAAAATTGTGTTGAAAAATTTTCAACCATTATAACAACTTCTTCAAAGTTTAAAGTTGTGCCCTTGTAAGATTCATGAATTTTACAACTTGGGTCAATTGGCACTTTGATTAGTAATTTGGATCACAATACATTGTGCAAAAAACTCAAAAAGAACAGCTAACTCAAACATTCACTTGTAATGAATAACATTTCAAGCCTTACTCTTTTACCCGATCACTTTTAGATTTCTTCTACATTCTCTTAACCAGTGGTCTTCTCCACCTACTTGCACGTCTGTTCCCACTTGGTCTTAGAGGTGGTCTTAGAAGGTGGTATTATCTCCACCATGGTGTAAACTAACCCTAGCATTACATCTCCGGTGAGAATGGGTCATCATCAAGGTACAAGTAAAAAAGAAACTAGAAAATGTCACATTCAAACTGATCACCTAGCACCAATGAAATGAAAGGTGACAACCTCTATCTAGCTACTTCGGTGAATCATTGAAAAGTAGAAGATGCTACCCAATTATTAGGACAACATCCTAATAACACATTCTCATAATAAGTATATTTTAGATAGTCCATCCTCGAGAGGGGGAGGTAGTATTGTTCTAATTTCCCCTTGTCCGGTGGCCATCGGGATATTAGTATTACGAACGAACACACATTCACGCCAACCCCTTAGAAAGGACCGGAGTTTCTATCTATTTATCTATATTCTAGATTTACCAAAAGTACATTACGCGTGGAAGATTTTTGACATAAATATAGAATATTTTATATATTCTCTAAACCATGACTTGGAGACCGATATCCATAGGTATGATATTGGAGTTGTGGTACACTAAAATAATGTGTCGTCACCCTAAACCCTGATGCTAGTCTTAAACCCTAAACATTTTCATCTCAAGTTTCATTTCCTTACTCACACTAAATATCCATTTCACAATGCCAGAATGTTACTATTCTTCATAAATAGTGTGAGGATGCACACTTAGTGATTTCACAGAAGTAGATTATTTGATATTTGAGTGATGTTCGCAATTACTGTGCCTCACACTACATACACTATTTTAGTGTAGAGATTTATAGAGTGGTCCCTCCACTCCCTTGGACTTAAAAAAGCACCAAAATAAGAACAAGAGAGATATTCTTGTAGTCTGGTGGGATATCTTCAACTGTAGCTAGCTTGGTTAAAAACTATTATGTGGCCAGGATAGTCTTCCTTTTAGACCAAGTTGCAAGGGATTTTTAATTTTTATATGAAGGTACCATCTTCCAAGGAGAAAGAAAAAGAGCTAATGACCGTGCAACCAAGATCAAAATAGACATGATGCTATAGTCTGTCCTTAAAGGGAAAAAATAAATAATGTTAAATAGTGTGGCTGTGAAGATAGATGATTGATAGCTTTACGACATATTCAAATGGAATGTGATCCTGAAGAAGTAACATGTGATCATGAACAAGTACAAAGACATGGGGTCTTGAAGACCATTTGAAATGATAGATAAAAGGAGGAATCATTTTAAGAGAAAATCGGAATAAGAGAAAAAAAAACATGCCTACTTAGATTATCTCGTGTGTCCAATTGACGGGAGCTCCCGTTCCGTAATGCTCGCTCCAGAGAGTGATTACGGCATAACGCACCTTACAGAAAAAAAACCCGGGCAGCTCAAACTGGAAAGTATGTTATGCCGCAAGAGCCCCTGACGGGAGGATATTCCGTCGGGGGAGATACCCTCCTGTTGGGGGCTCCTGCTATACTTTTTAATCTCCCAAAAATTGGGCTTTATGCGAGTATCATAAAGTGGGGCATGCCTTACCCTCATCAGATGTTGCATTCATGGATGTGATTTGGATGAATAATTTAGATGGAAATACAATACACATCAAAATCTTATGTCCAAGGTTTGAGGCAAAATCGTATAATCTTGTGGTGTACTTATTGTGGATTGTATCTTGAGTCATTAGATCTCATAGATTGCAAGATCAAAGTATATTAGTACAAAATTTCATCAATTTTAATGAGCCTACTGCAACAAAAAAGTTACCAACTAAAAAGTTGTTCACCTTTATCTCAATAACAACTCTACCCAAAAAGATTCATCAAAAAAGTTCTCGGCTCAGTCAATAGCCTTGCAATGGTGAAGATTGCTTTTGAAATCTACAAAGGAAAAAAAGTTCAAAACTAGACCTTTACTAAAATGCATGCCATGTATTTCTCACATTTTGAATGGGATTAAGATTTGTACCACATAAAGTAGATCGCAATTGAAATCCAACACAACAAACAAAGTTGAAATTCAACAATGGATGTATGAAAAACAACTCCTTAAAAACCATGTGTGTTTTCAATTTTTTAATATAGAAACGTCATTGCAAATCTATGACCTAAAATATTCAAATCAATATTCTTCCAATTACAAAGTTGTTGAATATCATCTCAATATCATGATTATGTAAAAATTCATGAATGACTAATATGAATTTCACATCATTGGCTTGCGATAGTAAAACAGGTCTCATGTTTGAAAAACCCAAAAACAAGAGCTACCTTCACTAAAATGCATCTCATTAATTCATACTTCATATTATGAATCTAAAGTTTTTACTGCACAAACTAGACTTGATTTGGGACCCAACTCAAGTCATTTCATCAAAAGTGGACGCACAGTACCATCAAAAGAAAAAAGAAAAGTAAAATTAAAAAAATATGTACCATTATAAGGTTTGTGATATGCTATATAAGATTGAAATCAAAATATAAAATATACTAGTTCATGTGCATGACCAAAGTGAGTGGTGAGGATGCAGATAGATAGAAACTCCGGTTCCTTTCTGAGGGGCCGGCGTGAATGAAGTGTCCGTTCGTAATGCTAATATCCCGATGGCCACCGGATAAGGGGAAATTGGAACAATACTACTTCCCCCTCTCGAGGGTGGACACTATAACTATGCTAGTTTCTAGCCTAGGTACTAATGCCTTGAGGATACTTGACATAGTATCCCCCCAAAGGGTTTTGAGGTACCCATACAACAAGGTCCAAAGACCCGTGGACTATAGTGGTGAGCACCATGCCGGCATGGGGAATGGAACCCACGACCTCCTCACGTAAGGGATGCACCAAGTACTTGCAAATCCAAACACCCGAAGTACAAACACTAAAAACGTTCAAGGATCACAAGGTTGGTTCCTTTCCACTATTCTCATTGATCAATGTCTGCATGATGAAGAATAGACATGGTTCCCATGTGCCCAAATCAGGCTTGTGCCGCATGTAAAACATTTCTTGCCGTTTTTTTCATTCAGTTGTACCACTGTAAGAATGTGCAAGGAATCTGCAGGTAATATTTGAATTGCATACTTTCGGCATGACTGCTCTGGTAAGTGGCCTATATTCTTTAGTATGCTCAGTATCACATGTTTTGTGCAGTGATTGAATCTTCAACCTGACCATAGTTCCGAATCAATCTCTTTCACCACATTTTGTGGTTGGTATTGTGATTTTAATGACGGGGAGCTTGCGGATGTAACCTTAGTTGTTAATTGTCTCAGTGTCACATGTTTCGTATGTTTCACGAGGGGTGGACCTGAATCGAACTGCTACTGTTTCGAGTTCTGAAGGGTTTCTCATTAGACGGTACAGAGGACGCTTTACACTGGGAGTGAGGCCTACTTTTGGATTGAATTCAATCACATTTTGAGCTCACGAGGTCGCTTGGAGAATGCATTACAAAATCAATAAAGTAAGGTAGAGCCCTGATTCCTCCATATGTAGAGCCCTTGAGATTGTTATGGAGAAGGAAAAACAAGGTCATGGGGCCACCATGCTTTTGATTTGTTCAAAATCATAAAAAGTAGTGAGATAACAGTCGTTGTAAATGAAATACTTGTTTAGTAATAATTTCAAATAAAATCCTAAGCTCTCCGTATTAGTACATTATCAGTGATGCTCTCTTTGAAGCTCGAACGGGGACAACGATTACAAAGAAAGGTGCTGGATCATGTACCCGCTTTAGAAGCGAGAGGATAATTTGCAGTTCGAATCCCGTTTGAACCTGCAATTCTTCTGAGCAGTTCATGTGCTGCTCAATTCAACCTCGAGGAGATTGCGTTCCTGCTGGCCTTCATCGATCGGGCCCAGCTCATTGCCCCCGGGGAGCTCTTTGCCAAGACCGCCTACGGCCAGAATCTGCTGCCCCTTCAGGGCGAATCTTGACGGGGAACCCTCAATAATTCAGTGCTCCTCCTGAGCTGTAACACCCGTAGGAAGAGCTCCACAGCTTCGATGAGGAGCTGCACGCCCATGGCCAATTCTATGCGCTAATTCTAAATCCAGGCAAGGATACGGTAAGCAACCAAATTAGGGTTACGGCATGTTCATGACCCCCTTCCACATCTCATTTCGTTTACATGAGACACGCCTGCTGCTCATATAGAGCTACCATAGATCCAACAGTCCCATCCAGGTCTTACAAGCTACACCCTTCAGGTCCAGAAGCTGTGATATCTTATGATCGTTGTGGTATTGACACGAGAATGATGGACTTTCGCAGGACTTAGCTAGGCGTACGAGAATTGCAACGTGCTGTCAACGGCCTGCGCAGGATATGATCGGAACAGATGAGAATAAGGAGAACTACTTGGCAGGGCAAATAGATTTCCCTTAATTCTCAACTTGAAAACGAATTTCCAAAGAAACACCGATTGTACAAGGTCCTGTTTGATGCTGCCACACAGTGCGATTATAACGGCGTGGTGTTTCCCCAACAAGGGAGTTCAAGTCTGCGTTTTGGATCAAGTAGTACCGGGCCTTCAGAAATTATCAAGGTGTACGTATTCTAGGCTCAGAAATCATCTCCCTTTCGGTTTGTTTTAAAAATAGTATGTATATACCCACTTTTAATCGATTCAGTATTGGGCAAGGTCCCTTCGTCAACGACGTATGGATAACATCATGTCGTTAAGCGATATTTGCGACTGCAGTCCGCATGAAGCTGGCTTGATGTTCTACAAATGACGCGGTATCACAATGAGTACTATACTACAATTGCTTTTCTGTAATTTACACATCAACGGCTTCTAGAGGTCACGTCTATCAGATGCTAGGAATGAGTGAAAGAGAATCGATTACAGATGTGCGACAGCCTGCACGTACGAATGGAATGAGAGACAGTAAAACGCACTGACGCTGAACTACAACTTCTAGAGCATCTAGGCTTGTCTAGGACAGGGATGTACTTTCGTGGAGTGTAATCTGCATCGACAAGGACGAAGCACACCACCTCCAGAAGGCGAGTGGAAAGTATTACTGTTTGCATCTAAGTAGTGACATGGGTGTCATCAATCGACACCTAGTGCTGGGATGTGCAAATCCTTAATCACAACGACACTTCCTCAGTAATCAAAATCATATCCTCCTCATACATGCTTTACGCAAATGGGTAGAACGAAAGTATGTTTCGATCATCATCAGAAAACAACAAAACACTAAGATCATCAGAGAAACTTTCACTAGCATCATGGTCTTCGACCACGTAAGAAGGATCCATTGGTATACGTTATTTTCTCATCACGCGATCAGGAAGCGAACACTATTGTATTGGATTCAGTAAGAACGCAGCATGTTTCTCATCACGGGGATCAGTCCAAGTGTTGGAAATATGTTGTTTCTCATCACTATCCGAACGAACTGTAAGAGACTGTGTATCTTGTAGCTATGGTCCGAGACCAGGGGCTAAAAGGGAAAGTTATCTCAAATCACTCTTGCACCATTCTCATGCACTCATGGTAATATCGCCATGAGTGGTATTTTATGATGCCCGTACACAAATCAAGCAGTACTAAAACCGCGCTAGGCAAAGACAGTACACAAGCCGCTGGGAAATCAGGACTACTGTAAGTTAGAAGAAAGCCGCGCTACCACTACAAATTTCTAAACAACAGAAGAAGCTACCGCAGAATAGAGCCCTAAATGCATACCCTAACCCTAAAAGCGATGTGAGTCCCACGTCAGACTGTAGGGTTGTGAATCCGGCATATGGGAAGCCGGTTGGGTCCAAGTGTCATCCCCCGTGGAATAGTATATCTTTACTTTGCTGCAGTCTTTGGTTTTATTCAAAGACATGAATTCTGCATCTTCCGGAGCCGTCCTTATACTCCGACGCTGTCCCGAGCTTCGGCAATGAATATGGGGTTTGAGCTCCAAACCCTAAAATGTTCCCTCTCTGGTGGCGTCGGCGGGCGTCTGTGCTTCGAAGGGTCCAAACCCTAATTGGGTGTTCACATCATGGCATTGATCCCTTGGTAGACTTTTACTAGTAGTTTTTATTTAGTTTCTACTTTTGAACTAAGTAATGTAAGCCTTTGCCTTTTGCTCTAAAGTGCCCCACGAAAAAGAAAAAGACAAAAGAAATAACTTATTTGGGTTGAAGAACTTCATATGTGTTAAGTGGTCATTGAAGTCTTGGACAAATAAGTTCGTTGTAATAAGGGCCACTTTATACTTGGGGCCGGATTGAGGGCCGGCCCGAATTCTTCAAATTCCAACCAATGGGATGGCTCGATTCTTTCAAATCGGGCCCAAGGGCTTTATACTAGGACCCGACTAGGGCCCAACCAAAACTTCACTTTATCCTATGTGGCATCCCACGTGGCACTGTTTTGGCGCCAAAATGTTCGGGCCCAAGTGATGCAATTGGGACAAGGTTTACCAAGTCCCGAACTCCCCAACTTGGACCCAAGCCCTAGCTGTCGAATCCGGCCCAGCCTCCAGCCGGCCCTGGCCTCTGTATAAAGTGGCCCTAAGAAGTAATAATTTGGTCGTGTGTCAATAAACCAAGAAGCTATCACGCATGTGTATCATAGATTACCAAGTCGTTGGAGTATTTCACCATTTGCAGTCTAAATGGTCAAGCCGAATGGAATTTTGTATGCACTTTTTGTAAGAGTTGTTGTTCCTTGGCTTCGTAATACTAAGGATTATTCACAAGTGCCTCAACAAGCACCTTGAAAATGATGCAAAAATCAAAAATAGTCAATGAAAGATATCACAAATAGCAAAACTAACAACAAAAGTATAAATATTGATTACCAAACGTCAAGATACAACTTATTTTATCATTAAAATGGCAAACTAAAAATATCAAAATTTGCAAAAAAAGGGTGAGGAGTGAGCTAAAATATAATGAGGCTTACACCAATAGCATCTTGAGAGGGTAATTTGGTGGTCACCTTTTGCATAAAGGGCAACCGTTGGGGTTAAAAAATTGGCAAGGGCGCCTTTCGGAAGGTCACTTGTAAAGTAGCTTTTGTGAGAAAGTATCGAAATGAGTGCTAATAATGGGAAAAGAATATAAAGTGTAATGAGGAGTAAGTAAGTACTTTTACTCATGGTATTATTTGTCAAGTCTATTGCTTGTATGTGATTTATGTATACTTTAGGAATGTTACAAATTCTTTAAGTAGACTTCATTGCAAAATGATTCTTAATAAGTAAAAGTATACAATCATATATTTGAAATTTATGCACCAAAATTGTCAATTTCAGTACTATGTTGGAAAAGTACACTTTAAGTTTGAGCTATTTTCTTATTAATGTCCTTTTCTTGATCTTCTAGAATACATACTTCTTAAGATCAATTATGAAAACACAAAGATACAAATCCAACTGCACAACTTATAAGGATTCAACAAAGACAATCAAGTTTTATTTTGCTCTCTAACCTAACATGTTTGACTGAAGTTCAACCAAGTCTTCACATTGTGGAGCGAAATGGAACTTGTGCTTAACAAGAAGCCTAGAAGGTCTTGATTAAAGTGACGATACAAGTTTTTGAGCAACCCACAGGGGGATCAGTATTACATCATCATTCAAGAAATTCTCATCGCTTGCTTGCACAGTTCTTTGAAGTTTGATATATGAGTGAGGCTGATATATGACACTCGTCATTCACGTATTGGAACTTAGTATGAGATCTCTGCAGTTGCTAAGCACCGAGGATCTCCAGTATCACCGTTAATATGCAGAAAAGCCAAATCACGATGTCCACAATGAAAACTCGGAGACTATGAATTGCATATTAATTCATTCTGATATTATAAAACTATGGTACAAATCTCAGGGGACAGAAGCTCCCTACATATATACATGTGCTACACTTCTCCTTGGATCCTGCTACTGGCCATTAACTAAGCCTTTGGTAAAGAATGACAGGTTCTGCTCTTAATGATACGAAGTCTTGCATCGATCTAGTTCGCAGATTCTAACAAAACTGTTGATGAGTAGTGTATCGATCGATCATCTAGATGCTGGAGTGAGAGGTCGGTGTACTCCACTGAATCTCGAACTCCCGGCCAATGGCCAGATTCAAGCCCGAGATTGTGAGCGACGGTACTGCCGCATCGAACACCACCGAAACGTCGGCCGACACTCCATTGATTCTGATCCCCGACGGCGCCTGATTTGCGCCCAGGATCACCACAGTCTGCACAATCAAGCCTTGCTGAATGGCATAGTCCCCGCTCACGACCTTCGAAGTCACAACACCGCGCTCGGCCGACTGCTGCCCGACGAACTGCACAAACGTGGACCTGTCCTTGCGGATCACCATCTCCACATCATCCCCGTTGTCTAGAAATAGCTTGCCGCGCGCGTACCCGGCGCTTCGTGCCTCGGGGAACGCTACCACAAGCGTGAACGGCGTCTTCATGACCTCCGCGGACGTCAGTCTGCTCTCCTGGAGCGGCAGAATGGTGCCCTCGTGCACATGCACGTTAATGAAGTCCACAGGCGCCGCGAGCTCCACATACTCCCCCTCACTCTCCACTTTCGTTGCGAAATTGTCGAACAGGTTGTACCACGTCCCTCTTGGAAAGTACCCAGTCACGCTCGTCACGGACGCTTGCACCACGGGCGTCACCATCACGCCGCTCCCGAGCAGGAACTGCTTGCTCACTGTGAGCGTGTTGGCGTCTTCGGGGAAGGCGAAGAAGAGCGGCCGCGCGATGGGAGCCCCTCGATTGTGAGCCTCAAACATCAAGCTGTACAAGTGCGGCAGCATGCGGTAGCGCAACCCGAGTGCAGATCGAGCGGACGCCGCCACTTGCGGCCAGATGTAAGGCTCTTGAGGAGCCAAGCCGATTGAGTTGTGGTTTCTGGAGAATGGGTAGAACGCCCCTAGCTGCATCCACCGGTTACAAAGCTCCTCTGTTGTGTTGTCGGCGAACCCACAGATGTCCGCTCCGATCATTGGAAGTCCCATCATGCCAGTGTTAAGAATCGTCGCGATGGAGTACTCCAAGTCCTTCCACGTCGCCGCATTGTCTCCCGTCCAGTGCGCCACGTGCGCTCCCGAACTCACAAACGTCGACCTGCAAGCTCAAAATCGTCAGCTCCGAAACATCAACCACAAAATGCTAATCCATATCGCTTCAAGTAACTGCATGTTTTGTCTCTCCAACATTGGGGAATCAGTGATCGGTACCTTGCGAGGACGAAGGGGCGTTTCTTGCGGATGGCTGTGAGAGCTTGGTTAGTGGCAACAGACTCCGATAAGCCATACAAGTTGTGAGCATTGTATTCAAGCGTGCCATCGAAGTGGGTAGCGCTCATGGCCACGGTTCGGTCACCGATATTCTCATACGCACCCTGGCGCACGATTTTATACGGCGGGTCGTCCCACTGCGACTCGGGGCGCTTGCACTCCAGGTAGCAGTCGTTCTGGTTAGGGTAAACCACGCCGTTAAACTTGCACTGCGTGCCACTGCAGAAGTTGGACACTTCGTTCATGTCAATCCACAGGCCGTCGAACGGGACCTTCTTGTGAAACGCCGACACTTCCGACGTCCACCAGTCCTTCGTCTTCGGGTTGAGAAAGTCCGGGAAGTACACCGGCCCTGGCCACACTTGCGCCAAGTAGTTCTCCTTATTCTCGTCCTTGATGAACACATCCTGCGCCAGGCCCCTGTCCAGCGTGCTGTAATTGTCGTACGCCATGCTAATCCCTGCATCGACCAATCCCCAACTCTCAAAAATTGTATCCAAGTATCCGTGGATGCCTAGAGTATGAACAAGAGCCCTAATTTTATAAGAAGACCAAGCTAGAATTGGTGTCGACTGCTGGATTCACGGCTCGTCTATCACGGATCGCAGAAATTACAGGTGACGAGATGAATGTGGGGCGATATCATGAAGACGAACAAACATGGTGTACATGTGCGCAAGTTAAAATTAGGCACTGATTTGTTCCATAGCCAGTTCCCATACCTGGATCGAGGATCAGCACGTAATGTTGGCCATGGGCGTGAAGTTCCTCAACGAAGCTGGCAAGCTCCTCCTCCGGGTAATTTTCAGAGTCGGTAGTGAAATCCAAGTAATTTTCCATGTAATCGATGTCGTTCCACATGGTGTCTAGTGGAATCTCTGCCTTTTTGAAGTTCTCCACTACGTTCCTGAGCTCCGATACATTCTTGTAGCCCCATCTACACTGATGAAATCCTGCTCACCACAACCCAAAAGTGGCTGATCATGAGTAACAGAACCAAGATTTTAAAGGAGTTGATGCAAAGAGGCTTGCGGTGGAAGCTTACCAAATGACCAGTAGGGCATAGGAGCAGGGCGGCCGACAAGCTCGGTGTACTGATCAAGAACATCAAGAGGAGTTGGGCCGGCGAAGAAGTAGAAATCGAACGTGCCACCAAGCACATGCCAAGTCAAATAGTCGCCACCATATTTGATATCCATGCCATTGCTATTCAGGAGCAGCACGCCGTGCGTCAGTCCGCCAGCGCGTACGTCGAGGTAGTAAGGATACGCGCCATACAAATCCACGTTCGTGTTCATGGCGCCGATGTCCGTCGCCCAGAGCGTATACGTCTTGCCCTTCAAGAGCGGAAGCCCCTCAGGCCTTGTGCTCTCACCCAACCCGAACAGCGTCGCCGAGCTCGGCAAATGGGTCGAAATTTCCAAGTACTGGTCCTTGAACACCATGGAATTGAACAACGGTGACTCCGTGCCTTCCAGCGACGTCGTGACGCTGGGCGTGGAGTTGAAGAGCACCTCACCGTTCGCAATTCGAGTGACGGCGAATCCGAATGGACTCGTCGTGTACGTGAGCTTGATGAGCGGCTCTTGAGGTAACGCGTATCGATTCCTGCTCTTTGCACTAGGCTCGTGACGAGGAATCAGCGACAGTGGCACTTCCCAACGCCCTTCGCTCTTGTCTGAAATCTGCACCTTCACTCGAAATTGCCCTTCCACTCTGCGAAACAAAAACACCAATCTGCTATTAGGCATGATTCAAATCCGAATTAGTGTTACTAAAGTGAACAAACAATCACGTCCGACAACATTTCTTCCGGTGTGCAATCTGGCATTTGTTGCCGACGGTGTCCTGAAACTCGATCCACTTCAGCACATTCGCTGATCCTCAAGTCCAACAAGCATGAATTGCTTTCAGCGATCGAAATGTCCACAACGTTGTTCGTTTCAAAAACAGAGCTGAGGAGAAAATGTACCTGACTGTCATGCTGAGCTCCTTAAGATCGGGTCCATAGAGCTCCGTCTGTTCAATAACTTCAAGATTGGCGACGAATCCGCGCCCATCAGGCATGTCGTAGACGGACGTCACCCGCTGGCCTTGCCCCAACGCTGTGGCACCCTCCACGAGGCAACAACCAACTAGTAGTACCCACACTATAAATGAGGCCATGCACGCATGCTGAATCCCCATCGCGTTTCAGAATTTCCCCTCCCACCACCACCACTATACCGAACACGATCCCCCAAAAGAAGAGGACCACGTTGCGGACGAAACTCGGAATCCTACACCCACCAATTTTCGCTCCTTGTACAACACAATTCCGAAAAAAAAAGAACTTCAAACACTCGACCAGGCAATTACCACTCTGATCAGACACGCACTCCTCGACCACTCTGAAAATACTGATTCACTAACTCTGATTTCCTCTGAATCGAAATGGCCACTATGCTAAGTCTCAGAAATTGAATGGTAATCAGTACGCGATCGAGCTGAGTAAAGTGGAACGGCGACTGCATCTGCCGTGCGATTGACGAGATTATATAGGATGGAGAGATGAGTACGTGACCGGGTCTAGGAATTGGGATTACAGTACAGCTGCTAATAAGTCCGAAATGCACGGCAGCAGGCGGATAAGAAAAAGGGGCTTGGCACGATGACGAGGAGTGAAAGGGTGACGGAGTGCGACAGACGCAAGAGAGTGACTGAAAGCTTCTAGTTACAATTAACTGCCGAGTTCGTGGTCCCGGGACTAGGAATCCGGCGGGGTTCTACAGTACGTCTAGGCTGTTTCTGAAGTTGGCGAGACTGCGGTGATCAGATTGCGGGGAAAAAGGTCGTGGATCTTTCTTCAAACTCCCTCGCGTGCCCGCACTTCTTGCAGCCGCCCCTCGCCGTGAGGATGGCTTCCGTGGATGAGAGCCAGTACAGTAAGTAAGAACGCACGACGGAGGTGGATATGGATGAATTCTAGATAAACATCATCCATATCTCGTTCTCATCCGTTAATATCAGCTTCGCTTGAGTTTCGCCGTGGACCTGGTCAATGGAAAAACTGCAGGCCTCCTTCGGTGTGGATGAACTGCAATAGGCGTGGAAATAAGGTAGAGTGTCCTAAAAGCGCCACCTTAAGAGATCTGACCTATTTTTAGCACTAGTAAATTCAAAATAAAAGTATGACCACATTCGAAATAGGTTTTTGGGAGGATTGCAAAAATTTGCAACAAGTAATTCGCATTTGTGAATTTTATAGAAAATTCCAAAGTGCTAAGTAAGATTTGACCCCAATGCGTTATATACAAATGAGGTACATCTGTATCTTCACAATCTACAAATGAGGACAGATCGCTTTTGGGTCCTGTGGCGCTTTTAGGACTGCCTACCATACTCTGAACCAACAACTTCAGGAAAATTAGCAAGAAATTAGCAGGAAGTTTGCATATAAGTAATGAGGGTAAGACTTTAAAATTTTTACACAGGTGAGATAATCAATTCTTCCAAATTAGCACCCTCTTATTAGCCTCCCTCCATGTTTAGGAAAGCCAGGGGAAAACCCGGATAGAATTTAGTGTCCCGCGTTCAGGTTGGATTGCATGTGGCCGGCCACTTCCAGCAAGATGGGAAGGAGCAGGCAATGGCAAATTTCCGCATCACGCTATGGACAGGGAATGGGACTGTTTATATGGTCCCTGGCCACATGGGTGCGCACCACTTGTAGATTGGCCATGACCACGCACAACTCCCCACGCAATGTGCTTTCCTATCCATCTCCATTCACCCTCACCCTCTCCCCAAATTTTGGAGGTGGTGGCAATCTAACAAGATCCCATTCCGTCTGTCTCTTTGTACCATGTCCAAGAATTTTCCTTTTACCCCAATTTCCGAGCCTGGTGAAGAGCATCTGCACATTTGTGCCCTAAATGTTTGCAGGTTCGGTTTAAAATTCATGGCAGACTGTTGATGTACAAAGAGTAATATATGTATGTGAAAGAGTGTCCACCCTCAGAGGGGTTAGTAGTCCTACGTCATTGTTGTTATGTCCCGCGGGCATATCATCAAAGGTAGGTCGAACATGCATTTCATTCGCGCTAGAGCTACAAGGGTTTGGTGTTCTTATTTATTTATTTGTATGTGAAAGATTCTTGACACATACAAGATATTTCTTATGATCTAAAATACCACAAAAAAAAAAATTAAAAACATGCAAATAAACGACTTGCACACGCACCCTCCTTCAAAACCCTAAAACACACTGAATTGTCTTCACAAGAATACACATCACTTTGAATGAAATTGACCTTTTTAAAACGCAAATTAGACTTGATTTGCTACCCGACGTAACAAAATTTGTCAAAAGCAGACTCTGGACTCTTGAGCTTGTCATCCGATGTTGATGAGAACTGTTCAAGTTGAAACTCCCAACAGAAAGAGTGCACACGCCAAGTGGCAAGGTGGTGGGGGTAACCAGCTCGTCCCCATTCCAGCTCAGATGTGCTCTTTTCACAAGAGGCACACCTGCCACAAGGAGCTTATCCACAGGACCAGGAAGTTACAAAAGTGCAAAAAGCAATTTTGATACCAAATGCTTATCCACATCACCATCAGTTCAGCAAAGAGCCTCCTATTCGGAACTATGAATACAAATCGCTTAACCCTTAACCCTTAAACGTCATATGCTTTCCTGATACCACACCCAAAATCTCTTTTAAACACCATTTTTAGCATTATTCTATTTTTAATTTGCTTGAGCTCTATTCTAAGAAAGTTTAGATCTCTTTAAGGTGCTCAGTTTGGAATTCTAAAAATTCCATTTGATATAATGGAGTGTAAGTTATGAGCAAGATTCTCTCAAAAAAAAACCCAACCCCACGGGCTGGGTCTGACATTTAAGGGTTAAACGCCCAAGCAAGCCCGAGGGGTTTGATTCCAACTGAATCTTCCCTGTAGCTCTCACTGTACTCAACTTTTCACTTATATTTTGATGTCAAACTGGTCGCCATCTTATGATGCATTCAAAAAGTGAATTTTTACAATTCAAATCACAATTTTTATGAAGGATTTTATGCTTTGAAAGGATTGTGGTAGGTAGGTTGGGGTGGTACATAACCTTGTAGGAGGTTGCAAGCTCATCATTGATTGGTCCATTCATGATGCCCAAGTTCAAAAGTGCACTATTCATGATGCCCAAGTCCAAAAGATGCTGTGATCCAATTTAGGGCTGCCCGTTTTAGACCCCAAGGGCATTCAAGGGTTAACACTTCCTCACACGTGGCCAGTTCTAATAAAATTGCACCGAACATGACAATTTTGCGTGGCAGATACGTGCCATCACCTCTAGATCCCAGCACATCCCAGAACTCCACATTCTGCAGTCATGTTTTGTTTTTTTCTAGTTCTAAGTTACTCTACTTTGACCCAAAAAGTCATGAATATGTGGAAAGCTATAGTCAAGAATGCATAAACATGCAGAAATTTATTCCGACAAGTTCCACCGTGCAAAGACTCGTGAACTTACTCGGTAAAGTTCTGCTTCAACTTCCTCAAGTCCGATCCTGTCACAGTAGAAGCAAACTACCCTCTTCTGTTCGATCCACACTTGACACATCAAGTTTGATCCTCATTGTAAGATTGAAATTTGCTGTAATCTATGATCACATGGGAGTATTCAGAGTCGGCCAAGATTGACCACGAGAAGTGCTGAAACGCTTCTTCCTGGTAATTTTGATGGTGTCGAACAATCACAGGAGGGAGGTTGGACATCGATCATGCACCTATCAAGCATGACGAAAGGTGGAACCTCGTGCCAGATCAGTCATGCTTGTCAAGTAGAGCAAGAGCCGGCATCTTTATTTCGTCTGTTAAGAAAGAATTCAAGCCCCCCGCCCCCAATTAGTTTGATTTAAATAGTAGTAAGCAGATTAACGAAGTTACAGATAACACTATCTCCCTACCTCTTGCAGACCTAATCTCCTGTCATTCAAAGTAGTTTGAAGACAATGTGGTCATCTGGACTTATTGGTTAGCGTACAGTAGGGTAGTAACACCTATTTTCCGACACATAAGCCGTTCACCATACTTGGAGTGATAACACATACATGTGATTTTCTATTCTCCAATGATTAGCAAATAGAATACACAAGGTTTTTCTATTTTGTGGTACTTTTTAACACTTACATATTTAACTACAAATTTTAGAAGTGACTGATACACGTATAGTCGTTTAATCCACTACATGTACATATGAGGAACATACCATCCAAGGAAATCTTCATTCCATCTCAAGAAGATCTTCATTTTGGGTTGTCCGATTACAAGGGCCTTCTAGATTTAGGTTCCCTTACCCTAGAGGTTCTTTGAGTTACACACTCTCAATGAGGCTCCTGTAAAAGAGTGCTACCAGGGTTTCTCGGAGCCCCCATCAGTCAATGGGATTTTTTCTTTAGAGTCATTGGAATTTTTAACTTGGACCCCTAGACGACCATTTCTAATAATTTTGAATTCAAAAATGAGGCCAAATTAGTCTTGAAGCCTACTCCTTGGCATTTTAAACCTTAACATTAAAAATTTACGGGCCTCTCTACCCCTCCCCTCCCTTGCCCCCAAGAAACGCTCGTAGCACTGATTTACAGTGATCTTTCTCAATGGATAATTTTGGGCAGGTGATCTTTGGTACAGAAGTAGATTTATCATCGCAGACTTTTCGTTTGGGACGATGTGCCCAAGCTCAGTGCGTTCTCTGTTGAAATATCGCTAGATCTTAAAACCAGCAAAGATAGATAGAAAGCCAGCAGAGATAGATAGAAAGGATCTGCAAGTGGGGCCTTCCAATGCAAAGTTGACTGTGCCACAATCTCGAATGTGTTGGAATAGATGATCTACCCTTTGCTTATAATCAAATGAGTAATTGTGTGCTTAAACTCCCTGACCAAAAACTAAACTAGAGCTTCAGAAGGCCTTTGAAAGATTCGTAGAAATCAGCTTAGATTAAATGGCGAGCCATTTCTTGTGTGATTAACTGCTTCCTCTGTATCGAGAGGTTTGAGCATTTTTGGTTATAATCTCAGATATAACCCATATTATCTCAGATATTAATTTGATGGATCCAAACGTAGCTGACTCTTGTGGTTTTGATCAATTTGTGGTTATTGTTACTCACTCAATTTCCTGCTTACGTTGGACATGTGTTCAACTTAGATTTGAGTTCTGCTATTACCGAAAATGCTGTTGAGCTCGAACTGAGAGTCTTGCTTTTTGACATAGAGCTCTGCAGTATTACAAGTTGTCAATCATCGTTTTCTCTCTTTTAAAAATCAATTAGCATGTGAAGTTCATGATGGACGGCAGTGCTATGTACCAAAAGAATCGTATCTTGCATTGCAGATAAGAAGCAGAGATTTACAGTGTATGAGCTGAACGAGTTTGACCCGCTTTTCTGGAACTGAGCCGACATTCTGTCAACAAGGTTGATCCAGACACATCAAGACCCCAAGTGCCATTTACAAACAAGGTAGACACTCAGTTTCTCTCGCACTGAAACTATCGCCATGGCTCAACCCAGTTCAAAACATGTCCTTATCGTGCATTATGAGTGAGACGCAAATTGTATGCTCAGGGTCATTGTTAAAGACATGATTTGATGAATCTGTGTATAACTTCTTGAAACTAACTATGTTTGTGCAGCTTTACAATTCAACTTTAGAGACGAGATTTGGCATCACAACAGGCATCTGCTTGCACATGAAGAACTACGTATACCCTGGACGAGGGGGTTCCGGAGTTGCAATCATTGTCATTCTTCACGGCCGATCATTACGAAACATTCATGAGTTGGTATTTCGGAGATTCGGGACACATCAGTCAGCCGTGTTCAGCCTCACCTTCTATTCGATCAAGATATGCTACTCAATCTTTTAGGTTTCTATACAATAGCTGCATGTATTCTTCGATCTGTGGAATGTTGGGCGAGATGATGCGAGTTAGTTACATCACAAACAAAGAAAAACCAACTTGTTGCTTTGTGTGTATATGCTATGCAGGGACCTTTCGTTAATTTTCAGGACACGCTCATGGGCATCACAGGAGGAACAGGGAGGAGAGGTGCGGCTTCACCCCCATCACCCCCTTCTAATTCTAATTCATGTACACTTTCACTATCTCCGCCATCCTGGAGCTGCCAAAGCTGCTGACAATGGAGCTTGTGGCTCCCCATTGAGATATTCAATCCCATCCGGACGCTTTTGAGTGCAAGCCTGAGCATGCCCTTGCAAACTACACCGATTAGAGAGCTGCTCATTCACGAAATAAATTGTGGATGAATAGCATGGTCTTTTAGGTAGAAAAATCTGTAAGTATTTGATATAATGTACACTTGGAGGTACTAATAATTATCACTTTTGGTGATGAAACACTATTATACATAAACTAATAAGGTTGTGTTGCAAAAATAAACAAGTGATTCTAAGTGTTGTTAAATCTTTAGAAGTAAGATGTGTAAATTTGATGTCTATTTTGAACGCATAATAGCTACTCTTAAAGAGGTTCGACATGTGTTGTGCTTGTGTAGAGGGAAAATTACAAGTTGACGAGACTATTGCTAAAACTTACAATATCAAGTTTCAGAAAGTGCTTCTACTGATGATTCATATATTTCCTTGATATTGTAGATTTCTAAAGAAAAAACTTGACTGCTTAACTTTCCATTCCCGTTATCCCTGAAAGGGACTTCCAAGGCTTTCCACTCCCGTACTTGAGCATTCTCATTTGTGCAGATAAGAGTTTGTATAACACTTTTTTACTGATTCTGGATTTCTCTCAACCAATGTACAGTACCCACCAACAAGTTTACGTTCAGGAATGAAACAAGAGAACATGCCGCAATCTTCAAACAATTGCCATGTTCACAAAAATGATTCAAATTACCAACTACAAATTGTATCGGAGAAATGATGTAGTATTCTATATCATCATTTGAAGAAATTCCAATAAAAACTAGAAATTCTATCTTAATATACAACTTTTTAACATATTATTTACTATTTATCCTCAGCTCTTATTAGAAGCTACTATTGTTGAGGCATGAAATAATGAAAACCTTCAACCATCTCTAAAGAAAGCTATTCCGATACACTTTCTATATATGCAACTCCTTTTTAGAAAAAGATTGAATTGCACGGTCCCCCATGAAGCCCAACATTGAACTTTTGTACTCTAAGTAAATGTCACGATAAACAAAAGCAACTTCAAGTGATCATAACTACCACCTGGAATAACCAAATTCCATGACACTATCACCAAAGTGCTCGAAATGTAGCAAAAGTTATCAAAACTATTGCTTTCATGCTAATCCAAGCCGCATGTGTAAGAAAAGGCCATGAGCAATCACAGCACTTTATAATGTGTATGTAACTTTTTCAATAAGAGACAACATCAAGGTCTCTCACACTAACTCACCTCAATATTTGTGAATGTAAGCCACATATATGTAAAGGGCATCAAAAGAGGTTGCTAGAGAGATATTAATACTCTTTTTCCCAATAAACTCACCATGAAATGATCTTCATAACATCTAAAGGTAGATATTAAAAGTAAGTTAAAAGATACTAAAGTTATCAAATCAATTTACACTTTTTTTAGAGATTTTTCATGCATTGGTAAAGAAAAATTCACTACCTTACTCTCACACTTCATAATTTGCAATTTGGATAGATTTTACAAACATGGTGATCATTTGAAAGTTGAGGGTACGTAATCTCTTCTTGCTCTGAACGTAAACTTCTTAGTGGGTACTGTACATCTCTGAAGCTGCTTGGCGAAACAATATCCAGGGGTTAGGGTTTTAGAGTTCCGAAATGTCCTTGACATCGATGCGTCGCCTGACCATGCCAAAGGACATGTAGCAGTAACCTGGGTCAGATTAAAATCTGCAGATAGACTGTACAACAAAAGATTGAGTAGATCTTAGCTGCAGCTGAGTCTTGTACCCCATTAGCATTGGACAAATTCGACAGCCCGGCCAATGCTCTGACACAACAATACCAGAAACCACTGGATACATTATCTGCAGCAAAGAATCTTCAACTCTGTTCCTTCGTCATACGTATCTCTCAAGTACAGCAATTACTTATACATAGACAAACAGTATTTGAACCCTTAAAACCCATATTCCAAAGATTCAGGCAGCGGATGTAGCACAACCGGACAGCAGATTTTGGTTCTCATACATGCTGTTATGATGGTGTTAAGAATCCTCAAATTGACAAAATTCATCACTGCCTGTGACTGGGAACAGACTTCTTACAAAACTATGTGGGGCTAGCACAAACTGTTCAGCGGAACCATTACAAAGTGGGAGAGACTAGCTAGGCTAGCAGGATCCCAGGACGAGCATGACGAGAAGCGCGGCCGCAATGGTCGCCATTGGAGTGAGCGCGAGCCGTTTCACGCCCCCGGAGTCTCCGAAAGGACGACTGAAACCGTCAGGAGCGGGACTGGGAGCCCAGTAGTCGACAGTATCCGGAGGACTGCTCACGGGCTGCCCATACCCATTCACAGTGGTAGTCTTGAACGTCCACGACCAGATCTTGTGACGCACAACTCCGGCGCCAGTGGCCGCCGAGAATCCCACATACATATACTCGTCGAACACTGTGCTCACGTCCACCGGTACCGACAGAAGCGACACCGCAGGCTTGATATAGTCTTGGTTCACGTACGGCGCGATCGACACATCTAGAACATGCTCCAAGCTGTTGTAGCTCACGTACGCTTGAATATGCATGCCGGACGCGAGCGCCACAGGGTTGGCGCCCGTCATTGCAGGCTTGGCTTGCTGCGAAACCAGACTGTTGAAATCGATACCCACATGGTTGTCATTCATGTCTTGGAACTGCGGGTCTTGGTGCGTGTCGAACTCCAAAGCGAAGTACTTCGGGACCGGAGCTCCTAGAGTCGGGATGGCTTTGGTCAGTCCAAGGAAGCCACCTGCGTCGCCGACTGTTCTATTCTCCGAGCTGATGCTGAACGTTATCCCGGCGCCGTAGGAAAGCGTCGACGCGATCGAGTTGTCGTTCTCGATGGAGAAGATAAATGTGGTCTCGAAGGAGATGCTTGTTCCTGGTGTTGTGCTCAGCATTCGCACTGGGTAGTCGTACGTTGCTCGCCCCGCGGACGTGTTCGTGAGCTCCAGCGCGAGGTCGTCGATGTAGATCCTCGCATCGCCTAGCACTGAGATGCTGTCGCTGCTGTCGGAGAATTGGTGGTACTGAAAACTTGTGTCCGCATTGGCAATCCCCAAACTCAGCATTAACACCAGGAAGATGTTCGCCATAGCCATCTGCATTGAATCAATCACGTACAGATACAGGGTGATCACAAAACAATTCTCGATTACAACCAGCAACTCTATTCTTCCAAAATTTCTACTAAACCTTCAACATAACTCCTGTTTCTCCGAAGAAAAGTCGTCTACCATCCCTTGAACACAACCCTTGTAGAACTTTACATTTAGCGCTGGACTCTCAATGTGAACTCTCTACATTAACCACACCCTTAATAACAAGCTCACATTCGACTCTATTTATTGTATTCACATTATTTTCCGCTTATTCATACTGCAGACTCAGTGCCATTGCAGTGCGATCATCGAAGAGAGGTTCAGGCTCTCCCGACGGAAACGAAGTAGTACATTCTGTTTAAGAGTCAGAAAACTAGAGGTTATGGGACAGCAACTCAGAATGTAAGAAGGGTGGGAAGTCAATTACCTGATGAAAGATGAATGCGGCTGCTTCCAGATGGTCACCACAAAAGCTCAAACTACAATCAACAATCCGAGCTCCACCATAACCAAGAAGTTGGAGAAACACAGCAACAGTCACGAACCTGAGAGCAAGAAACAGCCATGCAGGAAGTGGTGGCAGGAGATTCCTTCCACGAGAACATGAAGCTAGCTAAGCTTAGCTTAGGTTTCAGGAGAGTCAAAGGCCGGCTACGATTGAAGGTGAAAACTGCTGCAATGGCGCCGTAAACGTCAGTAGTATGGGGAGCATAGAATCCTCCCGACAGGCGCAATTACCGCCGTCAATGGAAATTGAAAGGGAAGGAGTATTAAATACAGCTACTTGAGAGCAGTGATCTGACATGGGAATACGGCAAGCGAGCGAGCCAGCTGGTGGAAAATCCTGGGCGGGCAGATTCATCAGCCTGCTCTGGTACCGAATGATTGTCATACTTGCTGCTATGAATGCTGCTCCTCCCTTGCAGTACAATGTGGACTGCGGAGCTTGTTCTTGACTCTTGAGAATTTATTGAATATTGTGACATCTGTTTTGAGGTGAAATGGTGAGGTACACTTGCTTAGACTGCTCGTTTTTCGAGCTCATGTCATTAGCTTTTTGCACGTATTTGATTCACCAGATATTTCTACGTTGGATGTTGCATCTCACACACTCTGGTTTATCATTTTTACTGCTTTGTTGTACCAAGCAATGTGTGAGGAATACATCAAGAACTAGGGTAATTTCTTGCTAGTTCATGAATTTCACTACCTTGGATATTTTTTGAGATTCTCAAGGTGTAAACCCTTACACTAGTGGAGAACTAGGTTGAAACAAAATGTTGCCAACCGGTTAATTACAGTTGTGTAAATAAGAGTCTTCCTGCTGGAGAAGCTCGTCTTGCAGTTTTCACTCTAATACGGTTATACCCAACAATCACTCAATTTGGTTGCCACTCCCTTACGAATGCTCTAGACACAATGTTGTCTCAGTCCTATGCAGGATTCTAGAGTAGCCAATAGTTCCGGTCAATAGGCCAAGATAAGTCAATAGATCCCAATGCAACTATCACCTAATCAAAATGCCAATGTAATACTCATAAATTAAATAAAGAAGTATTACATCAATAGGTCCAGTCTCAGTGTAAATATACGAATCTATATACCCAATGCTAGCGAACTATATGTCAATAGATCCAAATACATGGCAATAATAGAATTTAAATAATTTTATGCACTTCTTCGATCCGCTCAAGTCAATAGTTCTTTACGAATCACTATGGCAGACTATTATCCCCTAAAAGCCCACCGCCGCCGATTCGGCGTTTACGGTCAAGGCAAAAAAAAATTTACAGTCAACTTCAAACGTTATGATCTCACATCTAGTGATGATCCAACGGTTGAAAATTTTCACACTACTACCAATGGTAGTCTACTTCAAGATCCTACGGTTGAAATTATCAAAAATTTCCAAAAATATTGGACGTACCCCCATTAGTACATAGTGGTCTGTGTTGGGATTTCAAGCTCCCAAAACATCGTGGATCTTTAGGGGTTATACTATATGACTGGCGCTTATGACTGCACATAGTCACGAAATCCAAAAATATGACTACAATGGGTCTATCACCATATGACGCGCGCGGTGACAGGGTCTAGTGGTTACCGACGAGTCGCTTCGGACAGCATGTCACATAAATGAATACGCCTTGAAACGTATACTTAGGCCCAATGTACGTGCCACATCGGCATTTCCGCCCCCATTTTGACCCACCTATTGACCACGACTTTTCTTGACCTGCCCGGGCAGTTGAGCCCAAAATCGGACGTGGCATGTGACAGTTTTTCCTGACGTGGATTATGACTCAATTGAGTCGTATTTTTGCTGACGTGGAAGCGCCGCGTGGAATATAATCGCTTGTCATAATATGGGCTGACGTGGAATATAACTCTCGCTGGTCATGTTTTTCGTCATAATGTGGAGTACGTGAAATGTGGGTGCGTGTCATATTTTGAGACTATGGCGGAATATGACTCTATGGAGTCATATTGTGTGTGATAATGTTGGTCATGATATTTAGGCTGACGTGGAATATGACTTTGTTTAGTCGTATTTGGGCCGATTAAAAGCCTTCAGTTTGGGATTGTTGTGACTTTCTGTAGTCATGTTTCTAAGAACGTCAGTGGTATTTCAGTTTTTCACCAAGTGACGGATGACTGGTTCTAGTCACAATGTCGGTTTTGGTAAGAACATATTTCTACTTACAGTAATTTGTGACATTTATATGATTCCAGCCGCATAACATCATAGAGTCATATGGTGAGGCACGCGGGGCCACATCACTAAGATTGTGTACACGCAAATGACGGCTTTGTGTTATATTCACATGACAGCGCTGTGTCATATTCTTATTATTCACAACTGTAAACTACAGTCATGTCGTCTTTTTCACTAGAGGCAATCATGGGCACGATGTAGTCACATGCAATGGAGTGCATCACATACAAAAAACATTGGAGAATGTTGGATAAATGCAACAAAAGGCTCAATTTTGTATTTAGTCCTAAAATTCTACATACAATACCAATCTGCGTAGACAGTCGCAACACACTAACTATCTAGCATAAGTCAACATCGATACTTTGAAGGTATTGAAAGTGTTTTACATAATATATATCAGGTTGCCTTCACCGCAGCTGCGAGCCACTTCATAATGGAGATTAGAACATCTCCCAAGTGTTGCATTGGTGGATCGTCGTCGTTCACTTGTTAGGCTCGAACAAATACAACGTTTCTGATCCTGGTACAACCGATGAAATCAACACTGAGGCATTGCCCTCTTCAATCATCCTGCCATGCATCGTGCCTCCTGCAATGCTCACAATCGAGCCGTAAGCCACCACTTTGTCAGTGGGCTGGTAATCATCGTCAAAATCCATGACGGTCACCTTTGAATGTGTTAAAATTGTTGTAACAATGATAATATATTAAATATGTATATAGTTCAATGTAACTTGCCACCCAACCATAGAAAGAGATATTGATTATTGAATGGAATGGTCCAATCAATTGTATCTCCTTTGCCCTCCAAGCTACTTTATATACCATCAAGACATACGTCGGATGGTGTTCTCACTACACACGTGTATGGTGCTTCAATTACCAGAAACTAAAGCGTCTTCGGAAACCCAATTCCAACACTCCCACTTAGCTAGCACCATCACAAAATGTGTATGACATTCCATTGCTCCCACTTAACCCAATCGGGCTTTCTTGGAGTTAGGAACTTCATCAGTCTCCGATAACTTTCTCGAAACCGATGTTACTAAGTGCACTCCCATACTCTTCTTGCAAAAGTCAAATTTCGCCTTTGGGAGGCTCTTCGTAAAAGTATTTGCAATCATTTTATCTGTTCTCAGATAAATGAATGCCACTTCTTTTAACTCAACCTTTGATCTGATAAAATGATATTTTCATTCAATGTGTTTCGTCCTTCCGTAGAATGCAAGGTTTTTTAATCATTGCAATACAACTTTGACTATCACAATATATCTTCGTAGGCTTTGTTTGGGAAAACCCCATTTCCTCGAGAATATGCCTTATCCATATCGCTTCAGTCGTAGCGTCCCCTGCACCATAGTATTCTGCTTCTGCACTTGATTGAGCAATACACGTCTGTTTGACGCTATTCCATGTAATAGGTCCATTGCCTAATATAAAAACATAACCACTTCTTGACTTTCTTTCGATCGGGTCTCTCGCCCAGTCTGCATCGCAAAATCCAACCACCTCTAGGCTTATATTTCCTTCATAGATTAGACCATTGTTAATTCTACCATTAAGGTATCTAAAAATTCGTTTAACACATGACCAATGGCTTTCACCAGGCTTAGAGCTATACTGTTCCACCATGCTCACCGCATAGGATATGTCGAGCCGAGACGTGATAGCCAAATACATCAATGCTCCCACTGCAGATTTATATGGAATTGTCTTCATTATTTCTTCGTCCTCTTGTGAAATGTCTTTCACAGAATCTAATCTGCAATTTACCTCCAACTGCGTAGACATAGGTTTTGCGTAACCCATACTGAATTGTTGTAGTTTCTTTTGTATGTACTTTGCCTGACTCAATGTCAACACCTTCCTGTCTCTATTCCTTGTGATATATAAATTAAGTCCAGAAGAGAGATCACCCATGTCCATAATGTCATATTTGTTGGATAAAGCCAATTTTACCTTCTTTAAAAGGTCGATGTCATTGCTAAATAAGAAGCAATCATCAATATATAACACCAACCACAAAATTGCTCCTCCCTTTTGTAGAATATATATATAGTCCATTGTCCTTAATACTCCTAGTGAATCCCAATTTGGATAAAAAGGACTTGATATTTTGATTCCACATTCGAGGAGATTGCTTCAAAGCATAAATTGCTTTGTTAAGTAGACATACCATGTTTTCCCTCTCCTTGCAGATATACCCTTGCCGTTGCTTCATATAGATCACTTCATCCAAATCTCCATTTAGAAATGTCGTTTTCACATCCATTTGTTGAAGTTCCAAATCTAAAATCGCCGATACCTACTTCCTCTTCTTACTTGTAATTCTCTATTAGGATGATCTTCCTCTTCATTAAGTAGATCTTCGCCATGATCTTCGTCGATTCGATCATCTTCTTCAAAGCCATCAATCACCTGATTGTCTCTACACTCAACATCACCATCTTGGACAATTTCTTCTTCCACTACTTTCCCTTTAGTCATCTCATTCGTCTCATTAGTAGATAGAAAAATATCAAATGGTGAGGTTTCTTCAATATCCTCCTCTTCATTTATGGCCATATCCTCCATAAAATCTACATCCCTACTCACAAAAGTTTGGTTTTTAATTGGATCAAATAGCTTGTACCCCTTAGATTGGTTACTATATCTGATGAAGATGCATTTCTTGGTTTTAACATCTAATTTCCTTCTCTCTTCATCTAGAATTTTAGCAAATCCTTTGCATCCAAAAGTCCGAAGATGGCCATGCGAGGGTTTGGATTTATACCAAATCTCATAAGGTGTAGAATTTACCGCTTTTGTTGGAGTTATATTATGTAAATAACATGCCGTAGATATAGCTTCTGCCCAAAATCCCGGGCTTAAAGAAGAAGCCATCATCATGCTTCTAGCAGCTTCCATCAAAGTTCAATTTTTCCTCTCCGCTACTCCAGATTCGAAGACGGCGGCGGGCGGCACGCGTAATCATGGGAGCCATCATAAGGACTAAAGTACTTAAGGAGAAGACTGCTCTTAATGAGTATTCACGTAATTGAAGAGGACAATGCCTAAACAATGGATTATTAGGCGAAGCCATTGTTAATGGGCCTTAAAATAATGCAATTCCATATTATAAGAAGTGATCGGTGGACGCCCCAAAGGACAATAGTAGAGAAGTCCTTGAAGAGAGAAATACGTATTAAATAAAACACTACCAATGCATTAGGGACAGAAAGCAACACTAACTTAGGTAATCATCATTTGCGATCACAAGGACATAAATGAATCCGGTCCGAGATCATATCATTCGTATGATATGAACATTTGACGCTCCCAAAGACTTTCACAAACATGTAAAGTCAAACTTACCGCGCCCAATAAGATCGACACGCATGAATGAATCAAACCTAAAGTACTGACGGATAGCCTTGTGAGTATAGAAATTAAAGCCAAAAAGCAAAGAGAAGTAAGCTAATTACCTTGTCTACTGTAGAACTTGGAAAGAAAAAGACACGGTTAATAAGTAGGCTCCTAAAAGTGAAAGAGGTAAGGGTAAGAACTACCGGGAGACAATATGCAAAGAAGTAGGGTGAACTCTCATGTTGAACGTAAAATTGTAATTTAGCTAGACTCCCATATGAATACGTTATGAAAATGATTTTCATACAGATAAGACTCATGTATTGACTTATGACAAAAGTTTAATCTTTATAAAGTCGATTACGGAAAACAAGTCCAAAAAATGATTTTTAGGACAGATTGATCTATATCAAAATAAAACTATAGCCGAACCTCGTTAGCTGATCAGAAGAAACAAGACATATCGCACATGTAGACAAAGGGAGTGAAATTAAAAGAAATATATCTGTCATCGGGGGATCGCCCGATGGTGCACTTCAGTCAACCCCACAAAGAAATGCCTCCGTTACAAGTCAGCAACGAGAAGTAAATATGACATCAGGGGATCGCCCGATTATGCACATCACTCAGCCCCACAAAGAAATGTCTGCATTGCGGGTCAGCAACGAGAAGTATATCTGTCATCGGAGGATCGCCTGATGATGCACTTCACTGAGCCCCACAAAGATATGCCTTCATTACGGGTCAGCAACGATGGCTCTTGTTAAGTTGTCCACAACACGAGCTTTATCTTTCTTGGGAATAGTACGAGACTTCGGGTTACTAATCTTCGAATATGACGCGTACAACACGGCGCCAACGTCGATCCACTTAGGACGACGGTCCTCCACAATCCACTTAGCAGACCAACAATTCTTGTACTTCTCTGCCATGTCTCGCGCTGCGTTTTGGCCTTCTAGGGCTCCCAATACTGGATAAGAAACTTCCCGTACTCAACAATACCCTTGTCCCTACAAACAGCGGTCACTGCCCGACCTAGCCACATAGGGCATACTGCTCGGTTTTCAGGTCTAAGAAAGACCCACTAAAGGGGGGCAATCTGGCGCCAGGGGTTAAATCTTTCTTCAAGCCTCTGATTAGCAGGCCTGTAGTATGCCTCGATTTCTTCGTCCTTCGGAGTAACGTCCACTGGTAGCAAAGTCAGGTCTGGAACGGGAACAAGGGCCCTCGCGAATCGTGAAGCGGCCAGAAGCCCTCAACTAAGCGAGACGGTGTGGAGGCAAAGGCTTCTGGATTTCTGTCAACACCTGAGACCAGTACTCGACATATGGTTCGAATGCAGCAGCAAACGTTGAGCACCTCCTCCGACCACTCTCCCAGTACAGCATTACTCGATGTATTTACGAATTCCATGCATCATAAAAGTCCGTCGGTTTGTTGCTTTGGCTGCAGCCTCTTGCGCCTTCGCTTGATTCCTTGTTTCTGATAGAACTTCACAACCCCACATATGCTTAAAACGAACCGGGTTCAGATGACCGGACGATAGTAAAGGTAGTCCGTTGATGTCCTCTTCCCAAAGACGAATTGGTGGTTTATTATGCAGTTGCCACTGGGAATCCACTGCTGACTTCTTCCATCTCATTACCGGCAAGCCATCCGAGTCAATATAGAACTTGAAAAGATGCATCTCCCCAAGTCCAATCAATCGATTTGCTCTGTTGCATTGGTGACCCTTGACATAAGACTTGAAATCTGCAACTTCCTTCACAAACTCTGGCATGAACGACAATTCTTGAGAGTGCATGAAGGCTTTCATAAGGTCTGCAAGCACTAAGGTATTCCTGCTCTTGAGATCGTTCGAGAGGTGGCTAAAGTACGCATCAATATCCTCATGGGTATGTCTGACTAAAAGAAACTCAGCTTGAATTTCCTCGAATACCCCCTTGGCCGTAAGCAGTCATAGAAATGACATCAGGTACTTGTTCTTCTTATCATTTGCGTAATTGTCTAACTCAAGATACAGTTTCTTAGGCAGTGGAGACGCACCAGTAAACTTGTTCGGATCCAAGACCGTTAGGGCATCGATGCACATGGATTTCACGCGTAACAATGCTTCAAAGAGAGAATTAGCCGACAAATGTTGTTGCCTTACACCAAATTTGCCGACAACACTCGGAATCGGCATAGAAAATCTAAGAATATCGTCATGGATCATGACCTAATGTCATCATTCATTCGAGTAACATTGCATGATTATGGGTTACTAGCTAAACATTGATTCTACAAGTTGCAAATCGTTTGCACCATACAATCATGTTGTTGCCTTTGACCTAATTTGCCCACAACACTTGTAATCGGCATAGAAAATATAAGAATATCGTCATGAATAATGACCTAAAGTCATTATTTATTTGGATAACACAGCATGATCATGGGTTACTAGTTAAATATTCATTCTACAAGTTGCAAATAGCTCACACCATACGATCATGTTGTTGCCTTTGAGCAAAATTGCCCAAAATGCTTTGAATCAGCATAGAACATATAAGAGTATCGTTGTACACAGATAAGACTATTATGCCATATATTAATACACAAGTTTGAACATGATAAGTATCGTACTCATGTACTAGGAACATCTATTCCAATATATCAAATGTGCATACTTAAATAACTATTAAAGGTGATTATCTTGTCATAATTATGTAAAAACTAATTATAATCATGTCGCTAATATTACTTGCTATCTATAATACATGAATCATGGCATATTAATGTTTTCATAAGGTAATACCACGTAATTTTGGATTACTAGGTAAATATTGTATCTAGAAGGTGCAAATTGTTTGCACCATATGATCATATTGTTGTACGCCCTGAGGACGGTACAAGAATTTCATCAACGATACCCTCACAAGCATAAGCCATCCCAACGATAGCTTCTCGGAGACCTTGAAGTTCGAAGGGGAAGTGATGTCACGGACATACATTAGCGTCTCGAAGCGACTCGAAGCGTCTCGAAGCATCTCGAAGAGTCTCGAAGCTTCTCGGAAGGCGCTTGAGAAGCGTCTCAAAGCGTCTCAGAAGGCACTTGAGAAGCGTCTCGAAGCGTCTCGGAGCGTCTCGGAAGGCGCTTGAGAAGTCTCGGAAGTCGCTTGAACACGTAATTCGTTATAATGGTAACATTCACTGATTCTGAGAAATGGGGGTTTAGCTTGAGTCGAGCTAAATATACCTACAGAGTACATTTGGCTCAACTCAAGCTCAATTGTCATCGATTTGATAATTTGAATATACTCATTATAACGAATTACGTGTTCTTGAGAAGTCTCGGAAGAAGCTTCCTATCTTGTAGTATATATAGGAGTTGCAAGGGGTTCTTCAGTCTCGACAACACATCTCTTGTAGATCTCACCTTTCTTGGAGTTGTTTGTGTTTACATTCTCTTAAGTTAAGGCACCACAAGCCTTGGCTTGGTGGTTAGGGCTTAGGCCCCAATGAGGAGGTTGTGGGTTCTATTCCCCATGCCGGCGTGGTGCTCACCACTATAGTCCACCCAACTATTGTGGGGGGTCTTTGGACCTTGTTGTATGGGTACCTCAAAGCCCTTTGGGGGGATACTATGTCAAGTATCTTTAAGGCAATTGTAACTAGGCTAGAAACTAGCGTAGTTATAGTGTCCACCCTCGAGAGGGGGAAGTAGTATTGTTCCAATTTCCCCTTGTCCGGTGGCCATCGGGATATTAGCATTACGAACGGACACTTCATTCACGTCGGCCCCTTAGAAAGGGACCGGAGTTTCTATCTCATCTTATCTACATTCTCTTAATCCAAGTTCTTGTTAGTAATAATTTGTATCTATATTATTTACATGAATTATGGCATAGGGTTTTGGCGAATTCAATTATGGCATAAAGTTTTGGCGAATTCAATGTTGCAAATGGCGTTTGGAGGTAAAGGTGATAATTGCAACTTCTTATTCACAACAACATATGATTGAACCTATAAATTAGAAGGCTCAGATAAATAATGTAGTATTAATAAGTTTAGTAAGTAAATTTGAATTTCATTTCATTGATTAGTTATTAACATAGTTTATATACTCCATTTGTTTTAAAATTTTTAGTGCAATATATGGATAATACTTATTTTAAAACAAATACGTATGTCCAATACGTGGTTTTTCACATGAATATCATAAAAATTATGTATTGAAAATGAATTTCAAGAATATATGTTTGTCAATTACAAATATACAAATATACGAATATATATACAAATATCAAGAATATCAAGAATATATGTTTGTCAGTTGATTATGAAATAATTTCATTTTATTACCGAGTGCATTTAACAAGTATTTCATTTACATATGTATTCATATTGAATACGTAATTTCTTGAATGCGCTACAAGAACGAAATAGTTGTATTTTGTATAAATATTAGCCAATGTATAAATATTAGCCAAGGTATAAATATCAGCCAAGATAAGGGTATAAATATTAGCCAAGGTATAAATATTAGCCAAGGTAAGGGTATAAATATATTGTATTTTGTATAAATATTAGCCAAAGTGTTGAAGCGAGGGCGTCCACATGTCCGCATGGGAGTGGAGAATATTTGGGGCAACAAAGTGAGAAAGGACGATAAAAATATGATTGTGCAAGGTCATCGTGAGTGAAGGTGGCAGCGTACGTGATGAGTGGATTTGGCGGCGTGACGTCACACACTCATTTCCCGCGCTTGCTTTTGTCAGCGGTGAGGGCGCGCTGGCTCTCATTTTTTGTTTTTTCGCTTGGATACTACTTCCGTCGCGTGCGTCCGCATGCGTGTTTTGTTACGCGTGTTTTGCGCGTCCGATCCGCGCAACAGTTGTTGAGCCCCTGCTTGTGTGCTCGTCGAAGGTGAAGAGCGTCGCGGATTGAAGCTTTGAAGCAGCTGCTGCACATCGGAGGTGAGAATTTCACAATCCTTTGCCAATTGCTCATTGTTCACTTTGATTGTCTTCGTTGTGTTTAGGGGTATTCTGATTTTTCACTTGCATTACTATTGCGTTTTCAGAGTCTTAGCGATTCCGGAATTGAGTAGCGCTTTAGGTTATTCTTTGGAATGTGTTCAAGAATTTGCTCTGTGGATGCGTTTGTTTTTGTTCCATCAAACAAACCGCTTCATTGCCTTCGAATTGATGTTTTAAACGTATGTTAGCTGCTTCCGGTTGTGTTTCATGGTTCAAGAGGTGCCACAATTTGCCTCCTCATTTTTTTACGTTGCTTCCTTCATTGATTGATGAACTCTGATCTTTAAAAGATGAACCCTAAATCTCGCATTTTCATACTCACTTTGAAACAGGTTAGAGTACTGATGAAGCCGTTTTTTTTTTTCAAATGCAGATTTTGTAGACAGTTCGGCCTCAGATTTATTAAAGTCCTTGCGCGTACAAAAAGCAGTGGCCGGATTTGTGGCAATTGTCCTGGTCTAATTCAGAAACTGTTCAAGAAGCGAAACAAGGAATTACTCAGCGAAGAAGCAATGACCAAAGAAGCAATTGCCGATTGTACGGATCCTCCAAATATGAAGTAAGTTCACTTCGTACTCTTGTGTCTATCTGAGAATGAATGTCATTAGGATTCTAGAGTTCAGTTGGGGATCAACCGATGCAGATTTTTCATGTGTTTTTTAGCGAATTAAGTATCCGTACGAACTACTGTGTATGTTACGCTCAATCGCTGAGCAGTGATTTCTGGATATGGGTCAATCGCCTGATGCAGGACGACTATTAGAACGTAGTTGTACTCGCTGATGTTGTTTTTGGAATAATTTCGGACAGTGCATGGAGCGGTCGACCGATGCACTAAACTCTTAACCAGTCCTATACATCGATTGATCGCCTGATGCCAGACAACCAGTCCATCACTATTATCAGATTATGTTGTATTGTTATAGAAGTTCTCACTGGACATGGAGCGATCGACCGATGTAATAGATAACTGTGTTCGAAGGAAGACTCGGAAGCAGGTAGTAATTAACGAGTTCGTAGTCTCTAGAATCAGATAACGAGTGAATTAGCAGTCTCATACATCGGTTGATCGCCCGATGTAAGTCATCCCGTTCATCTATTGTTTTAGTTTTTGTTGTATTCCAGTGTTGTCATCATTTGTCATGGGGCGGCCGACCGATATACTGGATCACTTAGTTGTATCCTGGTTTTGCGAGCGGGTTAATTGTCCACGGGTATGTCGCGGCTATAATCATGATATTTATGGAATAGCAGTCTGATTCATCGGTTGATCGCTCGATCCAAGACGACTAGTGCTACTAAATATTTGAATTGATGAATTGTTGTGATCGTATTCGCACAGTCCATCGGGCGGTCGACTGATGAAAGGAACAATAGAAAGGACCATGGACTTGAAAATCTCAACCTCAATTAACCGAGTGCGTCACCCCAGACCATGGGTGTATGGTTCAGCGGTTGACAGCATCGGTTGATCCCCCATGCAACGAATCATGTATTTTTCTACAGTTCCTAATTCTCTGCTTTGCTTCTTTTAGGCATCCTTCATTTCAAGAACCCTTGGAGGACATGTATCCGATCCGGACCGCTCGCTTCGTCGAATTCTGGCTTCGTGACAAGAACCTGTTTTTGACTGATAAGAGTAAAGTCCCAACAATATTTAGTGTGGTGTCATCAATTGGAGGTTGGGGGTTCCTCTGAAAGAAGTTTGGAAACGGCAGGGCTAAAATAGTTCCAGTAATTACCAGTGCAAATGGAAATTCTCAAACTGCGAGGACCGGCATGGAGGTATTGCACTTAGAAGTACCGAAGGATAGCAAGCCATTCGTTTTCCTGGTTATTCACGAAGATTCACTCACAGGACATCCAAAAGACCGATTATATGGGCTGCGCCACGATGTCCGAAAATTAAATGTCGGACTTTCGCAAACTTGTAAAAGGAGGGGGTTGGATTTTGACGAGGATCCTAAAATAACTCATTCTTCTCTGAATTTATTGTGGACACTTCTGCTCGAGTCTCAACACGAATCTGCAGTTGCTAGCGATGACCCTCCCCCGAATGCTGTGACGCCTACCAAGAAAAGAAAGTCGTAAGTGAAGCTCAAAACGGACAGGAGTAGGTCCCTAGCAGGGAAGAAGACAAAAGCGAACTCTAAGAAGGAATTGACGATTGAAGAGGCCGTGACTTACAAAGACAAGGATAAGAAACTTCTGACAGCTGAACGAAGAGAAGAAATCAGGGTGATCTACGATAAGTTTTTTAGCCCCCTGTGCATTCATTGTCAGGCGCTTGGGGTGGGGACTAAAGCATTTCAGAGACCTGCAAGATCTCACCTCCTTGTACATTATTTGAAGTTGCACCTTGCAGAACCGGGGAAGCTAGTGTACAGTGGGCTCGTACCGGATGGGTTTAAGTAATTGATGCTGGCACGAGACATGGTCCCCAATACTAGTCTTGTAAAAGCTCAGGTGGTTGTCTTACCGCTTAAATTCATCAATCACCATAGTATTCCGGTTTACTTTGATTGTACACCACTTAAGAGCGACATTACAACAGATACCCACTTCTATATTATTGGCGGCCAGCACACCGTTGAAGCTCATAAGAAAGTCGTGCTTGGTCCGAAACATATTTCGGACCTCAAGAAGAGTCTGCTATCAAACTTCGCCATCATACCTGTGTGGTGCCATCAATCTAGCCATAAGAAGCTCTTGTATCTTTCCCGATTCTTGAATCAAGATCTTGCTGGGGAGAGGACTGAACAAACGCACATTCACCAACTCTCTAATGTTCGTGTCGCTTGGAAGGATTGCGGAAGTTCTCCTGCTTTTTGTAGGCGCGTTCACTTCGACAAGTTTAAGGTTAGAGAATTCTCCCGCGCGCAGCTTACTATTATTCGTAGGAATAACAATTGTAGTTTAGCATCGGACGATCTCCCGATGCTTTACCGATGTTCCTATAAATCTCAAGTTTGCAGATGTTCGTTATAAGTTCTGCTTTCCAATAAATATCGTGATGTCATACTGCCATTGCCGGATGTTGCTTCACCACAACGTTTAACGCGTGATGGTGCGGGCTATTGTGCCTTAAAGTTACTTTAAACATCTGATACTCAGTGTATAAATGCGTTATGGATAGACCCCCCAATGCTTCGTATGTTTAACAAATGTATTTGTGCTTTCACTGCAGACTGAATTCATTCCTGAATTGAAAGCCATATTTGCGGGTAAAGGTTTTCGACGAAAGAATGCATGAGATGGAAGAGTTCCACTGCTATATCTAGATGATCCCGACTTCCAAGTTTAGGTTCAGATTGAGAAATAATGATTGGCAGGAAGGCTTCCTGATCAATGGGGTAGGAAACCGGCTCCGCACGAAGTCGTTGTTGTTAATCCAAGGAAGCCGTTCGTCGAAAACAACTTGAAAATTCTCCAGGAGATGCGGAATGAAGATGTCTCTACAGTAGCGCAATTTATCTAAAACAAGAAAATTTGCATGAAGAGCACGAACTCCAAGTCTGAACCTGCGACGATGATGTCTATGGTTGACTTCTGCAACATCAAGAAAAGGTCACAAGTCCTTCAGAATGAACTCCTGTTTCTGGCAGAGAGCAAACCTCTTCCAAGGAAGAAGCCAGAGTACATTCCTTACGCTGTTGAGGATTGAGACAACTTCGAGTGTGAGAAAAATATTGATCGCAGTCTCATGATGTTTTTACTTCCCAAAGTTCAGTTATCACGAGGGGAAGAGGAGTTTCTTAAATTTCGCACCAATAAGTTGGTCAAGAATCTCAAAGACAGTGATCTTCCTGCGAACATCAAGACTCTCATTTTGTCTTATGCTGCGATTAAAGCGGCTCTTGTAGAACGGAGTCCAGAAAAACTCTTCAGCCGAACATACAAGTGCCAGAGTTTTGTTTGGTTCAGAGGAGATCTCAATTCCTCTGATCATTTATAAATAATCTGAGCCTGGATAGATGACAGAGATCTCAAGGTTAGGATTCATTGTTTCTGCTTTGCCAAAGTTGAAGGCAAGACTAAGGCTGGACTGATGGAAGGTAAAAGGCTTATTGGCATTTTTGGTGCCTGCGAAGAGCTCAACGTAAAGAGGCGCATAATTTGTGTAGGAGCGGCAATCATTGTGACAGACATTGACGGGATGGTGGAGGTCGTGAAGGAGGTTCAATCACAGTCAGGAAAACTTACTTCGCAGCTCTGGGACTACCGCGTAGTTCACTACATTCCTCAACCAGATGATGATTTCCCCCCGAGCAGCATCGGACAAAATTATTGTGTATACCTTGTATTTCTCTTTGCCAAGAACCTCGAAATGCCGAGACGCAACAGCTTCGACCACTAGATGATGACGAAAAAACGTACTACATGGTCTAATTGGACGCAGTATATCGAGCGAGACTCTGGAAGAAGGATGCTCTGGATCGAGAGTAGCGACTTCCTGGGGAGCCGTCCTTGAATCTGAGCACTGCTGCGCAAATTCTCGGCTCTTTTATTAGAGAGGGCGTTTTCTTGATCAACGTGCATTGTGGTCTCAACATCACAAATATTGCATTGGTAAGAATGTAAATTCCGTTTCTCGCTACGCTGATTTTGTTCTTCTGTTATTTCTTTCTTGCCTCTATTTGTCAAACTGTAGGGCGATCGACCAATGTCTCCTTGTTAATGTTGCTCAGAGGAACACTGTAACTGTATTGGAGTTCGTGGAGAAGATTGAAATAATTGGTCCGACCACTCGTCTTGCACGATCCATGTGAGATGTCATCGTTAAAAAGGCAAGCGCAGGTACCAGCAGACGTCAGGCGCAAGCCATTTGCGGAAGCGATTGCGAGAGTGATGATGCTGTAGGTGACAGCGACGATGGCGACGATGAGGGTATCGACCGCACTGCAATTGGCAACGAGGACAATAGTGACAACGAGGAAGGCGAAGGTGAAAATGCCAGAATTAAGAAGAGACACTTCTCCGTAATGACAAAGTTGGGAAAGAAGCGACCGCACCGATAGAGGCTGCAGCTTCTGGCAGGCCGGCAGCTGCCCAGTCTCTGAAATTTGATTCAAGCGCTCATGTTGAAGTTCGTGGTTCTTAGAGGGAATCAAACACGATATGAGTATGAACTATATTGTTATTATATACATAGTTATCCCAAAATTGGACAAATTAATTACAAATTTTCTTATTAATTACATAGTTACCGCAGTTTCAAATAAATAATCTTGTGAATTATGAAGAGATCGTGTATGAAAATGTATATCTCGGAAATCTTCCTAAGTATAGATACTAATCTCAGTGATGTCATCTCTTAGGCTCACTTGCCAAGCTATGGGTATTCGGATACAGTATCTTTAGGTGGTAAATATGCAGGGCAGAATCGATGAACAAGGATACCGAAAAACATATTTGCATTTGATCTGCTCCGTTTTCATTCTACCAATGACGTGCTCGTTCATCCGGCTTCAATACAAGTCAATATCCACTCAAGGAAGAGAAAGTCCATTGAAATTTACGGAGGTTACGATGCTCTTCGTTCAGTCGTCGCTCCTGTCCACACTTCTGACCTAATCGAATCAGCAAGTCTTCGCAACCAATCTCTACTCGACGACGCTTCAGTAACTACTACACTTCTCGATGAAGAAAATATTGAGAATATGGTGTTGGAGAATATCCGAAGCAAACTTAGGCGTTTCAAACCAGGTGGAATCAGGTGCACTGAATACTGTAGTTTCTTCATTAGAAGACCTATCAGTGGATCACCCCATCGAAGCTCCGAAGTCTAAAAGTCAATTTCTCATACAATGCGACGATGCTGCGGTGGAGAGTGAACTGGCTTTGGACCCATGCAAAAAAGACTCTTTAGTAGACTTAGTTCAAATGAGTCCCTGCCGCAACCCGTCTCCTTTGCGTTCGGATGGAGTTCGTGAAGACCGTGATGAGTTGACCGTGGCGGATCGTGTTATCGAGGTGGGTTGCATCAATGATTCTGGAAACGCGGACGTTGTCGAGTCGGAGAGTTTAGTTTTATCATTGGGGGGTCGCCCGATGAATCCTTTACAGCAAGTTCAATGCATAGAATCTCGACCTGAAGAAGAAGTTTTTCCTATTGTGCTTCAAGCGGAGACCGATACTGAGTCTTTGGTACTCGTCGAATCTTCAAGTACAGATCTTGCTGTAGTTCCTCCTCACAGTTATCGTTTTTGCTGTTTTTTTCATCTGAAAGCCGCCTTCTTTGCGTTGATCGGGTGCGCGATGGCTTCACAATGGAAGGTTCTTCCATTGACAAGGTTTGACTGCTCTCAATAACATCCGCAATTTCAACTGAAGTCATTTCTAAGACCAGCAAGGTACTGGCAGAAAAACAAACAATAGTTCGAAAAACTTTAATTGGTACATAGTCCGATAGGTTAGCAATGTCTCTTATCGGTAATGTTGTTATACAAACGCTTAGTTCTTTCAACTTGTACAACCAACCAAAGCAGATTCAGAATTTTTGCATCATAATTCATCATCTTCATTTCAATACGTTTTTTCGAACATTTCTTAGTCTCTTAAAATGTACCAAGCTCAGTCGTCATTGTCAAAACATTGGAAGTAAATCTACCATTGACAAGTAAGAAATAGAATCCTCAAGCCTAAGTTTCAACATTTACCTTTTCCACAAAAACAACTTCTTGCGCGTGTCTCTGGAAAGCCAAGTTACGCGTCCACAATGCGCTCACTGATATGTAGTCGATATTGTCTTTCAAAATATAAAATGCATATTTTAATAAAACACGACGAAGCTGTGAGCTGTGTAAAGTTTTTTCAAATAATTGAAATATTGGCAACTAGAAGCTGGGGCAAGACGGTGAAATTCAAAGATCATAGAGACGCTACACGAGTTATGAGTCGTCTTTAACACGTGCAAGTGTTTAGTATATCACTCATTGGGCATTTACTTGATATAGTCATTCATTACTGGAACATTTTCGTATACGATTTTTGTTGTATGAAAAATCCTGAACTCATGCATATATTTCTCTTCAAAAACGAAGCCCGTCGTGTTTGTTGTCTTCCGAATAACTCAAATAAGTATTTGGAGTTGTAATTGTGGATGAGCAAGATACAACATGCTCAATGAATGCTCTAACATTTCACTCACGATGTGGGATGATTACAACTGGTTGTTTCGGTTATTATCTGAATATTTGGGAAAGTAAAGAAACTAAAGTGCACACGTAAGACTCCAAGATATTCAACTAATATTTTTGCACTCTCAAGCCAAAATTAACTCAAATCCTAAGTAGTGAGAAAGACTTAATTTATCCATTTCATCCAGACAACACTTATTCTGAATATTGCGATATCTCTGGGTTGGACTTAAAGCACGAGCGGTGAAATAAGAGTTATAGAGGTATCGACAAACTGTTACGGTAACGAGAAATTAAGACAAAAAAATAGCTGAAACTAGAAGAAGGAAGTCAAACGAACTCAAATTAACAAAAAGAGTACACAAGAGTACATAAAGCTATGAGCTAGAGCTCAAAGACATGCGGATTATTGTTAATTTGAACAAAAAATTAATGCATTATTGTTAATTTAAACAAAAAATTAATGTGCAGTATTGTTAATTTGAACTTTAGATTGCAATAGCTATGTCTTGTTTTGCAGATCAGTACAAATACAGTTGCTTCTTCATAATATGAAATTGTGCAAGTTATACAACATGACCTTCAACAATAATAAAGATCAGAAGCAACGTAGATTGTACAAAGCTGAGAAGAGCAACTTTCGAGCTCTTGGGTTGGTAAAGCACAATAGTCTTGAGTCTTACGAGATAATTCAAATAAATAATGACTAAAGTAATTCATTTTCAAAACACTCTGTTTACCAAAAATAACGCTAAATTTCAAGCATAAATTTATGGAAATGAAAACTTTTCATAAAATATAAGGAATGAAAGAAGATTGAAAATATTTTCATATATAAATAAGAACAAATTCATTATATGTAATTTTATTTAAGTTACAAGACAATCAAATCTCGTAGAAAAATAAGTTAATTTTTAAAAATAGAAAAAAATCTTAATATAATTAAAATAACTCAGTAACATTTCAAATTACATGTATTCTATTTAAATACTTATACTAATTATAAGCACAAAATCAACATTAATACCATCATAAGTCTAAGTCTTGTAATAAATAACAGTTAAATTTCAGGATCCGAGACAGTCCCCTTAGATTGTAAGACACCGTACAAAACTTTGCTTTCTTTTATGTAAGCATATTCACCGTGCGAAGATGAGCTCCAACTGCTGCAAGTTCATTCTAATTAAGTGTAGAACAAACATTCCTACTTGCTTGGCTGCTTTTCTAAAGTTACAATTCAACCAACATACATAGAACCACGACATTTAGAGACCAACTAAACTGCGCCACTATCACACTGCATAGATTGAATTGAATTGGTTTTCTATCTTCAAAGAGCTACTACCAAATCATAAGCATGTATCCTCTTTAAATACTTATATTAAAAATAAGCACAAAATCAACATCAATACTATCATAAGTCAAAGTCTTGAAATATATAACACGAATTTCAAGCATAAGTACGGTACATTGCTGTATAATAACCATATTCATGTAACGTTTTTCAAGTATCGATAACGCCAAATGGGATAAGAACTTGACAGACAATATCGCACTCGTTAATGTCATAAATTTTCAACAGATCCGAACAAGAGTGCCTACTCAAAGCAGGAGTATACGAGTTAGTCGAAATGAAGGCATGTACCAAAATTCAGTAACAAAAGAGTGCGACAAAAACATGAGTACACGAATTATTTGTAATGGAGGTCGGTACTCGAATTTAGCTATTAAGCGGTCGGGCAGGAAACCGTGCGTGATAAAGACGGAAGTACTCGGAGGCGTCGGAGCTCACTTACATTTAGCGTGGAAAAAAATTTATTAGCAATTCAAACGATAGCAGAAAAAGCGATAGAGTTGGACCAATGGAAAGTGCAAACACCTACATAGTCTTTTCAAGCAGTAAACTCTAAAATAGTAAAAAATAAGATAACTACCTCAGACAATCACCAATAATGCAAAAGTAGTACATGAATTTAGCTAATATGGATTTATTTTTAGAGCTTTTTACTTTTTGAATAGATATTATACTATGTAAAAAGAAAAGTATCAAAAAGTTATGTAAAAAGTCATAGAAATAAGAGAAAATAGTATTAAAGGTAACACAAATAGTAATTAGTGCGACCAGTAATTAGTGTGACATATTTGGATGAAGTGGATGGATGAAAATCCAACAGATGAGAAAGTCACGACCCTTCCGACAGGGTGTGGGCATTGTATAAAATGTTTTAAAACTTTTATAAAATTTGCGGCATTCTTATATTAATGCACGTTGTCATCTTTTTGTGCTCTCAATATTGTTTTATAATTTTCCGTCTGTAATTTGTATGCAATGTGTTGTTTCGAGTACTATAGTTTTGTGAGGAAATTGCTATTTGAGTATGTCGTTGTAAGAGAATTTTTGTACCCCTGTTGTCACGATCTAAAAAGATTGGAATGAGAATTGGAGAAGTATCGGTTGTGCCCAACTGATTCTGTACGTAAAGGTATTTGCATTAGGAGAGCTCTGAATATCGAATATCAATCTAGTTTTGACATAGTTATCTTCTTTGTTTTGGAAGTGGTGCTACAATAATTTTTATTTGAATTTAAAACTTACCTTGAAACTCACCCCTAAACTACCAGGGTGTTTTGTGAGCTGTAAACTCCAAAATTGCAATTCCATACCACCTTGTAAAGTTAACTTTGGAGTTTGAGAATATTTTTTACACTTTTTTGAAACTTTCAACTCTATGATCTTAAAGAGATCTACTATTGGAGGTAGTGGCTAAAATTTCCACCGTTGGATCATAGCCATTTGTAAGATCATATCATTCAAAGTTGATGCAGTTTTTTATTCAGCATACATAGTCGACTTTGTGCAAAGGAAAATGTGATGCTTATTACCTTAAACATCTAGCTCATATTTTTTTCCATGTATATATTTAAGTTGGGCATGCCCATGCAAAAGTTTAGACACTCATTTTTCTTTTTGAACCTTCATGCAATTTATTTACTAGAAGGAGGTAGAAATCAAGCATTTGGTAAAACATGCACCAAGTTTATTGTATATGGTTTATGGAAAAAATGGACGGTGAGTATATACCTTCTTGATTTTTTGAATTTCAAAAAAAAAGAAATTCAAATAATCCCAAAATGTCAAATTTCGGTAAATTTTGAAAGAAAAAATTGTAATATCACAGAAAACTTTTAATCTAGCTCTTGTAATTTTTGAAGGGTGCCCTTGTAGGATTGGTAAAAGTTTCAACTTGGGTCACTTGGAAACCCAAGTACAAATTCAATCAAGAAAAGATTTCCAAAAAAAATAATTAAAAAAAAGGTAAAAAAATAAAAAGTTTTTTTCTGCCCGTCCCAAGGCTGAAAACTAAAAGTTGCGTTTAAGAACCCCATAGGTGGAGTTTGACTTTGCAAATTTTCCCACATACACCTTGTAGTATAGGGAACATCCAGTAAAAATCTTAAGCAAAAATATTACTTTTAATATCTTAACTTAGGTTGCCCGAAATCGCAAATCTCCTAATCGGAGGCCTTGGTAGTTTAGGGGTTAACTAAGATTGTTAGGGTTGGTTGGGTTCGATACTTTATGAGTCTATTATACCTAGGGTTGTGACTATGAAACGTAACAATTCACCTATCACTGCTACTTTTGAACTTATATCAAGTAACAAGTATTTGCTCTCTCAAAAAACCATAGTGGATTTGAAAATTACAACATTCTGGATGCCGATAAAAGGGTGAATTACAACATTGAGAACATTGAGGATTATTATTTTCTCGAGCAATAATGACTAATATGTAGGATTGTAGTGGATTTTGATCTCCATTTCTCTTGTCTCTTAAAAGAAACCAAATGCCAAAATAAGACATTTGTACGTATTAAAATGTTGTCAACACAGCGAAACTTCTAAGATAGCGTAAGAGGAGAAGCAGAGCCTCGATTTGTTGAAAGTAAAAAACCCAAATTTGTGATATTTTAACCCTTAAACGTCTAGCTATACGGATTGGGGCAGCCCAAAATTGGATCACAACATCTTTTGGACTCGAGCATCATGAATAAGTGCACTTTTTGAACTTGGGCATCATGAATGATCCAATCAATGATGAGCTTGCAACCTCTTACAAGGTTATGTACAACCCCAACCTACCTACCTACCAATCCTTTCAAAGCACAAATCACTCATACAAATTGTGATTTGAACTCTAAAATTTCACATTTTGAATGCATCACAAGAAGGTGACCAGTTTGACATCAAAATATAAGTGAAAAGTTGAGTACATTGAGAGCTACAGAGGAGATTCTATTGGAATATGACCCCTCGGGTCACCTCAGGCGTTTAAGAGTTAAGGTTCTATTGATGCAATGATGAAGCACTTTATGAACAATACAAAGGCCAAGGACAAGCGGACCTCCGCAACAACCTCCTTATTACTAGAGCTTCGTGAAGCATTACAGCTTCGCAAATTTATATTTCATTTGATGTCTATGTTCACGGGGACATAGACATCAAAAAGGTCAGATCAAAAAAAATTTAAAGTAAAATGTAAAGTTCCAGACATAGGTATAGGAAAAAAATACGAAGTTGGAGCATTCTCAATAGGGTATAGTTTTGTTTTATACCTATGTAAGGATTTTTTTCCATGTTTTTCTAAATATTTCAATTTGACCTTTTGATGTGTGTGTCCGAAGGACACAGGTAAGGACTTGTTGGTAGAGAAAAGAACACATTCTTTAAAAAAATGTTATAAATGAAAACAAAGGTAAGTTATACAAATCTCAACCGTACAATCTTGTAGAAGAGATAATATACATCATGTGGGTCAGATTTTGAGTAAGGAGGCTTTATAAATTGCAAGATCGTAACATATTAGTACTTAAAAATCATCACAAAATTTCAACATTTTCAAGTTGACATGAAAATGCTACCAATATACTTGATCATGAATCAAGCAATTCGCTATGCAGCCTATCACGCAAAAGTAATTGAGGTTTCACTCTAATCATGCATATTTTTCACAAGAAGTTTTGAGTCGTAGGGCTTTGGTTGAAGAACAATTTTGAAAATTTAGCAAGTAGTACCAACAAATTCCTCCCATTAGAACTTATAAATCTTAGTTCTACTATTATCGACCGCATTGATTCTAAAATTTGTCTTCGCTTACGCTCACCAATCTAGTATTAACCCCTAAAGATTCACGATGTTTTGGGAGCTTGAAATCCCAACACTGATCACTATGTACTAATGAGGTACATTCAATATTTTTGGAAATTTTTGACAATTTCAACCGTAGGATCTTGAAGTAGACTACCATCAGTAATAGTGTGAAAATTGTCAAGTGTTTGATCATCACTAGATGTGAGATCATAACATTTGAAGTTGACTGTAAATGTTTTTTTGGCCTTGACGGTAAAAGCCAAATCGGTGGCCGTGGTCGTTCGGGGGTTAAAACAAGGTGTAGGCTTATGTTAACTCTCTTTTTATGTTGTTGTTTCTATAGAGGTGACAATATCGACATACGTATATTTCCGTCCATGGTCACTTCGTAAGGTTGTATCTTTAATTGCAATTCAATTTTTCATGGACCTCAACCCAAGTGCCCACAAGAGCCAAAATGGAATTTTGTTGTTTTGGGTAGCTCAGGCGAAAAGTCTAATTTTGGTATCTTAACCCTTAAAAGTCCCTTGGGGATAGTATGTACGCTGTCGTATAGTTAAGATTTGCTACCAACAAGAAACTCTAAACTGGAATCGTAACAGCTCACTAGAACCGCATTAATTCAAATGTCAACTTAAAGCCATTAAAGGTGTGCATTCACTCCAAACACAACCAAAATACACCGTATTCTATCGGTCACCACGGCACGCTCAGACCTTTAGGGGTTAAGCTATAATTTGGTATCCATGTGGTAGTACATACATACTACATGTGGAAAAATTTGCAAAACCAAATTTCAATTCTAGAATTTTATTACGCAGATTTTAGTTTTCAAGCCCAAATAGGCCAGCCGGAAAGAAATTAGTATTTTATTTAATTTTATAAATATTATAACGATTCTACTACTCAAATGCTCAAGACATCCAAGTTGAAAAATTCTACCATTTTCACATGGGCGGCCTGCACCAAAATTCACAACATCAAACTTCTAAGTTTTCTTGATTCTTCAAATTTTTCTTTGAGAAACTTCTCAGATTAGAAATTTTGAAATTTTGAGGTTCCTTCTTTTCTCTATAATTCAAAAGCTTATAAAAGGAACTTTTATTTTTCCTCTGAACCAAAATAACTAACGTTATGCAAAACTTACCATACTATTATTTTCAGGCTTTCTGTATGCCAAAAGGCCAAACACATATAATGAGTCCCTAAAATTTTGCATAGGTGTTTCACAACTTCGTTTACTGCGTGGAAATAATACGAGCAAATTGTTTGGAGTAACAATTACCAAGGCTTTCTTTGCACAAAATAGACTACCATATGTCATAGGCTTATTTGACAAAAATCTAATTAAAATAAAAAGAACCCAAAAAAACCAGAAGTGGCACAAACATTTAGATGTCAAATTGAAACTACCAAAAGAAATTAAATTCTCGACGGCAGGGTGTCGAACTGGCGTACAATAAGGTAGAGGCACCCATTCCCGACCGGCGACCAATAACCGATCAAGCCCAATTCCTAGATTTTGAAAGAACAGGTGTACCTCATTTGTATATTTGAGCATGTGATCAACTTTAAGTTCCAAGCAACTTTTCACTTTAAACAAACATAACTATTTGAATAATGCAAATAAAATCACGAAACTTTTTGCATTCAACAAGAACCTTATGTTTGCACACATGAAAAATTCTAAAAAAATTATATACCTTAATATCATGTGCTAAAATCCTTAAGTGGTCGGTTATAGGTGCCTCTACCTTATGCCTTTCACATTCATCTTCGGTAGTACACAATCATTCGAACACCAATAAATGTTGCCATTCAGTGTTTACCAGCACTAAAGCAGGGAAGAAAGCGAAGCAAGCGTGCATTTTCTCAATTAAACTGATTGTAAAGTCTTTACAATGAAAATTACGATGAGACATGAATTCTGGTTTCCAGAACACCTAAGAGCGCTAGAAGCTCCGTGAAGAATACTTCAGATTTCCTGAAGACACTAATTAACTTTTAATCTCCTCCCCTGCCTAATGTGACTCACCAGTGATACACCCGGGATCCTCGCACCCACCAGGTCACCGTCTTTACATACAGAGGTTTTCAAAAATAGAAAAAGATAACATGGGGAACACAAAATTTCCTACACGGCTAACAGCCTCAATCATCTTAGTTCACACCGCAGTAGAAATCGTTGCGAAGAAAAAACCCTTTTCAAGGTGGACCTGTGCAAGTTCGGCAACAGGTCAATCTATGCAACTTTCACGTTGGAACTAGAGGGTAAAAATACACGAACCACTCAAAACTGGAGTAATTAAGGTACATCCCGCATCCTTCGAGGTTGACGAGTCAGGGAGCAAGGACCAGGACTTTGATAGTGCCCTGCGAATTGGCTGCAAGCATGGTTGGGCTCTCGCTTTTCCAGCACACAGCGCTGATAAAGTGGGACGTATCATCATCGCTCTCCTCAGGAACTTGAGACCCAAATCTATGCCAAGATGCTGGTTTCGACATAGCCTGCTCACACCAAGTAATAGATCAGCACAAACATCAATGATAAAAGCAGAACGAGTGATAATCTGGTCGCTTTGTGCCCAAGACAAAAAAATTACCTTGTGGTAAACAACCACTTCGTTTGTCTCGCTGCCACAGGCTACATATTCACTATTGACACTCAAGCCGACGAAATTCTTTTCGTTGGTGTGCCCTTTCAGTGTCCTTATCTGCACCCAAGATACCTTGTTAATAAAACGAAAGCGGGAGATCGTCGGATTCAGCACAGATATGGCAGGAGCTCTAGCAGTACATCTACAGCAAGTCCATTAAGTACGATTTAATTGGTAGTCCTAAGGTCGAAGACAAATATCGATAGGTAGCTGATATGGCGTACCGGGCAGTTCTCTTGAACATCCCAAAGACGCAAGGTGCTATCAGTTGATGCAGATGCCAACTCATTTGACGACAGAAATTTGACATATGAAACGGCTTTTCGGTGCCCGTTAAACACGTGCAAAGGCATATGAGGATTGCGTATATCAAAATAATGAATGTGATGGTCCGCAGAACCAACCTGCAACCAGATGCATTCCACTATTTAGTACGAGAGCAGAAAGATATAATACAAGAATATCACTGGTACATTTAGATGGAATTAGCAATCATTCCGAGAGCCTTACTGCAACATAATTGCTTGATCCAGGGTTATACTTCACACAACAGATATTTGCCTTCATATCTATATTTAGCACACTTGATTCTTGCCTTGTACACCACACCTTCACCTGTAGAAATAGAACAACGAGGACTGAGAACCCATCTCAAGCTGTAAAAAAGTAGAATCCAAGAACACGAGCTGTGTAGGATTCCATCTATCAATTGACTATGGTCCATCACTTAAAGAAAGGTCAATATTCTATACCTTGCCATCATCACTACCCGACACCAGCATAGTCGGGTCGGATCTTGAAAAGTCAACGCTCCAAGCCCGCTTTTCGTGCTCCTCGTATTCCATGATGCTCTGCAGCGTAACATTAAATGAGTTCTCTGACAAAGGCTATACAATCAAACCTACATAAAATAAACCTTACCAGGCAGGAACTGCAATTCCTAGCATCAAGATAGTAGAGACAAACCTGATGAGTGTTGACATCCCAAACTGTGATTATACCCTCGTAGTCACTGCTGGCGATATGAGACTTGATGTATTTGTTCCAACTAAGACAACTCAATTTGGACCTTGTTGACATTTCCACGACTGGACAGTGCACATCAGCCAACTCATTGACAACCTGAAAAATTAACAAAATCAAGCCCGATCTTGATGTTAGTTGCAGTAAACGCACAACTCTACACTGGAGATTACATAAAACCCAAGTTTAGCTACGTCTAACACAAAGTTGTGAGATTCCAACAACAACTGCCTGACAACAGATAATGCGACATCCACTGATAAAGCAGTACATTGAGTAGGCACGTGGACATGGTAGATCACGGCAGAACAAAACAATGGGCTCAGACAAGTAGGTGAGTACATACCGTTGCAAATTGGAAAACTTTAATACGTCTGGACACGCCAGCCGTTGCAAACAACTCGTCATCCCTATCAAACTCAATGCTGCAAAAACGATAGAGCTACAATCAGCTCACGAAGAACTTGGATCCAATACTTTCCAAACTTCTCGAGTGGCCAGTCAATTCAATGCGAAAGCGACAGTATGTAACTCAGACAATTGAATGTTCACGAATTCACAGAAGGATCTATTCCCAGCAAAATGGTGGTGAATGTAGTGCTCCAGAAATGATTCGGCCACGCTATTTTCACCGCTATCTCTGTTAAGGACTGAAAATTCCTACTAGTCCGGTTCTTACCTTGAAACAATATTTGAAGAGTGAAATAAATCTCCATGACGCAGCTCAGCAATTACACGCAACCGACTGCAGATAAGGTTATTGCACCAATGTTAGCATTACAGCATACAAATACAACTACAACAAGAGAAGATAAACCAGAACAATTCAAAATGACTTGTTCGTGTCAAAACCACATGCAGACAGAAACCTGTTTAACTGCCAAGGCGGAAGTGATACACGTAATGAAGACGCTGAGGTATCCAGAAACGGGTTAAAGGATCACGACTATGAAGTACAGGCGCTTTGAATACCTGTAACGTGTAAATGCAGTAAGAACAGACTGGAAGTCGTCTAGACCGGAGCAGTATCGGTCGGAACCCGCAGAAGAGACCTCTTTGTCCTTCTGTTTGATAGTCTCATGTACTTTCTGTTTCTGACGTTGTACTAGAGCAACTTTCCTTCTCCGCTGTAGATAGGCTTCTTGCAGATCTTCAAACTAGAAATGTCACAAGCACCACTTTCTTAGAAAACATGATCCGTGACATTATGAGCTGAAGCTGCGAAATACTTCCACTGCGATCTACATGTAAAGACCTCCCCAAAGCGATATTGTGATCGAAAAGAGCTTGCGGAATAGCTATTCCAAGACTCTTAAGACATTAATTTTGGATACACTAATGGTAGATTTGTCCGCGTATAAGCTGGATAAGTAGAGTATCAACAAGTCATACTGAGATTTCCCAGAATGAGGAATCTACACGAGTGGAGATTCTTAGCAAGTAGGGCAATCCAAGCAGCTCTACCTGGGCCACGACACGCCGTTTCTTTGCCATAGTCAACACGGCTGGTGATGGCGCCAACCCTTGGGAGTCTGATTGGCACTTGCTCACCGACAAACCTCCTCCTAATATTTCCTTCTTAAAGGTCCCAATTGAAGTACTGCGTCCTTTATGCTCTTTCTGTGAACTGATGAGAGGCAAATTAGCAGGAACTGATGCGCCACCCTGGCCACCTCGGGTCTGAGAGGTTGCTCCACCGTTGTTTGTCTTATCACATATTGCAAGAGCATCTCGCCTTGAGGATGATGGTCCAATCATACGGATTTTCAGCGCGTACTTATCCTTAGCACGCAACAGTTCTTGCCGCTGCTTCTCGACAGTACTGATGTCCTCTTTCAAAAACTGCAAGTCTCCTTGTAGCTACATTTCCAACGGGATCTCGTCAATACAGACATATGCAGCCACATTCAAGACTGCAAACTTCTGAAGTGACTGACCGACCGGTGCGAGGTGATGGGTGACTGGTCAGTTTGACTTATGGACCAAGCAGTGCAACGAAGTGTCGATAACAAGCAGACTGAAATATAAACGCTTACAAGATTAAGCTCCTCTTGCTTCTGATGCCGAGACCGATGTAAGAACTCCAACAAAATCTCCATATTGGTTTCTGCTTCTTCTTGTTCGGCCTTTCGTTTCTTTTCCGTCAATAAGTGCATGAGAGAGTCCAGCTCCTTGACAGGTAGATCTACACCCTGATAACAGATTGAAAACACAGAAGTGTCAAAAGAAGAGTCTAAAGTGCCATGCACGCCGTCTGAACTCGTCGTAGAAACAGTAAGCGCGCTTTGTAGTAACATAAAACCCTCTTCAATACAGAGTCGAGTAACAGGAGCGTCATTGAAATATAAACAATCACTGTTTGTCTAAACAGAAATCTGAATTCACAATGCGCGGACCACTTTCGATGCAGATCAGTTTATTACTTCGAAAGAGAAAAAAGACATTACACCTGCATCGGGTTTCATTACGAAGAATGAAACAGACAGAAAGTCTCATCGAATTATGCCCCTTTTACACGGCATGGCGACAAATCAGATCAGATCGTAGATATCTCAAACTTGATTGCAAATCACAATACCGGCCTCCGAAGTAGCATTTCACTTCAACATCGTAGTTTCATGAAATCGTTACGAATTATAGTATACTAGCTCGCATTTGGCACAACTACAGTAAATGCACATCATCATGCGGACATGAATCACGAAAGGACGTACCATACAACCTCTTTGATGGCATTCTAAACTGACATTCCGGATTTCCTGAACAATTGCCTCACTATCATTGACTAAGACTGTAGCACACTTTTTCCACACATTCAAACCAAGTCAATCATTCTTCAAGTGCTGCAGGCAGTCAGACCAGAATAAAGAGGTCAGACAGTACACCTGACAACACAGATACTCAAACCTTGGGACTCATCGTAGAGATTCTCTAATCCCCACAATAATATAGAAATCGTCGGCACGTTGCACTGCGAGGTTTGTGTAGTACATCCAATGATCAGAGTCTATGATGTGCGAAGGCAATGCGACTACCAAGGAACTATGATCTCTTGTCATGAAGCGTAAGGTCTCATTTAGTTTCAGAATAAGACAATCGACTCAGGATGTAAGAATGGAATACGACGATGTCAACAAAAAACACAATGCGTGCGATGCAGGCTGGACAAGGCAGCGGAGTGAAAGCTGAGATATGAAAGACTGGCAAACCTGCTGAAGTGCAAGCCGTAAATGCTCAGCTGGGGATGCATTGTTGACAAGCTGAGAAGCAGACGCCTTTCCCAACAACTGCAATCCGGATAACAAACACATAAGTTCTTGATTCGATTCAGCTCGAACACAACGAGCATGTCAATTTCATGACATTCACAGAAGTATATTTCAAAAATTACTTGGTACAACGAGTAATGAGACGACAATATAGCCGGATATACTGTGAACTGATAAAGTGACAATGTGTCGAAAGCAATCCATTACCTTGTTTAACAGAAAGTTAGGAAAAAGCTGATTATTGGTGAGGTACAATCCGCAGCTAGGACAATTACTCTTGTTGCTCAAGTGCGTCATAATGCACATGTAACAAAAGCTGTGCCCACAGGCAGTCAAAAACGCATCCTTCATGGTCTGTATGCAAATAGGGCAGAGAAAGTCCTTATCAACGGCAGGTTTTGTTGAAATTGCCACTTCATACTTATTCTCCTCTTCGGAATAAGAATCCGTGCGTGGCTCTTGCTTCACCCCCGCTACAGAGGGAACGTGAGGTCCCACTGACCCCTGGGTGAAAGCCCCGCCCTCCATCCCCTGTCAATGCTTCACTCCACTCCTACAACAGAATCTTTCGCCACTCGCCTGACTGACGGTCAAAGCTAATACAAGAACTCGTATTCAAGCCATATCTTCGTCTCCCAGTCAAGAGATCTCACACAGGGACTCTGCATTTGGCCCCCGAAACGACACTCCTAAATTCAAGACCACCGCATCCCCTCGGAAACCCTAAGGGAGCGGAATTGCTCACAAGCCAAATCCTCGGAGCTGAACCATAAGCCTAATTCCAAAATGACCTCGGTCAACTCATTTCAGCTTGACAACCCCCGACGCCACCACACAAACAGTAATAAACCAAGCCATTCATCTCAAAACCACCCGCTCGCTCGTCACAAGATCTCAGAATCGTGATGACGTCTCTCTGACCTTCTTCGCTATCCACAAACACTCCAAATCCTGAAGACGCGAAATCTACCGCCATACACAAGATTGCAACATGGCGCACATCCTTCTAAAGCTCGCAATCCCGGCGAGAGAGAAGACGCGGCGTAGGGGACGCAAATTTGAACCAAAAGAGGCGAAAGAGGGCTCGCTGGAAAGAGGACGAGATGGCGGATGTTCCGAGCAGGAGCGACGGGGTCGGGGGGGAGGAGTGGCGGAAACGAGCGTGGAGTGGCACCATGAGCCCCCCAGTCGTCGCAAAGTGGTGGAGGAAGGGGGACGACGACGACGAGGACGCCATAGCCAGCCAGCCAGCCAGCCCGTCGCAGTAAAAACTTGCTAAGTTCGCATTGCCACGTCGCCGCGGAAAGAAAAACTTACCTGTCTGGAATTTCTTTATTCACATTTTCCCTGTTCTCGCCTACCCCAGTACGGGTAAGCGTTCGTAGCAGCTACCAAGGAGGATGGAGAAGGGGTAATGAGCCCCCTAATTTTTTGATGTATAGACATTAAATGTCAAGGAGTAGGCTACGGAGGGCAACTTGGGGTCGCAGACCGCAAATTTGAATTCAAAATTATCAAAAACGGTCTTAGGAGGTCCCCACGGATTCTAGGGTGCCTCCTTGGTAGCTGCTGCGAACCATTGCCCCCAGTACCCCCTTCACCCACCCCATTTTGCCCACTGATCATCCCATCCCTTTAGATGTGCCCACAATTATTACTTTTGTACTTGTGACCAATATTTGCAAGGTGCTCTATTATAGAAGTCCTTTGAAGTGAGTGATAAGAGACTACTCTTCGCATATATTGATTAGTTCACACTAAGTATGGTAGGAATTCAATTAATAAAAATTAGAGATGTCAAGAGTAATGTACTTGACTAATATTAATTAGTTAAAAGCAAGCTCATTTAAAATATTAGAGTTTGTAACACTAGGTTAGTTGAAGTATATATGTAGATATACTACCCCTTGTCCGGTGGCCATCGGGATATTAGCATTACGAACGGACACTTCATTCACGTCGGCCCCTTAGAAAGGGACCGGAGTTTCTATCTATCTAGATATACTAGACTCTTCAAAAGTTAAACGACTGATTGATTTAGGGCAGAAGGTTCAAAATCCACTCAACATCAATAACCACTCCTTATGAACATTCAAGCATGAGGTATATTACGGGCACCAGTAGATGAGTGCTACCAACAAGATTAGCCAATGGGATTTTTCTTCAGAATCCCTAGAATTTTCGATTTTGAACGTTGTTGACTGTTTTTGATTATGGAGGCTTGCAGACTCTAATTATTCTGGAGACCTACTCCTTGTTATCTTAAGCATTAGCATCAAAAACTTAGGGGCTCTTCACCCCTCACCCTCCCTTGCCCCCTAGAAACGCTCACTGCACTGATCTACAGTAATCTATATATCACAACTTACAACTTCAGTGTTTTATAATGTACATTTCAAAGTGAGTGGTCTATGATACACCTATCACTTTCGCATCCAAAGTTCACGAATGACGAACATATAATAAATCATTGGTCTTTGATACACCTATTGCTTTCGCAACCGAAGTCCATGGTTGACGAATATAGAATAAATCACCGAAATTGATCTACTCTCCCATATACATTGCACATTGTTACTCAATCCACCTTAGTTACTCCTCAACTAGACGACCAATCTAAAAACTTTATCACCTACCTTAAATGATCACACTTTCATTCTTTGCACCAAGATATCACTACAAACACGTAGTTGGCTTATTCACTCATCTTCTTTCTACGATCACAAAGTAAGACAAATGTATCTTGATCTTTTTTAACCTGCTTCGATGCCTATTTTCCTTATCCTCCTTCAATTCTTTCCGCTGGGGATGCCCAGCAAAAGACACACTTCAATAAAAAGTAGTGTATTAAAGATTCATGCAAGAGAAAGGGAATATACCGGGGGCTCGTGTAACTCGCGTGACAGGGAGATCTTTACCGGGCCAGGCAAAGGGGGGGCCCGGGCCCGGGGAGATTTTTCGCCCTCCCGGAAGCCAGTTTTAGATTCTGATATATTTTCCCGCCGATGGAACGCTCCCACGTGGACAAATCCCCTTATCCACTCTTCTGCTGCCAGCTGTCACCCGCGGCTGCCCGGACCCTTCTTTTCAGATAAGCTGCCGACGCTCCCATCCCTGGGGGCACGCGTTCCCCAGCTGGTGCACGAGGAGACCCCTCTTAAAAGGGTCGTCGGTCACCAATTTTAGTCGCCTGCCCACTCGTGTCAACCTGCCTGACCGACTCGCTTTTTTATTATGAAGGCGCAAACATTCCACTCCTGGGCCACACACCTCTGCTGCACCCCCATTTTGGTGAGGGTAAGAGCACTTTATTCAATTACTGTTCCTCAAGCGTGTGGTTTAATTGAAGCCTTGCTTTATCTACTGAATTAGAAGGTTGATTTGTTATTGTACCAAAAATTTGCGTGCTAAATATTGTCCAAAGTGTGGTATGTGTTACATCTCGTTTCTAAGAGCATCTCCACCAACAAGGCCACATGCACTGAGAAAAGAGAAGCGGGCAACTGTTCATGCCAACGGCTTCCCACCAAGGACCATTTGGCGCGGCCTCAACGATCACGGCCTCCATGTATATGAGGAGGCACCGGGATTTGAGGTGGGCACTTCCGTACCTCCTTATGCAACTGTAGCCCATCCAAATCTATTGTAGCCGAAAGCTCTGGTACCGAAAGCTTCGAGATGGAGAAGAACTGTAGCCGAAAAGTCAGATCACAATTGAAGGATATTTTCAAAATCACTATAATAGTAAAATTGAGATGCGTCGCAGTTGCGGTTGGTGGGGACAGCGCCCGCCCAACCAAGCCGGGCCACTCCATTCGGCCCTCAAAATACCCCAGTTGCGGGCTTGCGGACACGCAACTGGTGGAGATGCTCTAAGAAAATGCACAAGTTGGACTTGGTTCATGAAGATATAGATAGAAAGTCCGGCTACTTTCTACAGTGTCGGCGTGAATGAAGTGTCCGTTCATAATACTAATACCCTATTGGCCATCGGACAAGAAGAAATTGGAACAATACTACTTCCCTCTCTTGAGGGTCGACACTATACTTTGCTAGTTTCTAGCTAGTTACTAGTGCCTTAAAGATACTTGACATAGTATCCCCCCAAAGAGCTTGGAGGTACACATACAACAAGATCCAAAAACCCCCCACAATAGTTGGGTGGACTATAGTGGTGAGCACCACGCCGGCATGGGGAATAGAACCCACGACTCCTCATTGGGGGCCTAAGCCTTAACCACCAAGCCAAGGCTTGTGGTGCCTTCATGAAGATTTACAGTAAGGTGGTCGATAATGGCGCAATTTTCATTGGTGATGTTACTCGTGCAAGCAATTTTCTAGCATGGGGGAAACTAGTAGAAAGCTTGGACAAGTGGAATTATCACTTTGGGACTCTTCTGTAGTGAGTTGTGAGTTTTTCAAGTTGGAGATATAGGTGATTCTAAAATGGTGCCCTTAAGTGATACTCTTTGATGTTTGGAGTGAGTACATTGTATTGATGTATGGAGAAATTGTTATGTACCTATGAGTGAAGTTTACTAGAGCTATATTGTGGGAACTGCTCCATTTTAGATCACTTTACTGTGTACAAGTCTTATTAAGTATAATAAGTATTTTTGGTAGTTGTGAACATAGATGGTAGTTGAAGGATTAGGGAAATCTGTTGTTTTAAAGAATAATAAATGAATTACGGAAACTGATTCATTGGAATTATATTTTGGTGTTTTTGGTTGTGTAACTTGTATTTGCATATATGAGCAAGATAAGCGGTTCTTTACATAAGGGATGTTATACATGGTGAGTTAAGGCTAATAAATCTCTATGTTCTAACATGATTGATGAAGCAAACCTAGAATATTCAGATGTGGTCTGAAAGTTGTAGGTTTATTGAGGTAGTTTTGGTTTAAGTTTTATGCTAGTCCACTAATATAGTTCATTCAACTATAAACTATAAAGTCCATAAACATGTGTTGTTGTTGCAAGCTTTAGGGATAAATGATATAAAAAAGCAATCTAACGCTATTGTGTTTAGAACGAATGTGAATGAACCACCCCAAAAGAATTTGATTAGTGTTGATTAACCTTGAAATATCATTGCAATCATTCTTGAATCAATGTACAGATTGAGGCCTCAAACAAGGTATCTCATAGCTTCTTATGATAACAATTATATCTTTAGAAGTGTACTACCATAAGCAATATAGTTATGTTCATTTGAACATTGTGATGTTTAAAACAAATAGTAAACCAACATGCCCTTACGGCGTTATGCCACGCCCACTTAAATACTTTGACCATGTCCCCCTTCTTTTTCTACTAAGTCCAAAATTATGTCTTTTGTAATTTCCAGTGAGTTGGGGGTCATAATTACTTGAAAATTCAATGTCTAGGGATCCTTCGGCCCAATTCGCGCAGATCACTACCTGCACCTCTACAAAAAAATCTTCTTCCTACGACACCTCATGCCCCCCAATTCCATCGGCGATTCCCAAGATTACAATGTAACTCATAAAACAAGACAAACTATATGTCGTATATAATACATGTAAATTTGTTTTCACATGGAGCAGACATTCAAAGGCAAATTTCTTCCTCAAACTTCAATATGACCCTTCTTAGACCAAATTTTTTATTTCTTTTCGTATGTCCCATTAACTTTGAAACACTATTGGTTTAAAGATACAACAAAAAACAATTGTTGACAAATGGAATATGGAAAATGAAATTATCGTACATCTTACACGAACCTACATCATTCATTAGTTTGAGTCAAATTTCCCAAATGACTCTAAGGCATTCGTCTAGTACCTCAAATTTTCAAAATCGCCAATGTCCACTCCAATCAACAACCAAAATTGAGTGGTCAATCCTTATGATTTTGCAAATTACAAACAATTTTTAAAGTCGGACAACTCAATTACATGATTATGAGAGTTGACTTTGAGATCTCAAGGTTAGATTTTTGATGTCGTTAATTTACTCATCAAATTTACTCAATTTTATTTTTGAGAGCCTTTTGAATAACTCAAAAGGACACGGGCATTTCCAAATTGGTACTTGATACACAAGGCCTTCAATTGGAACCAACATCGCTCATTCTTGTAAGGTAGGGCATCCACTTTCTTTTTGTAATGTAGGCAAACTCAACAAGTCTATAACCCTTATAGCACTTAAGAAGTTGAGCCTACAAATAAAGAGTTTCTCGAAGAGAAACATCCAAAACTATGATTAGAAAGGGGCGAAATACAATTTTGATCCAATTTTTACTATGAGAACTACCATTAAATATTGAAATTAGGATGCCCTACACCAATAAATTAACTCTCCATGGTATATAATTATTTATTAATAATGTGATTATTTTTTGAATGAGTGAACAAAGAAACATCATAGAAAAGGTAACCCATTGGGCACAACTCTTTTTCATAAGTAAAAGATTAAGAAAAAAGGAGTGCATGGGTGTGTAAGATGGTGAATCATGAGAAATGGTAACGTATTTATAAAAAAAAAAAATTAAAAAAAAAAAAAAAAAAAAAAATCATTTCAAAGATAGATAGATAGAAACTCTGGTCCTTTCTAAGGGGCTGGCGTGAATGAAGTGTCTGTTCGTAATGCTAATATCCCGATGGCCACTGGACGAGGGGACCATCATCATCATTTCAACAAGTTCCTCATGAAGTGGTCAGCAGACTTGAGAAAGTGTGGAAGTCATTGAAGAGCATTGATGATGGAATTGAGAAATTTGAACTTTTCTATATGTAGTTTCGAATCTCGCAAGGTGATGTTCTAGGTGTTTCCTAAAGCAATCAAGTTGAACTGTACATTTGAGGGTGAACTTGAAGGCTAGAAATGATTGGCCAATGACATGGCTTCTTGTCATTGACCAAGTTTCCTTCAGTGAGTGAACCCCTTACTTTCCTTGATGCCCGAAATTGGTTTTTGCAATTTTGGGCAGCCTAGATGAAGGTGTTGAACGCAATATTTTTGCTTAAGAATTTTACTGGGTGTTGCTTATACCACAAAGTATACATGGTAAAAGTTCCAAAGTCGAAATTCCAATTCTTGAGTCTTTTAGGAAAATCCATGGGTTGCGAGCCAAACGGGGCAGCTTAAAAAAGTACCATTCCATAATTTGTCTAAAACAATCTCATAACTAAATTACGACTCGATTTCCAAGTTGACTCAAGTAAAAAAAAATACCATATTTAAAAGTGCAACCTTCAAAGTTTTCAAATCCAATTTTCACAATGCCCAAAATAACTCGGGAGACAAACTTCGAATGCTACAATCTCTCAAGTGGTAAACATCCAAAGGACGATTTTTGAAACAAAAACCAAAACTAGTCTCAAGAACAAGATCTTCCAATCGAAAGTTCAAAAGAAAAGGAATTTTTTTTCAATTCACATCCTTGAGAGTGCATAAAGGTAAAAAATAGCAGTTTTGAAGTTTCAAGCTCCAAACAAACACAAAAAATACTTAAGGGTTAACCTACTCCATCAAGACAAACTAATTCCCAAAAGCACCTTAACCCCTAAAGGTCCTTGAAACAAAATTGAATGTTAAATTATCAAAAAGAACCTTCTTCTACTTCAGGTGTAAAGAAACTCAATCTAAGCATTGATTAGAAGATCCAACCGTAGGATCTTGAAGTTAGCTTGACCCTTTTCTTGAATGCCAAATTTGAACCGTTAATTTTTCTCCAATTTTGAGATTATAATGGTCAAAGTTGGCTGAATTTTCTTCCTGCGGAAATTCCAAAAAGCAATTTCTGCTTTCTTGGACCTTTAGGGGTTAATTTCACTACACAATGTACTACAAGATTTACGGTAGTACACTACAACCTTCCACAACGTTGAATGAGCACTTGAATCATCACTTTTAAAGAGCTTGTGATAGCCTACTAGCCTTGTTGCCTTTTGCTAATATCTGCTGCAGCAGGTGACCGACGGCCCTTCTCATCCCAAGAAAAAATAGGTTCCACTTTCGAGGTTCATGTATAATAGTAGGGTTTTGGCAAAATGGAAATCTTCGTTCAAAAGGAATCAAACTTTTTCTTCCTTCTTGGAAACTATGCTCGTTGACTACTACCAAAATACATTGGTTTTGGTAACCCACCATTCATGAATTATTATCTTCTGACAAAGAAAATAAAGGTTTGATCTCTGTTGCTTTGAAAGAATCTTCTTGTCCACTTCGTTCTACATGTCATTTTCTAACTTGTGTGAGCAAAAGTGCCCTATTATTATTGTTCGAGGTAAACTGAAGTGTTACTGTAGCAAGAAGGAAGTTTGAAATTGGATTTTATACATGTTACAAGTGTCACACCACCCAATACAAAATGTTAAAGATTTTACGCTCTTTATGCGCCAAAAAGAAAAAAAAGAGAATCATCCCATTCCTATTTTTCAAAAATTTCCTAGTGGAGTCTTTGGTGATCACTCACTATGGTAAACATTCAAAGGTGCAAGTATAACTCTCACAAGACCTTTTTCAAGACTCAATGCACATGCATGTAAAAACCTGTGTGTTAACCCTTAAAAATCCAAGCTTTTCCTCGAACTCCGGAACCAAAAACTGCCATGTTTCACCTTCGTTGGGAAATGGGGGAATGGAGAAACTTTTTTTCTTCTGGTTTTAGACTTTGAACTATAAGATCTTGTACCTAACTTGTATACAAAAGGACTTGTCAAAATTTCAATTGTTGGATGTTTGTTACTTGTAAGATCATAACAATCAAAGTTTGTCCAACACTTTTTTTTTTTTGTCAGTGCATGAGAGGCGTTGTCTAAATGGTGCCAAGGGCAACTTAACGATTGTTACTCCAAATATTTTCCCGTCATTTTTTTCCATGTAGGTAATCAAGTTGGGTACGCTCATGCAAAATTTCGGAGACCAATTCCACTTATTGACCTTAATGTAAATTATCTTATGAGAGAAGGTCTAAAAACAACAATATAGTGAAACAAGCACCACATATGATATATTTAGTTTGAGAACAATTTGGACGGTGAATAGGTGCATTTATGAGAATGTGAATTTTGAAAAAAAGAAAAAACCTGGAAATAATCCAAAATCTCAAATTTTGGCAATTTTTGAAAGAAAAAATTGTAAAAATACTAGAAATTGTGAAGATTGTATTTGAAAGTTTTGGAGGCTGCCTTGTAAAATTGGTAAACTTCTTGACTTTGGAAACTTTGGAATTTGAATAGTAATTTGGTAATGAATATATTTCCAAAAAAGAGTTCATTTTAAACTGCCCGTTCTGGACTTGAAACCTAAAATTTCTAGATGATGGTTATAAAATCATAATTTGGCTTTGCAAATTTTACCTCATACACATTACAGTATGGGGAGCACCGAGTAAAAATCTGAGGCAGAAATATCAATTTAACTCCTTAAAATGAGCTGCCCAAAATCTCAAAAAACCAAATCGGTTTCCTTGGATTTTTAAAGGTTACAGTCCACCGGCCAAGAGAAATCTCAAATATGATTGGTTGAAATTGAGGCTCATGAAATGTGATTGGCTGAAAATGAAATTCTTAACCAAGCGATGGCATTCTCCACCGTCCCTAAAGCCGAGAGACTTGTTTTGAAGTTGTCTCTGACATGATAATAAATGAATCATCGACTAAGTCAAAAATCTGACCGCTCCATAAATTGAATGGAACTTCTGAGAGACACTGGAATCCAAAGTAAACAACAATCAGATACCGTACTTACTTAACCCTTAAACGCCCATGGGGTCTGAAACGGGCAGCCCAAAATTGGATCACAGCATCTTTTGGACTTGGGCATCCTGAATAGTGCACTTTTTGAACTTGGGCATCATGAATGGACCAATCAATGACGAGCTTGCAACCTCCTACAAGGTTATGTACAACTCCAACCTACCTACCACAATCCTTTCAAAGCACAAAATCATTCATACAAATCGTGATTTGAATTGTGAAATTTCACTTTTTGAATGCATCAGAAGAAGGTGACCAGTTTGACATCAAAATACGAGTGAAATGTTGAGTACAGTGAGAGCTACAGGGAAGATTCTGTTGGAATCATGCCCCTCGGGCTTGCTTGGGCGTTTAAGGGTTAAGGATCAGTACACAAGGCTCTGTCAATGATCATCAACTAACTACAGTCCTGTTGAAGAAGTCAGTAAGTTAGTTTCTAGTCTTAGTCGGATTTGGGGACCTCTAGAGCTACGTTATACAGTCAGATAGAAGAGTTTCCTGTCAATGTCGATGAATGTATGATCAGAAGCAAGCATGATTTCACAAGGATCTGGCAAAATCACAATCAGGACGTGCAGATGAGCTGTTCATGAGTCTCGTCCCATCAGCATGGAAAACAAGAAGTAAACGATGATGTTCCTGCGAGTCGCATTCTTCGTAGTTTGTTGTCGGCATCAGTCTAAGGGGCAATCCACACGGGAGGGAGAGGAAGTTTCACAACTTCCTCCAATGTGGCACTTTGCCTTTAAAAAAAAATAAAAATAAAAAAATAAAAAATCCTTGATTTTCTCCTTACAATGTGGACTTTTAACCCACTTCCCTGCACTAGTGCTCGGTAGTGAAGTGGTGCATTTACTGTGCCACGTCATTGCCATGTAGATCCCAAAGCAACATCCAAAGCCAATTCCAAAGCTAGGAGGTTCTTCCATGTCATTCTTGCGACTCTCCCTACTTCCTCTCATGTGGCAACCACTTGCTAATTTGAACCAATGCTATTCATCCAACTTACTGCCTTTCCTCTCGTGTGGTTTGCCCCTAAGTATATCTCGTTGCGAGACATTATCTCCATCCCAAGCTGAAAATAGGGAGGACACAGTAAAAATCTTAAGCAGAAAGATCTATTTTAGCTCCTTCAAATGGGCTGCCCGAAATCCCGAGAAACCATTTTGGTTTTCAAGAGGTTAATCCCACACCTCTTGATATTCGTACAACACCAACACTTGCTCCTCTATCCTTACACGATGACGACTTAAATGAAGTGGAATGCTTGATGGAGGAGATTGTTGAATGGACTTCGTGCAGAAGTGAGTGAGGAAGACGAAGAGCAAGTCTCCAGGAAATTGCAATCGACGGAAGACCTTCGTGCTCAAGCTAATTTCTTGGTGTACCTCCACGATTTGACCCAAGTTAGCTCGGGCTTTTTGTGCGATTGACTCTAGTATCTTATTGAATTAGATTCATTTAGCTCAGGTTTTGCAAGTGTGAGCAGATCGCAACAAAGTGTAATGCGAAATCCACAAAGACCAAACCGAGCAGAAGGAATCGATAGTTTGCGCATTCATTAGCATCCTAATGTATCCTCGCATCCTCGCTTAGGTTTCATGATATTTTTTCTCTTTATCTATGTTCAAGATTGTTCAATTGCAGGAAAATGGGACAACGCTCTCTATCGTGAACCACCTATTGTCGTGTACTTAAGGAAAATTGAGGGAATCTTTATACTTGGAAAGAGGAATGAGTGGGTTACTATTTTTCAGGGACGAGGAATACGAAAAGACTCACTTTCCCTATTTTTATGGTTTTAAAAAAAAACACACATAATTAAATTCAATTTTTAGAAGCAGTAGCCTAAAGGCGGGCACCCTAATTATGTTTGCATGAGGTACATGCAAGGGAGGTTAGATCTTCATGAATGAAAGATCTTCTTGGGTGTACGCCTTTAGGTAGGTGCCCGCTTATAGGTGGTTTCACCATATTACCTAAAAACGAACATGTGTAGTGAAGGTTTTCAATAAAATTAGATTGAACTTAGGATCTGCCCAATTGAGAGCAACACAATTCTCCTAGAGGTCACAAATTGAATCCTCACATTTAAAGATTGAGCTTAATACTTAAACGCCCAAGCAAGCCCGAGGGGTTTTTTTCCAACAAAATATGGTCTATAGCTCTCAGTCTACTCAACTTTTCAGTTATATTTTGATGTCAAAGTGGTCACCTTCTTATAATGCATTCAAAAAGTGAAATTTTACAATTCAAATCACAATTTGTATGAGTAATTTTGTGCTTTGAAAGGATTGTGGTAGGTAGGTTGGGGTTGTATAAAACCTTGTAGGAGTTTGCAAGCTCATCATTGATTGGTCCATTCATGATGCCCAAGTCCGAAAGATGCTATGATTTAATTTTGGGGTGCCGGTTTCAGACCCCATGGGCGTTTAAGGGTTCAAGATTGCATACATCAAGATAAGCTTTTTTTAGCCAATTCTAATCATAATCCATTTATATGATAAGAAACATAAGAATTCATGAGAAAGATGTTCTCCACAGAATGATCCTTCACTAAGAGAGTGTTCATTCCTTTGTACAATACCCTCTAGATGATTTAGGAATTAAGCACTAAGGGACAATTCTCCGAACAACTTTGCACATTCCCAATGCACTTGAAAGTAATCTGATTTCAAAATCGTAAATTGTGTCGCAACCACAACAAAGACTACTACATCTTCAATACAACTGTATACATTCATCAATGAAAGGTATATAATTACAATCGATTACAAATACTTTATACACTATGCACAAATGAGTGTTACCATTCTTTACTTCAATTTGAGTGTTCATTCTAGCTTGCAAATTTGAAATGAGCTTGCAAGTTTGTTCTTCAGATACTATAGCTCATTCGTGATGAATGATGTGTATCTCCTCATCTTGTGGTGTGGAGCATTTTCGTAAAAGATTTTGAATAGCATTTATAAGTCATCCCTTAAAATCAGCAAGAATAGTAAACGTACTTGAGCTTAGTAATTAGTGCGTAAGAGATATCACTCAATTTGTCATGCACCACCCTTCTCTTCCTACTGCAGCATTGTAAAGGTGTCGGGGAGGGCTTTTACAAGCTTTGATAGAAATTCTTAAAATATCAAAACTATTTAAAAATCACTGATACAAATCAATGCTGCTTTTGTGCTCACAAGAGGCTATGTTGCTGCAAAAACTAAGACATTCCAAAGTTTCATTCTCTACAAAGGCTTTTCTTTGTATTCTGAGTTCAGTGTATTTGAAATGACTTCATACTCTTCCTTTCCAGATTGGCATATAAAACAATTTCATGAGAAATCTCATGGCCATAGTAGCAACCTCCTATGCGAAGAAGACAAGTTGATTGTTGTATTATCATTCCAAAGAAGAAATAAACGGCATCAATGGCATCGTTCCCTTCGTTTCTGAGGGGAGTCGGTGTTTTCGTTGCAAAAGAGGTGGCGGTTGCGAGGAGGGGAGCTATTATTATTGTTATTGTTGTCATTGAACCGTCGTTTGGGAGAAACGCGTTTTGGAGAACATCTCTTGGGCGAGCCTTCGTTGCTAAGCCTTCTCTGCATGCCTCCGGCTGCCTCCTCCTTTTTCTGATCCAAGGCTCTCATGGTCCACTGCATCCACAAATTCCTCTCAACATGAGTGCTTGTTTCCATGATTGCTTCTACCATGAGCCTTAAGCCCACTACTTTCAATGCTTTCAATCGAATGTTCAGATAGGCTTCCATCTTTCCCCCACTAACTGAAGCGATTCTACACATGGTGAGAATGGTTATCAAGAAACAACCCTCTTCCTCTTTGAATGATTCGAATCGAACGAAACATCACTAACACTACTTTCGTTGTCGCATGCCACTACATCTGGTATGTTGAGGGCTTCATTTGCGGTTAAAATATCTAAATATAGGTAATCTCTATGCATGCACTAGACTATGGAATTGAGGTAATTGCATCTCATTTCAATGATGTAATTCATACCTATTAATCCTATAAAGTACGTTACATTCTTGAAACAAGAATGTACCTCATGCTTCCAACTTCTATTCCAAACATATGTGCTTACGAGTGAGTTCTAGACATACAACTTGAAAAAATGAAGGTGCAAGATTGGCTTGGAATGCATTCAGATCATCGAATTCTTGGTTCAGAAAAAAAAGAGTTGAATGCTACTGATACTGAAATTTTGCGAAGGACTGAGCAAGTTTTACTTTGAGACCTTGAAGGGTCGATCTTATTCAAAGACTCTGGTTCTTTGAAAATGGAATCAACAGCTGATACACTCAAACCCAAAATTAACTTTCAATTATTGGTTATAAAATTAGCAGTCGGGTTGCAAGAGGGCACCATGTCAAGCAGGAGCTGGTACTTGAAATCCAGCAAGTTCCATCGCTCCTTCAATTCCTTCATTTCTTTCGCTTGCTCCATGAACCGGTCAAGCTCCTTTCTCTGCAAGTCATAATAAAAATATCATGTTGCTTGTTTTCAATAACTCTGCATCCTCAAAACACAACTACGAGAACATACATACCATCCTTCGTTTGTCTTTTCGAAGTTTGCAAATCTCTTGTTCAATAGAACCAGCACCTTCAGGAATCTCTGGAGCCTCGTACTCTGAAAAAGCATGCAACTCAAGCATCAAGCTCCGCACACAGCTTCGAAACTGATGTATCGTGAAATGAAGAATCAGTTGTACCTGGAGTCCAGAAACAGTCTTCAAAGGTAAGGCGGTATGAACCCAGATTCACGTGAATTGGCCCCAAATCTGCAGCAGCCTGCAAAGCTGCCTCTGACCTTGGCAACGTATTCTTCTGCCTGCATCAAAACACCGAGCAGTCAACATAATAGCTTGTCCACAAATATAGGTGTATACTATCGACTTAACGCTTTTTTGTGAAACATAAACAGTTGATTGTCCAAAAACAAATTTCGTCCTGACCTGAAGATGCCCATGGCTGTCAACTCTAAGCTACCTCGCGGAAAGTAGGGATTTCGCCAAGGAAAGAGAAAGGTACCAACGATATGGAGTCGGATGTTTGAAAGCGAGAGATCATGAGTAAGAGGTGAAGAACCAGTTGATGAAGAGGAAGGGGAAGAATAAAGCTGGCAATAATAACTAACCCAGCATGCCACACAATTCGCTCAATTCAACGTAACCCAACGGAATCAGCCGGTTCTTCAGTTCATAACTGCAACTGTTGATGTCGTAACTGGGCAGTTTCAGACCCAATATCAACACGAAGCCATTAACTGAAAGCCAGGAATAAGTTGTAACGGTTTATAGCAAAGAGGCCTGGAATTTTTGTCATGAAAGAAGACAAGCAGTTGCCGAAGCTGGTTTCCTGAGACCCCCACGACATTCGGCTGGTAATACACACGAAGGGTCTCGCCACATGAAATAAGTCATTGAACATTCTATTAGCTGTTGAAAATGTGTACAAATGAAGCTCTAAATCAGGCACTGGTGACCGTCTTGTCCACCTCTTTAGGGGCGATACCACTAATTGCAAACTACTCTATAATCCTCAAGCTATCAAAGAAAGTAGAAAAATATCAACATGGGGGGCCTCTATCAATATTTTACATGGTTTGCCGATGCTAGAAAATGGCTGCCTCTATGATGATTCAATACTACTCTTCAGCCGAGACTAAGCATTTTTCCACAAGGTCAACGAGATTCGGATTCTCAAATGCAGCTGCCACTCTTTCCTTGTCATTCAACTGCTTGTTAACTGCAGCACCGTGAGAGATAATTAGTTACTCACATACCCTACTTTACTACAATAAAACGAAACCCTTGCTTTTCAGAGTTCACTTACTTGCGGCTTCAGTAGAATGAGAACCCGGAGCGAGAAAGATATCCACCTGCGACGAACATGAAATGTGCGTCAAAATCAGTGATTCTACACTCAACAGAACATTGCGCTATACATGCAAAACGTTCACCTTAAAACGTGACGGAAGAGATCGCAAAAGCTTCAACCGCAAGGAAAGGCCGATGATAGTTGCCATACTGCAGTGTTGCACCGTGGGAGTGAAAGTAATCCTGCCACCAAAGGAATGAATGCCTCAAGTCAAACCCTTGGTATCCAGATTCGCTTTCAGGGATTGTAATCGATTACGCTCATCACAGAAGCATCGAAACCCTACTCTCCTCCGACCTAGAAAGGAGTGGACAATTGAACAATTAGGGTTGAGAGCTCACTTACTTCACATAGCTCTTCGAATCATCCACAAAGATGGAGTCCTCCGTGACCACGTTCAGCTGTTCCAGTGAGTATGGGTGCTCGGGATCGGTAATATCTCTTACATGATGTGCAGATGCAAGTCAAGGATACCACACAGGCATCATCGTAACCTAAAAATTGAAATGATCGAGCAATTGGAAAAAGTGGAGATTGCGAGACGAGTGGAGAGGATATCGAAGATTTCGAGCTGGTCAATGGCGTCGGGTGTGGAGTCGTCGTAGTTGTCCTCGCGCTTCGAGGTGCGCTCCTTCCGTTCGTGGACAACGGGGTTGGCGTTGATCAAGGGTGCCATCTTGTCTACTGCTGCGAAACCTCTCAAAACTCTCGCCTCCACGAACACAACCCACTTTAAATTTTGATGCAAAACTCCTCAGTCGCGCTCGCAATTGAAAAAACCCACGATTCCTCACCGCCACCCGGATTCGTCACCGCTATCGCAGCCAAGCTCTCAGACCTCCTTCACTCTTGAGTAGTTGGAGCATTCGACCAAGTGTGGCAATTGTATATCATGACTTGACCCCTAATTGCCAAAGCTCAAAATGGGTTTTTTACAATTTTGGGCAGCCTAGATGAATGTGTTAACCCCTAACTTTCCTTGGTGTTTTTTGGGAGCTTGAAACTGCAATTATCTATTTCTATGCACTCCCGGGGGTGTGAACTTTTTTTTTTTTTTTTTTTTTTTTTTTTTTTTTTTTTTTTTTTTTAACTTCTTGTGTACATGTAAAACTTAAGGTTGGAAGTTTGAAATAAGAAAAATTGTTTGGATCACACTCCTCGGAGTGCATTGAGGTAGAGAATAGCATTTTTGAGGTTTGAAAGTCCCATAAACGCACACAAACGTTTAGGGGTTTAAAATAGGTGCTTATAATCCTAATTTGCAATGCCTAATGGAAAATGGAATCTTCTTATAACCCTTATGAGAAAATAAAAATGATTTGGTGAGTCTTTTTTATTTTCAATTTATAAAACTTCATTTGGTGTTGTGTTGTTTTGATTCTACAAGGGCCCATATACTAGTACGACAACATATTTTTATAAGCAGTATTTTGAGGACACATGTTGAGATTTTGAGCCAACCAGATTTTAGTATTGGTAAACAATGAACAACATACTACTTTAACTATCCACCATTGAAACTTTTTTCCTAGAAGGGCACAAAGGGTGTGAGGGTCACGAGTAATTTCTTTAGTCGATCTTTAATATTCACAATCAAATGGCACCACAAGCCTTAGCTTGGTGGTTAGGGCTTAGGCCCCCAATGAGGAGGTCGTGGGTTCTATTCCCCATGTCGGCATGGTGCTCACCACTATAGTCCACCCAACTATTGTCCTTGGACCTTGTTGTATGGGTACCTCAAAGCCCTTTGGGGGGATACTATGTCAAGTATCTTCAAGGCACTAGTAACTAGGCTAGAAACTAGCATAGTTATAGTGTCCACCCTCGAGAGGGGGAAGTAGTATTGTTCCAATTTCCCCTTGTCTGGTGGCCATCGGGATATTAGCATTACGATCGGACACTTCATTCACGCCGGCCCTTTAGGAAGGACCGGAGTTTCTATCATTATCTTCACAATAAAAAAAAGGTTATCTACTAAGTACAATGGTGTGCTTGTTGAATATAGATGGTTGTCACAAATGATCTTGTTTTAGTTGGAAACTTAAGAGAGTACAATAACAATCAAATATAGGGTCCCTCCAAGTCACAAACTTGCTCATATCATTTTCATATTGTCTATTCTATTTATGAAATGTTGAGTTCTTCATTACCTTGATTTGTTGTAAGCTTCACAAATGAATTTGTAAACATTCAATGCTTTGACGATCGTAGGTAACTATATTATGCATTGTTTCCTTTTTGTAAGACTTGTTTTTGACTTTGTCAAGGAAGGAAGGAAGAACACTAGACCCGTGAGGGTTGGCGTGAATAAAGTGTCCGTTCGACATACCCTTGATGATATGCCCACAAGACATAACAACAGTGGTATAGGGCTACTAACCCCTCTGAGGGTGGATGCTACATGAAGAAAAGACCCTGAACTAGTGAGCTACGGTTGTTTGGGATGTATCATATTTATATAAAAAAAGAGGTTTGGTTTTGTTGATCGTCACATTGTTGACATACCACGTTGTTTGAAAGAGATATGGATGTGTAGTATCGGTGGTCCGGGTTCGATTTGTGTTGAACTCGTTTGAGCATCGTTATAATCATCTGGCGCTATAGAGCTAGTGGGCAGGAAATTCCAACAGCTTGGGCCCCCTGTGTTGTGACAAGTTACTATTATTATATATTTTCTTTTTTGAAAAAAAACAATTATTTTTATTTATTTATAGATTTATGGTGGCTGTATATCTGTTGGTAGTGGTTCTCCACTTTCTATTTTTCTCTTGTGTAATATTATAGACATGGCATGATGTATAGCTATTGTGTTTATTTCTCTTAATGTATTTTTTAGAATTTTTTTTGGTATTTTGAGTTTGGTTTTTAGGATTTTCATAGAAGGGATGTATGTGGATGCTCTTGCACCTGATGTTATTACTATTAGTGGTTCAACTATCCATCCTTTGTTAATAATATTGTTGATGAGAGGTTGGTATTTTTGCATTTTTCTCTCAATCGTATCTCGTGAGAATCTGTCATTACAATATGTAAATTTTGATTGGTAGGGTAATCCTGCTATGCATAGTAGGTCTGGGTTTAGTTGTGCATTACATTGGCATCTTTGTTGTATACATGTGCATGGTAATAGCCATGGTGGGAGTGTATTTTCTAGTGGTTTATCATTACTTTGACTTTGTCACATATTGTAATGCTCAAGGTCAACTGCCAAATTTTTTTGGGTGCTTGTTTTCCATCAAATGCATGAATCTCCCCCTTTAAGTGATCATTTTTTTTCAATATTTTATTAAAAATTTCAAGCTAGAAATTTGCGCAATTACATATTCTCAAATCATCTCATAACAAATTCATAATTTCATACATAAACTTGCTCATATTAGAGGAAAGTTGAACCTTCCTACCCTCCATGCCTTTTGGGGGTTGAATCTTATTCTTAAATTCCTAAAATTCAAATAAGAAGTCTCATAATAGTTATTGTTCAAACCTATCACATCACTTTAAGAATGTTAGGTCACCACTTAAAATCAAACTTTCAAAATCACATGAATACATGGATGTGATACTCGGACTGTTCTAGAGAGGATGTGATATTAGAGAAGTATCAAGCCACCTCTTCACTGTCACATTCGTCGACTCCTTCGGAGCATCTTCGAATGTGCGTTAGGGTTGCAGACCGACCACGACGATCGAGGTTTTGGATCGCTCTTTATCATCTCTCTCAACCCGATCTGTATTTATGTCCGTATCATCTTACAATAGTACTTCACCTCGATCCTTCTGTGTTTTTAAGATATCTTTTTTAAAGCACAATTGCGCTCAAGGCGGGCAACTTTGCAGTCTTTTTGCTCAGTTGGTGATCAAGTACTTTCGGGCTCGCGAATTTGTAAGTTACAGCTGAGCGATGGCGATCGGTTGCGAAATTCGAGGTTGAGATGAGAGGAAGCTAGCATTTCTGGAGAATTTTGTCAGGAATCAGTGAGAATGGATCGAAGGGGCAGTGGTGACGCTGGAGGCTCTTCGTTGCAAGTGCGAAGCGCCTGGAGTGCTCCTCTCCACCAGACGGGCAAGATGGCGGTGAAGCGCCCTGCGTTGTCGTTCAATTCGCAAGTGCAGCAAAATCCACCTTGCAGCTCCAGTGAGGACGATTCGGACGGGGATACAGGGCACAATGTGGATGCCCTGGAGTCTTCGATCATGGCCGATTATCCAATCACCGAAGACACGGATGATACAGGTTGGAATTGGTGAAGTTCTTCGAGAATTCTGTTTTTGGAGCGGGGGTTTAGGGTTTTAAGTAGAGCGGGTTTTTGTTTGCAGGTGTGGCGAAGATCCGGTCGTTGTTATTAGCGCGCCAAAGTGGCGCAACGTCCTGCTTGATCTGCCTGGAGCGCGTGCGAGCTACCGATCCCGTGTGGGACTGCAAATCTGGTTGTCATCAGATCTTTCACCTTATTTGTATACAATCCTGGGCTCGTCAAGCAATCGGTGCTGCTGCCATTCGTTCCCTTGGCCCTCTTTCGGGTCAGCATTTTCCAGCTGCTCAAGCTGAGGCTGAAGAAAAAGCTTGTTGGCACTGCCCGAAGTGCAGGTCCTGCTCGAAAAGCCCTGCTAGCACAGTTATCTTCATTTTTCACAGTATGATCGATCGAATCGGTCGATTTCTTCGTATTGTAAGAGTTGGATTGTATCATTATCTTCCTTCAAGTGTCAGTTCCTCATATTGTGCTGGATTTTTTCAAATTTTTATTGCAGGACTGATTACCAGAAGACTGAGCTTCCAAGAGAGTACAGATGCTTTTGTGGGAAGCAAGACAATCCTGTACACGACCCTTGGTTGGCACCTCACACTTGCGGAGAAAAATGTGGGCGAGCTTTGCCCGGAGACTGTGGTCACGAGTGTGTGTTGTTATGCCATCCCGGACCATGCCCAACGTGTCCTCAACTACTGAAGTTTCGGTACGTCAAATCTTGAAACGCCATGCATTTCTCCTCATTTCACCAATAAAATGAGTCGAATTGAAAGTGTTTACCATTCCTTTGACGATGACGATTCCCTTGCCATTCCTACCACCAAAAACTGAAACCGCAACTCATATGTAGTTTCTCGACCTTGAAGAACGTGATTTACCTACAAACTCTTGTTTTTCTCAATGCCATGTGACTGTTTGAATTCTATATGAATGGCCTGAAGCTGTACATTGCATTTCTCATGTCTCTACTTTTTGATGCTTCTCTTTTCCACGCACCATTAGTCGGTTCTGAATGTAAGCCGTGGCGCTGAAGACGCACAATCGTGTTTTTGGCTTGCATAAGATCGTAGTAATAACTGACCGGAGAATGGCTTGCAGGTGCTTTTGTGGATCAGCGACGGAGATGCGGCGATGTGGACACCGCAAGTTCTCATGTGGAAGGGAGTGTAAGAGGATTCTTAGTTGTGGTAAACATAAGTGCGAGAACGCATGCCATGAAGGAGATTGCCCTCCTTGTAGTAAAACAGCCATCCACAAATGTCAATGTGGACAGACGAGTGCACTTCGAGCCTGTGCTGAGTCCAACTTCCGGTGTGACTCTCCCTGCGGTCGTCAGTTGTCGTGTTTGAAGCATTGGTGTCAGAAGGGCTGTCATTCGGGACCATGTGGAGATTGCTCACTAACTGGAAAGAGGAGCTGTCCCTGTGGAAAAGTTGAGCATAGAGGAATTCCTTGTGATATGGTCGTTCCTACGTGCGGCTCAACATGTGAAAAAGTCTTGCCGTGTGAAATTCATCGCTGCTCAGAGCGCTGCCATTATGGTCCCTGTAAAGAAGTTTGTCGTGTAGTCCTCACCAAATCTTGTCGGTGTGGAAGCCTGAAGAAAGAGGTTAGTTCGTACTTTTCTTCTATTACACACCTACATTTATAACGAAGCTGCTAATTGTTGTAGGGTGAACTAACTGCGAGTGTAAATTCACAGGTTCCTTGCCATCAAGAGCTGCTATGTGAAAGGAAATGTCAGCGTATAAGGGATTGTGGCCGGCATGCATGCAAACGTCGTTGCTGTGACGGGGATTGCCCACTTTGCTCAGAGGTTTGATTCTTATGGTGCTTTTGTTTCGTTGTCATTTATATTGAGTCTCCCTTTCTAGCCAGTATGTCCTTGACTTGTAGTTCGCATTCAAAGTACAATGGATTTTGTAGGTTTGCGGTCGGCGATTGAAGTGCGGGAACCACAAATGCCCAGCTCCTTGTCACAGGTATATCAGATGGCAGTTTATTTTGACATTCATTATTCTCGAGGAACTATGATGAGCTGAAGTCTACTGCTTATTGCCAAGCCTTAAGCTTAGTATTTGGTTGTGAGAATGTGATTGGTATGATTACAAGAATATTCACTTTTTGGGACTGGTGATTTGTTGCGTATTTCTGCATCCAACAAATTAGTCCCGGTCACCAAGTTGTCGTGCACACTGTCATTTATGCGACAGATTATAACATGATGTCATTTTATGGTTGCCAGAGGACTTTGTTCTCCTTGCCCTGTGAATGTGCAAATCACATGCGCTTGTGGAGAAACTGCTATTCAGGTACTGTCATAGATTTATGTCATAGCTTCAGCTCATTCAAGGGAATAGTGTATAGGTTGTTTACTTCTCAAGCAGAGTTAATGTAGCTCTAAACTTAGGTTTGTAATGTAAAGCGATTGTAATATGGTTATACTCATGGACTGCGATTAATGCTTGGAGTTTCATGTCAGAGCTTTACTATGAAGCAACGAAATCACTGGTTTCCTTATTGACTATTTGTGTACTGTCCAGGTGCCGTGTGGAACAGAAAGAACTCAGCGACCTCCTCGTTGCTCAAAGCTCTGTGCGATACCTCCCAAGTGCAGTCATGGGTCCAATTGCAAGGTACATCATCTCACACTCCAAAGCAGGGATGCAGTCATATTAGAGCATATGAACAAAGACGTAAGTTCTAGCGAAAAACTCGATGCATGTCCAGAGATTTATATGAGGCTTCATCATCATAATTATATCTGCCTCGTGTGCCTGTTTCGTGTTTTTCTGCATTTTCCGGGGTCAACAGATCACTTCCGACTGCCATTAACAACATGATTATGAATGCAGCCTCACAGATGTCACTATGGAGCATGCCCAGAATGTCAACTGCCTTGCCTGACCCCATTACCATGTGGTCACAGCTGCAAAGAAAGGTTCGTGCTGTTCATTGGCTCACCCTTAATGTAGCCATTTCCATCTCATAATATACAGAATCTACTTTTTCAACATGTTTTTTTGTATGTTTATTATTCTTATAGAATACTTGGGCCGATTGTTGGCTAATGGTTTTCTTGAAAGTACTTCATGCGAATGAATAATCCTTGATTGGTGCAGTTAAAATCTGTCGAAAGTAACATCCGTATCAAAGTAACATAGTTTGTTCTTGAGTACATCATAGGAATATTTTTCTGAAGATCTTAGTTGAAATCTTATCTGAATGTTTCAACGAACTTTGATGTAGAATTGAATAATTCATATCATGTAGGAATCAGTATTTTCATCATTCTGATCTTCTTGAAGATATGGAAGCAGTTTAAGCCTTAGGGCATCAATTATTAATAGGCCACCCTCAAACATTTTTTTTCACTGATTTTCAGCTGTCACGGACCTAAGCCCTCTCCCAATCCTGAGTACACTTACAAGACGAAAAAGAAGAGGGTAGTGCATGACAAACCAACAAACACTGGTGAACCTTGCCCGCCTTGCTCTGAACGTATAGTTAAGAATTGTCTTGGTAAACACCAAGGCAGTGAGCGCACGGTATGTGCTAATTGCTCTGCTCCTAGTTTTCCATTTTTTTCAGGAACTAGCACTTGGCAATGCATATTCATTATGAGATGACTGGGATATGGTGGTCTTGTTCCCCAATTCTAGAGATAGGTTTTGCAGCACTCATGTTATCGTGTACACAACTTTGCATTCCTTCAGATATCTAACATCGACCTGGTTTTTTTGCAGATGGTATGTTCACAGAGCTCTGAGTTTCGGTGCAGCAAGGATTGTGGCAACCCTCTAGCGTGTGGAAACCACTTTTGTAGAAACACGTGCCATTTCGTCACAATTCCACGTCTAGTTGCCGGGGAAGAAGTTTTTCAGCTCGATAAACTGCCCATTCCTGCCGGATTAGAATTAGCAGAGCCAACCGAGGCGCCTGAGGGAGTTTGGGGCAAATATGGAGCCTCCTTACCTCACGATAATTGTACTAGTAATGGCTCGGCAGAAGGCACTTCAAACCAACCTGATAACGTCAAAACAAGCCAACCCGATAAAATAAAAGTTATCGACAGTTGTGAACAGTGTCGCATACCCTGCCAAAAGGTTTGTTGTATGCCTATTTCTTCATTATGGAATTTTAAGACTGGACCTATGGTTGCTGTTTCTGGATGGTGCTGTTCTATTTTGTGATATGTTGGATGTATGTCTGCAGAAGCGAGTTCTTCCCTGTCCACATCCATGTACGCAACGATGTCACATCGGGAGCTGCAAACCATGTAAAGCCACCCTGAAGCGTGCATGCCACTGTGAGGCCTTGGTCAAATCGTTTGAATGCACTGCCTTCAACTCTGTAAATAAAGAAGCCAGGGCAAAGCTACTGAGTTGTGGAGGCCCTTGTCACAGGTACTTCCATCATTCTTCTTTATCATTTCTCTGTGACTTTGTCATAGGTGTTTTATCCGATGATCTATTTGTCACAGGTGCTTCCATCATTCTTCTTTATCATTTCTCTGTGACTTTGTCACAGGTGTTTTATCTGAGAATCTATAACTTGTTGCTGGGTAGTGTTGCATATATTAAGACCTGGCTAAACTATCATGTCCGCCATTACTAGTCTCTTTCTACTCCTGAGTGTTTAAGCCGATATAAGGATCTTCATATTGAAATTTAATAAAGTCAACTATAGATCTTTCACTTCATACTTCTTTATCTTCAGAGAAATGTAGGTACATTTGGTACGAACTTTTTAGCTTTGAAACAGGTATCTTTGACACTTTGGAGGTTGCTGAAAAGAAGACTTGAGATGACCTCTATCTTTCTACGTTTGACTCCATTGATTCGGCTGTTTGAACTGAGTTGCTGTGGTTTCTCTCAGGAAACTTCCAAATTGTTCGCATCTATGCTCTGATATATGTCATCCAGGCGTTTGTCCTACGGCCGCTGACAGCTGCCGCAAGAAGGTACGTTCTGAAACTTACCTGCACACAAAGTTCATCATGTCAGTTTCACCCTGCCTTGTAACATGGGCTTACTCAGAAAATTGCAGTTTCAGACGTCGGTACTATGCCGTATTGTTTGCACCCATTACTCAGTTGCAAAATAGGAGTCGCTTGTGTCAAATTTTTGAGTTACCTGTTTTTTTTATGGCAGGTGACCGTGCGGTGTGCGTGCCAACGTCTCAAGAAAGAGTGGCTTTGTTGTGATGCACAAGCTGCCCAGCCAAAAGCTACTCAGAAGAGTGCAGTATCTGGTCTGGGAATCTTACCTTGTGATAAAGAGTGTATACGATTAGCTAGTGAACAGAGGGCTAAGGAGGAAAGCGAAGAGCTCCGACATCGCAAGTCCAAAGAACCTGAGGTATGCCTAAATTCATCAGATATGACCCCGGTAACAACAGTCGAAGTATTTTGTGGGCCCATCAAAGTCTAGTTTGCGACATTGTAATCACGTCCTTGTAGTGACAAATTCGCCCTGATTATGTTGTGACAGACGAGTACGGCACCGGTCAAGACTTCGAAGAAACGGAGAGGTCGTCATTATGAGGAGGACACGAAGGTTTCACGCTTTCAGGTGATTCTTCTTTATGTGCAACGAAGTTTTTGTCAATTGGGTACCTTGCTACAATGTGGAAGCAAACGGGATTCCTGATTGCTGTTTTTGGTTTCATGTCCCAGGAGACCGCTGCTGCAGCAGGGCGTTGGATATTGATACTCTTGTTGGTAGTTGCTGTTCTTGTGGTGCTTGTTTATGGCTACAAGGGCTTGTTGGTATTGTCGCGTTGGATGGATGAACGTGATGCTACCAGACCTCGTAGACATATGCCCGGAAGCTACTGAAATTCAAAAGCTGGGTGGTTTTCGACGAGATCAGGGTCATGGATTTCAAATGTCTGGAAACGTTGTCGTCAAGGTCCTTGTAGGTGCTGGAGTTCATGCGTCGTGTTATCCTCGTGATTATGCCAGGCTAGGGTGATGGTGATGCCCTCCCGATCGGTGAGCGATGATTATGCTCTTTGTGGTAATGGCGAGCATAATTATCGGCTCATCACAGGAGCCATGGCTGTGACCACAAGGACGGGCACCACCACCATCAGAGCCCGAAGCTTCACGTTCTTACAGTCACATGGAGCATCTTTGTAGCAGCCACTGCTGCCGCCACCACCGCAAGGACGTAAGTTCGAATCATCACTGCCACCACGGCTCAAGCTTGGGACACCATAGCCACCACTCGCACTCGCACCGGTAGCTACCACCACAGCAGCTCGGACACCGCACGCACTTTGAATGCTAACACTCATACAGTACTTGCCATCCCAGCCATCACAGGAGCCACCGCAATATCGGAAAGTCTTGTGAATAGATAGAATCAAGTGTCTTCACCCAAAACCATCCCCAACACAATGTTTGGAAAGCACAAGCTTGTTCATTTGTCCCCTCTATTCAAATTTTATATATTAGGTCCCTTACTTCCACTCATTTGTAGTATATCAACTTTTGATATTATTTTCTATTTGGCGTTACTTTTAATAAAATTAAATTATTCACAAATCAGCTCTATAATGACAAAAGAGTAACTTCAAAAACTAATGTATGAAAGAAATGGTAAATGATTTTACTTTGTGGAATTTTGCCAACTTTCAACGTGCCTTCCAAACATTGTGTTGGGGATGGTTTTGGGTGAAGACACACTTATTTTACCACAAATTGTACTATGAGCTCTAATGCAATACCATAAAGTGAGACCCTAATTATAGTTTATTGAAAGAGACTACGCACTTTATGTCAAGGAAACAAAGTTGCACTATAAGACAATTATGCTCTCTTTTATCCACTGCTTATTCTTATCAACTCACTAATGACAAAAAGCTGGAAAGAAGAATTGAGTATCAACAAAGTTTACTTCACATCTAGAGTGCTTAAACTCATGTTTTAAGTCACCCATAAACAAGTAATGAAACTAGTGTCTGGTTGCAGGATTGTCTTGAGGAAAATTGAAACTTCAGATATTACGAATCACTAGTTTGAGTTTTCGAAATAAGAAATCTGCAAGAGTGTAAAAATACTGATAGCCATTTTCTGTAAAATTCTATGGATATCTTCCAAATCATTTTGGGTATATCTTTGGTCAATTATAACATTTCAATCTTAAAAAAACATTTCAAGGATTTGGCTAAATGTCCTCAAAAGAAGGCACCATAAGCCTTGGCTTGGTGGTTGGGGCTCATGGCCCCCATTGAGGAGGTCGTGGGTTCCATTCCCCATGCCGGCGTGGTGCTCACCACTATAGTCCACCCAACTATTGTGGGGGTCCTTGGACCTTGTGTACCTCAAAGTCCTTTGGGGGGATACTATGTCAAGTATCCTCAAGGCACTAGTAATTAGGCTAGAAACTAACGTAGTTATAGTGTCCACCCTCGAGAGGGGGAAGTAGTATTGTTCCAATTTCCCCTTGTCCGGTGGCCATCGGGTTATTAGCATTACGAACGGACACTTCATTCACGCCGGCCCCTTAGAAAGGGACTGGAGTTTCTATCTATCTATCTATCTCCTCAAAAGATCCTTTACTAAAATATTCCCAAGCAAATCTCACGTAGCCATTTGGCTAGAATCTGCGCAAAACAAAAGCCCTGTTAGGGATTCCCATTCTCCTTCATCCTGTAAGGATTCTGACACATAAACAACAAAGCTTCAACATGTGGACTAACCAAGAGGATTCCTAGGGCTGCATCAAAGGATGCAATCCTGAAAAGAATGTTGCAAAATATGCTGGATGAGCACCAGAACTCTGGAGCTGATAAGCACTACACCTCCTTCCGATTCCCACCAGGTTCCCTCCAACGAACGATTTTCACCCACATTCATCCATGTCGTCTCAGCTCCCCTTACACACCCTGCCTCCCTCCACCTTCCAAATCCTGGCACAAATTGCCGCACCGCAGGGAGAAATCTCACCGGTTGGTGGCACTTCACCTTCCCGACAGCTCGTGCCCAACGGAGACCGTCTTTTATCTCACCCCATTTGGCTCTGTAGTGAGAAAGAACCACTCGCGATGGTGTAATCCCTGGACTCTCTGAGTGAATTCTGTTTCCGGGAGGTTGTGGGGTTGTAGAGTTGTGGCAATGGGTGTTCTCTGCTCCGCATCGCAAGTGGCAGCGCTCACTAGTCTTGCAACTGCGCCTTCCAAGATCATTGTGCCCGCGGCTACTGCTGCGTTTCCGAGGTCGGTGAAGGTCTGCAAGGGAGGGCTTAGCGAGGGTTTAGCAATTCACAGGAGACGAGTTGCTGTGCCTGCCACTACTGAGTCCTCGGAGGTTGTTAATCAATCACAGGAAGAGAACGACGAGGAGATGTACTCGTGTGAGACGTTGTGTACTACGACATGGGGCCTGTGCGACACCGTGATCGGGGTCTTGGGTGGTGGGCAGCTGGGCCGGATGCTGTGCCAAGCTGCGTCGCCCATGGGCATCCGCGTCTCCGTGCTCGACCCGTTACCCGATTGTCCTGCAGGTAAAATCGCCTTTCACCACCAGGTTGGCAGCTTCAAAGATATGCAAGCAGTTCGCGAATTCGCCAAAGGTTGTGGCGCATTGACGGTCGAGATCGAGCACGTCGACGTCGAGACTCTGGAAGCGCTCGCTCGGGAGAATGTGGACATCGAGCCCAAGCCATTCACCATCCGCATCATTCAGGTCCGGCTCTTAACCCTAAAATGAGTGTTGCTGCACTCAAGAATGGTGAATAGAATGTCAAATTCTGTTGTTGTTGTTGGTGCAGGATAAGTACATACAGAAGATGCACTTCAAGCAAAATGGAGTCTCCCTGCCGGAGTTCATGAAGGTTGACAGCGTGGAGGACGCCGAGGAGGCAGGGAAGCAATTCGGCTACCCGTTGATGCTCAAAAGCCGCCGGGACGCCTACGACGGGCGAGGAAACGCCGTGGCGCAATCCAAAGATGCGCTCTCGCTGGCAATATCGTCTCTAGGCGGTGTGGAGCGCGGCCTGTACGCAGAGAAATGGGCGCCCTTCGTTAAGGAGCTCGCCGTCATGGTAGCCAGAGGCCGCAATGGCTGCATTCGCTCGTTCCCCGTCGTGGAAACCACACACGTCTCGAACATCTGCCACACCGTTGAAGCGCCCGCACAGATCCCCGCCAAGGTCGCCGAACTCGCAATGCAAGTCGCGGAGCGCGCCGTAGGCTCCCTCACTGGCGCTGGCATGTTCGGCGTTGAGCTCTTCCTGCTTGAAGATGGCAACGTCCTGCTCAACGAAGTCGCACCTCGGCCGCATAACAGCGGCCATTACACTATCGAAGCTTGCTTCGTGTCCCAGTATGAGCAGCACCTGCGGTGTGTGCTTGGCCTCCCGCTTGGCAACCCCGCCATGAAGGTCCCTGCCTCGCTCATGTACAACGTCCTAGGTAAGCACCACTGCATTTACAAATTTCAACTCGAACTTCCCTGATCTAGCTCTAATCCTTTTTTTGAATGTGGCCAGGTGAGGCGGATGGGGAGGAAGGATTCTCAATAGCCCATCAGACGATGCGGAGGGCGATGTCGGTGCCGGGTGCGTCAGTGCACTGGTACGAGAAGCCAGAGATTCGGAAGCAGCGGAAGATGGGGCACATAACGGTGGTAGGACCAACGATGGAGATAGTGCGACAAAGGATGAAATGGATCACCAACACGAAGGGGATTCAGGACTATCCTAAAGAGAATCCGGGTGTGGTGGCCGAGAGCCCGCTGGGTCCACCGGTGGGGATCATCATGGGCTCAGACTCGGACCTGCCAGTGATGGCGCTCGCAGCGGAGGTTCTGGACTCGTTCGGTGTGCAGTACGAGCTGACAGTGGTGTCGGCGCACAGGACTCCAGAGAGGATGGTATCGTACGCGCAGAGTGCGCACAAGCGGGGCGTGAAAGTGATCATCGCCGGCGCGGGCGGCGCGGCTCACTTGCCGGGGATGGTGGCCTCCTTGACCCCACTGCCTGTGATCGGAGTGCCGGTGAAAGGAAGCCACACTGATGGCATGGACTCGTTGCTGTCGATAGTGCAGATGCCGCGCGGCATTCCCGTGGCAACTGTTGCCATTCAGAATGCGACCAATGCAGGGCTACTGGCGGTGCGGATGCTGGGCGTGGAGGCCCCAGAGCTGGTGGAGAAGATGAGTGAGTACCAGCACTCCCTCAAGGAGATGGTGCTGGAGAAAGCAGAGAGGCTCGAGACTGTTGGCTGGCAAGAGTATCTCAAGAAGTGAGCTCTCTCGCTTTCATTCATGTCTTCTGCTAAAAGTGAGGATTCCGGCCCAATCACGAATGGCTTTATGACCCTCCTCCTTCGTCCTTTTCCTCGCAACGGAGATGCACCGCCTGCATAGAACCAGAAACTGGTTTGCCGACGCTTCCAGGACGTGTACTTCGATGGTGGCAATGAGGAAGGTGATGGTGGCAATGAGGAAGGTGATGATGGCTATGGCAATTTGTAGGTAGTCGTAGTGGCTACATTCTGGAGCTATTCTTATGAGCTCTACATTTTACAAACAGTTAAAACTCAACCAATTTGAAGTCTCGCCAGGCTTTGCTTATTGCATTCCGTTTCCTGGTCGAAGAACTAAATATAAAAGAAGCACAAATGTTCGAGCATTTGGTGCTTGAGTTGTCATATAAGTTGTTTGGTGTTTGTGTTTGAGGGATCGTTTGATGTTGTAGTATAAAGTTGAGGTGTTTGGAGAGTAGAGATCAGTACACTTACGAACTGTGCACAACTCAGCTCCCGCACCCCCCCTCAGCGGTGCCCATCCAGCACAATTGAGCGACATTGTTTCACTCCATTCAGAAATCGCACCATTCTGATTATGAAAGTATTATCATGAGTTACCAATTTACGAAGCCGATTGTAAAGAGGAGGAAGCCAAATGAAAGAAGTTGGCAGAATCTCACAAGGATACACATTAACGAACGAAGTGCATTAATCCATCTCCATATGTAGAAAAGAAAAAGTGAAGAATTTACAATTGGCCCAGTGTGACCAAGGATAAGGGAGCTGATAAACTCTGTACATCGTCGTCTCGATGAACGAAAATCGATTTGATCATCCCTCATTCATCCAGACTCCACTTTGCTTCCTCCGACTCGGAAACCAACGTCAACGCCCCGCCCGTCCGCCCGAAACGAGATCCTCCCACGAATTGCGCCAGGCACGAGGACCTCGCTTTTCAATACGCGATTCACAAGTTGCAGTCACGCAACCGATCGTAGAAAGTTTCAGAAAATTCACCTTGAATGCGAACTATTCTGGAAAGCCAGGCCATGCCTGCCGTGACATTTTGATTGCGCGGGGGGGTGGTATGAATCTTTTTCGCAGGGCGGTATGAATCCTTTAGTTCCAGATCCGTAGCTGGATTTCGCGACTTCGAGTATTCGCCATTTGCGAGTGGAGTAGGAAAATTATACGTGCGCTTGGGCTTTATCATGATCTTTGAGAATCTCTTGAAACCCTAGCAATATGCCTCCCACCACCATCGAAATTGAGTGCACGGGCTACTGCAGGTGAGCAAAATTTTTTGATCACGCTCTGAATTTCGTGATCTAGGGTTTTATGCTAAATTTGTTCTGTGCAGATGCGGGTATTGCTGCAATTGGGAATGGGGACTCCGACTGCCAGGCCCGTATTACCTCGCCTTCTCGCCCTCGTTGATGCCTGTGCGATTTCGGAATCGGAGGCTGGGCAATAGGGAGCATCAGGGACTGCCGTATGTCTGCAAGTAAGTCCATCGTTTCTGTGACTCCTTCCATTCAACCTGGATGCACATGATCCGAATCCGGTGGTACTGTGATCAGGTTCTGGACAGCAACTAACCAGAATGGCCAACCTTATTATGGACTGACGTCGAATGGAAGCTATCCAGCGCAGGTTTGCATCACTTCAATTTTGAGAATGTTACTGAGTACATCATTGTCTGTCTAGATTGTTACTGAATATATCATTGTCTGTGTGAGCTGTTATTGAATATGTAATTGCTTGTTTGCGACAGGCTCGGCCTCCTCTATTCTCAAGGCTGAGTCTGATGAACTACCAGCATCTTCCAGCCCGTCTGCTGTTGTTTCCGTGGAAGCTTCTGCCGCGCCATGGCACAATTGCTGCTGACACGACCTACTACCCCTTCGGCACTCGCATGTTTGTTCCTGGCTACGGTTGGGGCGAGGCAAGTCTCTAAATCCTTGCAGATTCTGATTCCTGAGACTTTGCAGATTTTCTAAGGTGGAGAATTGTTGCAGGTGGAGGATCGAGGAGGTGCAATCAAAGGACCCTATCGTATTGATCTCTACTATAAATCACATCAAGAAGCTCTTCAATGGGGTCGTCGCAAAGTCCAGGTAGGGATGTTCTCCAGTTTGCTTCAGTATCAGATCATACCAATTTTCAATCTTGTATCTGGCTCATATTGATATTCTGCTTCGTATGATACTGAAGCGTGTTTTTGTGTGCAGGTATTGGTGGTGAAACCCGGCCAAAGTAGTATTGATTACATGCAAGTTCCGGGACCGGTGAAGTCAGCCCTTAAGGGCTTGAACTGGATACGGAATCTACTGTTTTAGTTTGATAACTCATTAAAAGTATGTGTCAGTGTGAGCTTTGGGACTATTCTCATTTCCTCCTTCTGTAATAAGGAAGACATTTTTCCTTATGTGAAATGTATGATGCAATGCTCACCTTTCGTGTTGAAATCAAATTTATGGTCTTTTACTTGTTTCGCTTATATTTTTCCAGGTTTGCTGGTCGGGCTTGGTACTGAAACTCCTAAGTGGATCTCTCTGAGTGAGAATCTCGTTCCCTAGAGCATTTCTCTTGATCTCGCTTCGAATTTTGTCATTAAGTTTCTGTGTTGTCCATTCAAAGTAGATTATAGGACTGCTGAAACCCTGCAGCGCTCTCCTCGATACTATGAAATACAACAACAGGTTGTGGGTACCAACTTCTTGATCAAGTAGTGACTTGGAAATCTGGTTTCAACTGATATGATCATGATGGTCAAGCAATAAGTAAGGTCCTTGAACAAGGAACAGAAACAGTTCTTCACAAAGATGATCTTGGAAAGAATCTCTCCATTCAGCCATGACAGTACATCTTGCCAGATACTACATATTTAACATAGAGTAGTTTCCCTTCTCTTAGTCTCTTCTTACTCAAGATACAATTCTTCCCTTTTATCCAACTGAAGCCTTCAGTGTTCCCGAGTGTGCCAAAAGCACCAATTTAAGAGAATCGATAATGCTAGAAATGAGAGTTCACCGCCTCCCCATTAGATGTTAGTATCATAGGCATGCAGACCTTCTCAATTGAACAAATACTTCATTTACTCAACTCAAAGCGACCTTGCATTCTTCTTGTGTGAAAGGTGAAGACAGTAAACTTGTTCTTCGATCGCCCGTATCAGCCTACAAAGTGATCAACTTAACGGATTACGGCCATGCAGAGTGTTTAAATAAATACGACGGCACTGCGTGTTCGATTGCGGTTTGCAACGTACCGTAAGTGCGAAGTAGCTGCGAGAGTGCATGCTACGCCGTTTAATAACAACGAGAAATCCAACAACTGTTCCAGTGTGTTCCCCTCCGGCTTGCCCTGACATGTTGAAGCTCGACTACAGCTTTGTCATGTACGTGAGCCCCACCGCTCTCAATTCTTCTCAAGTGTAAGATCGTTTTCAACGTTACCCAATCACTTGCTGTTGATGCTCTAATGTAGGCTTCGAGCTCCAGCTCCAGGGAGTCTCAACCTGCAACCCGAGGTTGCGAAAGCTATCTGCTTGCGAAAGCCACTGGACGAGGGGGCATTCAAGTACAGTTCCCGGCCAGCTAACTACTCTGACGTCTACTTTGGGTCCGTCACCGGTGCCTTTCGGGCATGGGATGGCAAAGTTAGTAGATGCTCACCGATTCTAGACAATGCAGCTCTGTGCTCTAGTCCTTGTGCAATGTCTGGGGAGTGATGGAGGGAAACAAATCGTATTGTGCCAACTTAATATGACACCAGGAGAAGACCATGGTACCTGAAAGGTATCTCTGTTATGAAGGACGTGAAGATCCTAATCGATGCGAGGTGATCAATGAACATTTAAGATCTGACTGTTTATAACAGATGCTATGTTCCAAGGTCATCACCTCAAACCGGAGTGATGAGTAATTTAGACTCGGACATTACCAAATCACTACAAAACTTACAAGACTATTCTTTCGGATGTTCTGATAGCCACATTGAGTAACTACGGAGGTTGCTGTCAATGTCCAGAGAGTAACCTTAACCAGGACCAACCTTGGGAATGTCGTAATGCTCACTCAAATTAGCTAAGTACTGATTGAATTCCTCTACTCTCTGCCGATGACTCTTGGTAGCCACCTTCGAGAGACGTCGAGCTTCCAATCTGGCTTTCTGCTCGTGGTACCTCTTTTCTGCAGCTGTCCTGTGATCCTCTGGAGCTGGATGTCTCTCACCTCCTTCGTCACTCTTCTTCTTCAAACCACCGGCGGGATCCTCTTCAGATGTGCGCCCAGGGTCCGAGTTGTTCCCTTCTTCTTGCTGCGCTTTCAACATCAGAATCTGTTCCTGCTCCCGCTCCTGCATTTCTCTTCGCTTCTTTTTCTTCTTCATTCCCCCCGCCCTCACATCCAACGCCGTCCCTTTCAGCTTCAGCTTCCCTCCAATCACGTTGGACAGCGACATCGTTGCTTCTCACTCAGAGACCACAATTGTCTACACTCACGCAACACTGAAACACGCGTAAGATCGCAAAACCCTAACTATGTCTGTAAGAAAAAGAAAACTACAGAGGACTATTGTTCGCATCCGACAAGGCCAAAGACAAAGAAGCGCCCTCTCATAAAAGGGAACATCAGAACAGCCACTCTGAATGCATCAACCCTGCCACTCACAGTTGTGAATAGCTGTACTAACACGTAATAAGCTAGCTAAGTTCCGCTGGGAAACAAACCCTAGAAGCGATTGGAAGATAGAGCATATATAGCGGCTATAACCTTCTACCGAGAAGGCATGCCTGAAACCTAAATGAAAATTTTGCTTCAAAGCAGACTAGAAACTAGTGCAGGAAGGCCGAATCTCGTCACCCTGAACAGAAGTAATCAATCTACTGTTCTAAAAACGAAAAAAAACAAAAAATACTGAGGAATACATTAACCAAGGCACAATCGTAGAAGTGCAAACATACCTGGCCGAATGAGTAGATTAGAGTAGTGGCGACGACGATCGTGAAGCTCAGGAGATTACTGCGACACTACAGGTGGAATCGGGAACGGAACATCTTCCGGTACTCGGTGTCGGGAACTCGGATAGATTGCACGTAGATTCCCGGAGGTACCTAATACCCGCTTACATTGATACCCTCTTGAGTAGTGGACACAGGGTACATTTTTGCGAAGCTGCCTTGATGTTTAAGGCAGCGACACCCATAACCGTCCCAGTAAGCAAATATGGTCGGTTACAACCACCAAGGAAGCTTGAAAAAAATATCTACAGATTAGCAATTGGGAGTGAAAAATATTTGCTTTGAGAGATGAGGTTTTGTGACGAGCCTGAATTTATAAGAATATTTCAAAGTACAAAATGAACATACTTAAATGCTTGTCCATAGGTGGAGCTAAAAATGACCACCACTGTAGTGTTTGTTGTCCTGTAGTGGCTTAAAACCAAGAAAGATAGTTCGTGTAAATGTCCCACCGTGGTTCAAAATTCCAAGCTGTGGATAAGCAAGAATTACCAGTAGAGGAAGAACACTAAAACACTATGCACTTTACACCATGACATACAACATCCATTTCCAACCAATTTGTAGTAAAGCACGCTTTAATGTACACCCATTACTGTGCCTTTTTCACAAGAGTCAGCTATGGGTCTAAAAATGTAAGCAATAGGTACAATTATAGGTCACGCCAATGGGGACAGGGATGCTTATGGGTGTCGCTACCTTAGACGCAAAGCAGAATATTACAGTGTTTGTGACTCGAATAGGGTTTTCGAATTGTGCAGGTCTGTACGCGAGGTGTAGTACCGGTTTTCCACTCACTACAATAAATAGTGAAATAAGGGTCCCTTTCCACTATAGACCAACAGCCATGACCAAGAAAATCAAAATCATTTTCCTCATCATGGCTTTTGGCAAAGAGCCGTGACCATGATACATCAAAAATGGATTTTTGAGTGGCTTGGTCTCCTTATATCGTAAAGTGGATTTAGATCGGGAAAAGTTAAAGTTCAATTTTCTAATCTAAATCCTCATCATTCTCTCTTTTACCCTCCCCTTTTTCCTCCTTGTTTTATTAAATAATTGAACTCTAGCCAATCAATGATTTTTGAGCCTCATGGTCTCCTTGATTGTAGTTGAGTGGAGGCATCCGCTTCAACTCAACTATAATCAAGGAGACCATGAAAATAATATCCACTATGGAAAATTTAGCATATTTTGGGGACCTGAAAGCTAGTGGTCATTATTCTTTTCTCAAGGTAGTGTAAAGTCAAGTGAGACCAAGAGCACTTTACTCTCCAATCACATATATTTTCGAAGACCATGGTCAATCTTCATGGTCCATAGTGTAAAATGACCCTAAGATTTGCCAGCACTTATTCATTGACATTTCAAACTTCTTTTACCTTACTAGTACGTTAGAGACTCTCGAGAATAAATCAATCAATGAACACTTTTTGCTTATAAATCAATGAGCTTTTTAAATGGGTTGACATGTTATATCTTATTTTAACTTCTAGTAGTTCATATTTTGAATGATTTGGATCATATTCTAATATCAATCTCTACCTTGCACCAAATTTCTTACATCCTTTTCCAAAACTCACTTTTTACCAGTAAATTTCTCTCAAGACCTTCTCATACGGCGATCATTTCAGACACCTTTAGTTTTAAAAGTGACATTTTGATATAAAATCATGCGAAGTGAAATTGTTTGTGCTATTCAATGCCAAAGTTTAGGCAATGAGCTCCTTCCTCTTGCCATGTTTCATGTTAATTTCCCTGTTTCTGATCACTAGTGTTATGACCACCCACCGGAAAATCTTCGGTGCACCTGGACGACGAGTTTGTCTCGAAAGATTCACAAGATTCCCTAACCACGCGACAATTCCACGGGTATAGACGTTCAGCTGACGAGCTCTATATCCGCCATGGAATGGTCTTCGAGCCGTGACCGCACATGCTCTAAGAAGTGCGAACCAATACGCACGGTCGTGCGACTCTGAACCTCCGGGACGAGAACCTCCGCTTCGTCGTATGCCACAGCCTTGTCGAGTTCAATGGCGGCCCAAACCCCTGACAGGAACTTAGCACTCAACTCCTATCCTTCTAGGCGGTAGACACAAGGTCGAGCTCGATTTTCTGTCCAAACGACACCCACATGGCGGACGTGATGGCGAACCACACGATTTGGAGGTCCAGGCAGGATGTCCACGATGTCCTCTGGTGAGCGTCACGGTGGCCTCCAGCCACGTCTCGAGTCGCTACAAATATCACTGGAGGACAAACGAGGTTCTGATTGTTGTCAACCTCACAAATTCCCTCTATGGACGTGAGCACTCTTTCACATTACATATGCCTTCTGGTTTTGTATATTGGGTTCCACTTTGACGCACGGATGTTCAGCCTGGGGCTCTCAGTAATCCGGACTCCCCCTAGCTACAGTGCCGACTTCTCCCCCTGGCTACAGTGCCGACTAAGTGCCGACTTCTCCTGCCGACTTCTCTCTCCCGACTTCTCCCCTGGCTACAGTGCCGACTTAGTGCCGACTTCTCCCTCCTGACTTCTCACCCTGGCTCCTGCCGACTTTAGCTCTGCCACCTTGATTAGGGTTCCAATACATTACGATTATTGTGTATAGTTTCTCTCACTCATTTGACAATGAATGTTAACACAAACGTCTTCCGTACTCACATAAATATCAATTGTTTGAGCATCACACAAATATCAATTGTTCTAGCGTTGATACAAATATCAACTATTTGAGCATTGATACGCAAATGCATCACCTTTAATATCTAAATAGAGCAACAAACCCGCACAATCCCGCAGAATAAGCCTAACATACCTTATACGTAGAAAAGGTTGAAGGAAAGAAACTACACTATTAAGTTTAGTGGTTTTCTCAAGATAATGAACTTTAATGAACTCTTCCGCTATACTTAGAACAAAGTATTTTGAACATGTTCACAACAAGATTGCAACTTCCCAATCGAACAAGGAAGACATCTCTGATATTATAGCACATAACACAACTTCCTAAACAAAAGGAAACCCATACGGTAATTTAATTTTATATTTTTAAAGTCCATTACGGGACCTACCTAAAAAGCCCATGGCATAATGGAGAATCTATATTTACGTCATGTGACATGTGACGTCACCTCCAACATCTTCTTTTATACACCGACATAAAGCTCATAACGGAGCTCATGCTTCTCCAAGTGCATATGCTCATCAAACGGAGCGCTCGCTTCTCCTCCACCGATGGTTTCGAGCAGACCTCCCTATCATGTCTTTTGGAAGGACAGCCCGTAATATCCTTCTTATCTCCCTCATGTGTTGAAGGTATGAGTTCATCCCTCCCCTAAACCAGGGTTGCGCACATTTCGTCAAGAGCTTTTTGCAAAGGCTCCACAAAGTCCTTGAATTCTTGCTCACCCAGACGTGCTTTCACTGCTGGCATTTTCTGCACTCACCACATCACTCCTACAATCACTCCCATGCTCCATCCTAAAATCCTCATATCACGACCTCGAATGTCACCGAAAGTATACCTTGAATGCATCGTGATTACACAACTGAGCTTCTTGATGGAGTGCAACCATGACTACACTCCACTAACAATGCACTACTCACAAAACCTTGTGCCTCAGTCAGAATCTTCTAACAAGCACTCCTCACCAAGAGTCTCAGAAGCTACATGCCAATGGATTGCCTATGTCAATCGTTTCATCTGTTGCCACTATGATGCTGTTGTTGCCATTTGCTTCTTGGGAAGCAATAAGTAGCTGACGGTAAGCTTTTGTTGCTATTTGGTTCTCTTCGTTACTACTACGAATATGATGCATGGAGATCTTATGGTAATTTGCAGCAATCATACCTCGAAGTTGAGTTTCGGGCTGGCATTTTGAGGCAATGACCGTCGATCATGTTGGACAATTCTCAAGATTTTCACTGAAAGCGCAACGAGCAACACCACCAACTCCACCAGCATCACGCAGAAGGCTACCGACCAGGGCTTGCCGTTTACATAGCCACCGAACACTGCGATGCACATGACAGCCACGAACACCCAATGGGCCACAGCAACATAAATCAGGTCGAAGCTCATACGACGGCGAGTCTTCTCATGAGCGATCAGCTGTACTCGATACCCCGCGAGCTGGCTCAGCAATCGCAGAACTTCAAGTTTGAACTCCCGTACGTGAGCAGCGTCACTTTCCTGTAACACGTATTTGTCTCTGGACACCAATTCCTCTAAGTCCTTTGGGATTGTACGCTCGGTGCCATTCGGGTCTGTATATCTGTAGTCTTCCTTCTCATCCGAACACCTGAAGATGAGGCTCTTTTCAAGGTCCTTTTCGGTAGCCATCTCCGGATCGAGAGGATAGCTGAAGTATGTTCCGCAAAACAAGAGTATGTCAGTTGACCAAAACGAGCGGCCTCAGCTTTTCGATCGGTGATAGCAGATCACAACAAACCCTCTTGTCGCCTTACCGACTGCTGGGAGCAGGAGATAAAGATTCGACAGTTCTCTCTCAGCCACCAAACACGATGACCGCAAGTGTTCAGAGTGTACCTCAAAACCCTAAGAACGTTAAGTGCACACCGAGCGCGCGTCAAATGAGCGTGAGAAATGGTTGAAACCTGACCTAATGGGCTTACCTGGTTTAGTCGGTTTTACGTGCGCAAGGCTTCGAGTTTGTTGATACATGCGTGAGGTTCGACTCAAGTTGCGCATGAGCGCGTCCGTCTTCAGTGCTGAGCTCCTCCCCCGACAATATTGAAGAGCAAGTGTAACCCTTGTTCTTTTTGTATGCCGCACAGATGTGCTGCCCGCTCCGGAAGCCTGCGTGTTCTCCTTTTGCGTGTTCTCCTTCCAAATACACACCCTCTTACCTCTTTAATATCACACCCTTGGTTTCACCAAAAAGTGTGATATTCACAAGGTGCATAATATTCAATAATATCAATTTTTACTCTAAGTGATATTACGGAATTTTTAAATATGTAGTTTTTTCTAAAAATAAACGTCAATACTTTAAGGGATCCACATCTATTTCATCCCATAACTTCTTGTCACACTTGCACTACTTTTCTTCTTTTGAATAAAATCTTGAATGTGACAGGAATATTAACAAGTGAGTATTGGACTTGAATAAAAATTGATGAAACTGGCCTAAGGTGATGATCAAGTCCTCAGCATATGCCCGTGTATAGATTGATTCTTGCGGAGGCACCATTGGTTTGGTGGTTGGGGCGTCCCCGATGATGAGGAGGTCGTGGGTTCTATTCCCCATGCTGGCAGGGTCCTAAAGTGGGGCGTCCTTGGACCTTGTTGTTTGGGTACCTTGAAGTCCTTTATGGATATTATGTCAAGTATCTTCAAGGCACTCATAACTAGTGTAGTTATAGTTGGCATCGAGTTATTAGCAATACAAACAGACACTTCATCCACGCCGGCCCCTTAGAAAGGGAATAGAGTTTCTATCTATCAAAATCTTGCGGTCTAAAGTTCATATGCCCAATTGGAGGGTCTAAAATTTGATGATTTTGACCTTAGATAAGGATTAAGTCTGCAACACATGCCAAGTCATGAAGTGCCCATCTGAGTTGAGTTGAAGATTGATAAATTTGACTTTTTGTAAGTATTAAGCCCCCAACACATGCCAACATAAATCTGGCCTTGCTCATATAGAGAAGCCTTGAATTTGATCATTTTTGCTTTAAGTGAGAATTAGGTTCCCAACACATGTCGACCCAAGTTTTTGGCTTGGGTCAATCCTTTATGTCGGCCTTTACCCGGGACATAGGAGAATTAGGCCAATAGTTGATATCAAGCCCTTGAGCCCGTATTAGGGTTCAAATGACTATGCCAACATTCCCATTAATTGCATGGATTTGAATTTGGGCCTCAGTAGAAAGAGACCCTCAATGTACTACTCCAAAATTATTGTTGAATGGTCTTAGAATGTTTGCACTTGCAAGTTGAATCATGCACTTCCAAGTTGATTGTTCAGATACTACTATTAGACTAAGAAGAGGTTGTACGATTAACCCCTAAAGATCCTTGATACAAAATTGTCTAAATTATCACAAAGGACCCTCTTCTACTTCAGGCCCGAAAAAACTCAATCCAAGCGTTAATTAGAAGATCCAACCGTAGGATCTTGAAGTGAACTTGACTCTATACTCATATGTCAAATTTGAACCGTTAATTTTTTTCCGATTTTGAGATTATAATGGTCAAAGTTGGCTGACTTTTTTTCCTGCGGAAACCCCAAAAAGCCATTTCCGCTTTCTTGGATCTTTAGGGGTTAAACGGAAAACTGGCCACTACACAAGATTTGTTGATTAGTGTTATATACAAGAATTTACCCAATACACTAATTCTCAAGTCTTTTGAGATAAGTGTTCAACTTTGCAACCATCGCAATTGATGCTCCTTGTCTTTTTTTCAAGTCACGAATTGCACCACTTTCAATAACTTTCTCCCATTCCTAGGAAATATCCATGCTCTCACATTCGTGTTATATTTTGAGAATAATATAAAGGATTGTAACACTATAATGACGTGTGACAATTTCTCTTATGATTTGCAATTAAATGATTCATGATACTAATCAAAAACTCTTAGTACCACAACAACAAGACCATCAGTTTCTAAAATAGAAAGTCTCTAGACACTCACAAGTATGGAGCATCCTGTAGTCAGGCATGTTCCAAGCCAACCCTCGTGCCCCTCCGCAGCTTCGGGCTCCGCCCTCCTAGATTCCATTCAGGTAAGTTACCATGGTCTCCTTCTGGGGTCATAAGGCACAATACGATTTCTTGCTCTCCTAGCCTGCAATACCACCACTCACGCCTGGAGTCCGGGCGTCTGTATTTGACCCTGCGGGGGCCTCCGCCTTTACAATGCACCTTGAAAGATGATCACTGGCTTCCGTGGTCAGGGGTTTTGTCACTCGCTGTCCGAGGGTCCTGCGGGGGCCTATCGCTCTCACCACCTCTCCCCTCTGCCCCTCTCCTCATAGGCCCTCACCTTCCTCCTACACGCACAAGCCTTCCCACAACGTCTTGCTCCATTGCTGTTGTCCAGTTCCTCCCGCGCGCTACACCATTGTCGTGCCTTTGGTAAGCCCACGCTCTGATTTTGCGTCCAATTTTAGTCGCATCCTCCCTCCGCTTTAGTTTCTGCACTCGGATCGTGGCGTGGCTCCGCGATCTGTCCCGTAATCGAGTGGCGAATGATCGATATCACAGCGCCTGTGAGTGGGGTCCTGGTGGATCTACGTGCACGAGCGTCAACGGAGATGTAGCTCATACTGTAATTCAGCTTGTGATTGATAACAAGTTTCACAAATTGAGGTAATGATCGATACAGCACGAAACTGGCTCAGTCAACTACTGTAATACGTCGGAGTGGTCGTCGACGGTGAGCTTGGGAACTTTCCTTGCAGATGAATGAGCAATTCTCTTGTGAGAGGCCGGTGGTGGTGCAAGCCCGACCCACCAACAAACTTGCCGACTACCGGACTACCGACACTTTCCTGCTATTTATAGTCAATCTACAGTCCTGTCAATAAACAAATCCATAATCCTTTTCTGAAAATACTCGTAAATAATTTTATCCCGTTGTTTTTGCTCACTCGATGCGACAACTCTCGCCGGCCCTCGCCACTAAGGGCCGGACAGTGAGGGACCTGCGTCTCACTGCCCGCCCTTCACTGAGCTCCGTCGCCCACCACACTTTAGTCGGCAGCCATACTTATACTTACTACAGTAATCGGCACTTACTACTGTAGTCCGCACTCTCTGTAGTCGGCACTTACTATTGTAGTTCGCACTTTCTGTAGTCGGCAGCGCCCTCCCAGGCGCTCCCACGCCACCGTTCGCCCCGCTGCGATTGCTCCTTTCTCCGCTGCTCCGCAGCTCATTCCTGTTCCGGATTGTTCGAGCCCGCTCCGGGGCCCTCGTTGCCGCTAACTCCCCAATCCACACTCTCGTTCGTTTTCTCGTTTTCGATGTTTGGTTTCTGAAACATCAGTCAATGTTCCGTACTCAAGGTCGTCTCCAAGTAACTTCAAGGGAAGTGGGACTTACATTCAACGTCGAAGGTGGGTGGGGTGGGCAAGCTGATGGGCAAGAAGTTCGCTTCAGGTGGGCAAGCAGAGATTCACGAAGCCGAAGTCACGTCGAACAGAAGTATCGATAATGAGTTGGGTTACCTTCACGATCAGTCTGTGAGTGAGCTGCAAGGGACGGAGACGAGATGATTTCGAAGTGGAACTGTGTGAAAGCATTTTTTCAGTACACCATTCCAAGCAAGATTCTTCAGTTACCAAGTACCAACCCCTGTACAAAATCCAGCAGATAGGCTGCAAATTGATACAAAAAGAAGAGGTTAATGTTAGATAGCCCAAAAATGGGCTGTTGTTACTGCGCTACATACGATATATGAGCTCAAGAGCAAAATTGTCGAAAGAACTGCATCCTTGCGATAATAATCAGACGAGTCTCACGATCTGCAGTCTCCTTATCCAAGAATCAAGGGTATATCATTCCCTTATCTATTCCTCCGTTTGTAAAGAGTTCGAACGTCTCGTATTCTACAGATGTAATTATCTATGATTAATTCCATGGATCGTTCTCGGTGATCACCTCTGAAGCTTCCACAACCTCTGAAGGCTCCACAACCTCGTAAGAACTTTCAGATGATGCACTTGAGGCATTGTCCTTGGCTGCTCCGGCCGTCAATTCCTGCACTTTCTAACTTTTTCTCTGCTGCAGCATTGCCCTTCTTTGCCAAGGCCAGACCCATCATCTCGTAATCATACTCGTGATCCAAATTCGGCTCAAATCTTTTGCTGCACATCACAATCAAAATGAAGTAAGAACTCGTAGAGATACCACAAAGGCTGCTGCTAGACTGATAATTATGGTCCTCATGTAAAGACAAAGAAGGGGATTGAATGAATTGTCTTTGAGGAACTTGGGATGCTTACTGTGAACCCACTAAAGAGCAGTGCAGTCTCGTACAGAAGGCTAACCTTTGCCTAAGCACGTGTACTCCTTGGAGTATCTTTGCAAGCAACCTGCAGAGTGAAATCCATGTTATTTAGGGTTCAATTTCATGTGTAGTCATTGATCTGCGTAGCTAAGGAAAGATACTGAAGCAGAAGTCAGATCGGTGGAAATGAGTCAGACGATTTGACATACATTCAAATCCTGGATGATGGGATGGTTTAGGTTGATTTCAAGAAATGCGGTGTCCAAGCCACATCTGCAAAGCAGGCCATTTGTAACCAAACCTTCAATGTTCCAAGCTTCAGTTGATTTTCAGTTCCACTTGCAGTACATTTTTGAAATGTTGTGTGCCATTGCCATCGCCACTCGAAGTGTGCCGTTCGAAGAGAGTGTGGATTGGGGAGTTAGCGGCAACGAGGGCCGGAGCTGGCTTGAGCAATCAGGAACAGGAATGAGCAGCGGAGAAGGGAGCGATCGCAGAACAGGCGGACGCTGCCGACTAAGTATGGCTGGGCGACGGAGGTCAGTGAAGGGCGGGCAGTGAGGCGCATGTCCCGCCCGCCCTTAGTGGCGAGGCTCGCCGGCACCACGGCAAGAGCACCGGCTTTCATTGCAGGAGGACCCAGTTGTTCATTTAGCGTAGACTCAATACCGTCGGTAATCATTTTCGGCCAGCTTGACCTTCCCTTTGAACTGAAGTATCCTCCATGCGTGTATGTCAAAGCAAAAGATAACATACTTCAAGAAAATACCTATCGGCCAGCTTCGATGTACCAATCGGAACTTCCTTATCGCACTGTCTAGCTTGTGAAGAGGTTTCCCCGCTGACTACCAAAACCTGGTTTCATTCACCTTCCAGTCGAAGCTCTTGCAACTTCTACGAACGCAGAAACGCACAACGATGCCTGTGCACAAGCCGAGGATTCAACCGCGCGGACCTTTGATCACAAAACAGAGGAGCTAGAGTATTGAGGGTTCTTATTTTCTTCGGTTTGCTTTTTTTCTTGGAAGCAGAATGATGGTTACATCAGCGAAAAGGAATCTCTGCAAATGGTTCTGAAAGGGAAAAACGGCGTTCAATATTGTGAAATAGTAGCACCACCGCCACCGCCCCAGGGGCAGCATTTTCTGCTGTCAAATTGCTGCCTTCCCGGTTAATCCCGGAAAGCGCCAAAACAACCAATATCTGCCGAGATGTCTGGCGACGAGTTCGGTGCCTCTTGGACTCTAGTAATATATGGCAAAACTATTTGACGTGGCGGAAGGCCGTCGGTAGTTGCCTAGTGTGCCGCAGGGGTCGCTTGCGAATGAGCAGGCAGCCCCAAATTTAGTTTGAGTTAAGCAAGCGGATTTCGCGCCTAGCAGATCACCTAGCAGGCCAGAACAGCCATCTTCAACACTACAGTCGAGTGTCCACCACACTCCACCACCTTCCCCATCTCTGATATGTAGACCTTTCTTAAACCACCACAGTTGATATCCAGAAACACCAAATATTGACCAATCCCTGCAAAGAAAAAGCTGGTGGTTTTGGGTACCGCATGGTGTGACAATGGGAAAACCCACAGATCGGGTTTGGGTCACGAAGTACTTTTACCTTCAGAAATTTGTATCTATTTCAGTATTGGGCAGAAAATTCCGAAAAAATTTGCATTCTGTTAGAAAATAACTTTCCTACATGGGAAAAATATACCCCAAGAATAACTCTGCAAAAAAAAGCTCAGAATCCTTAAGTTGGTGGTTTTAGGGCAGTCGACCTTAGCAGGCACAGTGGGCAAGATCATTTTCCCACCTCCTACACAATACGGACCCGCAAGGATTGAATCTCATCGAATAGTAAGTTAGCAGGATGTGGGAACAGAATTGTAGTTGGTGGCTGCCTGCCGAAACTGGTGGCCGGTAGTGTAAACAACACAAACACCAACAAATCTTGGAGCCAATTCACTCGAATCATTCGCACCCATACTCACCCAAGTTTCTGCAACTGGCAAGTCGGAGCCATTGACCCACTCATGCAATAAGTGGATGAGAAATGCCAAGGGCTCTTCAAAAATGCCTCTTGGCTCTCTACTTTGGCGCATCAAGAAATGACCCTTTAAATCTAAGTTTAGTTGATTGAATCTGACATTCTACTTGCGATTGGTGCATAGACTATTACACATACACTTTTGGTGCTTGAGGGGCCTTTCTAAGGGTAGGGGCGTGTGAATTCAAGGGCTCTCTAAATATAAAATTACATTTTTAGCGAGTCGAATTTAGCGAGTATAAGTGGAGATGCTCTCACATTTTGAGCCCAATGGACTCCATGGGTCAATTGGAGAACACATTAAACAATTAATAAAATGGGGGCCGATTCCCCCATGTGTAAAGCCCTTGGCGCCGATCTGTAGACGAAAAAACAAGGCCATGGAGCCAATTCGTGTTATTAATCACATTCCATGCTTTTGAGTTGTTCACTTTAAAATATTTTAGTGAAATAATGAATTTGTATTGGAATAAGCAACAACCTCTAGGTCATGAATTGGTCTTCCATTCTTGTATATTCCAACTTTTGGAGTGCGGGGCATGTCATAACTTGTCTCCTACCCATTATGATATAATTCCATAAAATTGACCTTGCAAAGCCTCTCGGGCCAATTCTAAAAATTGGACCAGTCACATGGGAAGTTAACCGTGTAAGCAATTTTGTGCATGAGCTGAATGATTGGAAGGATAATAGACCAAGTGGAATCAACAACTTTGATCTCTTTCATAATCTTTTCTGAAGTTGGATTTGTTATTGTTACTAAAATTGTGCCTTACAATAGCGCCCTACAATATTAATTGTGAGTGCATGGATAATTGGATTGCAAAGCTATTTTTTACCTTTGGGTGAATAAGCCCAGTGAGCCATTGTTGATATTGTTTTAACTTTGAGCACTCTACCTTACGTTGATTGAAATGGGGGTGGGAGCAGTGATGAAAGATGGTGCTTATGCTTATTTTGTGATATTTTGGAGTTAACATACAACGTAGTGAAATCCTATTGTGGACAATGGTGAGTAAGAAGAGTGTAAGTCAGAAAGACAAAACATATATAGTGTGAAGAAAGCCCCTTAGAAACTCAAAAACATTATCGTAATAAAGTCACAAATTTCGATGTAGATTGATTCTCTTTTAATTGACATGAAGTGCTCTGTTGGTAAATGAAAAATGGTAAGATGAGTGTAAAATGGACATTAGAATGAATTGGTATCAGATTTTCAATCAGTATTGATGATATTTCTAAGTTAAGAAAACTATAATTATTCACGGTTCTTGAGAAGTGTATCTCCTTTATCCCTTAACAGACTTGAACTTTATTTGTTGAATTGAATCTAGTTAAAGTTTAGTTTTTTTTTTGTAGAAACTCTAGTTCAACTTAAGATGTTGTGAGTTGCATTGTAGTGTAAGATGTTTAGTTATGAACACTATTTCCTTAAGAGAATTTGGGGCAACGTTCACCTTCGCAAGGCTATTGTTTGAGCCAAAGTAGGCGGCCACTTAAAATAGAGTTATTACACACAGTTAGACAACTTAAGCTAATCATGTAGTTTTTTACAAGCTTCTACATAGTGTGAATTTATGATCTTATTACCTCAAGAAGAATAATTATTCATTGAGAGTCTATTTATAGTTTAATATATAATATTCTTATTATCATGTACATAAACGATGGTAAACTGCTATATTTATATCACAGCCATAAAATTTGGTAATAAGACTTATTGCAAATTACTGAATAAAATATTGAGTCATGAAGCCTCATTAGATTGCGAAAATATACCATAACGGTACTCAAGATAAAGTTTTGACCTCAACTATTGATGAACCAATTGCAATACCAAATCTCCAACTAGAAAGTTGCTTACTTTCATCTCCGTAACATCCTTCTGGGAATGTAAAATCACTCAAAAATAGCAATGCAATTGTGAAAGTTGCCTATATTCCTTTGAAGAAATAATGTGCATAACGAGACCTCTTACACTAACATCAATTCACTTCTTTAAAACGTCTACTCTCGAATTAGGGTATTGACAATAGAAATCAAACCTTAATTGGACCTAACTCAATAAATGAAGTTAAAGTCCATCAGTGGATGTAAAAGTTACAACTCCTCAAAGACCATGAACATTTTTAGTTTTTTATATGTAAGAACATCATTGGAAATCAGATACCAATAATGATTTCAATAAAAAAATTCCAACCAAAAAGTTGTTAGACTGTATTACGAGATCACTATGATATTTGAAGAATTCATGGTAAAAAGTATTGATCTACTTAATTGGCTTACAATGGCAAAACACGCTCCATGTTTCAAAACTCTTGAATAATTGCGCCTTGCACTTTAATGCACGTCATAAATTCATACTATCTTTGAGATAGAAGCATTTCTTATAACTAAAAGTAACCTTAATTTGAGTATCAACTCAACAACTTTCATCAAAATATGGACATTCAGTAAAAAAAAGCTATGGCTCCCTCAAGTTTTAAGCCTTCTCTCAAAAAGTTCAAAATTTTAGCATAAGAATGGTATAAGGGTTAACCCTTCATTGACATCCTTGTTTTCCACAAATTGGAGAGAAATGCAACCTCATTGTCTTTTGGCCTTATTTCTGCACTGAAGGTAAAACAATTTTGAGAATCGAAAACGGTGGTTATCAAGGTAACTTGGTGATGTGACCAATGCAAAAAAGATCGATCACATCGGGTAAAATCTCAAAAAATGGCACCGTTGAGAAAAAAATGTTTTGATTGCTGATCATGAGTGAGAAATACCATATTGCTTTTTTGGTTATTCCCCCCTTGGGTCATTTTTTCTGAAAATTGGCATCATGGAGATATAAAGATCAAGATTTTTATATATAGGGATAAAGGGGATATATGGATAAAGATAAAGATTTTTCCTTATTTTGAAAAAAAATCGTCAAATAAATAAAAAGAAAGGCCAAGTCAAAGAGCATTGACCATGGGATCACCAGGCCTCTACAATTTCGCACGGATCACACAAACCTCAAGAAGGCGATTGCGAAGGAGCATTAGATTTGGAAAAACAAAAGAATAGGGGTGCCTTTGGACAAGATTTGCACCCTACCACTATGTCGGAGCCCAAAAGCAAAAACAATGACCTTTGTGACCAGTTTGGTCACCGGTGACAATTAAGGGTTAAGCAACATCCGAACCTCCCTAAATTTTGCTTTGCCCAAACATACAAGATTGTGTAAGTAAATCAAAGAAATTCATGTATAATTTCTAGATAATTTACGAGCTTGTCAACAATTCATCTCTTAAATCCCAAGAACTTCTAGAAACTTCCAAAAGGAAATAAGGTGATGTGAAAATAAGGATGATGAAGCTAGTAGTTCTCGAGAGTATGATCATACCTTTCTTTATTATCCTTCTTCTTCTATCACGATATTGGTCCCTATCATCAACTTTCATTCATTTGTACTTGAACCCTAGAGTGGAGCAGAAGGCAAGGGCTGATTGGAGTGATTGGAGACACGGACTTTGTTTCATTACCCAGGCAGAGGGCGGTCGCTTGTGGCGATGGCACAGATCGGTCAGTAGACACACAATCGCTATCGACAATAATAAATAGCTCACTGCAAGCCACAGAGCTTGAGTATTGCAAGTTTGTGGAGAAATTGCGATCATTCGGGGGTTAGTTAGGGTTTAGGAGGAGCAGGGAGGAGCTATGGAGGGGTTGAAGAAGTTGGAGTATTTGTCGCTGGTGTCCAAGGTGTGCACGGAGTTGGAGGCGCACATAGGATGCAGCGACAAGACATTGGCGGAGTTTATAATCGACTTGGCGCACAAGAGCGAGACGCAGGAGCAGTTCGGGAAGGCGCTGAAAGCCAGCGGTGCGGAGATGCCGGAGTATTTCGTCAAGACATTGTTGACGATTATTCACGCCATTTTGCCGCCGGTGGATCGCGCGCGCTTGAGCAAGGGTTTAACAGGTGGCGACAAGGACTTGAAGCGCAGTGCGTTTCCCGGGCTGGCCGTGCCGGACAGCAAGCAACGCGTGCGGGAATTGGAGGACGAGCTTGCGGCTGATGGCGTCGGGGTTAGGGTTTCGGAGGCTCGTAGTGATGATGGTGTCAGAGATAGGGAGCAGCATCGGAGGGACAGGGACAGGGATAGGGACAGAGGTGGTGATATTAGGGTTAGGGATGATGGTGGGGACAGACGGGATAGAGATGGCAGCAGGAGGGATAGGGGTAGAGGCTATGACCGTGATGATGATCGGGAGACGGGCGGGGGACGAGCTAATAAGGAGCGCGGAAGGGACCGAGATGAGGAAGACGGGCGGCGAGGGAATGGTAGAGGTAGAGGTAGAGACGGTGACTACGAAGATGGAGATCGGGCGCCTGCTAGGGCGCCACCGATGGTGGACGAGCCGGAGCTTTACGGGATTTACAAAGGGCGAGTGTCGCGGATCATGGACTATGGTTGCTTTGTGCAGTTGCTAGGTGTTAGGGATCGCAAAGAAGGTCTTGTGCACGTGCATAATATCGCCTCCCGCCGTGTTGTGAATGCCAAGGATGCCGTGGAACGGGACCAAGAGGTCTGGGTGAAGGTTTTGTCTGTCAGTGAGAAGAAGATCAGTCTTAGTATGCGAGATGTGGATCAGAAGACAGGCGAAGATTTGCTGCCTATGAAACGCAGCACAGCCGAGGAAGAGAATTTTCGTGCTAATCCATCTAGCTCTAGCTTGGCTCCTGAGATGCGTAAGGGACTTTCAGGGATTACTATCGTCGAAGAAGATGAGAATACGTCGAACCGGAGGCCAATGAAGAGGATGAGCTCTCCCGAGCGATGGGAGGCCAAGCAGCTGATTGCGTCCGGTGTGTTGGGAGTCAAGGATTACCCTATGTATGATGACGACGGGGGAGGTATGCTGTACCATGATGAAGGTGCGGAAGAGGAGCTCGAGATCGAGCTGAATGAAGATGAACCGGCTTTTCTTCGTGGTCAGACGCGGTACTCCGTTGACGTGTCTCCAGTCAAGATTGTGAAGAACCCTGATGGTTCGCTACAACGAGCTGCAATGACACAGTCTGCTCTTGCGAAAGAACGACGAGAGCTGCGAGAGCAGCAACAGCGGACGATGTTGGATTCCATTCCGAAGGATCTGAACAGGCCGTGGGAAGATCCCATGCCAGAGACTGGTGAGCGACATCTCGCCCAGGAGTTGAGAGGAGTGGGTCTGTCAGCGTACGATATGCCGGAGTGGAAGAAGGACGCGTTCGGCAAGGCTCCAACTTTTGGGCAGCGATCCAAGCTTTCGATTCAGGAGCAGAGGCAGAGTTTGCCTATCTATAAACTCAAGAATGAACTCATCAAGGCTGTGAATGACAACCAAGTCTTGGTTGTGATTGGAGAGACAGGGTCTGGGAAAACCACGCAGATGACTCAGTACCTCGCTGAAGCTGGATACACTACCAGGGGGAAGATTGGGTGTACTCAACCTAGGCGAGTCGCTGCTATGTCCGTGGCAAAGCGAGTAGCAGAAGAGTTTGGTTGCAGACTTGGAGAGGAAGTGGGATATGCCATCCGGTTTGAGGATTGTACAGGGCCTGAGACGGTGATCAAATACATGACAGACGGAATGTTGTTGCGAGAGATTCTGATCGACGAGATGTGTGCTTCTTATTCCGTCGTCATGCTCGATGAAGCTCACGAGCGTACCATCTTCACAGATGTTTTGTTTGGGCTCTTGAAGGGGCTTGTGAAACGCAGGCCTGATCTGCGGCTCATCGTCACGTCTGCAACATTGGACGCGGAGAAGTTCTCGAGATACTTTTTCGACTGCCCTATTTTCACCATTCCTGGAAGAACTTTTCCTGTGGAAATACTTTACACGAAGATGCCGGAGACTGATTACTTGGATGCTGCACTGATTACTGTCATGCAAATTCACCTCACAGAACCTGAAGGGGATGTCCTCATCTTCTTGACTGGACAAGAAGAAATCGATACTGCCTGTCAGATTCTGTTTGAGCGAATGAAGGGTCTAGGGCCTAATGTTCCGGAACTCATTATCCTCCCCGTTTACAGTGCTCTTCCGAGTGAAATGCAAACTAGGATTTTCGAAGCCCCTCCGCCGGGTACAAGAAAGGTGGTCGTTGCAACGAACATTGCTGAGGCTTCTCTCACTATCGATGGAATCTATTACGTCGTGGACCCTGGATTTGCGAAGCAGAATGTTTACAATCCTAAGCTGGGGCTAGACTCGTTGGTGATCACTCCAATCTCACAGGCGTCTGCAAGGCAACGAGCAGGACGTGCAGGAAGGACTGGACCTGGGAAATGTTACCGATTGTACACAGAAAGCGCTTACAGGAATGAGATGCTGCCGACAACAGTACCTGAAATTCAAAGGGTTAACCTGGGTCTGACAACGCTGACCATGAAAGCAATGGGAATCAACGATCTACTATCATTTGATTTCATGGATCCTCCTCCACCTCAAGCCCTTATTTCTGCTATGGAACAGTTGTACAGCCTCGGAGCTTTGGATGAGGAAGGACTTCTGACGAAACTAGGAAGGAAGATGGCAGAGTTTCCGATGGAGCCCCCTTTATCGAAGATGCTTCTGGCCAGTGTAGACTTGGGTTGCAGTGATGAAATTCTGACCATTATTTCCATGTTGCAAGCTCAGAACATCTTCTACAGACCGCGGGAGAAACAAGCACAAGCTGATCAGAAGAGAGCCAAGTTTTTCCAAGTAGAGGGGGATCATTTGACGCTGCTGGCAGTCTACGAAGCTTGGAAGGCGAAGAACTTCTCAGGTCCTTGGTGTTTTGAGAATTTCGTGCAATCTCGGTCATTAAGGAGGGCACAAGACGTGCGAAAGCAGCTTCTTACAATCATGGACAGGTATAAGTTGGACGTGGTGAGCGCGGGCAAGAATTTTACAAGGATAAGGAAAGCAATTGCAGCAGGATTCTTCTTCCACGCAGCTCGGAAAGACCCACAGGAAGGGTACCGTACTCTGGTCGAGAATCAACCAGTCTACATACATCCAAGTAGCGCTTTATTCCAGAGGCAACCGGACTGGGTTATCTACCATGAGTTGGTCATGACCACGAAAGAGTACATGCGAGAAGTGACGCTGATGGACCCCAAATGGTTGGTTGAGTTGGCTCCCCGTTTCTTCAAAGTTGCTGATCCTACGAAGATGAGTAAGAGGAAGCGGCAAGAGCGAATCGAACCTCTCTATGATCGCTACCACGAACCAAATTCATGGCGTCTGAGTAAGAGACGAGCTTAAGCGCTTGGGGGCAATCCCTGAGTCTCGCTCTGGAGTTCAACACGCCATGAGGGTGGAGAAGACGTTACGAGACCGAGTGGGGAACGAAGCAAACTTTGCAGTGACTTCTACGGCCTGCACTCTCGAAGGCTTGACGACCTTTCAGCAGGTGATAAACGTTCAATTCATGATGCGGAGCGTTACAGCGATGAGGATTTGTAGTGCTGGGTCACGACTACAGCAGGTGGATCAGCTTGTTTACCCTGCTCTTAGTCTGTCAAGAGAAGCCTTCAGTCTCACGAACTGTGTATTTTATGCCTGTGCTCACCATGTGAGGCTCGCAATTCAGAAAGTTCCCTATTCTGGCTCAAATAGTTTCAGTGGAGAGTGTGGTCAGTCCCTTAGGTAGCTGTAGGTTTAATTCATAAGTAGATGCAGGCAACTCCACGGAACCTCCAGACAGTTCCATCGACTTGCATTGTTGGATATAGTATGGATACTGACTTATTGGCCAGTTGCTCCATATCGCAATTTTGTCATCACGTAGCTCAATGAACTGGAGGACTGTTTCTCATCATGGTTCCCTTCGCTAACTAGCCGATCCGAAGCTTTGGGCATGACACTCTTGTCCAGGTGCTGGATGCCCATATCTGACATATATAGCAGTCAGGAAGCTTCTAGTGATGTCCGAGAAGGGAGCTCTTGGAATAATGTATCCGTTGCATAAGGTACGCGGAAGGTGCTCTGCCGACCTCCTTTCAAGATATATTTAGTATCCATGGAACTTTGTCTGAAGTCGGCTTCGTTGAAACATCAACTTTTGACCTTATCTGATGACAGAGCTCACACAGAAGAGGTCAAGCAGAAAGCACTCTTAGTGCGATCATGACACCGTTGGAGTGTCCAATTATTGGCTTACAGTTCATCACGAATTATTGGCAAGTCCAACCCCAATTGGACTCGTAGGCCACAATTCTGAAATGACCAATTCCTGCGGACCCGCTCTGAAGGCCCATTCGTACAGAACTTGATTGATCTCTTTCTGTGAAAACCTCTTAACCTTCAAACGAGAAGCTCACCATTAACCTCCAGTTTTTGTGCTTTTTTTCAAGCAGATCAACAAATTGCGTTTTCAGGTCATGACAAGATTACTTCGGTGTTTCAGAGAAATGGATTTCGAGAAGATGAAATTCGCTCTGAGGCATCCTTCTCCCATGATTCTTTCATTTATGGCAAACTTATTCTCCAAGACTTCTCTTACGTTAAACGATATCACTGATAACCTTATCTTACAGAAGTCAAATTCGGACAACACAGATGTCAATCATGTTAAAGAGATAATGTTAAGTACGATGACTGGATATACCAAACACAAAAGTGCTGTGCACTCATCGACTAAGTAGTTCAGTCAAACAAGACATCCTTTCTCAGTTTGACCCTCTCTCTAACAAGCATGTGTTATGAAGTGTTCCTCACAACACAACAACCATCATATTCAACATCCCTTTTTAATCTTCGTAACGGTTTTCCACACATCCAACATGACCAAGAAAAAGATATTAATCAATATGCTTTTTATTTAGTAAAAGAAGTTCGTGCTACAAATCTTGTAGCACTAAAAAGTTGTCTTTTCTTGGTGTGGGACCAATATACACAAAAATGTCCACACTCCAAAAATAATGGTAATGTACAACATAAATTGGTTACTAACTAACTAGTAAGCACACAAATCCCGTCGTAACAATGGAGGACTCCTCACTACAACATTACCTAGACTAATTAAAAAGACTACGCTAATTCTAGTTACTATCCATCCCAAAGAGTTGGAGATTGTTGCATCATGGGCAGTTTCTGCACATATCTCCTTTTCCATTTATCAGGAGGGGTATCATTGTATGAGTATGTTTCATGATTGTCTTCCTCCTGAGGCTTGGTCTCATGCTCCCATGGCTCCTTGGTGTATTTGGTGATTGCTCTTATATGCAAACCCCACCTTTGCTAATTGCTTCTTCTCTACAAAACCTGCACTTTCCTGCCAAATCAATCTTCATGAATAACTCAAACACAAACCCAAATATACAAAGACATCATACATGAGTTGTTGTGACTAAGTTACCTAAGAACTACTCTCATTCTAGATGGTTTGTTGCGTCTAAGAGTACTCCAAGAGTCCTTTAAGAATGTGTTTGCTGAATTTAAAGTCGCAAGTAGATTACGAAATGTCTATCCAGCGATAAGAGCCAAGAAACCTAAAGTCTTTTCTATACCTAAAGACTCTTTTATAAATGATCATGGTGCTTGGAATTAGGTACAAAATTGGCACTCTATTTACATCGGCCTATGTTCATGTTTTTGGTTTCAACCGCTTTGCTACACGGCTAGTAATTACACACTATCAGAAGACTGTCAGGACTCTTTAGTATCACGGCATTGGATGTGCAAGGGGGGGGCGTGCGATTAGAGAGGTAGCAGGGAGTGAGTGGTACCTTGGGGGGTCGAGGATGAGCTTCGTCGCCGCTGCTGTCACTATTGGCGACGCTGGAGGCTTTACTCGAAGGGCCAGTAGAGGAGGAATTAGCGTCACGCATGGTTTTGTCTAGCATGAGCTGCCGCATGATGGCGCCTTCCTCGAGCTCCGGGTTATGGTGCCAGTAGCTCCCCAAGAAGGTCTTGGCGCCGTCCAGGCTGGGGAAGTACGGAGGCTCGAAGTAGATTTGCGAGAGGGCATCCGCCGCGGAGATGTTGTCCGCGTGCGCCGTGGTGGCCTTGTACTCGCCGCTTCCCATCACCGCGATCACGAGTTGCTGGTACGAAAAGTAGAACTGGCGCACCGCCGCCTCCACGGCCTGAAACGCTTGTAGGAGATGGATCGTGGACGAGTGGTATGCCAGTGGTCGATTGAACGGCCGCTGCACATGGGTTCGCATCCCGTGCGAGTGGAGCAGATCCATCACTGCTTCTTGTAGCCGCGGCCCACCCTTCGGATCCGCCTCCACGCCCACCACTTTGGGCACTAGATGGCGGAGCTCCTTGCACCCCTTCGTCACTTGCCTTAGTCTCGTGGACCGCAAACAGTACGCACCTGCACCCGATGCTAGCCGATGAGCAATGACACTCTCCATGGAATGAGATACATGGTTTTAGGGATGTGAAAGCGGGGTTTGAATATGAGCAGAGCAGTACCTCCTCCGATGTGCTCGGTGCTGACGGCGGTGGTTCCGGACTGTGAAATGGCGAGTTCCTCTCTCAAGCGCATGAAATCGTCCGGGTCCATGATTTGCAGCAGGTCTAGTGTCGAGATGAGGAGCTTCCAGACGCGCTCTAGCACCCAGCAGCTCTTCGCCGCGACTTCGAAGTTGCCCGCTTTCACCTTCGCCTCCACGTTTTGTAGCAACCCCGATGCCACCTCTAACCACGCCTCCATCATTTGGTGCACTGTGGACAACGTGTGATCCTCTGGGTGTCCCGGCAACGATTGCCGACACGCATACACCTGCACACGAGACGATGAACCTCAAAACCGAATACTCACTCCCCAGATTAACATCACAGTCCTCCTGCAATCGATTCGACCATATCCCTTGCGGATTGCAGCATAACCTCGTCTCAGCAATCAACATCTTAGAGTGCAGTTACTGAAAAAGATTGCACCAGGCCTTGACTACAGGATTAACCATGACAAGTGTAAAGTAGTCCGGAATTCAAGTATGGAAAGAAAGTGGCAGTCTCAAAGGAAAGAAGGATTGGGGGAGGGCGGCACCTGGAGGGGTTGGCAGATTTGGTCGTATTCGAGCACGGGTTTGCCAGCCAAGTTGGGTTCGCCGAGGCCAAGCGTGAAGGGCGCGCGGGCCATGTGGCTTTCAATGGCGAAATGCAGGCGCGTACTTACCGCTTGCGCGGTGCGCCACGACGCGAGACGGGGGAGCAGACTGTCTTTACTAACGCGGCTGACGATCGGGCGCGCGCCGCCGCCGCCGTTGGTCTTGAGGCGCACGACCGACTGTCTACTATAGTTCCCAACTCCGGAAGTGGGCGCGTCCTCGTCGCCCTCCACCATGCACGCAATAATCTCCAGCTGCGAGCTCGCGAGCGCCTCCAGACGACGCAGCCACTCGTCGCGGTCGATATAGGGGCGCGCGTCGCACAGCACCCCGGACACCATGCGAAACACGAGTTCCAGGCTGTGGAGCGCGGGCCGCACCAGCACCTCGTTGCGCCACGACGTCGTCTGCGTCCGCCACAGCTGGGTTAGCTCTGGCAGGTGCAAATAAAGCTCGTACGCCTCCACTTGCTCCGGCGACGGCTGCACGAGCGCCTCTATATCGCAGTGCATGGCCAAGGATATCGCCACCGGCGCGCTCGGGAAATTTAACGCTCCACTACAACACTGCTGCTGCTCCTGTTGCGACCCCCGCAACACCATCCCCGCTCTACACTCCATCCCCCTCGCTCAGGTCAAAACTCCAAATCTTCTTCCACAACACTAACTTCTTCGATCACCAAAGCTACTCTTGACGGAGACAAACCCCACAACGCTAACATCTCCTGGTAGACAAATCCGATCCAATAGCTTCCCGAACCTCGCTCAAATTCCACGAATTCCTCAACACGCTACCACCTGCAAAACCAACCCCGCTGTCTTAGTACTCACATCGCCCTACACCTCAAGCACTATAGCCTCTTCTTATCCATCATCGCAGATTACACTTAACAATCCAGATCCAAAGCCTGTAGAAAATCGAAACATCACCATAGCCTCCACAACAGATGCTGCCGAGATTCCAACAAGCACGAGACTACACGCAACTAGTACGAACCTTTCAAACAAAAACCTAAGAATGGTTTCAGAAAAGCGGGGTTTGCCACAAACGCTAGAACAGGCCTGCAAAGTGACAGTTACGGAAGCTAACTAGCTCCCCAGGTCGGTGACTGCTATCTATCAATCGATCAGCAATTCAAGCGCAATACCTGAAAAAACACCGTTTGCTTGCACTGATCTCTCGCTCTGGCTGGCAGGCAGGCAGGCAGTGCGCGTGGTTGCAAGCTAGCAAGATGATAGCAGCAGGGTGTGATGAATGATTCAAAGTGAGTTGGGCAGGCAGAGGGTGAGGTATATCCAAATCCCTGTCAACTCCAACTACCCAACCTCCAAATTCGCTACACTTTCTGCGCACTTGCCGGTGCGTTGCGTCGCTATTAATAATAATACTAAAAAACACAACCTGTTTTTCCTTTCATTATTCAATTCAATGGGGTGCATTTTTGACTGCTGTATCTGCCGCGTCATCTGCATCTACATCCATTCTGTTTGCTTCCGTTCCACCTTCCCGGCCTTCCCTTGCCGTGGCAGTAGCGGATTTCCAATTTGACTTTGGGATTCCTCATCCTCAGTAAGGATACGGACAGACAAGTAGATCACCAATCAACTTGTGCTTGCTCCACGTCGGACCGCGACCGACCCTGAACTGAACTAGCTTCCTTTTCCTTTCCTTTTTGTTACAGTCTTTTAACTTATCCTGTTGCTGTTGAAGTTTCATAGCCAACACACGCTTCGTTCCTATGTGGACCACTTGTTACTCTTTCGTCTTCTTCTTCTTACTCGAAGTTGATTTTCTATGCTCGTGTTGAATTGTTCCTGAGTGCCGCTTGTCGATTTACGCGTGAGTTTCATCGCTTGTTTCACACTTGACAGTTTTTTTACCTCCGTTGATCGTTCTTCTTTGTCAGAGTGGAAGGGAGAGTGCTCAATAATGGCTCAAGTAAAAAGTGTAAGCAATTTTCTTGCATTGGGAAAGTGGAAGGATAGTCGAGGTGGATTCATCATTTTTGGGCTCTTTTGTAATCTGCTATGAAAGGTGAACTTATAGGTGTTCCTAAAATGGTGCCTTAATCTAACACCTTGTAACGTGTGAAATGAGTTCATAGTTTTGTTGAATTGTGGAGCTATTATGTAGATGCCTAGGGAGAGTTTCTGCAAGCATTGTTCCTCATTAATCTACTTACATATACATGTCCACTCTTTGCGCATTATTATCTTGTTTTGTACAATCTTGACTTTGAATTTCCAACACATAAGAACAAACTCTTAATCCCCAATGTAAATTTTCTACATTTTGGATGAAGGGCAAAAACTTCAATGAAGAGCCATAACTTCTTCATCCAAACTCCGCTTTGGGCAAAATCACTTGATTTGGGATTACAACATTTATGAATGATAATTCACTGTTTGTTTTGATTTTCCAACCTTTTGAATGATATTTCTCTATTTCTTTTCAGTGCTAATATGTTATGATTTCCCAATCCATGAAAGTTCATGATTTAATATTTGGTCCACATGATCCACAATAAGTCTAAGTTTGTGCAGTTGAAAACTGAATCAGTTACCTTCATTTTCATCTATGACACTTTTTCTAAAACTATGTTTTTTTGGTAAAAATAGGTTGAGACGTTTAGGGGTTAAGTAGCGCAAACTTAGTGATATCTCTACTAGAATCCAAATTACTTAACGATTTGAGTAAGTTAGGTAATAGTTATTCTAATATAAATCAAAAGTTTGGATTTAGATAATCCCCAAATTTGCTAATACAGAGTGGAATGTATGATGACAAGGAACTCTAGTTTTTTTTAAATAATAAAATGAGGTGGCAATGCGCCTCAAATTCCTTTATTTCAGCCGCCGGCAGGTGGGTGCCATCTACTCATTTCCTAGATCTCCCAAAATCTTCTTGTGGTGTGGATCTGAGCATGACTCATATTAATTCAGGTCTAGTCATGTTTGGTTAGAAGGTGGTGGCGGAATTAATCACTGTAGCCCACTATAGCTTAAAATCATTTTCAATCTCTTATTGGTTTTTATAATTAATCTTAATTGCTAAAAATAAACCTTCGTACATTTGTTATAGATTATCCTACATGGATTTATTTCAAAATTGTTGAATGTTGAGACCATGAAAACATGCAAACTTTAGCATACTTTCAGGACCTCAAAGTTAATGGTCATTCTCCTAGTGTAAACCCAAACCAGACCAAGAGCACTCAGTCTACTCTCCAATCACGAGTTTCAGAAAACCACAGTCAATCTTCATGATCCATAGTGTAAAGCGACCGCTCCTACTCTAGTCTAATAATAATAATCTATCCAACAAACACCCTTCCAAAAATTCCAAGTATAATGTCGACAAATGAATCTTACTATTCAAAAGCTTCTAGGAATTCAAAGAACATGAGATTCTCACAAATTAATTTGGGGAAGAGCTACAAGATAATAATAATAAAGAAAATAGTGTGGCTGGATAATTAGTATATTAAGCAGGAATTCAAACGTGTCTGCAGACAACAGTAACATGAAATAGTAGGGATTCCTTTTACTGTGCCCTTTTTACTCCTCATTTCTATATTACGGCATCATTGTCTGTATGGGTTATGGATAATGTAAAATTTTAAATAATATTTGGGGTTAAAAAGCAACAGGGAATTAAGCATGAATTTAATTTATTTTTTTTGGTGGCAGAAATAGATTATTATGTAAAAATGGATTATGCTTGTCGTGCATGTTTGGGTAACTTGTTGCAGGTCTTTTTGTCTGTGATGCTACTTTGCTTGATTTTATTGGATTTTGTTAAGGTACCCTTGTGTAGAATTTATTGTACTTTTGAATTATAGAGGCTAATGGAGTTCATGTATACTAGGTTGTTGTGTGTTTAGGATGCAATGTTAGGAATCCACCAACTTGCTCTCACAAGAAGACTTACGTGCCCATTTTGGAGCAACCATTAGTGACACTTAGACACTTGACATTTACTACTTAACAACGTCTCCATCTTGATCTGTCACTACGAGCTTAGATACATTAGTCCTCTCTTCGAGGAGAGCTCGCGTGCTACATCAAAGTAAGTATAGGAATTACTTACTGAGTGGTTACTTCTTTTCTAAATCTTCCCGGAATAGGGCGTTACTAGTAGAAGAGAAAGGAAGTCTTAGTTGAAACCCGAATGTTTGTTTTGCTTGATTGATACTTGGACTCAATTTGGTATAGTGTAGATGCAAACTTGAACATGGAAGAGAAGATTATGCATGAGTTGATTAAGGTAGTCATTACAGAACTGATGTTTACGTGACCGAGCCAACAAATGACCTCTCACATAACTTCGTCTTTGTTTGTTTCATAGAAATACCTCTTCTCACCTCTAAATGCCCTGCCTATTTTTAGACAACAAACACATTTTCAAAGAAAGTGTCATAGATGAAAATGAAGGTAAGCAATTTAGATCTCAACTGGACAAACTTGTAATAGACTTGTTGTAGGTCATGTCTACGACAATTTTAATATAAGGGTCATATCAATGGTGAAAAGTGCCAAAAATTTACAATGGGAAAACTGTCCAAACTAGACCCTTTGGACTCAAATCTACGCCTTATCTACGAAGTATCTTTGATTTGGTCAAGATTTATACTAAGACTAGACTCTTGATAAATCCACCATAAAAAATATAGATGGAATCTAACAGCAGACGAAGGAAATATAGCTCTCCAAAACTCATCCATTTGTTCACTTTAGGAAATATAGCTCTCCGAAACTCATCCATTTTTTCACTTTAGGAAATATAGCTCTCCAAAACTCATCCATTTTTTCACTTTTTTCATCGTGGAAACATGGTTGCAAAGCTAATACCAAAAGTATTTGCATTAACAATCTTACAACCAAAGTTCTTGGATTTCATCTTAAAATTTTGATTATGAAAAAAGAAAAAAGAAAAAAGAAAAAAGAAAAAAGAAAAAAGAAAAAAGAAAAAAGAAAAAAGAAAAAAGAAAAAAATCAACAATTTTTTTATATTTTGGGATTCACATATTAAATTGGCTCGCAATAGTAAAATATGCTTAATGTAGAACCTCTTTCACCTTCACGGTAAGGACCACATGAAGGTACATCTTACTCTAAAAACTTTCAAGATGTCATACACAACCCACCAAAAAAAGTTGTGCATCTTTTCTTCACGATACCCAACAACACGAGGACATGATCCTCCGGATTGGCAACATTGTCCTACCAATCCCCTTTCACGTCCTCAACGGAAACCACAAATCGATCCCCTTTGACCTCTTAGACGGAGACCACATACCGATCCTCTTTCACCTCCTCGATGGACACCACAAAGCGATCCACAAATTGACCCTCTTTGACCTCCTCGACAAAGACCACATACCGATCCTCTTTCACGTCCTCAACGGAAACCACAAATTGATCCGCTTTGGCCTCCACGACGGAGACCACATACCGATCCACTTTCGACCTCCTCAACGGAGACCACAAATCAATCCGCTTTGGCCTCCACGACGGAGACCACATACCGATCCGCTTTGACCTCCTCGACGGAGACCACATACCAATCCGCGTTGACCTCCTCGACGGAGACCACATACTCATCCTCTTTCACGTCCTCGACCACATGCAAGCCTGGCCGCTGACGACGGGATCAAATTCGAGAGCGATATGGGAGACCCTACCCCATGAACATGGACCAATTTAATGTTTGTTGGGGGGAGGAAACAGGTCACAGATGAGCATTAAAATTGTAAGCACAGAGCCAGGGGGTATGTGACAGCGAAATTGCATCATGATCCCATTCAAGAGTCTCGCGCGTCCCGGGTCGTTGCCTTGCCTTTGCACGTGGATTGTCACCCCCCAAAAGTCGCCTTCCACTCATCATCATCATCATCAATCCCAAACCGTGTTCTCCGTTTTTTCTCCTCGTAGGTCGCTCTCTCTCGTACCAACGCTCTCTCTCGTACCAACGCTCTCTCACTCTCGTGTTTTCTGACATAAACGGACCCCTTTTTATCAACGCCGTAAATCATACCACCCAATCGCGACCCTCTTTACACTAGAGTTTGATTTAAGCCAATTTTGAGAGCTCAACATAAAATTTGGAGTGATTTGAGAACGTGGGTTTTGAGCCTTTTTGGTGATTTTGATCATGTTATTCTTTTCATAGTTTGAGATTTGGAAATATGTGCCAAAAATTCATATAGACATCTCATTGGCCCAATGAATGTTCTTGCAACCAAATATTTTCAAAATCGTGCATGTTTTAGTATCTCTATGGAATTGATGTTTCCATACTTCTTTTTTTAAAACAATGTGCTTGAAGTTTGAAAAAGTGTAATGAGTTTCTAAAATTTTGCATATGTATGTTAGTATAATGTTTGGAAGATAGCGGTAGTAGATTGTTTGGGCTTACAATCGTAATGTCCTTCTTTGTACAAAGTAGACTATTTTTTCTTAAGCAAAGCCAAAGTGAAGTTCAGTTTCAACCTCAACCGTTACGATCTCACAAATGATGCACATTCACTCTTTGAGATTTGTAGTAGTAGTTAGCTTTATTCATGCTATGTTTTAAAGCACCTAAGATATATTCTAAATTTAATCTATACCTCCATCTACAAAGTGGTAGGAAATTGTGGTTTTGGGTTCTTTCAACTATAAATAATTCAAGGATTTATAGAAGTCAAGAGAAAATCTCAAACTTCTATTCAAATCGGAGTAGACTCTCCTTGGAATAAAATAAGTATGTAGTCTTCAAACAATTAGTTGGTAGTTGGGCAACCCATGACTATCCTTGACAACCAAAATGGCATTTTTCTACTTCAGGCAACCTAGGTTTTTGAATTAGATATAATATTTCCATTAACATTTTTACAGGGTGTTCCTTATACTACAAGTGTATGTGGAAACAAATGCAAAGACAAATACCAAATTTTGAAGAACTTTTAAGTTTCTAGCCTCTAGATGGGGACAAAAAGACTATTTCAGTCAAGAGTTTTTATTTTTATTTATTTTGAGTTTTTAAATTTTCTCCTTGCGTAATATGTTCTTAACAAAATTTCTACTTCTAGTTCCAAGTGACCCAAGTCAAAACTACTTCAAGTCTTACGAGAGCAGTCTTCTAAAGCAAGCTTCAAAGATTTTAGTAGTTTCAGTAAAAAAAATTTGCACAAACTCTAAATTGTATGATTTTGCAAATGATAAAATACTGAGCAGTCAATTTTCGGAACACTAACTTAAAATAGGTTTAGTTCCAAGATCTTACTCTTGAAAAATTTAAAGACAAAAATAGAAAGATGGTTCACACTACCGGGAGTACATAGAGGTATACAATGGCAATAGCAAATCCAAGTGCATGCCTAGCCTGATCTAGAGCTTGGAGTCGGTTTGAAATGTGAGGAGCCCCATCTCACGCAGTATCCTTGTAACCCAACGAAGAGGGTTGAAGCCCCCGTGATTCTAGCATGGACAAGATATCCCGCGCTGGTACTTACGAGCCTGGCTGCCCGCCCATACTCCATGTCCGGCCAAAAAACGGCTATTATTAGTTTTTTCATTTCTTGAAGCCTCCAACCACTTTCTTTGAAATTCTAAGTTCCGCAATGAGATCTCAGACCCCATTTTACCCTTGTGGCACCCCTTCGTGGCATGATGGGTGACATCTACCATTCAAAAATAGGGGGCAAATTCACCCCCAAAATTTTTATTTGGCCGGGCAGTGAGGCAAGCACGCTAGTAAGTACTACACTGAATTTGATAATTAGTGTTAGATTATTATAAGATTTGAAAATGCTATAAGTTTTTACTTTTGTTTAAAAAATTTTACCAAGAGCATTGATTCTAATACTATATAAGGACCCCCATCTTGGCCAATACAGTGGGTAAAATTATTGAACAACAGTAAAAACTTATAACATGTTTATGTAAATTAACACTAATTATCAAATTTAGTGTAGCGAGGGAGATGTCTTGCCAAATCGCTTGATTCTAGCACATCATAATTCCAAGTTATCACGTGCCTTCGCTCAGATTTTAGCGTTCCCTTCAACCAATGGGGGAGAGCCACCTGGAATTAATTTCATTGGGAGAAAATAGTTACAACCCGCCAGCGATAGGTGCACTGCCTTTGGCTGAGTTGTCTTCCATCGCCTTGGGGGCTTCGAGCTGGACATGCTCTAAGGTTTCAAGCTCCCAAAAACACAAGTATAATTAAAAGAGGTTAATACTTTTTAAACAATTAGGTGAATCATTGCAAAAGCTCCCATACTATCTTAAAGAGAACAACATGCAATCCAACAAACAAAAGGGGGGTCCCATATTATCCACAGCAACAGCAATGCAGTTAATGGCGGGCAGACTTTATTTTCTTTTAATGATTAAAAAAAGCACCCCCCCCCCCCCAAGTACCCAACTGTATTAGAACAGAACCTTCCAGGCTATATCCCCCTTTGTGACGCTGTACTCGGTGCCGTTTTTCAGGCCGCAATTTCTATAAAAGCCCAAATCTACTATCCTTTAATTAATTAATTAATTAATTAAATCCCACCCCTCTAGCTTAAATAAATAACCACTTTTTCTTGCCTGCCCACGTGTCATCCGGTTTTTTGCCTTGTCGGATAAGGCTGCCCTCCAATTGGGTAATTTTTCGCAATATTATTTATTTATGACCAAGTCATCCCATTATAATATTTATTAAAGGGAAAAGAAAAGTAGATATTTTGAAAAAGTGGGTTTTCATTATGAGGGTAATAATTTGATTTGGGTTTTTTCTTTGGAGCTGCATGTGCATGTCTTATTGATTTCTGTGCCTGGTGTTTTTTTAATCTAGAAAGTTCTCTCCCTTTGTGTGAGTGTTTCATTGGTGGGTTGGTGTTGGTGCCATGTCATACACCATAGCCAAAATTTAGGGGCAATGGTTCGTGGCAGCTACCAAGGTGGCACCCTAGAATCAGTGGGGGACCTCCCAAGGCCGTTTTTGATAATTTTGAATTCAAATTTGAGGTCTGTTACGCAAGGAAGTCTAGTCTCTGGCATTTAATGTCTTTATATCAAAGAATTAGGGGGCTCATTACCCCTCCTCCATCCTCCTTGGTAGCTGCTACGAACACTTACCCAAAAATTAGCCTTTTTCAATTGTCATTTGAATTCGAAGAATTCTAAAGGTGGGGATGAAGTCTTTCTTTTTCTTTTTTTTCTTTTCTTTTTTTATTTTTAAAGAGAATAGGGATGTTTTTTTGAGGTCATGAAAGTAGGATATTTGTAAATTTTTTGAATTCTTAATATTAAACGCAAAAATATAGTTGAGTTAGAACGTCCTTATTTTGATTTGCACAATAAAGTGTGTTGTCACGTCTTTAGAGTGGGGTAGCAAATTTACCCACTCATAGTAGGTTCTTTTAATTTATTTTTTTTATTATTATTATTTTTTTGGGTTGTTGAAGTTTTCTTGCATAGGAAGATTGTTGTGGAGGTCTAAGATTAATGATTGGAGTTTTTTTCAAAGTGGATGAGGTTGGCATGTTGGACTAGATCTTCAAATGTATGAGTCACCGGCAACGAACCAAGTCAAGGAAGTGGCCATGTGTCATCAAGGAAACCCATTACCTATAAACTAAAGTTCAAGTAAAAAATTGCATGTGAATTGCTCAATAATGGCGCAAATTTCAGAACGGGGCATTTGTAGTGAACTTAACTATGTTAGCAGTTTGTTGTGTTTGGGCTAAGTAAGTGGAAGACTCTTTAGACCAAGTGGAAATACTGATTTGAAACTCTTTTACAATTTGTTATGAATTTCTGAAGTTGGTGTTTCTAAAATTGTGCCATGAGATAGCACCTTGGGAGTACATGAAAAATTGAACTACTAATTTACGATATGTGTGATGGTGATTGAGCCTAGTGAGCCATTAATGAATTTGCATAATTCTTTAGTAGTCTACCTTATGTTCTTATATTAAAAACTATCATGTTATAGTGCATGAAATACGATACGTACCTCTACTTTGAAATAAAAGAATTTTATGAACTTGCTTGTGGATGTAATCCGGTAACTATTGTTTATTTATAAGTTTTTCTACTTGTATTACAGATTATTAGAGCATATACAACAAAATGCAACCTCTTTGTTTAATCATCTTTTAGTATGAGACATCAAGAAAAAGAGCATTTATGATAGGTAGGTAGTCTATCAACATGGTGTGTCAAATCAACATTACAAACCATATACACGTCAATTATATTGTGTAAAGATAAGTGTTCTAGAGTTTTTAGGCACTAATGGAGAAGTTTGGCGTTTCCGCCAAGTTAAATGACTCTATTCCTTCAAGAATTTCACCAAGCTTGGTAAATGAGACATTTTTTATGAAAATAGTATTGAAAAGCTTGGTGAAAATAACACACTTTTTATTAGTTTATAGTATTGAAGGTTGAAAAGGAATAGTACATCAGGCTTTAGTAGTGGGTTATCAAAAGCCTCACCACCATAGTCCACCCAACTATAGTGGGGGTCCTCGGACCTTGTTGTATGGGCACCTCAAAACTCTTTGGAGGAATACTATGTCAAGTATCTTCTTACTTGGGTCTACCGAAAACTCTTTGTTTATATGCCCATCATAGATTGTATATAAGGTGGGGGTGCTCATTTAGAAGTTGGATTGGTTGTGGATGTGGAATCAAACTTTTCCTAAAGCGCAAAATTGGGGATTGAAATCATGACTTCCGAATTCCTCTTGATTTTTTTAACAATTTTCAAAGATAGCAACATAGAGGTATCTTGATATGCCCACCACAAAGTGTTCATGGTGGGTACGTTGAATTTTACATGTCCGTACCAAAATGTATCTCATTTTTTCTCCGTAGACGAATTTCGAATGCTCAAAAAGAGGCGATTTTTATTGGGATATGGCCGCATGAGTGACCGCATGAGGATTTTTGATATGATTGTATGTACATACAAGTCTTGCTGCATGTTTGAAATAAAAGATTCACCAGTACGGGCAGGACCAATTAAATTTACGGTACAAACAATGACATGAATGAATGAGGTTATGAACCAACATGCTCATGTCAGCAAAAAGATGTTGCCATGTTCCCCAACCCGACGACTAAAAAAATAGAATTCACTCAGTTGTCGGATAAAATTGGTGCTTGTAGAGAGCTTCACCCGAGACCCATCTAAACGAGCCCTTCAACGGGATGATTGAGGGATCCATTTGGAAGAAACCTCAATTATAAATGGAGAGCTCGGCCTCGAACACTCTAATTTGGCGTGATTTACATATTCCCAAGTTGACATTCTCAAGATAAGCATCCCAAGGATCAAGCTCTAATGCTCATTAGAGAAGAGAAAGAATATTGATTTGGAAGGCAAACTTGTGGGTTGTGGGCCTATTGAAAGATTTAGGGACAATACCATTTAGAGGGATGAGTTTCCCTTAGAAATAGTGTTAGCAAGTTCAACTCTTGTTAGAGGGTGGCATATGTAGTCCAAGGAGCCTTCTAAATTAGTGTTGTTAACCTTGGAATGTCTGCTCCTAGGGAAGAGGAACAAATTTAGATGTTTTTTGTGAGGCTGATATGAATAGAGTGTTTGTTTCATTTATTTATGAATGTTCATGGCTGAAGGTGATAACACCATTGGTAGGACTACTAATCCCTCTCATGGTAAACACTATGCTAGTTCTTACCTAGTCACTAGTTCCTTAAAGATAATGAGCATGTTATCACCCTGAAGATCTTTGAGTTACTCATATAACTAAGTCCAATAACCCACCATAATTGGGTGGACAATGGTAGTGATGGCTTTCATTGAACTATAAGGCGCACCTAATTCTCTATTCTACCTTAACCCTTTCATGACCAATCAACCAAATATGGTCGCTCAAGTGTGGTTATTCCATGATTGAGTAGAATCTGTGTAGAAAGAACAAAATGTTAGAGAACAACGCCGGAAGAGGAGTGTGTACTGGATCTACTACAAAAAACAACGATGCATTTGGACTCGTACTCCGCCTGGTAGAGTTGTCTATACATGGTGATGAGTATGCGATACGGTAGCTGGTCTAGAAAGAAGTGAGAAAGATTCAAGAAATACGCCTGTCGAGGACACATGACACCAATTCTAAGGGTCCCTTGGGAACATGGGAACATGGGGGTACTACTCAATTGGCTCCATCAACAAAAGAAGAGTTGATTTCTTTTGGCAACCCAACACCGTCTATCAAAGCGTATACGTTTGTACAACCTGAAATCCTCCCCAAAAAGAATCAACCACATGTTGTTTGCACACTGATTCTACGTCAAGGCTCGGCGTCTGATGAATGTGACCATGTCTGATTTTTCAATCTGACCATATTTGCTACGATATCCCATGTATTTCTCGTACGCTACCGTATACAAGGAACTGGGTTCTTGGTCTCTTTTCACAATTTAAGTTTCATAAATGCTCGAAATGCAACGCTCATGGTGTTGTTGGATAGATCTTGAAACTCTTTACAATATTGTCCACATGTGTTTTGCCCAAATCTGGATATTTTGGTCTCTAATTCTAGTAAAAAGCTTCGAGGTCATGTATACGCTCTGTACTACACTTGACTCAGAACATCATAATACTCTAGTTCATACGGTAGATCTACTCATGTTTGGCCACTAGCATGAATATGAAGTTCACTACACATTTATACGGTCGGATGTTAATTTTGACCCTTCATTTGTTCGATGCATTCCAAGATACATCCAGACACCTCAAAAAAACCTCGACTTCCAAAATAGGAGTGGTCATGAAAGGGTTAAAGTAGAAATTTTTCCCTCTAAAGACAATGAGAGCCTAGAGTGGTTGTCTTGAATTCAACCCCCGAAAGGCCCAAGTGTTGTTTGGATCTCAAAACTCAAAAAGTGCAACTTTTGACCAGATTGTGGAGATTGAGATAAGGCTGAAACTTTTACCCCTTTTTGGAATTTTCAACCGTAGGATCTTAAACTAAATTACCATTTAAAATACCATGTCAAATGTCAACCGTAAGATATGAACCATTTGTGAGATCATAACATTGCAAAACTTATTTTGGGCATTGTCCGAAAGACACAGTCTACTTTTTATATATATTTTAAACTAGATTCAAGTCGCCATGTCTCATCTTACAACCTAAAACTCCACCTAGTTCAAGAATTGGAATTCAGGTTTCCAAATTTTACTTCACACAATTGTTGTATATCACCACACTCACACCAAGCTACTAAAATTAGACCCTTCATTTAGACTTCCTAAAAACTAACTTTCATGGTCTAAAATAGGCTAAGATCTACTCTATCTCTCTCATTCATCCAAAAAATCTCTTATTAACTTTCTACCAAGACCATTCTCAAAAATTTCAAAAACCACAATTTAGTCATGCTAATTAAAGAACTTGGAAGGCCCATACATATGAGGAGGCCATGCCCTAATAAAGCTCATTCATGAGACCATTCCGTTAAGTGGTGGCTAGGGGGGCCCGTGGGTGGCATACGCCTGGCGTGGGCACGAATGGGTTACGTGCACCCATTCCCATTGTTTGGTTACAATGCTTACTTTTTGGGTAAGGCCAAAAGGGTATGGGTAAAGGGAAGGGGAGGGTAGGGGTAGGGCAGCCATAGCCTAGCTTGGTCCACGCCCCCATGATTGACAATGAATAGCCCACCCTCAAGAAACGGCACTTTGGGCACTTGGGTGGGCAGTTTTTTTTTTTTTTTTTTTTTTTTTTTTTAATTTTTTAATTTTTTAATTTTTAAATGAGGGGATTTAGTTGTAAGGAAGGGGATGGGTTGGGTTGGTTTGGTTTGTTGGGGCAGCAGGGGGAGTCGGCGTGATTCTTGTTGTCGGATAACGTTTGCCTATGTCATCATCCCTGTCGACATGACCTGGCTAGTAGCTCTTTTCTAGACCTCATTGGGGGCCGGAGAGAGGAGCCTTGTTTGGAGTGTGAGGAGCCCCGGCCCCCTGTAAGAGCATCCCCAATGGTACATGAAGCAAAGGTCCCTCCAAACGCCAAATGCCGAGCCCCCTTGTTGTGAGAGAGACTTAAGACACACGCAAAAACACTTAAAGCAAGGTACAAGCAAAGAAGTGAGGAGAGCAAGGCTCTCCTCTAGTTTATATGTGTAAAAAGAGGGGTGGTTATCTCTAGTGAGAACTAATCACATGAGTTATTTCTAAGATTAAACAGTTCCTAGGTCGTATCACTACAACACCTAGGTTGTATCACAACAACCCTGTCTAGTGGCAAGTTGGTCTTGCGAGGCTGTCTTCCAACAGAGACGCCATCAACTCCACGCCATTGAGGATAACGGGTGAGGTGGCATGCGATTCCGCCACCGTGGCGAGGAGGTGGGCCAGTGTGGCGATGAACTCCTGCGGCATTCTCTCCTCATATGCAGAAAAGTTCCTCCACTTCTTCCCCTTCCTGCCTCCGCAATACCCATCGTGGCGTTGACTGGGTGCTTGCGTGAAGGAAATGTCTCCCTCTAAAGGAAGGAAATTTGGCGAGAGCGGGGCAAGAGTGGGAAGGCACGACAGAATGGAGGGTGGGTTGGCGCGGGAGTTTGGCCGCGGGCCCGCCAGGAGCCGTTGGAGGGGCCATGATGGCGGGCCATTGGAGATGCTCTAACCTAGTAAAGAGGGTTGAGGTCTCCTAAAGTTTAGCACACCATGACTCAAAGTTATTATGTGTTTTCATTCACATTTTCGCTTCCCCATTAACTACTGGGAGAGTGACATGTGGCAGCGATTTTATTGTCAGAAGATAATTTCTATTGTAACCGGCTTGTCAGAAATTGTGATTGGTGAGCGGCCTATTTATGTGCCTTGCCTTTCAACGTGGGGTGGAGTATTGACGTTCGCCTGAGTAGTGCCTACGAGCTTGTGACGCAGCCCACAGGCCTGGCATGGAGCGTAGGGGTGGGCATGCTCTTAGCATTACTGTAGCCCCTATAGGTTGCTTTGAAGCAACCATTGTGAAATGTGCTGTCTGGGGAGATATTGGTTTCTTTGAGTTGGTACACTTACCCAAGTTGATTTGAAATAATCTAGGGTTTCAACTTCATTATTCATGAATTTGATGCAAGGTGATCTGCTCAATAATAGTGCAAATTTTAGCATGGAGAATCCAAAGTAGAGTTAACACTTACCAAGATATATTACCATTGCCCATTTCAATAATCCCAATGTTCACTTGAATGATGAAAGAATCTTGGTGCTACTTGATGATTGTGGGGCGCTCGTAAACTACACTAAAAATTATATTTAGTGTTGGCAATACTAATTACAAACAACAACATCAATTGTCAACAAGGGTAGAATTGTAGCAGTTCTAATTGTCAATCCAAGTATGAATATCCACCAATTGCAAACAATAATAATTATCAAAGGAACAACAAGTAAGGAAGATGACATTTAGTGTTAGATTTTTATAGGAATCTCTTGGTTTTCTTCTTATCCTTGTAAATCCCTAATGAGACCTTGTAAAATTAATCCAAGTATGAGTGCCGCCATCATGGTGCACATATCTGCTTTACCTACAAATATCAATCTCACACAACAAAAAATTCAATAAACTCTTTCTCTACACTCCCTTCACCAAATGTACTACTTTACCTACGATTAAGGAGTACAATCGGTGATCTAAGGCCTTCACTTTGAATTCCAATCTACGACCTCCATTGTAGAGAACGCTCTCAGGATTTCATAAAACCCTCCAAAAAGGTATACAACCATCTCCGAATCCAAGTTTCGATTAATTACGATCTCCATCTTGCAACTCTAAGTGAGAAACCCTAGCATAAGTTCAAGAAAAATTCTTTCAACAACTAAGAAACCCTAGAATAAGTTGAGCAAGAGTTCTTTAGGACACTTTATATTTCATAAATACTTTGCAAGTCAAATTGCAATCGATCATGAAGTGAGTACAGAGGATGATGGAGGTGGTGAAAGAGGGGCGCAGTCACCTCTGCCAGGGAAGCTTTGAAAGCTATAGTCGTGAAATCAGATCTCTCTGACGAAGGGTATGGAAGACTTCAACATGAAGAAGAGAGATGTTAGAGCATCTTCAGTCCTACGCATGAAAAGACGCAAGTCCTCTACCTCATCTGCGGCGAGCCTCCCAACGGCTTCTTCTGCGCTTCAACGGAAGCACGGCACCGGAGGAAGCGGACTTGGCCCCGTTAAAGAACCTCCCTTGGCCGGCAATTTGAGAGTCTCCCTTGCGCCCGCTACTGCAATCCGTTGCTACAGTGATCTTGCCACGATGGCGACGACCGACGGATCGAAGGCAAGAAAGGGGAGGAATTTCTCGTCGGAGGAGGAGCGGCAGCTTTGCCGATCGTTTCTTCACGTTTCGCAGGACCCGATTGTGGGCAACGGCCAGCGTGCGGGTGCGTTTTGGGATAGAATTGCTAGACACTATCAAGATCACAAGCCGCAGGGGAAGGAGGATAGGCCGGCGAGGAGTTTGGAAACGAAATGGGGTGTGATAAAACACGATGTTTCAAAATTTGTTGCTGTGCATTCGCAGGTTTTGAATTTGAAGGAAAGCGGGACATCGCTAGAGGACGTTCTTCATCGAGCGCTCGAGCTCTATCGTGTTAAGCACCATAAGCAACAGGGCTTCCTCTACCTCCATTGCTGGACAATACTGAAGGACATCCCACGATGGTTTGAGTCTGCTGTTGAGGTACAAGCGCGGCAGGTGATCAAGATTCCACCGCCGCAGCCGATGAAGAAGAGGCGCTTGAGCACGGAGCTGCACGACACAACCGCAGTCGATGACGACGGAGAAGAGTGCGTCGAGGTTGACTCCGCTCTAGGCTCTCGGCGGCCGCAGCGTTCGACAGGGAACAAGGCGGCAAAGGAAGAACTCCACCGCGCTCGGGTGAAGGAGAGCACGATGCGCGCGCAGGCAAAAGCCACATCGGAGATGGCAGCTGCGAACGCTGATAAGGTTGCCGTCATGCGGGATCAAGCTGCACTCCAGCTTTTCTCCATTCCGGACGATTCAGCCATGAGCGACATGGCCAGAGAGTACCTCCAATTGCGCCGCGAGGAAGAGCTCACCAAGGTCAAGCGGCGAATTCAACAGTCGAAGGCGGATATTTTTCTTGGGCCTTCTGGAGGTGCTGTTGAGGCGGGTTCGACCGAGGCGTTGCGCAAAGCGAGTTGGGCGAGTTGCACTCCGCTGGAGCCGGAGCAGGCGGTGGAGGAGCTGAGGATTTGAGCCAAGAATACGTTGAGCAACATGCAGGAGTGCAAGGCCTCGACATTCACCGCCCTCCAATTCCTTTTCCATTTTTTCCTCCAAATTATCAAAATGTGTGGGGATCGTCTGTAGGATCCGGCGTCAGTTTAGGTTCAGGAGAGGGGTGCAACCGTGTGTATGCTCCTACGAGCCCCAATCTGGACAATTCCAGTGGCAGTGGCCATGGATTTTGAAATAAATTTTTTCGTTTACCCTATCTTCCATCGAACAACCCGCTTCACAACCCCTCGAGCTCGTGGAGAATTCCGAAACATCCTTTGTGAGTCCCGAATTCTCCTTTTTCTTATCGTTGTGATTGCATTTGTGATTGCATCTGGATACAACTCCCGAAAATGCGTTCTGAACATGGAGAAAATATCCATTTAGAGTGTGCGATTCCGGTTAGAGTGTGTGTAACTTTTCTCAACATGTGTTAATGGCCAATGCACTCGCCAATATGATACTTTGATGATGAGGAGGCTTCAAGGCTGTTTAAAACTTTTCTGAACACGTTTTGATGGCCAACCCAGTCACTAAGATGTTACTTTGATGGTGAACAGGCTTTCAATTACCATTCAGTGCACATGCCTTTCACTTCGCATTTAACCATTTACATGTTGAATTTGAGTCTCTCCGCACACGTCTGAGATAGTTGGATGTGTTACATTTAGCGTGACGATAAGTTTGCAATGTGAAGTCAAGGTATAGGTAGCGAGAGGAAGTACAATGCAATGAAGTACAATGCTTAGGAGCGTGTCTCTCCCTTTCTTTGCCATGAGATGCTCAATGAGGTCATTGCGCAAAGAGAAATGGTTGTTTGAATTCTCTATCTCAATGGTTCCGTTCCTGAACTCTTCAAATGATAGGCCCCCACCCATGCGGCCTCCTCTAATCCCCATATCAAAGAATGGCTCCAATTCTAAACCATTCTCATCTTGTATAATCATATTGTGCATGATTATGCAAGATTGAATGATGTCAGTCATCGTTTGTAGCTCCCATTGCCTGCAAGGATTGCGTAGAATCTCCCATCTGCTCTGAAGCACGCCGAAGGCCCTCTCAACATCCTTCCTGACCCCTTCTTGCATCTTTGCAAAATGCTTCTTCTTCTCCTCCTGTGCTTCATGGATCGTTTGCACAAAACAAGACCATTGTGGGTATATGCCATCGGTGAGAAGGTAATATCGAGGGTATACATTACCATTCACCGAGAAGCTCAAGTGTTGACCTTCTCCATTGAGCATATTCTTGACAATGGGAGATCGATCTAAGACATTGATATCATTGTTCCCACCAGGTAGTCCAAAGAAAGAATGCCAAATCCACAGGGACTGGTCCGCAATAGCCTCTAAGATCACAGAGCGGTTCTTGTCCTTGTTTTGGAACTGCCCTTGCCATGCAACAGGGCAGTTTTTCCACTGCCAATGCATGCAATCCAACGAGGCAAACATGCCCGGAAATCCTCGTTCAGTGTTGATTTCTATCTGCCTTTTTAGATCAGCTTCCGTGGGAAGTCTGAGGTATTCAACCTCAAAGCAATGGCGAATGGCATTAACAAAGCGACGCATAGCCTCACCTGCAGTACTCTCGCCTAGCCGGCAATACTCATCGGTTGCATCAGCAGCAACCCCATAAGCAAGCATTCTAATAGCTGCTGTACACTTCTGAAGAGGGGACAACCCTAATCTTCCCAAGGCATCACATTTTTGCACAAAATATGAATCAAACGCAGTGACTGACTCTACAATCCTCATGAACAATTCTCTACGCATCCGAAATCGACGCCGGAACTTGACATGGTCAAAGGTAGGAGTAGGAGCAAAGTAATCTCTGACCAAGTGTTCATGCCACAATTCTCTGTCCCTGTGCACAAACTCCCTCCCCATGCGGCTACCTCTCCGCCTCCGCTTCACCTCCTCATCGGACTCACTTGAATCTTGGTGGATTGTCGCCAAGAACATCTCTTGCAACTCGTCATCAGAGTCTTGAGCTACTTCTTCAAACGCCCTCGACATCTCACGTCGCCATTGTTCCATCTTCACAACAACTGGAGACTGTAGAGCACTTCCTACAAGCGCCACAAGAGCTCTTTGAAGCGGTACAAAACAATGCAGAAGGAGAAAACTGCGCCGCAGGAGCTCTCTGGAGCGGTGCAACGAGAAAAGGATTGTGAGCGAGCCGACACTATTCACTTTCGATTTAGTGGCCAAAAGTTGTGACGTGGGAGATTTGATGAGGTGGCAGATTTTACTGATGGCGATTTGATTGCGGGTTGGAGGGGAGGGATCAACATGCGGCCACACACACAAGCGGCCCCGCAGACTAGCCTCGAAATATACGATACAGGGCTTTTTTACAGTTTCTGCATTGATGATGCTCTTAGCCATTAAGAGGGGGTGGTCCCATACACTAATTGTGTACGATTTGACAAATAGTGTTGTGAACATGTAAGTTGGGTTAAATACACTATTTGTCATCCAACACCAAATATAATTTTAGTGTAGTGCTACCAGCTTTTCTCGGAGCCCCAACTGCCAATGGACAAAATTTTCGATTTGGACCCCGACGATAGTATTTGATGAATTTGAATTCATTAATGGGACTTGCACTCTTTGAGCCTACCCCATGACATTTTAAGCGTACACATCAAAAATTTAGGGGCTCTTTACCTCTCCCAGAAACGCTCATAGCACTGATTTACAATGATCCATGATTGTGCTCGTTAGGATAATTTTAGGTAGGTATTTAATTTGAACTTCACGGACTTTACAAGTGATTTTATAAGATTTAAAAAAAAATAAAAAATAAAAAATAAAAAATAAAAAATAAAATTATATATATATATATATATATATATTTATTGAGTCAGACATCTTATCTTTTTAATTCTCTAGAATTTTTTTCTAAAAGCTACACTGCAAGCTGCATGCTGGACATGTTTATGAAAGGTCCATGCAATTCCTTGGATTCTCAATTCTCAGCACGTAGGGATGTTACTACACTAAATTTGATAATTAGTGTTAGATACACTAATTTACATAAACATGTTATAAGTTTTTACTGTTGTTCAATAATTTTACCCACTATATTGGCCAAGATGGGGGTCCTTATATAGTATCAGAATCAATGCTCTTGGTAATTTTTTAAAAACAAAAGTAAAAACTTATAGCATTTTCAAATCTTATAATAATCTAACACTAATTATCAAATTTAGTGTAGTGGAAGCAATTTCAGAGCAAGTAAACTAATTATTTTTGGACTTTTCTATATTGTGTTGTCAGGTTTTGCAGTTGGAAATATACTTGTTTCAGAAATGGTGCCTTAAAGTGACACTCATTAATGTTTGCAGTGAGTATATGGTATTCTTATATGGGGAAGCTATCAACATGTACCTATGAGTAAATATTACTAGAGCTCCATCCTGGGTCCTGTTCCATTTTTGACGACTCTACTGTAAATGGTTCAATGAATTACAAGGAGGCATCTGTCAAAGAATGCCGTGAGTAAATTGTATAGATCCTCGATGCTAAAATGCCTTAAATGACTTTCATTTATTCTAAGGTGAAAATAACTAAATCTAAGCATTACTTCAAAGATCCAACTGTAGGATTGTAAAATTAAGTTGAGTTTTATTACTTATGTATCAAATTTGAACCGTTGATTCTTTGATTGTAAGATCATAATGGTCAACGTTGGCTAAATATTTCTCTTAGGGGAACCTGTGAGAGCGTGTAAGCTCTCTTTTGCTTAAGTGTTACTAATAATGGATTTTTATTAATGAATTGTTTGCAAACCATGACATCTTGAGGTAATTTGATGAATTTATGATAATTGAGTTTTGAATGCAATAGGTATATTAAAGATTAGTTGTCGCAAGGCCTTTGGTAGATTATTTAGCATGAATTTTGAGCTTAGTTTAGATTAGGAGTGATTGGTTCGATAAGGAAGGACTAGAGGAGGTAAAAAGCCCCCTAGTGGATCCTTGGTTCGATAAGGAAGGACTAGAGGAGGTAAAAAGCCCCCTAGTGGATTCTTGGTTTGATTAGCGTAAGAATTAGGGACTTGGAGTTGGGTTAGAAATTTACCATGGGCCTTGTACAAGTAGTCTTTGATGTCCTTGTTGTGTTTGAAATTTGGTTGTTGAGAGATTCATTCATCTAACCTTGTGGTAGCATGTGGGAGCTACATCCATTGATGAAGTCGTTGATAGGATGGAGGCTTCAAGGACGGAGCGCATGGAGTGGCGGTCATTCATCCATGCCTTAGTTAGGGCTTAGGCCTTAGTTAGGGTTATGGTGAGCCGCTCTTTGGCGGCTCCCATTTGGTACTTAATAGCTTGTTTCCAAGCTATCATCACCTCTTCCATTTCCTCTTAGTTTAGGTTAGAGTAGGAGAAGGGAGGCCTTGGGCCCCCTTCTCCTCCATTTTGTTCACCTACCTATTCATCTATGTAGTTAGGAGGAGGAAGGCCATGGGCCTCCTTTTTCTCTTTGTTCACCTTGATCATCTTTCTTGAAGTGTTAGTAGTTAGGAGAAGGAGAGCCCTTCTCAAAATGATCTTGTTGTTGAAGTGTTAGTAGTTAGGAGAAGGAGAGCCCTTCTCAAAATGATTTTGTTGTTGAAGTGTTAGTAGTTAGGAGAAGGAGAGCCCTTCTCAAATTGCTTGTCTTGCCTCACTCATCTTCCTCCTCCTTATTTAGTTCCTTTGTTATTAAGATAAGAGCTTGTTCTTGCCCTATGAAAGCCAGCCAGATTGTTTCCCCCATAACTCACTCGATTTTTCTTCAACTCCTTTGAGATTTCTACACTAGATAGAGCTCCAGTAGAGCTTTCCAATGGTATAAAGCATGCTCAATTCCGAGTTGTAGAGAGAGGAGATATGAGCTTCCAAAGTCGGGGTGTTGAAAAGTTTCCCCCCGGCAGTGGCAAAAACCGCCACAGTCAAACAGCAATCAGTCTTAGCTCGTTGATCTTCTGCCTTTGAGATTTTAGGGGCGGGTGCACATTGAGCTTAGCTTTCCAAAAAGCTATGGCACGCCCCATTTGGACCTAAGACGAAGGAATGGCAATCAAAAGAGTAGAGACCACTTCCAAGCCATCCGGCCGGTGGTTCTCTTCATCTTCTTCCCTATTTCCTTGTCTTCTTCTTGTCTTCCTTCTTCCTCTCTTCTTTTCTCATCTAATCTTGCTCTTCAAAACCCCTTGTGACCAAATGCCACCTCATGGTGGTTTTTGGGTTCACAGAACCCTGAAGCCATTTTGGCCTGCTTGGATTTTAAGAGGGTGCTTTTGAGAATGATGAAGGCTTCTATTCTTGAGGTGGGCTAGCTACTAAAAATTTGAGCCATTATTGAGGAGGTAACCTTGTATCAACATGGTTTCGAACCACTAGTAGAAACACTGTCAAAAAAGCTACCCTGAATGACGTGACTGAAATAACATGAGAGATTTATGTCCACTTTAACCTTTGTGAGTATAGACATGATTATGTATATAATAACAAAGTTTTATTTTATGTCATTTCAGTCACGTCATTCCAGACAATTTCTTTGACAATATTTCTACTAGTGAACCTAGAAAGCACTCTCTATGTAAAAATATCATTCTCACGTGCAAGCATATTGCAAATGACATTTTCTTTTCCTCGCAACAACTCACGAACAAGTTTTTAAAAGCATGAAGCAAGCAAAGTTTTTCATTTCCATGCAACCAATCATGAAGTGTGCACAAACCCAAATGTTATACACATTGCTTGTCCACCTTATCAAAGCCTTAAATTGGAGAGTACAAACCTCTACACCCAAAATCTTACGTCACCGAAGCACAAACATTGAAATTCTATACCATGTCGCTCTCAAATTGATGACCCCATATTCGCATATGTATCAATCGTAAATCATCACAAATGACCTCTCCAAAATTGCAAAGGCTGTTATAAATTATGAATCCATACTTAAGACTTGGCCTTATCTTCTAAAGCACCAATCCGAGTAGAGTTTTGAGTTTTCGATTATCCTTTCTAACGTCGAGTGTACTTCATGTTGATGGATGCTAAAATTATTTAATAAATGACTCACATTGCCCTTTAGCAGATTTGATATTAAAGAGATTGCTCAGTGCGACCATAGGCATGCTACTTTTCATGGTACCATAAACTACATAAAGAATGTAAATATGTCTATTGTACAATTGAGGATCACCACTTTTTGATAATAGCTAAGGGAATTGCTATAGCCACAAATATATGTGTGTCCACTCTACCTATGTATGTTTTCAAACAATCAATACATTGTGAAGAACAAAGTGTTATGGTTTGTACTAAATCTAAGCATTACTTCGAAGACCCAACCATAGGATTGTTAAATTCACTTGAGTGTTTTTTACTTGTTCATCAAATTTGAACTATTGATTCTTTTTGATCTGCAAGATCATAATGGTCAAAGTTGACTGAAAGTTTCACTTGGGGGAACCGTGAAAAGCCGATTTGGCTTGCTTGAATTTTTAGAAGGTGATTTAAAAAATGAAGAAGGCTTCTAAAATTTGAGTTGGGCTAGCTACTAAACATCTGAGCCATTATTGAGGAGGTAACCTTATATCAACATGATTTCGAACCACTAGTAGAAATACTGTCACAAAAGCTATCAAAAATGACGTGACCGAAAGAACATGAGAGATTTATGTCCACATAAAACTTTGTGAGTATAAACATGATTATGTATACAATAACAAAGTTTTATTTTATGTCATTCCAGTCACGTCATTCCAGACAACTTCTTTGACGATGTATCTACTAGTGAACCTAGGAAGCATTCTCTATGTAGAAATCCCATTCCCACGTACAAGTTTTTTGAAGCATATCGCAAACAACGTTTTCTTTTTCTTGCAACAACTCACGTACAAGTTTTTCAAAGCAAACAACATTTTTCATTTCCTTTCAACAAATGATGAAGTGGGTACAAACCCAAATATCATGCACATGACACGTCCACCCTTATCAGCTTGAAGAGTACAAGGGAAGAAAAAACCTCCGCACCCAAAATCTTACGTCACCCAAGCACAAACATTATAACATGTCGCTCTCAAATTGATGACCCCAGATGGGCATATGTATCAATCACAAGACATTTTTGAATCACAAATGACCTCTCCAAACTAGCAAAGGCTGTTATACATCATGAATATGTACTTAGAGTTGGCCTTATCTTATCTTCTAAAGCACCAATCCATGTAGAAATTTAAGTTTTCCGATTAAGCTTTGAACGTCGAGTGTACTTCATGTTGATGGATGCTAAAATTTAATAAATGACTCACATTACCCTTTCCCAAATTTTATATAAAAGCGATTGCGACTACAGGCACACTACCTTTCTATGTCAGGAAATGTTTGAAAACTCTAATTTCTGTATCCGCATAGGGCCATGAAACCATCACTTTGCATAACAAAGTTACCATAAACTAGATATACTTGTTTAATTGTTTAATTGAAATATACTTGTTTCTAAAATGGTGCCTTAGAGTGACACCCTTTGATGTTTGTAGTGAGTACATGGTACTGTAATATGGAGAATCTATCATGTACCCAGGAGTAAAAATCACTATAGCTTCATCATGGGTCCTGTACCATTTTGGACCACTCCAAAGTAAAGAGTTCAATAAATTACGAGGTGGCATCTCTCAAAGAATGTTGTGAGTGACTTGTATAGATACTTGATGCAAAAATGCCTAAATTACCAAAAATGACTTTTATTTATCTGCGCGCAAAATAACCAAACTAAGCATTACTTCGAAGATTCAACAATAGGATTGTGAAATTGAACTAAGTTTCTTTACTTAGATATCAGATTTGAAACGATGATTCTTTTTGGTTTGTAAGATGATGATGGTCAAAGATGGCTGAATGTTTTGCTTGGGCGAACCCTGAAAAGCCATTTTAGCTTGCTTGGGTTTTTAGTGGGTAGTTTTGAGAATGAAGAAGGCTACTAAAATGTGAGCTGAGCTAGCTACTAAAAGTTTGAGCCATTATTGAGGAGGTAACCTTATATAAGCATGATTTAGAAACCACCAGTAGAAATAGTGTCAAAAAAGCTACCCGGAGTGACTTGAGTGAAATAACATGAGAGATTTATGCTTACAGAAAACTTTGTTAGTACAGACAATTAAGTAGTTTGCTTTCAAAAGTTGAGACGTTTCTCGATGATCACCTTTAGTGCTAAGTAATATCATACCTGCAAATCATTTACAAGTAGTGACAACGTACTTGGTGCATGATGAATTGAACTCACTGTCACGATGAATTGAGCTTGTTGTCATGTTCGCCCACGTGCGAAACTTAATTAAGTATTTTGTGGTACACATTATGGATATCCTCCTCTACTTTGTTTGATATATTACATGCAAAGTTTCTTCTCTGTCTAGTTTGAATATCAAACTTACATTAAAGATGACAATACCCTCCATGCTTATCTACTCATGGGTACAGCTGTGCACAAACTCACATCAATCTCATCCACTGTGTATTCAAGCAAGAGTACTATCCCCACGTAACAAACTCACAGAAAGCAACATTTCAATGACAATTGCAGACAATATAATTGCATTGTATTCCACCTCTATTCAACTCAGGAATGGGACATGTATATACTAACAAAGTTTTATTTTATGTCATTTCAGTCACGTCATTCCGGACAACTTCTTTGACAGTATTTCTACTAGTAAACCTAAATAGCACTCTTTATGTAGAAATCTCATTCTCACGTACAAGTTTTTTGAAGCATACTGCAAATGACATTTTCTTTTCCTTGCAACAGTCACAAAGTGTGCACAAACCCAAATGTTATACACATCGCATGTCCACCTTATCAAAGCCTTAAATTGGAGAGTACAAACCTCTACACCCAAAATTTTACGTCACCCAAGCACAAACATTAAAATTCTATAACATGTTGCTCTCAAATTGATGACCCCATATTCGCATATGTATCAATCGTAAAACATCACAAATGACCTCTCCAAAATTGCAAAGGTTGTTATACATCATGAATCCGTACTTAGATTTGGCACAAACATTAAAATTGTGTAATAAGTCGCTCTCAAATTGATGACCTCATATTCGCATATGTATCAAATGTAAAACATCACAAACGACCTCTCCAAAATTGGAAAGGCTGTTATACATCATGAATCCGTACTTAAGACTTGGCCTTATCTTCTAAAGCACCAATCCGAGTAGAATTTCAAGTTTTCGATTACGCTTTCTAACGTCGAGTGTACTTCATGTTGATGAATGCTAAGATTATTTAATAGATGACTCACATTACCCTTTCGCAGATTTGATATTAAAGCGATTGCTCAGTGCGACCACAAGCATGCATGCTACCTTTCTATGTCAGGAAATGCTCGAAGACTCTAACTTCTATATCTGCATACGTAGTCCTTTACGACCATAGAACTTTCAATTTTCATAATACATATACCGTATACCACATGAAGAATGAAAGTATGTGTAGTGTACGATTGAGAATTACCTCTTTTTGATAATAGCTAAGGGAATTGCTATGACCACAAATATAAATGTGTCTAGTCGACCTATGTATATATTCGAACAATCAACACATTGTGAATAACAAGTATACTATATTTGAGATGTTGGTTTTTTGTGACATACTTTCATGTTAAGTAATAGAGCTAAGGACATAGTTAACTTGCAGTCCATTTCCAATTGGCACAGAAACACAATGCCAAATGCATAAATGTGGCTTGCTACATGAAATCATGCAAAAACCTTCACAAAGAAATGTTAGCGCCATGGATTTTTGCCATATTTTGATATCCAGAAGTTGATTGTACCTCAATTCCAGTTACTGCTATGGTTTCTTGTGATAACGAGGTGACTAATTCCAATGCATCTAAAAACAGGATAATCTGTAGGATGAACACATCCGTGTTGACATATCACAGGATAGGATGAATCAGTTTGCGGATTTGTGCATGTTGTGGAAGTGGATGTTTCAATTTGAGCCACTGAATGGGGCAAGAATAGCATCTGACGAAGGAATGTTGTCTTGGATCTTGATGAATTGAGTATTTGCTTAGTGAAAGTGTCATGAGAAATCCAACAAATTGTAATCTTTAGCCATGTTTGTTGTATTTTAGATAGTCTGTAAGTAATAAGAGTTTAACCCCTAACTCTCCTTAACCCCTAAACGTCCCTAGTATCGAAAAACGACATTTTGGATAAAGGGCAGAAATTTTGAAGAGCCATAACTTCTTCATCCAAACTCCGTTTTTGACGAAATCACTTGGGTTACATCACAAATCAAGTCTAGTTTATGTGGTAAAACTTGCAGACTCATAAAATAAAGAATGAATAAATGGCATGGATTTTAGTGAAGACAGCTTTTGTTTTTGGGTTTTCAAACATTTGGCATGTTTTACCATTGCAAGCCAATTATGTGAAATCTAAAATATTTTTTCATGATTTTTTTCCCATAGGTTTGATATTTAGATGCATCCCAACAACTTTGTAGTTGGAAGTTTTTTGATCTAAATAACTTTGGTATTGACTTTGCAATGATGTTTCTACGATGAAAAAAGTGAAAAAATGGATGATTTTTGAAGAGCTAGATCTCCTTCATCCACCGTTAGATTTTGACTTTATTTTTTGGGATGGATTCCAATTATAGTTTATTTTTAGTGGTAGAACCCTTAACCCAATCGAGGATATATTGAAGAAAAGGCATGAATTTGAGTGCGAGGGGTCTAGTTTTGGACTATTTTTCATTTGTAACATTTTTGGCAGTTTTCACGACTACAAGGCTACTATTTGAGCCAAGATTTTTTTTTGATGAATTTTTTTGGTACAAGAGTGTCTTTGAGATGAAGATGAACAACTTTTTAGTTGCTGATTATTTGATTGCAAATTTCATGTTGGTAGTATTTTCACTTCAAAGTGGAAATGATCATGGTATTTTGTAGCCTGTTTTCTGCACTAATATGTTATGATCTCGCAATCTATGAGGTCCCATGAGTCAAGTTGTGGTCCACATGATCTACTACGAGTCTATTACAAGTTTGTACGGTTGAGATCTGAATAGCTTATCTTTATTTTCATCTATATCACTTTTTTTGAAAATGAGTTTTTGGCTAAAAATACCCCAAGGACGTTTAGGGGTTAAAACCCGAAACGGGTTTCGGAGGTTCCCACAGGAGAAAAACTCAGCCAACTTTGACCACTATAATCTCACAAATGAGGAAGAATGAACGGCTCAAATTTGGTATGTGAGAAGAATGTCAAGTGAACTTTGAGATCTTATGGTTGAATCTTTTGAATGATGCTTAGATTGAGATTTTTAAAGCTTAATCTAAGGTAAGGTCAAATTTTGTGACTTAGACCGTTTTGCAACAAGGAAATCCAGGGGTAAACACTTACAAATTGATAACCAACCTGAAAAATCTAACATCCTGAAAAAAGTTCCCATCTCTCCGTAAGCTTGCGCATACACTATTCTTCACAATGTATTGAGTGATTGTTTGAAAACATACATACATGTTTACATTCTTTGTGTAGTATATGGTATCTGTATTCTGCAGATCGATCATTTTCATGGCCGTATGCGGATAAAGGAATTTGAGTCTTCGAACATTTCCTGACATAGAAAGGTAGCGTGCGTGAGCAATCGCTTTAACATCAAATCTGCGAAAGGGTAATGTGAGTCATTTATTAAATTATTTAGCATCATCAACATGACGTGAGAAGCTTAATCGCAAAAACTTAAAATTCTATGTGGATTGGTGCTTTAGAAGATAAGGCCAAATCTTAAGTACGACTTCATGATGTATAACAGCCTTTGCAAGTTCGGAGAGGTCAAAAATGTCTTGTGATTGATACATATGCGCATATGGGGTCATCAATTCGAGAGCGACATGTTATATGATTTTAATGTTTGTGCTTGGGTGACGTGAGGTTTAGGGTGTGGAGGTTTTTTCTTCCCTTGTACTCTCCAAATTAAGGCTTTGATAAGGTGGACATGCAATGTGTATAACATTTGGGTTTGTGCACACTTTGTGACTGTTGCAAGGGAAAGAAAACGTCATGTGCAATATTCTTCAAAAAACTTGTGCGTGAGAATGAGATTTCTACATAAAGAGTACTATTTAGGTTTACTAGTAGAAATACTATCAAAGAAGCTGTCTGGAATGACGTGACCAAAATGACATAAAACAAAACTTTGTTAGTATATACATGTCCCATTCCTGAGTTGAATAGAGGTGGAATACCATGCAATTATATTGTCTGCAATTGTCATTGAAATGTTGCTTTCTGCGAGTTTGTTACGTGGGGAACAGTACTCTTGCTTGAATACACAATGGATGAGATTGATGTGAGTTTGTGCAGAGCTGTAGCCATGAGTAGATAAGCATGGAGGGTATTGTCATCTTTAATGTAAGTTTGATATTCAAACTAGATAGAAAAGAAACTTTGCACGTAATATATCAAACAAAGTAGAGGAGGATATCCATAATGTGTACCACAAAATACTTAATTAAGTTTCGCACGTGGGCGAACATGACAACAAGCTCAATTCATCAAGCACCAAGTACGTTGTCACTACTTGTGAATGATTTGCAGGTATGATATTACTTAGCACCAAATGTGATCGTCGAGTAACGTCTCAACTTTTGAAAGCAAACTACTTAGTTGTCCATACTAACAAAGTTTTATGTAAGCATAAATCTCTCATGTTATTTCTGTCACGTCACTCCGGGTAGCTTTTTTGACACTACTTCTACTAGTGGTTTCAAATCATGCTCATATAAGGTTACCTCCTCAATAATGGCTCAAATTTTTAGTAGCTAGCTCAGCTCACATTTGAGAAGCCTTCTTCATCCTCAAAATTACCCCTTGAAAATTCAAGCTAGCCGAAATGGGTTTTTAGGGTTCTTCTAAGAGAAACATTCAGGCAATTGTGACCAGTATGATCTTACAAATAAAGAACAACCAAGGGTTCAAATTTGATATTTACTTTAAAAAAAAACTCAAGATAATTTTGCAATCCTACGGTTGGATCTTCGAAGTAATACGTTGATTTACTTATTTGAGCTTGGAATAAATGAAAGTCATTTTAGGCATTTTTGCAGGAAGGATCTACAAGAGTTACTCAAGGGCAATGGTAAGCTTGGGGTATCACTTTTTGGACACACTAATAAGGTTATTTTTATTGAAAACCTCCAAAGTTTGTCTAATTTAGTCATTTTAATCAAGTAAAAAGACCCTAAAAAAGAAAATAAAATATCATGCACCTCACTGAAATCAAAGTATATATGCCTATAGATTTTCTTTTAGATTTTTTATTTTTTTTGGATCCATTCATAGATGAGGGAAAAAGTGTTGAATTTGGGGATTTGCAGGCATTATAGTGCACAATGAATTAATTTTTTTATTATTAAATAAATTATTTTGTATTCTATACAAGAAGATGTAGGTCATATTCAAAAATTATATTAAAATAAAAATGGTTGATATTCCATTTGCTTGATTCTATGGATTTTAGGTTATTGGGACATGACTTACTTTTTCAACTAAAAAATCAAATAAAATTACTTCAAAATATTTTTTTTAATTTTTAATTTTTTTTCTTGATACATTATAAGTATAGACAACTAAAACCACATCTAATGTAGTCTTATTGTATTACAGTTTAAAAATGGATATGTTTGTCACACCAGCATAGAGTGCAATTGTTCATGGGACAACCTTTTTGGGTACCCCAACCAGACCATCACCCTCAAGGCATTCTTTCCGAGATGCCACCTTGTAATTCATTTGAACCATTTATAGTAGAGTGGTCAAAAATGGAACAGGAGATAGATAGAAACTCCGGTTCCTTTCTAAGGGGCTCCGGTTCCTTTCTAAGGGGTCGGCATGAATGAAGTGTTTGTTTGTAATGCTAACATCCCTAATATCCCAATGGCCACCGAACAAGGGGAAATTGGAACGATACTACTTCCCCCTCTTGAGGGTGGCTAGTTTCTAGCGTCTTGAAGATACTTATCATAGTATCCCCCCAAAGGGCTTTGAGGTACCCATACAACAAGGTCCAAGGACCCCCACAATAGTTGGGCGGACTATAGTGGTGAGCACCATGCCGGCATGGGGAATAGAACCCACGGGGCCATGAGCCCTAACCACCAAGCCAAGGCTTATGGTGCCTAAGTTGTTGGAGACAACTATCTATCCAACTTGGACCAACACTTTAAATTATCAAGATTGACCTTAATCCCACAAAGTAAGCCATATCAATTAGACATTATGTAACGAAGGGAGTAAATATTATTAGATCAACAAGTGTAGTCAAAGTCATTGTACTGACCTTTTTAAAAACAAAATGCAAGAAGTGTAGTGTGTAGCTCAAAATCCACACAACACCTTAAACAACTCATTAGACCTATTCATGTGGATGTATCCACGGTGTACATTTTAGGTTGGGTGGTTTTAGATACACCTATGAGTTTCCCCTCCAAAATTCATAACTAATTCAATTTCAAACCAAGATCAAATCCCAATTCATTCACTCAAACTTCTACATACTTTGCACATCTTTGGAAATTGACTTTCTTAGCCACTCCCCAATAGGCATACCAATTGAAACAGTCTACTTTCCAAGCCACTTACCACAATGACAACCTAAAGTCTCCTTTTTGTTTTATCAAAACTCCCAATAGAATAAATCTCGCCACAAACATAAACCGAATCCACAACTCTTGCTAAGAAATCATATCTTTGATCCCCTTGGATTATTTCTAAACTATCACAATTGTTTCAATGTGGCATGACCAACTAAGCGAAAAACACAAAGTGAAAGACATAACCCTTGAATATCAACACAAGATGCTTTGCAGCCTTGAGGACTCGGTGACGCATGTGCTGACAGTAGCAAGACCTCGGAGACGAAACTGCAGTCGAAAGTTCGATACACAATTGTGGAGCAAGCCAAGCTTGCAAGAATCCTTTCAAAAGATCCTTGAAGCATTGATAGAAGAACCCAACTGCACATACACAAATCACGAACTCTCTAAAGATTGATCCGGTCACATCGGATCGAAGTGGCAACAAGCCTCGATCATTCGAGCTATTACTAGCAAACCGATCGAAGTATAATCAGTAGTAGTCTGTAAAGTGTGCCTTTGATCGATCATGGAGACGAAGATGGAGTCGTTGTCGGGTTCGTCGAGTGATGGATTCGTGGCGGAGATTCGGAAGGCATGCGCCACGCCAGTGATGCTGCTGCGCCACACGGCTCAGGCTATGGCGACGGAGATGGAGCAAGGTCTTCACCACCCAGGACAACGCCGCCTCAAAATGCTTCCCACGTACCTCGAATGCTTGCCTTCAGGGTAACTACGTGACCGCACTTCCATTGTTCTTTTCTTTGCAGTTTTGACATGAAGCATCAAACATAACAAAACGAATGTGCTTTTGACATCTAGAATATTCTATTGCACTTGCGACTCACATGGGATGTGCCTACAATTGGAGACTTAACGGCAGACAGTTAATTATGCAAAAAGAAATATGTTTGAGTGTATCACGTGATGCAAAAACATGGTTCAAACTGTTTCCACTGGTGTTTGCAAGTCTCCACAGTGTTGCAGCCATGGTATTGCACTAGTGATGGTCTTAGTAATGAAACTGTAGCACTATTTATTCCACTCTGTTGAACTGATAACAATTCCTGTGCTTAGAATCGGTGATTAGAGTGTACTTACTGATTTCCGATGAGGAACTTGAAATTTACTTACTAAAGCAATGAGAATGTGGAGACCTAGCTTCAACCCTAATAAATGCTTATGTGATACTTTTGAAGGAACGAGAAAGGACTATATTATGCAGTTGACCTCGGAGGCACCAATTTCCGAGTGTTACGATTACAATTGGATGGAAAAGAAGGACGAATTGTGAAGCAGGAATCGGAGCAAGTTCGGATCCCACACGAAGTCATGACTGGAACCAGCAAGGTACGTTAGTAATAAAACCACTGTTAAAAAGCGTGCAATTGATCCGTTTGTTTTGAAATGGGATTTTGAAATGGCGAACGTTGCAGGCTCTTTTCAGCTTTCTAGCAAAGACCATCATCCACTTTGTGTCGAAAGAAGCGCATCTGGGGTTCGAGTGTATGAACCTGAACCAGGAACGTGATATCGGGTTCACGTTCTCGTTTCCCACCATTCAAACCGACGTCAACCACGGCGAAGTGCTTGCATGGACGAAAGGCTTCAAAATCACCGATGGGGTAAGTACCCTAGTACAGATCAATAAAATAAAAAAAAATAAAAAAACCCTCAATTCCATTAAACTGGCACTTTTACAAGTGCCATTTTGTCATACAAATTGTAACAACAACACTTCCCTCTGTGTAATAATATCAGTCATTTTCTGACATATCATGGTCACCTCTGTAGTATCCTTGTCCCTTTTGAAATGGCCATCTTGAAACATTGAAGCTTGAGCCACTTGTTTGCTCAGATTCAAGTGTTTTTGGTCACATAATTTCTTTTGTTGTTTTCATCACTTTAAACTTCGCGATTTTAAATGGAACAGTATCGCGTCAAGGGAATCGAGGTTGACTGGAGGTCAAGCGTTTTGTCTCGTGAACTAGCTCTCATGAGTGCTGAATCGGTTAAAATTTCCAAATCATGCAGGTTGGTGAAGACGTGGTGGAGCAGCTGCAGAGAGCTCTTGCGGAATTGGGCTCATCGCATACAAAAGTGGTTTGCTTGGTATGAATCTCATTACACAATTGAGTAGATTATTATAAGGCATCCATTACAACACGACTTGGAATCGATGGTTCTGTAGAATCTCAATGCTGGCTAGGAATCACAAGAAATAATCAAACTGCTGAACGAAGGAGGATCCATCGCAGTGGTGGTGGTTTACGTGTTCAAAATCAATCGACTAGCGCTCGATCGCAATCTGCAATAAGAGCATGCTTGATCGATGTTACAATTCAACTTCCCTTGTAGTGTTCCCCGGTTCTGGTTTACATGTCGTGCTTTAGAGCCTTCAAATTCCATCCCTGGTTATGGTATTTCAGCATTGATCCAATTGTTTTTGCGATGCACAGGTGAATGATACCGTGGGAACGTTAGCGCAGTGTCGGTACTGGCACCCGGATGCCATGGTGGGCGTCATCTTGGGCACAGGATCGAATGCATGCTATGTGGAGCATGCCAACACCGTCCCGTGCTGGACCAGTCCCACCAATGCAGAATCCACTGTAATTTCCATTCCCCACTAAATTCATAAGAATCACTTCACAAGTACCAATCGAAAAAGAGAGTCCCCAATCAAAAGAGAACAATCAAAGGAAAGCCACAGGACAAACATCAACTCATCAACTTAATCGCATGCTTGTTCGTTCGATTTGACTGGTTTCCCGAGCAAAATGCAAATATGAACATGAACCGAGTTTTTAGTGTAACAAAAATTGATAGTTAGTATTCAAGATAACCTATCGTATATGTAAGCTTTTTTCATTTTTTGATTTCAGATTGCTGTTTTTGAGTAATGCTGTAACAGGTAGTGAATATTGAATGGGGGAATTTTTGCTTCGAGTATCTGCCGAGGACCTTTGCAGATGAGGGGTTGGACAAGGATAGTTTGAACCCTGGTCAACAGGTAACGCTCAACATTACATCATCATTTTGCATTTTAGACATGATTTACGAAAGTTAACAACTTTACCTCAGAATCATGTTTGTTCTTTTTCGCATCTCTTGCATTGAGCCTAACTATTCTATCACAAGACTATTATGTTAAAAAAAACAAGCTGGTGAAATCACATGCCAGACAAAAACTGGTATAACAACAATTAACATTGTTATAGGAGTAAAAACAATCATAACATGTACTTCAAATGACTACCAAGAGTTGAATTCATAGTCATATAAATTTAGTCATTTTGAACAACATGACTACATTTTCTAGTCAAAAGAACCTGTTTTTCTATTATTTAATAAATCGGTTGTTTGGGAAATGGTTGATGCAGGAATTTGAGAAGATGATTGGTGGTATGTACATGGGTGAGATAGTGCGTCGGATCCTCGTCAAGATGGCGGAAGAAACAAGCTTGTTCGGCTCCGAAGTTCCTAAGAGCCTCACAATGCCTTTCTCTCTCTCGTATGTTTTTTCTCGTCCTCCTATTCACATAAGCCTCGAAAAAGCCAAGAGAGAAGTAACCCTTGTTTTCTTGCGTATGGTTAGTGATTATAGTTTACAAAAAACATGATGCGGTAAACCAATTGTGTGTGATTGCAGGACTCCTCACATGTCAACAATGCATGGTGACAATACTCCGGACTTGCGTGTTGTGGGCTCCGTAATTGCGGAAGCCATTGGCGTAAGTATCTCACATGAAATTATTTAACATGTTACAAAAGCGAAACTAGAATTTGCTAGAATTGAAAGGATGTTTTTTAGGTAAGTGCTAGACGATTTGAAATGGAAGAAAACACTACACTATAATAAACATAAGTTTCTATGTGTGGAGATTCTTAACCTCTAAAGATCGTTGATACAAAATTATAAATAAGAATCTTCTTCTACTTCAGGCCCAAAGAAACTCAATCTAAGCATGGATTAGAAGATCCATCCGTAGGATCTTGAAGTTAACTTGATCTGCTACTCAAATGTAGAATTTGAACCGTTGATTTTTGTCCGATCTTGAGATTATAATGGTGAAAGTTGGCGGAATTTTTTCCTCGCGGAAATCCCAAAAGGCCATTTCAGCTTTCTTGAATCTTTAGGGGTTACAAGTGGGGTTAGATGGTATGACATCGTGAATCATCAAAAAAATTGATGTTGTTTTTTAATCTAATGTGCAGGTCAAAGACACAACATTCGCGATGCGGAAAGCTGTGTACGACGTATGTGACATCGTAGCGGAGCGAGGGGCTCGACTCTCGGCGGCGGGAATTGTGGGGATTCTGAAAAAGATCAACAGGTGTGGAGATTTGATGAACGCTTGCCTCACATCACCGTCCGCGGAAATAAAGAAAACCGTTGTGGCCATCGATGGGAGTTTGTACGAGAAATACACCAAGTTCCGGAATTACATGGAAGAAGCATTGAAGGAGATTTTGGGTGACGATTATGCTGAGAAAACGACGGTCATGCTTTCAAAAGATGGTTCCGGTGTTGGAGCTGCCCTTTTGGCCGCTGCCATTTCGACTAACTTAGGCTTGGGCGATGTCATCGAGTAGGGTTTATCTAGGAAGAAACCAAGGTTGGGCTCAATTACACACGTCTGTGAGTTTGAATCACATTGTTCATATCATAGCATTGTGTTCGTTAACAATATCCTCGTGCTCTTAATTGGCTTAAACTTGTATGTAGCTTCTTCATTTGGACTTGTGGGTTGCTTGGCTAGCACCTAGAGCTTCTAAAAACTGCTCTTACACCATTTTCACCTAAATTTCATGAGTAGTACTTTTCTTGCGATTCACAAAGTTCTAGTACCAAGACCACTTGTGATGACATATTATACAAGTTAATATTTTTATAAGTCTACCATTGGCTATTAAGAAAACATTCCAAGTGATGAAGATAACCTTCATATTGGGAAGTTCTATCCATTTTACAAGTTGACTACATTGACCTTTCTGGACTAAGCCATATCACCAATATTAGTCATCACTCATGCTTTTCATTCTCTTGAACTAAATGATTTGACACTAAGTTTCTCAAGACAACATGATTGTTGTAATCGCTACTCAAATTTATTTGAGCTACTACATCAAACTCACATGGGATTGCCTTCCTCAACAATCTCCATTGAATTTCCTTTACCTTATTGGTTTTGTGACACAAACAACTCATACAAGAACATACACGACACTCTTGAATACGAAAAACATAATAAGCTCTAGTGCGCCAACAAGACGAAAAGAGCAACCTCCTAATGTGTACTAACGTGAGGTGAAATTCAAGTATCATCCCCATGACGGTAACTTCATACATATTTCCCTACGTCCATCCGTGGACATTCTTGTCTATGAATTTTTACAGCAACCAATATAGACTCTATAAAGTGAGTCTATATTTTCAACTTCAATAAACGAATCATGACTAGGACAGAATTCAAAAAGAGAAAACATGAACCAAAAGTCAGCTGCAGTCCAGCCAAATCTGCAACTCTGTGCTGTACTGTTTACCATGAGAAAGTTTCACAATGCTCGAATCTGTTTTCTGATCGTACAGCTGGATAATGTGCAATAATACAATGGGTAACAACTTATTCAGGCTTGTTTCCCCAGATTAATGAAACAACTGAAACGGATTCCTACCCGATGATCTCCATGTTAGGACAGCAGGCTACTCCTAGCTCAAGAATTGACCTTCTTTTATTCTGCAGAGTCCATTGAGGAGCTCCGTGCCAAAGAATGTGAAATAACCTCATTCTGTAACCTAAAAGTTGCAAGACAGACCTTCGCAAGTCAAAATCTGCATACTGTTGTTTCTCAAGTCGATAAAGAATACTATACCTTGCTTGTAACCTGGAAATTGACATAGCAACAACAACGAACAACAATTATTGACCTAGTCTAAGGCGGCTTTAGCTTGACGATATACAGAGGTAATACCTTCCAACATACTGAAAGATCCTGTCGAAGGCACCCTTTCAGAAAAGGGTCTGCTACCTTCTTGAGTGGTAGTCAGAATAGCTGTTGCCATTACCTTCGACATGAGACCTTCAACAGCACCCTTCCCTCCTAGAAGAGCAGCTCTGATAGTCTTGATGCCGCTTGGCACTTCACCGCTGGTGTGCCAATCAGGTATAGGAGCAGAGGCTGAAGTCCGGGTATCCGAGTCACTCAGTCTTGGAGCTGGACCCTTCTTCGGAAAGTCAATTCTTTCACTGACATCGTCACTGCCTAGCTCACCCCTTGCACGCCTCCTGATAGGTTTCTCCTTACTCGATGAACCACCTTCTCGAACTCCGCTGTTTCCAGACTTCAGAAGACGACTGCACTGTGTCAATTGAGAACTCTGAGCTGACCAGCAGGAATTTAGCAATTCGTTACATGATTCTCGTACGTAACCACAGCGATTAGGCTTGTATTCCCCATTGGGATATCTCCGAAAGTCCGCAGTGTGTGGAGGGCGACACATTGGCAGAAATCCGTCGTCATCGAAGTCAGTCTCATAGCTTGATGAAATAGTTTTCAATTCTACATCCTCTCCCGTGGATGGAATACCATAATAATCTCTCAGCAGCCCTATTCTCGATGCATCTTGTGTCTTCTCCGCTGCCTTCAGTTTACCACCGTTCAAAAGCTTAGAATTGCGGCCGCCAGCACGGTGCATGCCAGAAGTGACTCCGAAGTTCTCACGTCTGCACCAGAGGGAATTAAATTAGACCCATACCATCCCCACTCCAAACGAGAAGGTACACCAAAAACTTACTACAGAATTCTGCGCTCTCAGCTTAACTTATCTGTGAACCAACATACGTCCCAGGCCAACGAGAGCTACAACAGACGTAGGAACCTCCTCACTTTCTACCTAACTCCATAATCTGAGAAATGGAGACTGGACTAACTTGAATTGAGTAGGGCTTGAAGGTGGATGCCTCCCCGGTGTCGGTATTCGTAATGTCTTGAGTGCAAACATTTGCAAATCTGTGCTGAGGCCATTAAAACGCTTGACATCCGCAACCTGCGAATAGCACATTTATCAACAGCGATGAGTTAGAACACGATGCAGTACCAGACCTGGTTGTTGAGTCTCACATCAGAATACATCACACATTCTTGTGGTCGTCGAGGTGCTTAGTTAATAGCCCTTTCCCAAGCAAAAAACAAAAAGCACATTGTCTAACCAAACAAGCATACCTCAACCCCGTATTTGATAGCAACGCCGGCCAGAGTATCAAGTCTTGTAACAGTGTGTTCGAGGTAGGCTCCGTTGCCTGAAGTGCTGGCTTCACTTGAGACATCAGCCAAAATGCTAGACGAGGGCATTTCAGCCCTCGTCCAGTCTTTCTCCGCAATTATCTGGTGCTCTGAAGAAGAACACGCTCTACCAGGGTAACAAGAAAAGCGGTCGGAGCGGCCACCTTGCCCCATACGCCAGTAATTCAAATCATGCACTTGCCTCGTCTCCTTCCCGACTTCTCAAAGAATCAAAAAGAAAGATCTATCTGTGCGTGCGTGCGCGTCCTTCAAATTCTCTCAAACAATCCTACAGATCTGGACATATCAACCGAATAGCACGCTTTGAGAGCTCCCACATGAATCATTAGGGTTTCAAAATTCGCTGCACTGCAAGCAAAATCCAGAGCACTAGTACAACAAGCTCCTACCAACTCGATACCGACCAAATTCAAACAATTAAACATCCAAATAAAAGCAAATTCGTCTCTCCCCTCTCAAAAGCACTCCTCACCTGCATAGCTTTCCCCTGAGGCTACAGCTCCAAGAACCGAACAGGTCCTGCACTGAAACATTACCAGAAAAGAGAGCACCAAACCTTAGCATCTCTACACATGATAATGCACAATTTTAGATAGATCGTTCACGAGAACGCACTAATTACCATTCCAGAAGAAAAACAACTTCACAAGCCGCAAATAAAAAGCTGACTACTCACCGGCTTCGAAATAACTCGCGGTCTAAGAAGAAAGTCCGACTCTGCTCACAGGCAGGAAACTACATGTCGGAAACTACCGCAACAAGCACAGTTGATGCAACAAAATTTTGTCACAACACTAAATTACGCGCATTCCCTAATAATAGCGATCCTCATGTACAGGAGTCCGAAAAAGGCTCTAGATCACTCCTCAGATCAAAGCAATTTGTGCCGCTCGCCCGCCCGCCCGTCTGGAACTGGATACTACTGGCAGGATCAATCCATCCCCGCTCTTCGCGCAATGTTACTGTACTTTGTGGCGGTGAGAATCAGTCCACAAATAACTCGAAAAAGCCGCAAGCCCGTGACGGAGATCGCTCACAGCAAAAAAAAAAGCTTGCCAATCGGTCACGATGCACATTATTGAGCTTTCTATTCCTGGGCTTTCTCTCGTCCGGCTTTCATTTTGTTGACCTAGCTTTCATTCTTCCGCGTTCCGCGATTCAAGGGTACTCGTTCTTTCTCTGCAATCATGGAGATTGAATGAATGATAATGTCCTAGATAGATGGATGAATGTCATCCATGTGATTTTGGTCGAAAAACGTGGTTGATTGAATATAATTAGGGACAGGAATATTCTATTTTGTGCTAACACATGCACACAATTTAAGTTCTAAAAGGGGTTTCTTTTTAATTTTTTTCATTTTGTTTGAGTTTTTTTTTTTTTTTTTTTTTTTTTTTTTTTTTTTTTTTTTTTTTTTTTGGAGACAAATTGAAAATTCAATTGCTGAGAGAAAAAAGAGAACAAGGTGACCCCCAGCCGGTAACCGGCCAGGGCAAGACCCGACGCAGGACCAGACTCGAGACAAAGACACTGGGACTCTGCTCTAGCTTTCTATAGAACTAAAATTGATAAAGATCCCGGAACAGAGGACGGAAGTTGTCCATGGGTCCTGCGAGTACCCAGTGGACCTTGTCCTCCAAGGGGAGATACGAGGCAAAGAGATTGTGTCGACACCACTGGTTGGTGAAGGCAAGGCGGAGCTGCGGGCCTTCGGCCGGCCGCTTCTTGGTGCGCTTCAGCACCGTCTTCCAGGCGACTCGTCCGTAGTCTACAAGCCCGAGCCAAACTTTCTGGTAAAGCTTGCAGTCGGGCCAAGAGATGCCGTTAAAAACCATGTCGTTGCGGTTAAGCCAGATGGTCCAGAGGACCACCCCTCTGATGCTTGCCCACATGGAACCCAGGCTTCGAAATCTCCTGGGAATGCGCGAACTAAAGATTGCTTGTTTCCAGTTGAGGGGACGCCAGGGTCCCACGGCTTGAGGATCGGATGCAGCAAGGCGATTAAGGGTGTGAGTCACCCAGCGCCAGGCTTGTTTGGCGACGTCGCATTCCTACAGGCGGTGCAAGACCGTCTCGCGAGCTCCAGTCGTACATACCGGGCAATTCTGGTCGATCTGCGGGTTATGCTGTCCCCTCCATTCATTGACAGACATCGCTTTGTTCCACGCGCTCCACATAAGGCCCGCCTCTTTGACAGTTCTTCCTTTCGACCATACAGTGGTCCACCGAAACTGGTGAGACTCTGGCAGAACACCGGCCCACTTGCGGGCTAGATTCGGGATGTTGTGGTGTTTCTTCAGTAGGGCTCGACCTGATTTGGCAGTATATGACATAAAGCATTGGTCCTCATGGTATTTGATGAGGTGAGGGTCAAAATCGAGGAGCTCAATGCAGCCATAATACAGTGCCACCTTGGTTTTCCGCTGTCCACGGACGAGATCTACCACTCGGACTTTCCTGACCCGGCCGGTGATGAGTGTCGCGACGCTACCGTCAGGGGCTTCGAGTACTTCATCAGCGCGCACTGTGGCATCGATTAGCTGTAAGCAGCGTGTGCGAGGTTGGACTGTGTATGCCGGGCAGGGCTCCGGGATCCAGTCAACTACCCCTCGGGTCCTAAGCGGGATGCGAATCCCAGGCCAATATTGAACTACACAGAAGGGGAGGTCATAATCATCGTCATCAACATTAAAGAAGCCTACGAACTCACGGTCTTGAAGGAATTCAGCCGGGCCGCTCTGGAATCGGCCCCATTGGGCGCGGAAAGCGGCGGTCGCCGCATCCCATGCCCCTGCCTCCTCCGGTAGGACCTCCCATCGGTTGAAGGCCTCATCTGCGGTGAAGAATCGGTGCTGACGGTGGTTCCAGACGTCGCGCACCCGCTGGATGCCACGAGCGTGAAGTTCGCCCGCCCGTTCCCGGGAAAAACCGGCGCCTATAATCGTGACATGTTCGTTCCACCAAAAACTGGACCCCAGAAATTCCTCGAAGCACTGTGGTTCCACAAAGGAAACTTCTGGGAGCATCTTGTCCCATGCGGCCATGACACGATTCCACACCTTGGACCCCCGCTTCGCTTGATGGTGGGGACGCGTGAAGTACTCCATACTAGGTACCCAGCGACCGCGCTGGTAAGGTTGACAGTTAGAAAGGCGGAAACGAAGCATCAAGTGGAGATTGGAAGTCAGGGGTTCACAGGCTTTCGTAATCCATTTCGTCATAAGAGCGACTACAGCGTCCTCAGGGTTAATAAGGCTGAGGCCGCCCTCCTTCCGCGACTGACAGCACGTCAACCAATTGACCCTGTTCCGTCCTCTTTTTTCGGAGCCTGACCAGAAGAACGAGAATAATTGCCCCCTAATTTTAGACACGCCCGTTGCAGTTCCTCCCCATACGGAGAGGAAGAACCACAGGCCAGAAAGTAAGATGCCGTTTATGATAACGGCTCTACCATAAACGTTCATCTGCGCAGTGCTCCAATGCTTCAGGGCTTTATCGATCCGGCCTTTGAGGAAGGTGTTAGCGTCGGTTGTCGATGGGTCGATACCAAACACGATACCTAGGAGTTTACTAAGTTCATCGCTTTCGGCCCATGCAAACGGGAGGGCGTCACACCAGTCGGGGCGGCCACCAGGCTGGCCATTGCTAGCCCAGTAGGCTCGGGACTTAGACCAGTTTAAGTCTAGTCCCGAAGCCTTGCAGAAAACCTGCAGGGTATCCACCAAGTGCTCGATGGACTCCTGTTCGCCCCTTAACGTGAGTCCTGTGTCATCGGCGTATTGAAGGAGTACCTGCTGCGTGCCTACGGGAAGGTCGATCCCCTTGATGAGCCTAGCGTCGACCTTCGATTTGACTAGGGCGTTGAGAGCTTCTGAGACTATAAGGAAGAGGTAGGGGGCCACGGGGCACCCCTCTGTTGATCTGGAAGGCGGGAGACAGCTTCCCATTAACGTTGACGTGGTTCGACGCCTCCCCAAATAAGAGTCGAATCATCCTCAGGAAGCCTTCAAGAAATCCCAATTTCGCCATCGCCGGCTCGCCGCAAAGAGAAAGGTCCAGTCAACTCGATCGTAGGCTTTACTAAAGTCAAGCTTAAGAAAGAGAAGCGGTTGATGGGAATGGCGCGCCCAGTCGATTGTTTCATGCGTCAGCATAATATTATCGAGAATAAAGCGTCCTGGAAGGAATGCCGACTGATCATCGCAAATGATTTCACTCAGGACCGGTTGCAAGCGAAGCTGCAAAGCTTTTGCATAAATTTTATATGCAACATTTAAAAGGGCGATTGGCCTCCAGTTTGTGAGTCGGTTCCTTGGGCCGCCTTTGTGGAGCAAGGTTAAAACTCCGCAGGTAACACCGTTGGGAAAGCTGTCGGCCTCGATGGACTGAGTGATCATTTGCAGGTAATCGTCTTGGATCAGCAACCAGAACTTTTTAAAAAATTCTGTGGTGACGCCATCCTTGCCGGGGGCCTTGTTTGCTGCCATGTCGGCGAGACCCGCACTGAGTTTCCCAAGCGTAATGGGTTGGTCCAGCCGGGCTCTGGTGGCGGCCGGGATCCTGTTCTCCAGGCAGGCCAACACGGTACTGCGAGCTGCTTCCACGTCTGGGGACTGCGGGCCCTTCTCGTATAAGGCCTGATAGTAACTAACGCAGATGGTCTTCAAGTCGGCTCTGTCATGACAGGGTGTGCCGTGCTCGTTCTCCAGCTCGGTGATGTACGAAGCTCCGGAGTGTCGGCGGTTGGCCCTGTAGAATTCTTCGGAACTAGAATCCCCGACCTGCATCCATTTAGTTCTGCTTCTGATTTGTTGGCCGTGAAGCTTGTGCCCTTCCAGCGTTTTGAGGGCGTCGGCGCTGTCTGAGAGCTGTTGCTGGATGGCTGGGCTACTCGGGTCGAGTTGCAAGTCCTCAATGGACTTCGTGAGGGCGCCACAGAGTCGGGCTTCTGCTTCGCGATTGGTTTTGGCCTTCTGCTTACAAAAGCCTCTATAGAACCGCATGCAGCGACGGAGTTTCCCGAGAAAACCCAGAGTCGGGTGAGAGGTCCAAATTTTCTTGATCATGGCCTTGACTGCCGGGTCTTCGAGGTAGAAGCTGTTGAGTTTCCAGGTGGACGGGCGCCTGTCCAACTGCTTGAGTTCCAATTCGCACCACACGGGCAAATGGTCTGAGTGACTGTTGTCCCCTTGAATGTAGTATTCTTTGGGTGTGGGATCACCGTCTCTGGCTTCGAAGGTGTAAAACCTGTCGAGGCGTGCCAGGATTCGCTTGTCGCCCTGCCTCTTATTGTCCCATGTGTATCGTATGCTCTGGGACCTGTCAAAGGAGTCCGAAGTTTCGAGTTGTGTGAGGAGTTGCTGGAGGCTGATATTCTCGGCGCCCGCTAGCACACTCCCATCTGTGCTGGATTTATCAAGAGGATCTTCGACTACATTCCAATCTCCCCCTAGGACCCACCGGCAGTCCATGGGGAGAGAAGTCGCCAGTTCGTCCCACAATACGCGACGCTCAGTCGGGGTATTTGGGGCGTAGACGTTAAGAACCGAGACGTCACCCCCTGGGAGTCCAGACAGTCGGACCCATTGAGCCCTGCCTGACCGGGCCTGCCCGGTGGAAGTGACGAGATGCTTAATGGTGGGGGCGATCCAGGTACAAATCCCTCCGCTGCCCGCGCCGGGTTCGTCAAAGTTGTGGCCGTACGCAGGAGCAACATCAACAAAGTAGAATCCTGCATTTGGCGAGAAGGAGTGGCCGAGGGCAGGGGTCTTCTCACCTCTAAGTTTATGCTCTTGGAGCATTAGAATATCCAGCCTGGGAAGAAGTGGCCGGTAGTAGTTACGGACTCGGGCGGATGTGTACGGGTTATTTAAACCCTGGACGTTTTGAGTCAACATGGTCAGCTTCATTCTTCCTGAATTGGTGAAGGTTGCTCGAATGTTCGGGTGGCAGGGCCAGCTGACAAGGACCGTCGGGGGGACTGTCCAGTTCGGTGTTGGTGAAGGGAGTCAAGCCTCCTCTGGACTCATGCTTCGGCTGCCGCGTGCCTTCGGGCTCGAGTGCGGAGGTTGACCCGGGACCGGTTAGGGGTCAACTGATCACTGTCCTGGTGCACAAGGTGGCGCTCGCGGAGCCATTCATAGAACAGCGGGCGGAGAAATTCCGGTAAGTCCTGGGATTCCCTGGCCGCGAAGGCGTATGGGGTCCTGGGCGTCGATCCTCCCGATGCTGGTTCCCCGTCCCTGCCTGGTGCTCCGCCTACATGGTTGGATTCAGGGTTTCGAAGAAAGGTAGCTAGTGAGGGGTCGAGGTTAGTATTGAGGCTCTGGTTTTCGGATTGGGAGCGCGTCCGGAGGTTGAGGTGAAATGGTGCTCTAATAGGTTCTGATAGGAGGCATTGCGCTACAGGTGTCGAGGGGGGCGTTCCGAGGGGGAGGGGGTCGGTTCCAGGAGGAAGGTGATCACTCGGGGTGGAAGGAGCTGGGATTGGTGGCGAAGGGGACTGGGAGGGTGCGGCTCTACCGGGGGGAGCTGTGTCTTGGACATCGGTCATGGTCTGATCCTGGTCGAGCGGGAGGGCGGAACTAGGAGGATCACGAGGTACTGAAGGAGGGGTGGGATCGACAGTTTCGCCAGGGGCGGGGATGGGCGAGGCATCGCTACGAGCTGACTGAGACCTAAGTTCGTCTACAGGTTGCCACACCGGTTGGTTTTTTTTCTTTTTTTTAATGTTTTTGGAGGGGCGTTGGTAGCTCACATATCCCTCGGCATCTGGGGCAGAGTATCTTTTGGAGGGGCCCGGTACGCTGGAGGGAGCGGGTTGGGATTGCTGGTTTCCTGATCTCGAGGAGTCGGTGTCATCAGAGACCGAGATGGCTGAAGGGGGAGGAGGAGGTAGGGCCTGGCTAGTCAAGGGGACTACGGGTAGGGGAGCCGAGGCCGGGGGGGGGGTTGGGGAGGGGAAGGGAAGGGGTGGGGGGGAGGAAGGGAGATTGGGGGAGAAGGGAGGAGGGGGGGAGAGGGAATCGGCTGGGCGGGGGGAGCAGCGGGGGGAGCAGCAGGGAGAGAAGGTGCACCTTGAGAGCGAGCAGGCGGCTGTGGAGCCTGGGCCTTCTCAGCAGTTGGGGCTGTGCTGGTGTGCCGGTTGTGAGTTGAGGCTAGGAGCGGGCACTCCTTTGCCTTATGACTCGTGTCGAAGCAGTATCTGCAGCGGATAGGTAAGTTTGTATAATCGACAATGATAGAGGTTTGTTCCCCCGTTACATTGTTCATTACCTCCACTGTGGTGGCCCATCCATTGCCGGCAGGTAAGGCGACACAAAACCGCTAATCCTCCAACGATGAATTCTGCTTGTCTCCGCCCAACACTTCGCTTAGTCCTTCAGCTATCTGGCGGGCGACGCACTAGAATTCATCTGGTACACGTCGAAGGGTGATCCAGGTTGGGATCTTCATTCCCCTGGGATTAGCTGGATCAAAGTTCGGAATCCAGTTTTGCATTACACAATTTCCCCATCGAGTTTTGAGAGGGGTGAGGGTGAGAAGTTTCTGAGCGATACCAGCATCTCGCGTCCGAATTTGGAAGAAGCCACGGCCAAGGTTGCGCCCCATCGAGACATTGCCTCGGACGAGTCGTTGGACCGATTCCAGCCATTGCGGGATCGATTGCGTGGGTGGGCGTCCGCCTACGAAAAATGCAATAAGCACGTGACGGGACAAGTAGTCCATCTCCTTTTTCACCAGGCGCTGGTCGACTTGGACGATGTGTGTAGCACGTCGGAGTAGGAAACCGCCGTAGCTGCGGGAATAGCCCTCGGGGAGTTCCTCCCCTTCCTTCGCTTTGGTAGTGTGGATGGTCGCATTGTTATTCTGCAAGGTAATGAGTTCTACGAGATCAGCCTCCACCTCCTCCGACCTGGTAGGGGCTACTCCTGGAATTGGGCCCTGACCGCAAGGGGATGGAGGCGGGGCAGGCCCTCTGACCTTCTCCGCGAACGACGCCATTGCTGCTTACTGTAGACCCAGACGCTCGTACGATTTGTGCAGGGGCATTACACACCAGAGCACGGATTCGAAAGCACAGATTCAAAAATAACCCTAAAAGAACAAAACCCTAAAATGGGGGAACGATCCCACTACTACCAAATCTTCTACTCTTCTTGTTGAATTTTGAAGGAGAATCTGGCTGCTCCAGATTCGAACGGGAGTAATTGGATTTGTGAGATTAGAGACGTGATGGTGATCAGAGATCGGCTCGCCGGTGCTTGCCGCTGGTCGAGCGGTGAGCTCCGGAGCGCCTCATTGCGTCTCCCCGTTTTGTGTGTTTCCATTCTGTTTGAGTTTTGAAAGGGGTATTTTGAACTTTTGGAAACGTATATATAATTTTCACCCTTCACCATCCCACACGTTTTTGGAGGCAAAGTGGTCATTTTGATTGAGAGTCTATAATTATAAGTAAACCTATATCTTAAGTTATTATTTAAAATTGGAATTACTAGCAATGTAAGGTAAATTTTAGGACATATTTTGGGTATGTAACTATTGAATCTAGTCTGAATCCTGATTTGTGGATGAACATGTGCACCAAATATCAAATTGTTGCAAAAAGAAATTGAAATGTTTTGTGAGCCAAAAATAACCATCTAATGAAGTAAAATTTGACTTGAGGTTCTTTAAATTCTTTCTGCTTGATGATGATGAGTTAGGATATGAAACCCTTAAGAACCTATGAATCCAAAGAAAAGCTAAATCTTCATAAAGAGGGATGTTGGGATTCGGATACAAATGTTGTTTTGACAATTTAAAAGGCATGTGACAATAATGTGAAGGTATATTGTATTCAAAATTCTCAAACACACACTAGGATCATGCCCTAGTACTCTGTTTTGCGTGTACAAATACAAAACTTGAGTACAACTAATAAAAACTCAAGTTTCAGTATCTTTGAAGTTTCTGCAATCTAATTAATTTTAGGCAGATTTTGAGAATGTGGAGCATGGAAAAATTTCAGCATGCTTCGTCTGCACCTCTAAGTGTGAGTGAATATCTGCATGCTTAGAGTGTATCGTCTCTGAATTTTTAGAGTGAATATCTCCAATGAGGAATCTTAAGGCAAGGGTGATTCTGTTGGGTACATATGGATTAAGGTCGAGACACCCATATCTGACCAAGCACCCATAACCAACCCATAGAGTATGCCAAATCCGCTCATAGAAAATCTCCCCGCCAAGTAGCCATGCTACTTATAGTGTCTCCACTACTTCTCGTGACATCGGGTACGCCAACTGCAGTTTAATGTGGCATCCTCTTCCTATTCACATCTGACATATCACTGTTCACAAATTTGGTCTCCACTGCGCACTCACGCCATTTGAAGAATAGCATCGGGGAACCCCCGCTCCCTTAACCTGACCTGGTCCCACTTGCCCAAATTAACTTGATCAACCCCACGTCCAGCTCCTCGCTCTCCCTTTCGTGCCATTCTTACTCACAGCTCCTTGCACCAACCTCTCCTCCTCGATCCATGCACATAGTGGCTTTATCTTTGACCTTGACCACTGTTCACATAGCGTTGATATTTGGGCTACACTAACTTTCCGTTGGCATAGCGCAAGAAACAAAGCTGGTGTCAGAAAATGTCGTTGGCGCAGTTGCAGTTGCGATGGGCTGTATCATGTCAACTCTGCGCCAAAAATACAGTTGGCGCGCCTGAAATGGCTCGCAGTGGAGACGATTAGGTTCATGATTGTATTTCTCTCAGTTCTCAATTGATTAATACATTGATTGGTTCAAGAAAAGAAATTTTAAAAAAATACCTAAAATGTTAGTTTCTTCATTATCGATCTTAGGTGTACCTACATATAGATTAAGTGTACTAGTAACATTTTGACTTTCAAACTTCATTATAATCTACATATTGGAGTAAACATAAAAACTGAAGTAACATTCCCCATAAGTAAGGAAAAGTCACCCTCGAGAAAATCCCCCCCCTTTCGCTGGGAATTCCCCTTTGGGTGCCACGCTTAAGAACATTTCCATCCAGTACTCAAACGATGCATATGCGGGATCATTGGATTCTTCTACAAAATGGAGGCCACAACCAGAACCACAAGACGTGATAAGGAGATACTAATCAGATACACTGGGAACACAAACCCTCATGAAGAAGCTGAATGGCAGAGATGCAATCATTCGAATTTCTTTTGAATGTTTCTGAAGGATTCGATACAATGAAATAATGTACAGTATTAATCAAATGAGGTTGACAGAATGCAATGTCGTAGACTTACACAATGACTGATTCTAGTTCCACCTATTCTGTTCCCTTTCACGGAGACCCTGCGGTTCTGAAGCCGAGTCTGCTAGATACATGCGCTTGCTCTTCTCGTCTACGTGCAGAAGGTCTCCCATGCTTTGGATCATGTCACTCAGCTTCCAATATTCATATGCTACAAGTACCAATGGTCGGCCTGTCAGCTTGCAATGCTCTGAACTTAGGTGATCCTTTGGAACACCGTGCGGCCAGTAAGAGTGCAGAATTTTGTACAATATACATCGCAGATCTTGCCTGCTGAAATTTACTCTGGATTTACGATCACTTCCGCCCTGCACAACATATGGATCTTATTAGTCAAACCCAACCAAGTCTTGGACCATCACCACCTCAAAGTGACATTACATCATACCTCCCACTGAACTACCACTTACTACAATCTTCAGAAATTCAACCGCACCTTCCGTTACTGAACTGTGATATGAACTTATTACGATTTGTCTCCATTGATCTATCATGCTGATTCAATGCATGCAATTTGAATCCCACTTTGGGGAAAGGCGAGTGAGGTTTACCTTGAAGAAAGGGAATATTCTCCAATCAGCAGAATCAACGGAAATGTTGCGCACGGTGATGAGATCCGGCATGGACTGCAGGATGCTCTTGAGATTCGCGAATCCGTAATGTGTGGTGACTAAAGGATGGCCCATTTCGAGTTCATAAAGCAATTCGAACTGGTCAAACGTCATGACTGCCTTGGGTTTCCCTTTGCAGTACTTGTGAACAACGTAAGCTACCTCGCATCGCAGATGGCGCAGTATCCTCACCCTGCCTCCCACAGGAGGCAGAACCTTTGTCCCCACATAGTTGCTGTAGTCGACGTCAACTGGCTGTCTCGTCCTAACATCTCGTCCTGCCTTGCCATTAGAAAGGACGGAAGATCTCTTAGAACTGGAGCATTCCTCTGTACATGTCCCCTTCTCCAGTTCTTTACATTCATCACACAGTGAGCGCCCGCTTTTCGACAAATTGGTATCAGTATCCATGCCTTTCCTTGTCTGAATGAGACAGATGCACTTGATTAGAGAATGCTCGCAGTTGCAAACACCGAAGACACGGAATAACATGCATACTGGTGATCCATACCTCTGTATCCGGAAGGCTGCTTACAATTCCATTGTCAGGACTGAATTCCTGAGTCTGTACATCATCATATCCTTCTACGAGGCGGGACTTCTCACAACTGGATGGTATCTGTTCATCATTTGCAATTTGCGACTCGTACTTGAGGAGAACGTTACACGAACTTGATGCGTCCCAGCCTCCGAATTCGAAATGATCTTCCTCCATAATACTAACTTTCTCCGAGAAGCTGCTAGGATGGTCATAGCAACTGCTTCGGAAGTCCGGAGTCTCCATCATTTCATCCCACTGGATGCTGAAGTCTGCTGCTTGTGCCAAGATTGGAGGAATTTTTTGGTGGCCATTTCCAATTACTACTGTGGTGACGTGCCTGTTACTCAATTCTCGCAGCAAAGCGCAGAAGCCTCTGTCTCCTGTTACAAGCACAATTCCATTCCCTGTCGATGCATCTTTCTCAACTGGCAGCGTGTCCGGACAAGGCTTGTGATCGTAGCCAAATAGCAGTGCATCCATTATTATTGCTTTGTCGGCAGATTCTTTTCCATCAGGCACAGGACACAGCTCAACTCCCATGTCCAGCAAACTAGGTGCCTGCATTCAATCACAAGTGCAACTGTCGGTTTTCCATCCTCACCAAACTTGAAGCCTCAATGACCAAGAACGCCTGATATCTTCATCAACATTCTCAAGTAAGCCAAATGAGCAACGCAAACGATGTACTTCCTAGATCTCGGTAATTGAATAATTTGACTCCACCTAAGTTATTGATTATGATTGATCGGTCACGAGGTTGAACTCATAGTTCTCTAGAACCCTAACGTGGGACAAGTGACTAACCTGGCGAGTAAGATACTCAAGCTTGCCATATGCACGAATACATTGGATAGTTCCAAAAGAAGCTCCGACCCTCTGCATCTGCTTCACCACCATCTGAGCATCGAAACCTGCTGGAATGGGGCAGTTTTCAATGTCCCAGAAGACGCCAATCCGTCCCAGTTTCGTGGCAACGTTGCTCCGAGTAAATGGTGAATCGAAGTACCGGAGTCGTAACCGAGCCACCCAGAGCCTAACAGCATCCGTAATGTACAGCAACTGCAATGCAGAGCATATGGCAAGAACCACAGGGAAGTATGTTCTTCGAAGGGCTTCCTCATCGTCAAGTAACAGTGCATCGTCCTGAAGCTCCTGTGAGAGAAATGAGATCGGAGGTGCAGGAGACAAAATGTTCAACGCTGAAGAAGATGTGGATCGGATCAGAGGAATCGGGTCTTTCGAGACATCCAATGCTCGTCCTCCCACATCCTGTCTGCTGGACTTGTGGTGCTGCTCCCCAAACGGTCGCTGCGGAAGAGCAGCTGCTCGACAGACCTTTGAACAATTTCGCCTCTTGTGCCACAATAGCTGAGCTTCAACAAGCGAAGAAGAAAGGTTACCTGACGAGGAACTAATGGCTGGAAAAGGTATTGCTCGTCCCTGCAACAATATGACTGCCATGGCTACTACGGCTATGGCTTTCACTCATCCCTGGCACTCCCACTCCCAATTATCAAACAACAAAAAGAACGAAACACACAACTCGTTTCCTCCTCTTCAATTGCCCGCCAACAACAAAGCGATGATCGTCACAACCTCTGAGTGATGAGCCTTCGCTCCTGTACAACTCCTGCTGTCTCACAAACAATCACTTCATTCATTCCTCTGCTGATCCGCCATTTCATCCTCCAGTCTCTGCCAGAAAAACACAAGGGCCCGATGCCGGATCAGGACATCCATACAGAATCCAGAACAGAAAACTGGCAGCCAAAACAAATGCTTCCAATCAGCTCGAAACATTCATACACACAATCATTCACACCGTCCTTGCAGTTTCAAAACGCGCACCAAGCATGAGCCCTAAAAAGCTCCACAAATTTTGACCGAACCTACAAGTCATGAACCGAGTCCAAAAAATTCAAATAGTCCAAATTCTGCCGCTTCTACGACAGATAGTCGATAAGACTCTCTTAAAAACGAACTGAGGATTTCGGTACACACATGAGCATACGCGTCCGCACTGTTGCGAAGCAAATATGCAAAAGCTCCGCAAACTCACAGGTCAGAGGTTGAGTCCAAGCGATTTCTCCGATCGGCACAGAGCTGGAGTCAGAGTGCAAATTCCTAGTTCTTAGGAAGCGAGCGGAATTGGGTGAATTGCGTAGCACGCGATCGAGATGCTGAGGAGCGAGACAGCACCTTCTGGTTTTCCTGGCACCATCTGTCCTTTTGGCATCGAGGAAGCAACGGCATCGATCGGTCCCAGGTTGCATGGTGGTGTGAACTTGGCATCCGTCCAATGGCGAGCAGCCACTTCTGAAATCACGCTTTCCCTTCCATTTGGACGCACAATCGGCCACGACGGTTTTCATTCGCCCCACCTTTATAGCTTCTCTTGTGAGATTTCGCCTCTGCAACGTGAACGACGAAGATGTACTTACGTCGGACGCAAACCCTAAACTACGTCACGTACTTCTTCACTCAAAATTTGGTCACCAAGCTCAACTTTTTACAATCAAAGTGAGACTATTAATGCATACATTTTAATTGTGGTGCTTTCAAAATGAAGAGGATACTAGCGTAGAGTGTATGCACCGTTACGCAAAAATAACAAATATCATTACTATGTACATGGCTAGTGTATGAATGTTAGGTCCGGTATCCATGCTAGTCCCGGGGATCAATTCTTCGTCGTGTGTGTTCGTGCCCCTCATCAAGTGCTTGGAGTAGAGGCATGGCCCAATTTTGCGCAGCCCCTGATATATAAGATAGGGCATATGCCACCTTATGAGCATCGCTACCATATGTGCGTGGCTTCCCGCGGAATACCAAACGGAGCTGTGCAAACCAGCGATAGACTTCTCCATTCTATATAACCATAATTTAGACTCACGACTAATAAGACAACACCCATATTGTATGGCAACAAGCGTGAATCATATTACCAACAAAATATCACGTAGAGGAAAGAGTTGCACATGCATGTATCAAATCTCGAAAAGTACAATCAAGATACCATTCGAGGTCGTTGTAAAACAAGACCCCCACCTATTATTACTCCAGAGGGCAACATTGAGTGGGAAGTTCACCAAGTTTTGGACTCGAGATTATTCGGCCGTTGGAAAAAGTTACAGTACCTGGTTTCTTGGGAAGGATATAGACCAGAGGAGAACTCTTGGGAACCAGCTGAAAATCTTGAAAATGCACCTGATGCTGTTGCTCAATTTTACAAAAGTCATCCTCAAGCACCAGGACGTGCCAGGTCCGGATATGTCGTCCTTGTCGTCTTCAATCTCATAGGCTTCGCTCATTGTTGCGCAAGTGGACCCCTCAAGTTAAGCATGCCAAAAATAGTTGATGCCCTTGCGATGTCGGTTGAGATAATCGCAAATTGTGTCGGAGGCTAGCAGCGGCTCTTTGACAATTCCTCCGCCCTATCATCATCCATTGCGTTACTTTCTCTTAGTTAGCCTCGAGTAGGTTGTTGTAGCGCTAGGACAAACTTAGCGAGGGCTGGATGAGGGTGCAAAGGCAATTTCTCGTCGCTAGCTAAGAAGGCTATACAAAGCCAACGGAAGGCCAATGAGCCCTTTATCACCCCTCTATTAGCCTCGTGTACGGCTGTATGCGAGCCTTCACTATGGTGTTCACAAAGCTTTGATCTCATCAACACTTGGTTAATTTTCCAAAATAAGCAATCATTGATTATTGATTATCCAAAGGTCATGCAATTTATGATTTCATGATGGCTTCTATAGTTATCTCAAATACTGCACCACGGACTTGGTTGCGCAATAAACACTCGTAACTATGGATTGACGCCAAAGGAGATTTCTACAATCTTCATCATTTGCATGGAATGGTTATATTCATAGGGTTATCATTTGTGTGAAATGGTAGATTAGGGTTAAATAGGTTGATGTTCCAATCATTAACTTATTTTTGCCATGAGCGAAAAATTGTTGTAATGACAATGCACGCGACCTTCTTAGAAGAGGCGTGATTGGTCATCCTTTCAAAAGACATAATTGATCAATCTTTTAGAAGGTGTGAATGTGTGTTTAATTGATTTTTCAAGCAATGTAATTGCTTAGATTTTCTGGAGGTGTAATTGGTTAATTTTCAAATCGTGTGATTGGTTGACCATATGTACGGCATACGATACCCAATCACACTAAGAGGAGTTATTTAATATTTTTTTTATATATATATATATATATATATATATATATATATATATATATATATATATATATATATATATATATATATATATATATATATATATATATATATATATACACCTTAGTATACAATAAATCCTGTAAAGTCGATAGACCTCAAAATCGCCAAACACCCTCAAAGTTGCTATCTTTCATGCAAGGTGAAAAATTTCACTTTTTCACTATGGGTATGTAATCATAAGAACTAGTACCTAGTTTGTATATGTATATGTACACCAAATCTCAAAATCAAATTTCTTACCATTTTTGAGATTATGAAGTTCGAAGTTGATTTATTCAGTTGTTGCAAAGAGGGTTTGAAGTATTTTGTAAGCCAAAAACCAATTTTAAAAGTAAATTTGACGTGACACTCTTCAAATTCTTGTTCTTAGGTGAGTTGGGTTTATGCTCCCATAATTTTTATACTCATGGGAGTATAGGACCCAAGAAACATACAGAAGTGCTTGATGTTTCACATGAATGTATGCTGAAATTTAAATACAAAGGCAGTTATTGACTAGAAAAAAAAAAAAAATAAAAAATATATATATATATATATATATATATATATATATATATATATATATATATATATATATATATATATATATATATATATATATATATATATATAAAGGTTTATTGGGAAACTAATCAAAACGGTGAGGCAATGGCTTCGAAATTAGGACCTTATTTACATACATACAGAAGAAAAAAAAAAAGAAAAAGAAAAAGAAAAGTGATCTTGCGGTTTTAATATATGGTTTTGGGCACATTTTAAGTATATACCGTAATTTGGGCATATTTCAAATAATGCTTTCAAACTTTGAATAGAAATATCTCTTAACCCTTAAAAGTCCCTTGGCGATAGTATGTACGCTGTTGTATAATTAGGATTTGCTAGCAACAAGAAACTCCAAACTGGAATCGTAATAGCTCACTAGAACCGCATTAATTCAAATGTCAACTTCTTCTTTGAACTCAAACCCATTAAAGGTGTGCAATCATTCTAAATACAACCATAATACACCGTATTCTACTGGTCGCCACGGCACGCTCAGACCTTTAGGGGTTAAAGTATGAGGAATATTGAGGCTTGAATGGTCTTTTTCGAATGGTAATAAAAAACTCTACAACCTCCAAAAGGTTTAAACTTCATGCATTAAATATATTAGTATATGAGAGGTTAACCGTAGTGAAAATGTGAAATAGACTTGAATCGGGCCCATGTTTGCTTTAGGAGTTATACAATATACACAGTACAACTTCTATATAGAATATTTGTTTAGTGTTGCCACATACAATATATGGTCAATACTTAGTATCATACAATGTACTATGTACAATCAACATATAGCAACGCAAAAGACAGGTACCTGCAATCAACTTTGAGGATAGTGTCCCATTTGTTTACATTTTTTTAGCTACCTTGTAAACAATCTTTATTCATGAGTCATTGAAGTGATGAACGGCTACAAGGAAGGAGTGGTTCTTATTTGCAAGGACTATTGAAGAATGTCGTGGTTAATACTCATGCAATTGAATTTTTTTTAGAACTAAACAGGGATAAGGTAGACAATTCTTAAAGCGTGCATTTAAGGACGACACTATAGTTGGAAACTTGAAATATGTAAGTCAATATTTTTCAATAATAGACATGAAGAAATAAAGTGTTTCCTATATCTTTGTAATATAATTTTTTAAGCACCTGTAAAAGTAAGTAAAAAATTTAGGAGTGACATGCACCACATTACCTAAACCGTTGACATGCTCCAGGTGCACATGAGGTATATCCTTCTACATGAAATCTAGAAAGTAGAAAAGAATCTACAGTGGTTGGTTTAACCCCTAAATCTCCTTGTTGCAAAATAATCTAAATCACAAAATTTGACCTTCCTTTAGATTAAGCTCAAAAAATCTCAATCTAAGCATTATTTGAAAGATTCAACCGTAAGATCTCAAAGTTCACTTAACATTTTTCTCACATACCAAATTTGAAGCGTTCATGCTTCCTCATTTGTGAGATTATTTAGGTCAAAGTTGGCTAAGTTTTTCTCCTGTGGGAACCTCCAAGACCGGTTTCGGGTTTTAAAGAGTGTTCGATGTTCAGGAGATGCACGAATTTAGCATTGTATAAAGTGTAGAATTTCGATATAATTGGTAACTTCAAGCTCTGAATCATTCTCCAGTCAATTGTCGTGTGCGGCCTTCAATGTGAATATACACATCGAAAAACAAGGTCATTTCTTCTCCATGCAGAATGAGGCCATAATCTGTAGATTGGTTGTAACTCGGAGATGTTTTGAAATTCCTTTTGATCAATAAAAATGTACGAACGCATTGATTACCAATTCCACGCGCTTACGCAAAGATAATTATATCTATTATATCTATTTTGTAATTTCACCTATATTTTAAGGCTGATAGTTTGTTTTCTGAGTGTATGAGTGACATTATGATTTTGGGAACTTACGGTTTGTCGGATTGGGGCTCATGAGGTGTTGTTGGAAGCGGATTTGCTTTAGAGGAGCGGGAAGCAATCCATAGTGAATCGGGCTATCGATCTTGTGGTATAGCATTGCCAAGTAATTATGGCCCCAAATCACAAAAAATTACAAAAATGGCCTAATCTAAAAGAAAAACAAGAGGAGCAATTGGGCAATTGGCAAGGCTGCAAAGATCATACTGGTAAATATGATAATTAAACACAGCAGATCATGCGCTGGAAGTAACGCCCGACTGTTCGCCGACTGGGTTTACGTCAAGGTATGGTCGTCTAAACTGTACTCGAAAGATTTTCCCTAGAGCTTCGACAAGCTAACGGAAAGCAACTCCAAGCAGCTCGTTGCGTTTTTGCATTTCGAATAGAACCCAACCTACTTCTTGCGTCTTCAAGTGATGGTGATGAGTACAAGACATTCTGGATGAAATGGATTCATTCATAATCTCGCATTCAATAGATGTGCGAATGCAACAATATTGGCAATCAACGATTTGAATTTTTATTCTTCTTGCGTACCCCGGCTAGAGACAAAACACAGAGCATTGTAGTGACCGAAGGAATGGAAACCGACTAATTCTGGCAGGCCCTTCAATCGATTGGTTTGAACCTCAGGCAGTGCAATCTACTTTCCCATCGCAGCCTGCAACTTGTCCACGACTGAGTTGTCCACCTTGAATGCGGTAGTGTGGACAATGTCTGGAATGCCGGAGCCGAACAGGGTCAACGGCAACGATTGGGTGCCAGGAGATGAGCTGCTGAAGCTGACGAACGCGATCGAATTCTTCTTGCCGAGGTTGATCTGGAAATGCACCAGACCCTTGGGAAACACGAACAAATCGCCCTTCTTCAACTCCTTCAAGTACAACTTGTTGGTGGTGTCCACTAGACCCACCGTGAAAGTACCCTCAGTTACGAAGAATGTCTGCACGGCATCACAGTAAATTCAGCATAGGAATTTTACCCTCCTCAATCCCTTCTTGAAAAAACAAACTTGTGTGCAGGAAATAGTGTAAGGGAGAAGCCAGCCTTACCTCGGTGCCACGAGGGTGACTGTGCGGCGGGTTGACGCCGCCGGGAGGATACTTGGCCAGAGAGTGGCAAATGGCCAGTCCCGTCAGCACCGGGAATACCAGCGACGTGAGGCTCGTGACAGCGCGCAGCTTGGGGTCCACGATGGCCGGCGGTTGGCGAAATACGAGAGTCGTGAAGTAGTCGGCCGTAACTGCCGACAGATTCATGCCCGGCGGCAAGTAGAAGTCTGTTAACGGCTCAGGCTCGGCCGCTTGCGCTGCCAGCACCAGCGTCATCGTCAGTAGCACCGACAGTGCCACTCTAGGAATCATCTTCAATAGCTAGCTGAAATACCACCTGCGCTTCCTGCATCGAACAGAGAAACAACACTTAAAGAGCTACACTCCGTCGCACTGTCTTGACACAGAACTCCAAAGCTCAAGCAGAGAGGTGACTCTGAAAACAGAGATGAATTCCGGTGTAAGCGATTTTCAAAGCACGTAGATTATGGAAGTCACACGTCTACATCTTGCAGAAGGCACAGCCGGATCGCATATGATGCGAACCACACATCAGGGAGCACATGATATGAGAGCACAGATGAGTGCATCGAACTGCATGGATGAATTCGAGCACCAGAGAAAGGCGATCAGAGGGAAGGAGTGCTTCAATCTCTCATTGAAAATATCCTTGAACTCGAACAGACAACAGACAACAGGAAGTGCTAATTACTACACAGTCTAATCTCCGCTTAAGCAAACGCACAAGAGAAGCATTGCTCATTTCTCTACAAATGCCACGCTATGACCAGACCGAGCGAACGAGAAGACGTGCCCAAGCATGCTTACCTGATCTTCGGTGTCGACAATTGGGATCGATAGAACAATAGAGGCGAAAATGATTCAACATACCAAATTATTCTGGCAACCCTTCACCTTATATACTTGTGAACAAGCACCTTGTAGGAAAGGCAATATGGGTTAATGAGAGGAATTATGAGACTCATCGATATGGTGTAATATGACTACTAACTCTAGTGACTTAAAACAAACTTTCTCTAACACGAACGGTCACCCGGGAGTTCCGAGGCCACATGACTCAACAAACTAAATACAAGGGAAGTTGCTCCCATCTATTATTCTCCCCACTCAAACCGGGTTTGTCAAGGGACATTGTGTTTTAGAAAATGTTTTCTTAGCATATGATTCTAGCAATTGGGCCCCTAAAAGTGATCAAGATGTGGTGGTGGTTTGATTTGAGTTTTAAAAGGCATATGATCGAGTGAACTGTGAGGACTTTTCTTGGGGCAACAATGAGGAAGTTGGGTTGTGATGAGAAGTGGTGTCTTGGTGCTTATCACTACACAAGAACTTAGTTTCCATTGCTGATGAACTGCAAATGTTTAGAGAAGTTTGAGATTTTTTGTTCTGTACAGGGGTGCCCATTGGCACCCAACCTTTTTCTATTCATCTTCCACATGCTTCGTCACATGCTTAATGATCCTAGTTATGATGTACATAGGATGGTACTTCATATCAATTTCACAATTAGAATTTAGAGCATCGCATATGACACCGCACTCTTCTTACAAGGAAATGAGGAGAATCTTTCAAGAGCTTTAATTTATGGTCGTAAAGTTGTTCTCATTGGCTTTCGGTGCAAAGCTTAAGTTTGAGAAGTAAAACATTTTCTCGATATTCAATCTCCTTGATCATTGAGGTCTTAAACACCTTAAGTCAGGAGAATCAACAAGATACTTGGGTTTCTCCTTTAGTGTTGAACTCCATCAAAAAGATAGGGATGCCAAGGTGTTGTTCTAAGTCTCCAATAAATTTAATAGCTTGTCCAATAAATGTTTATATCTTGCAGCTAAGATATTGGTTTCAAACCAAATGGTTTTGGCATATATTTTTTACTTCACTCCTTGTTGTGACATTTCCAAGGGTGTCCTCCTCTAAGAACGTACGCTCGTTTGAAGTTTTATTTAAAGTGGCAAAGCAAACCCTAAAGCTCAGGCACATGTGGCATCCATGGAACATAGTAATTATCTCTACAATCAAAAGTGAATTGAAGGTATTTGATCCCTTTGCTCAAACCAAGGTGTTGCTAGCGAAGCTTATTTCTGGTCTTCTGGAGCCTTGATCCCAAATGAATCTTGGAACATTCTTATTTGTCTCTGCCTTTCATTACTCTCCCTCGGGGCTTACGCGTGATGAAGATTGCAGAGAATCTATATGTTGGTTGTACACTTGTACTCGCCTTAAGGATGAGCTTTGTGCTTTGTGAAATGCAGTATGGAGTGCATGGTCCTCGGTCAAAGAGGGAATCCACAATTCCACACGCTACCTCCAACTATTCTTAGCGGAGCAATAACGACATTTGCTATTTTTGAATCGGCTTTTATGCTCAACAAACGGTTCTCCTATAGGAGTGCAAAGGAAATCTTGTTTTCTAAATTGGGCTAATAAGGGATTGTTATTTGTTGAAGATATCTTGGATGACAAAAGGAGTCATTTCCCACCGCATAATGCTTATTACATGATCACACGTTCTTATCGCATCGCATCTCTCAGCTCACATTAGAAGTTTAAGATACATGTCAAGAGTTGAACATAATACAATCGACTTCATTGGAGTGTGGTACTTGGCTTGTTTCCTCTTGGACAATTCCAACACTCCCAATGTTTTATTTGCTTGACAAATTAGTGAATGATAAATGGTTGAGTTATACATTTGGACCAAATCATGGTTTGGGTAAATTCATTTCTTTGTTTCCATCTCTACTTCCAATTTCAACACAAGAACTTCATGAGGCATGTGTAATTCTTGTATTACATTCTACTGCCGGAAAAGTTATCAGCATTGAGGCAATTGCAAGCTTTGGATATCTCGGAAAGGACACTAAACTATTTTTCTTCTTTCCTTATTTGTCCTTTCAAGATCAAGCATTCGACTTCCGGAGTGCGGTCACTAAGTATATATAAGACTCGAACACATTACTTATCAAATTTTACAAGGGCATTTTAATAGAGATATAAAGAACAAAAATATCCAAAAAAGTAATTTATAGTTTCCAATTTTCAATGATTAAGGGCAAGTGGGAAATTTTGCCAAAAATATAATGTATATAATTTAATGGTTGTGATTTTTTTTATTTTTTTGCATTTAATCCCAATTTCTTTAAAATGGCATTATGTCGTTAAAGTGGCACATCTTAGCTTTCTCAATTGCAGTTCAAATACCATGTCATATAATAAAATTTAAAGATAATATTATGGAATATGAGTGAGAATGTACATAAGATGTTGCAAAAGGAGTTGAGATATTAGAGAAGTCAACAATCTGTGCGTGTACAAATGCAAGATTTGGTGTGACAAAATGACACATGGAATAGTGCTATTTTAATAGAATTGAGGTTATTATTAGTATGACAAGAATGTCGCTTAATTTCAAATACATCTTGTGTACGAGTTTTAAGAAAAATTTTGTAGGTTTATTTGTATAGAAGGCTTCCTTTTCATCAAAACAGACAATCTTTAGACAAATTCTCGCATTTGCAATAAAAGGATACATCCGAATAAGATAAAACTAACCAAAATGAGAATTCTCAATTAAAGTGAGTGCTCTAAGATATGTAGCTTACTTAACAATAGTTGTTCCAATCTAAGAGGCCAAAAGTATCCACTTAAAGGGAAAATAAGACCAAGAGGTCCCTTGAAAGTGGTCTTGGACGGTCCTCTAGGGTACCCAAAGCTTGCCAAATGTTGCCCATCAGCCCTAGCGCCATTTTCTTGTCCAACATGTTGTAGACCTTGGAATCACATAGTATTTGAGATTTGAGTTTTGATAAAAAAAAATGGGAATAAAGGCGACAAGGCTCTATGCCTCTATGCAAAATACTCATTTCTTAGATTACACAACCAAGAGGGTTTGTTGTATAAAGTGGAGGAATCAAAGCACTTCTCTCCTACTTGAAATACATTTGGTGGAGCTTGGCTAATAAATAACACAATGCAAGCATTTTTTTACTCATTCTTGGCACCATTGGATTCCAAGGAAGATAAGCTGCAATTGCACAAAGGCTTTGAGTAGGTGCATGGAACTCTTGCATAGGACTCTTAAGAAAAACATATGAATGTCCTCTACGTCGCAATAATTTTAAAGAGACGACGTGCCATGTACTTTATGAATGTCCAATCGTAGATCTGCTTGAACGAAGCTTGGCAAGCTCAGAGAAGTTGTTGGTTTGCTTTCTAAACTAGAGGCATGAGAGTTGGCGTTGTATGGTGACCTAGGAGTTCTATGACCTCAAAGGCTTGGCGACCATGAGAGAGAGAAGAGAATGGGAAGAAATTTTCTCTTTGGCAGATTCAGAGACCCCATGCCATGTTTGTTGGTATATTTGTCATGTGTTCTTTGGTATATCTGGTGTCAGAATTGCAAGGATGATCTTAGATGAGGATTTTTTTATTTAAGTGTTGCTAATTTCCACATTTGAAAAAAAAACGGTCTAATTACAAATAGGAGCATGAACACAACTTCAACAATAAATGCGGAGAAGCACGTAGTGTTGGAAAGTGCATCGTTATCAATTAAAAGCCAAGGTCACCATTTCACTATTTACTATGTCACCTCCCTTATAGAATGTTCTTTTAAGATCAAGCATTTGACTTCCAGACACTACGTATATAAGATTTAAGTTGTGGTAGATGTCCCTCTCCACAAGACTTGACATTGCTTGTATTGGTGAATTTTCATAATCTAATCAAATCAAAAAGGAATCTCATAAGAGATTACCACCCTAGTGATTTCAATTTCTAAATATGATCGGAAGTCACTAAGCACACAGTTATTAGTTGTTAATATTATATGAGCACAGACTACATATGACTATTTTATTAAGTCAAAGGTGTTTCTTGACTTTATGGACAACTTCAACAACTTCAACAATTTGTATGATTGTTGATTAAATTATGGGGTTTATAGTTTATACACTACAATAATGACATATTTTTATTATGCGTTCTGGGTGTTTGGGTTAAAGAAAGAGTGACAGCAAACACCCTAAGATATATATGTTTTAGGAGAGCCATTTTATAAGGGAGGTGACATAGTAAAGAGTGGTAGAGATAGTTGTTGATGGGTTGAACCTTAATTCTATTAAAATGGCCTTATTCGCGTGAAATGGCGGGTTTTGGGGTGGGGTGGAAGCATGCTAGGGTGGATCAAAAAGTACGTTACGCCCTCTAATTCTGTCAAATTTTCTTGTTCTAGGGCCCTTCTTGGGCCCCTCCACCATCCAAAGTACTAATGTTTTTGAGAACTTAGGTAAAAGGAGTCGTTAAGTGTGCAAATCACTTGTCCTTTTTTGCCAAAAACCTTTGGAACATATAGGATTTTACTCTCAAAGTTTTTCAGAAAAGTACGTTACGGCAGTCAAAATTGTGATAAAGTACTCAAATTTGGTTAAAATTAAGTTACAAAGTACAAAAAAAATTATGTGGTTAGATTGAGCGCAATGTAATGATGAACATATTTCATCATTACATCCCAAAAACTCATTATTTCCTAGCAATTTGCATCGGTCAAAGGGCTAAATCTTTGACATGGTTTAAGTTAGTCAAAAATTAATGTTTTTTGATTTTTTTTTTTTTTTTTTCCCTACATACTTAGAATTCTAATATGCAGATGCATGTGGGTGCGAATCCCTGATTTTTGGCGCCAAAGTCCTTGTGCAGGAAGTGCGGGAAAATCAATAATCAATACTTCTTCGTACTCACTGTACTCTGACCCCGCTGGTTATAGAAAATGTCGTTGGAGGTGGCATTAAATGCCTCAGGATCCGATGTGGCCACGTCAACCTTACCCGGTGCATCTAGGGTTCTACCCTAGACGAGCTTCCATGTCAGGTGGGATCAGTGTTGCCGGTGTTGGTTTAGGTCGCACATTCTGCACGGTGTTGGTTTAGGGTTTTGCACATTCTTGCAGGCAGTGGTTTTTCTTAGGGTTGGTCATTGTAAGCTTTGAGATAGCTGTTGAGTTTCATGTGCGAAGTGATGGGAAATCAACGGAATCGGGAGCGAACTCGTCCTGGCATCAGACGAGCTATTGTTGAAAGAAGAGCGGACGCCGCAGGAGCTGCTGAAGTGAGACGTGCGACCTTGGCTGAAGGTTCGCGCCTAAGAATGCAGGCATATCGGGCAAGGCTAGCAGCGCGAGATCAGGGTGTGCAAATGAACCGACACTCTAGTCGAGGTTCTGTGGAAACTAGTGGAATGGGCGATCGGATGACGAGTCGGAGGTCAAACATGCTTGCAGAGTATATCATGGAGGAGTTGGAACGTTGCGATACCCCGACATGTAAAAGCGCTGTACTCGAGAAGGTCCTAAACCACAGCGGGATTTGGCCTTTGCTCCCGGAATATTACCCACGACCTTCTGAGGCCAAATCGATATGCTCGTTTCTTGTGAGTTATCGCAATGAGTTGCAAGCAGTTAAAGGTGCCCAGTTGAAGGAGTTTCTTGCGCGGAAGGGGGTTCTTCTGGATGCGGCCGTCAGTGAAGGGACTGAATCAAGACGGCTTCTGTCGAGGGTGTTACAGGTTCGTTCTTAGTATCCTACTCGCTTGTGTGTTCCAGTTGTTCGGTGCCGTATTGCGGTGCAAGCGGAGTCACGCAGGTGCTGTGAGTATTCACAAATATGTCAGTAATGAACTGTGGCGGCTAGGTTTAGGGTAAGAATTTGTTGTGGGTGATCAGAGGGCATCACAAACGGTTTCGTCTGTAAACTTGATTCGGTTGACTGCATGTGTTGATTCGGTTGACTGCATGTGTTGATTCGGTTGACTGCATGTTTGAATTGTGGTTTACTGCATGAACGTATTGTGTGTTGATGTGTGATCATGAAGGAAGCATTCAATTCAATTGCAGCATGTGTTGATGAAGGGAAAGTTGTGTGCAGGTGCATCCTCGGAATATTTTGAATGCTATAGAGAGGAGAAGTACATGTGTAGATGTACGGGAGCAATACAAACTTCTGGAGCGGGCAAAGCGTGTTGGTCTGTCTGCCTACGTGAAGGAAACTGTGCGTGCTTGGTGGCACGGGAGATCTCGTGTGTCTCCTAACAAGAAAGATGTGACACGACGTCGTATAGGGAGGAATGAGTACATCGTGCACGCAACTCATTACCTCACAGACACTCAGGTATTGTTCTTACTCTTTTAAAATGCATTCAAAGGGATCGTATTGTTTTTGAAATTGGACTGTGATGTGTGATACAAGTGTGTAGTTGGCCTCAAGCGTAGAAGGGGTAGCTCGGAGTAAATGTTATGGTATTTGTACCTAGGATGGTACCCACTTGGCCACTTGATTCTGTGGAGTTCAGTGTTTGTACTGAAGTACTAATTAAAATGTAATTTAGGTGTTAATAGTATTGGTAATGTTCATGAAGATACTCCATTGGCAGAATTTGTGTAATGTGTGTAATGTGTGTGTACCTGCGTGGTTCACAGTAGTGGTAGAAGTTGTTGAGTTAACAGCATGGTATTCTAGGTACATATGTTGTGGTCACTAAGTACTCGTCGTATACTCTTGAAGTGCTTTAAGTATAGGGAAGAGTACCGTGGTTACATAATTTGTGGATTTTGTGTGTTATTAGTATAGTTGGTAGGAAGTTCAGTATACAATGTACGAAACTGAGTACTTTGGAGTATGCTGTCTATTGTAAATATCAAAGTTGGTAGAAAGGGTAGTAGAGTATTAGTGCTTTCGTATGTTGTACTATCTGTACGAAGTGTTCTGGAGCATATCCAGTCACTATGTACTTTGAGTATATTTTAATGCAAAAAAGGCGCATAAAAGCGTGTAGACTTTATACTCAATGTACTTTCTTGTACGAAATTGTGATCATTGCTATATCCTCGGATGTCGTAACTACGACCGTGCATTTTGTGGCGAGGCTCAATTGTTTATCGCTTTCAAGGAAGCGCATCCAGAGTGCCGCTTGAAGCAACGTTCTTTCGAATACCTGAAGCCGTGGTATGTAAAAACTCTTAAGGATCAAAATAGTTGTTGTTGTGTGTATCATGTCGAAGTGGATTTGTTAAGGGAAGCTCTAAATACATTCAGAGATACCTCCAAGGGGAATAATTGCCATGTAGGATGCATATGCAAGTGTGAGGTATGTGGGAGTGGAAGTCATAATTGTTGTGCATCCGACAATACTTTCGAACGCATCACCTCTTTATGGCAAGCGTGTGTGTGTCCAAAGGGGGAATTCGATAAGTGGCACAAGCTTGATTGTTTAATGGGTCAATGTTTGAATTGTGGTGTCGATCATATAAACTTCTGTCCTCAAGAATTGTCCCTTGCTACTGATATTTTGATGAAGTGGAGGTGTTTTGAAATGAAAGTAATTGGGGTGCATGAAGAAACTGGTTATGAAAAGAAGCGCATAACAGAGGTGTTCAAGGAAACATCTCCAGGTGAGTTTGTACCTTATTTCAAAAAAAAAGTGCAACAATTTGTTACCCACAATTTTGTTGCATCATGGCAAGATACTGAATGTAGGAAGATGATGGAGAACGTTCCTGATGGTGTGTTAATCTCTCACATCGATTTTGCAGAAAATTATACCTTTGCTATTCAAAATGAGGTACAATCCATGCATTGGTTTAGTACCTCAATAACCATACTTGTGCACATTACCTTGTACAGGGCACCCCCATCGTGTGAAGGTGAGGAAGGTGGCATAATCAAGCACACTCATTATTATATAAGTGATGACAAAAACATGATTCGTTGTTTGTACAAAGATTGCCTTCTTTTTTGCATCGAAATGGTTGTTGGTCAGTAGTATAAAACCCAATGAGCATTGGGTCTATAGTGACGGATGCGCGGGGCAATTCAAGGGGTCAAGGGCCATGTATTTTGTGGCCCGGTATCCGGCCTCGCTGGGATGCACCATGCGCTGGAATTTTTTTGGTAGTGGCCATGGAAAAGGTATACTTCATTGCACATGAAGATTTGCTTTTGGTGATTGAGATCTGTAGCTGTTGTAGTGAAGCTCATAATTATTGTGAGTGCATACGAATTATCATTAGTAGGCCTGAGAATATTTTGAGGACTGAAAACGGATTCTAAAAATGTGATACCTTTTATGCAGGAGAATGGGATGGAGCTGGAGCAGTGGCGAAGAGGGCATTAAGGACCCATCAAATCCAACACCCAGAGTATGAATTAGCGAATGCACTTCAATGTGTGGAATTTCTAAATTTGAAGTTCTCTCATCGAGTTGCTAGTTCATCAGATGCTTCTAATGAAGTGCCCATATCACGAGTGTTCTGGCATGTTGGTGTTGGCGATGTCAATAGAGTCAATGAGTGGAAGTGTAGGACAATTTCAGGATCTAGGCAATTCCATAGTATATTTGGATGTTCATTGACTGACCCTACTCTGCTAATGGTTCGTGATTTGTCATGTTTTTGTGCTCCTTGCATCAATCAAGAGTGGGTTAGTTGTGAACAGAAGTCACATGTTGCAGATTGGCGGGTAGTTTGTCTTAGACCAACAAACGTGGTCATTGCTCAAGAGCAAATCGAAGCTCATGATGATCCACGATAATTGGTTACATGGCGGTGAGAATGATTCGAATGCGGCTCTTCTCAGTTGGTGACAACTTCATGATTCCGGCAATGGAGGGCAATGACGAAGGGGTTGAATTTTATGTGCTCCAGTGTGTACAAAGTCAAGTTTGAGGTCCAAGAAGATTTCATTTGCCCATGGGGAGAAGAGTTTGAGAAAGGAGATTTTGCCGTGGTTTGGATATTACTATCGGAAGAACGGAGAGGGTCCAACACGTTTGTTTATTTGGACTCAAAACCGGTGGCCCATATTTTTGCCCATCATGTAAGGGCATTGAAATTTCCAATGATATTAGCTCCTCATATAGTTGCGGGTGATAAATTTGTTTACAAGATGAGTTCTGAGACCATGGAAATGATCCAGCAAGTTCTTTCTTCATGGTGGGCAACTGAAGAGGATACAAGTTGAGTGCTAGTGCTAGTTAGGTGCACCAAGTTGGGGATTGGCGTTGGTTTGAGCTGCATATGCTGTGTACTTTGAGAAATATCTGTATGAAGTACGCACGAAGTACTTTCTAGTACTCTGTATAAAAGTTCATTCTCATTTATAATCACTCTGAGTACATGTCGTCCACTTTGCATACACTCAGTAACAAGGTGGTTCCTTTCAATTACATTGTTGTACCTATTTGTACAAAAATCTCGTAGACATCTGTATGAAGTACGCACGAAGTACTTTCTAGTACTCTGTATAAAAGTTCATTCTTAAAGGATGGTGAATGGAACTGTTCCATGAGAGAGAGGCCACATCAACATGGTGCCAATATTACCAACACTTATGACGGTTTTTTGTTTACTTTATGGCAAGTTGTAGCTGCTGCTTTAGAAAAGAACAATTACAGCGTGAGCCGGGCCCTGCTGCAGACACAATCCTTCAAACACAATCATTCACAGAATGGCATCGGTGCAATTTTTTCGAATGGTAAAGGTTCTGCTCCCTCTGTTAGATTAAGGCAGAAACTAGTACAAAGGCTACTCCCGAACTCTTGCAAGGGGTGGATTTCTACAGAATAGGGAACCGCAATAACAAATTCTATTCACTGTCTCCGCACCCTGCCACTGCGTACCATAATCCTGCATTCCGGAAAGTCACAAACACAATGAGAATTCCATCCCATTCACAAACACGACAAGAATAGGCATAAACTGAAACCGAAACGAGGAATGGATTAAATTAACATATGCACATATCCATGTTAGTTCCTCAAAGGCCGCAATGTTCCGATTTGCAAAAAATGCAACATGATATAAACGTGGGTCACTGCGTTCGATTCTCACTGGCATGTCGATAAGATTTGCGTCATCACAGCAATGATTGATGAAACGTGACGCATTACCGTAAATAAGTCCATCAATGTTTAACGCTGTGGAGTCGTTGCTGGCCGCCTCTGCTCTCCAGTCTGCATCGAGGCTCACCGCATACCACCCGTTTCTATCTTCCATTGCCGTCCTCCTCATTGTTTCTGCGTTAGTACAGATCTCACCATGATACTCTAACACAAATTGACCTTTTGCAATGGGCTCCAAAGTTTTTAGCACCCACCCTTTCTTACCCGTCCAAAACACACTAAGTTTTAAACTCACACCTTTCTGTACAATCCTGTTTCTACAGCTACCTCGACACAAACAAGTCAAGTTACACTCAAAAATAAATTTCCTCCCAAAATGTCCACTGCAAACTACTATTCCATCTTGAGGGTCCCACGAGCTTGTTTGCTCTTGAATGTAACACCCCTCCCCCGGTTTACAATATTGGTTCTGGGAAATCCTCACAAGCAAACTGTTAGCACATTCTTGCCCAAGCTAAAAACATCAAAAAAAAAAAAACAAAGGTTGAAGGTTGAAGTACCTCGGATACCTCGCTCGCATCAACCTCCTGCAAGTGACCGTCACCGTTATAGGCGCAATTTCCGCCAATCTTTTGGATGCATTCACATGCACCCGGGTTCAAGGTGCAATCCTGCCCAAAGCAATTACAACTACTTTCTCTTTCATTATCCACAACAACTTGTGCAGACATTATATTGGTGTCGAGGTAAACAAACGGAGCCATGGGGCATTGAACCTCCACAGGCACATCAACTGATACAGCTAGAGGCGCCATTCCCCTCGTAAGGTCAATCGGATCAAACCAGGTAGCCTGCGGGTCATCAGTGAAGGTGAAACATTGCTTTGTAATTATAAAAAAAATTGGTGACAATAAGTGACAAACTTATCATCATACACAAATACACAATAACGCTAAACCGCTATATTTAAAACAAAAAATAACATACATGACACCCCCACTATCGCTTCCCTTTTTTCTTCTTGCTCACCGTCTTGGTGGTGCCCTGAGAGGTGGCACCTTCTTTCTGTATGGCGTTCACATTCTTCATTTTTTGCTTCTTCCCCTGAATCGGTGTATCAAAATCAGGGTCCTCCTGCGCATCCAATGGTGACAGCCGTGGTCGTGTCTTCCTAGTCCTCGACGCTTCCTCGACCACTGGATTCGGCTGAGTCCCCGCGACTGGAGACGCCTCGGTCTCTGGTTCTCGCTCCTGCACGTAGAAGGCTGATCTTGAGGGAGAGGATGAATCCTTTGGACTCTCGGCACGGGCGGCCTGCGTTGGCGTGTCCTCAACGGGGGGATGCTGAGTGTTGGCTGCCATGTCCTCGGTGCGAGGAGGCTCACTCTTGACTGCCATGTTCTCGGCTCGAGGAGGCTGAATGTCGACTACCATGTCCATGTCCTCGGTGGGGGGAGGCTCAGAGCTGAGTACCATGTCCATGTCCTCGGTGGGGGGAGGCAGAGAGATGAATGGCATGTCCATGTCCTCGGTGGGGGGAGGCTGAGACTTGAGGGGCGTGTCCTCGGTGGAGGGAGGCTGAGACTTGAGGGGCGTGTCCTCGGTGGAGGGAGGCTGAGACTTGAGGGGCGTGTCCTCGGTGGAGGGAGGCTGAGACTTGAAGGGCGTGTCCTCGGTGGAGGGAGGCTGAGACTTGAGGGGCGTGTCCTCGGTGGAGGGAGGCTGAGACTTGAGGGGCGTGTCCTCGGTGGAGGGAGGCTGAGACTTGAGGGGCGTGTCCTCGGTGGGGGGAGGCTGAGACTTGACTGGCGCGTCTTTGGCGGCTGCAACTACTTCCACTTGCTGAGAGTCGAGTGGCGTGTCCTCGCCTGCTATTTCCATTGCTTGAGTGGGCGAAAATGCCCCCGCGTCGTGGCTGCTAGGCGAGTCCCCCCCATCGTCAGACTCCATTTTGTCGTCTGATCCTTCGTCCCTCTTTGAGGAGGCTGTATCCTCATCCGACTCAGATTCTTGAGCCGGAATGCCCTTCAATAGCTCTGTAATACAGAAACATGTACATTACATGTCAATGCATGAAGTAGCCAATGCAATAATCAAGAATTATGTCAATTTACAAACCTGCATTTCTTGATGGCTGAGGTGGGGAAACGCCCTTCTTCTTCATGACATGCACCCGGGGAGATACACCCTTATGCTCCTTCGCTGTACCTGCAACATGGACCTCACATGGCTGCTGGGGCGTCTTCACCCTATCATTCGTGTCAGCGGTCATTACACCTTTCGGTCTTTGACGTGGCAAAGTGACTCTACCGCTTTACCCTTGTTGGTCTTGTCTACAGCCGGAGGTGCCTTGAAGGGCTTCGTTCGCATGTCTAAAACATTGGAATTCCAATCTCACATTGGAGTGCGTTAGACAGGGTATAAAACTGAATACGTAAAAACCAACACAAACAACCAAAATACATACACCTGATCTATAAATGCAAAATACTCTGAAGAATTAGTACTGAAGTAGTCATGTTGTACACTGTGTTGCTCGACATACTACTTTCACTTGGACGGTACAAACTACACAGAAAGAGTGACACTATACACATAGTATACACAAATGTGTACCCTGGAGTACACACTATGCATGTACAGAGTACCTCCTATCTCTCACTACGCACTGTAATGTACTAATGTATTCCAATGTCACTACGGCTGTACCTAAGTTACATAAACAGTTTCATATCTATTTTTTAAGTACAATGGAAGTACCCATTACACAACTTTGGTTACCTTCCTCACCCAAACTACTACCAGCAACTACCCATTACACAACTTTGGTTACCTTACTCACCCGAACTACTACCAGCAAGTACCCATTACACAACTTTGGTTACCTTACTCAGCCGAACTACTACCAGCGTACCTTCGGTTCTACCTCACAATTAATCTCGCTACCTTAAAACTTTCTGTGAATATCCAATTCACCTCAGACGTACTCATTAGCACATTTGGACACAAGCATACCTCCAAAATTACAAGTACCAACGTTTCACCTTCAAAATGGTACATGCACCCTCCAACACATGTCTACCCTGCACACACATTAAAATAAAGCAATTGAAAAAAAAACATACCCGCATTCAATGGGTGCTGCTTCACATTCTCCTCTCGAAGCTGCAAAAGATGCTGCAATTCACCATCCATGTCACACTTGGCAGCCCCTTGTACCATCTCTTCAGACGGAATCCCCCATCCAAAGCTTTGATGCCAGCTTGGATGTGCTCGTGCTTCGCATGTTCTCAGAGCACACCGAAAACCTTTCGAGAAGACTACAAAAGCACACCATGGGTGATAGACGTGCCTGCAGCTTGATACAACAATATCACAATTTGGGAATGGAAAATTGCAAAACACACAAGTCGTCACAGATATCGACACTACGCCATCATCTGCAGCTTGTTGTGGGTAGAACATCGGGCATGGGTCCAATCCAGAGGGCCGGCCTCCAAACTTCAAATGTGATGCCTCCTCGTTGATGGCGGCCAACTCCCGTTGCTGGTTTGTTATCCGGCCCTCAATCTCTTCTAGTTCTCCCTCTGCTTGGAGGACAACGGCTTTTGCTTCTTCAAATTGGATATGAACTCTTTTCAAAATCCTCTCATGTGCCATAATCTCCCATTTTGCATTCTCGTTGTCATCCCACGCATCCGCTCTCGGACCGCAAGTCGCTCCTCGAGATGGGCCACGTTGACCTCCATCGCCCTTACTTCACTCCTCCCAGCAGCGATGCGTTGCGTGGTTGAGGTCTGAGCAGCTTTTCTCGCCCCAATCTCAAGTCCAAGGATTCTTGCCAATTCTGTAAGGCGTTTAATCCTCTCTCCGTGGATGCACCCAAATCCTCTTCTTGCTTCAGTAGGAATGCGGGAGGCGGAGACCTCGAAACATCCCGCCATGGTCTCAAACAACACCAATTACGTCGGAAAATGCAAGCAAAAACCCTAAACCGCTCAAGAATTCAAGCATTCAAATCCAATTCTAACAAAACCATTCACAGCATTCAACCATTCAACACATTCAAGCATGTAAAAGCATTCAATGCATTCAAGCAATCAGAATTGCCAATCAAACAGTCTCACCTTCTTTGAGATCGAAGAACCGCCTCTTTCTGGAATTTTTTTTTTGAGCACCTCCTTGCTCACTTTCGTAACTCCATTCTCCTTGCACTCCTCGAGCTTGCATAATTTTGTACCCCTCCTCACCCGCTGCGTGTTGTTCACCACCTGCGCAAACCCAGCCCAATTTACTGACCCGCAGCCGTTCTCGAACTCGTAGACTATCCCTTCCGCAAACTTGACCTTCAGGTGCGTGGGCATGTGGTCTCGATCGTGCTGGTAGATTATGGGATGCAGCTCGAAAATCCTCGCCACTACTTCCTTGTTAGCGCAATCCTGGTACTTGTACCCAGAGCGCCCATCTCTCCCTGCTCGCTTGCCGAAGAACTTCTCCATCAACTTCGGATCCATGAATGTCTTGCTAAATCGTTTGGGGTTCAACCCTTCCCCCACAAGCCCGAACTTGTTGACCCAGTCGTCCACTAAAAGCTTAGCAGGTGGTTGCCTGCACTTCTCTATAGCATGTTCGACATCCACCAGGTCGAGGTCTTCATCGCAATCGCTTCTATCAACCTCGAGGACTTCGTCAGGCTCCTGCTCGTTGTCGGGCTCCCCACTAGCATTTGAGGCTGCATTCAACCCTCCTTTCGAGGCTGCATCCAACCCTCCTTTCGAGCTTGAGGTACCCTTGGAGGGCTTGGACTCCTTGGAGGCAGGCTTGGAGGCAGCCTTCGGGACAGCCTTCAAGACAGCCTTCGCGACAGTCTTCTCGGGAGACCCCCCAGGCTTTCCTCTCGGCAAAACAGGTGTGTGCTTCATCCTCGTCATCTTGTATCACACCTGCAACACAGAAAATCCCAAAAACCCCAGAAACCCGCAAGTTTCCAACACCCTACACACTCAAGAAAAATCTCCGAAAGTCGGAGCACTCAAATCCTTGCCTTGCAGCCTCGCTCACACGCTCGCCTTGCTCACAGACCCTAAACCCTCATCTCGCCCACCAGCAGTACACTCTCACCTCGCCCACCAACAGTACACCTTCACCTCGCTCACTAAAACCCTCACCTCGCACTCTCGCTCCCCAGCATTTAACCCTCACCTTGCTCACCGGCCTCGTACACCCTGCTAAAAACTAAGACACAGTAAGACCCTCCTGCGCATCGACAAACCTCGCAAAAGTTCAAAACCAGACTCTGAAAAGCACACTCTCCACAGCATGACACCCTCAACTCGCACCCTCGCTCACCAGCCTTAGACACTCACTTCACTCACCAGCTTTGTACACCCTCATCAAAACTACCCACGAGGCAAACGAACACTACGACCCTCGAGACAAAGCAACACTAAGACTCCTCAGTAGCAAAGGAGCACAAACACTTCTCGCAAACCCTCCTAAACCCTCGCAAACCCTGGAGTACAAAAACCCTCACCCTCGCAAATCCACGCAAACCCTCGCACAAACCTCGCAAAACATCTCACAACCCTCAAAATCCCTCGCAAAATTTCAAAAACAATGGCGCGCTGGTAACTCTCCACAGCGAGAGGTGCGAGACGACCCCTCCGCACCAGCCATCACAGGTTCCCGCCAATAGCTCCCACGGTACTTACCGGCTGCCACCGGTTCCCCCTCCCCCCGAGACAGGTGATCGCCGGTCGCCACATCGGAAATAGATTTCAAATCATGCGCGTATCAGCCAAAATAAAAAAAAGGCGGCCAATCACATCGACAGGGTTTAAAGCGCGAACTCAGCGGCTTGTAGTTCACCTAATTTTAGTCTGGAGTACCTCAAGTACTTCTGGATCCAAGGCCGGCCAACTCCGTTGATTTTGTGTACAAATGACGTACAAGTACTTGTCCAAAACTGATCCACCCTAGCATGCTTCCACCCGGTGCTTAAAATGAAAAAATAACATTCATTTGTGTTAATTTTTTATATCATTGAAGGGCAAATGTATCTAAACTCTTGTTCAAAAACAACAACGGAACTTCATAAATATTGCCTTTTGACCACGTTCAAAGGTCCGAAATCATAAAAGTGTGTGATGTTATGGAAATTTTGGTGATATTACATATATGAGTTGATAATGCAAATATCAATTGATATTACAAAGAACATGCTTGATATTAAAAAACGTGCCATACAAGCATAAATATTCTAAATTGTTATTAAAAAATATGCGTGTAAAATGGAATGTCTTAGAGCGCGACCAAGATGGCACATGAGAACTACCTTTGGCAAAATAACACGAGCCCTAATACTATTATTTTAACAGAATTGAGGTTGTTATTAGTTTTCAGTAGGCTTTGTTGTATTAGAAGTTACCACATACTATACAATCTTTTGAAACCATCACAAACTTGTATTAATATCATATTTGCAAATAAACTTAAACTAAGCAATATTCAACACAATACCAGATTTGATGCGGGATCCAATCAAACAGATATTGTTTAAAATAGTCGTCGGATCCTGCTTCGGCTTCGGACCATTCTAAACATAGATAGAAACTCCGATCCCTTTCTAAGGGGTCGGCGTGAATGAATGAAGTGTCCGTTTGTAATGCTAATATCCCGATGGCCACCGGACAAGGGGAAATTAGAACAATACTACTTCCCCCTCTCGAGGGTGGACACTATAACTACGCTAGTTTCTAGCCTAGTTACTAGTGCCTTATAGATACTTGACATAGTATCCCCCATTCAGAATATTTAATTTAGTTCAGTTATGTGTCCAAGAGTAGCACCTTGGATGCGTTCGTGTATGTGCAACTTCTACATTCAGAATCATCCATGTGGAGAAAATCGCCTGTGAATATTTACTTGATTATTTCTCATACAGGGCTCACGATTATTCTATTTGTGAAAATTACCACATGATGTCTTCCATATATGGAACAATTTGAAAATGCTTTATTATGAGGCACACATTCACTGTCTAGTAGAAATATTGTCCAAAAATTTGGTAACGACGTGACCAAAATGATATAAGGGATTAATGTCTGTAATGGCATATAACTCTATTTATTATCATGTCTATATTGACAAAGTTTTATGTCATCACTCACATTAATTCTCATGTCATTTTGTTCACATTGTTACCAACAACATTTTGGAGAATATTTCTACAATTCAGATCTTATCAAGATCTTTTCCAAGAGCTTCGACAAGCTGACGAAAAGCAACACCAAGCATCTCAACGCGTTTTTTGAATTTCGAATAGAACGCAACCTACTTCCTGCTTCTTCAAGTGATGGTGATGAATATAAGACATTCTGGATGAATTGGATTCATTCATAATCTCGCATTCAATAGGTGTGCGAATGCAACAATATTGGCAATCAATGATTTGAATTTTTTATTCTTATCCGTACCACACAAAGCATTGTAGTGATCGAAGGACTGGGAACCGAGTGACTAATTCTGGCAGGCCCTTCAATCGATTGGTTTGAACCTCAGGCAGTGCAATCTACTTTCCCATCGCAGCCTGCAACTTGTCCACGACTGAGTTGTCCACCTTGAATGCGGTAGTGTGGACAATGTCTGGAATGCCGGAGCCGAACAGGGTCAACGGCAACGATTGGGTGCCAGGAGATGAGCTGCTGAAGCTGACGAACGCGATCGAATTCTTCTTGCCGAGGTTGATCTGGAAATGCACCAGACCCTTGGGAAACACGAACAAATCGCCCTTCTTCAACTCCTTCAAGTACAACTTGTTGGTGGTGTCCACCAGACCCACCGTAAAAGTACCCTCGGTTACGAAGAACGTCTGCAGGGTATCACAGTAAATTCAGCATAGGAATTTTACTCTCCTCAATCCCTTCTTGAAAAAACAAACTTGTGTGCAGGAAATAGTGTAAGGGAGAAGCCAGCGTTACCTCGGTGCCGCGAGGGTGACTGTGCGGCGGGTTGACGCCGCCGGGAGGAAACTGAGCCAGCGAGTGGCAAATGGCCAGTCCCGTCAGCACCGGGAATACCAGCGACGTGAGGCTCGTGACAGCGCGCAGCTTGGGGTCCACGATGGCCGGCGGTTGGCGAAATACGAGAGTCGTGAAGTAGTCGGCCGTAACTGCCGACAGATTCATGCCCGGCGGCAAGTAGAAGTCTGTTAACGGCTCAGGCTCGGCCGCTTGCGCTGCCAGCACCAGCGTCATCGTCAGTAGCACCGACAGTGCCACTCTAGGAATCATCTTCAATAGCTAGCTGAATTTCCACCTGCGCTTCCTGCATCGAACAGAGAAACAACACTTAAAGAGCTACACTCCGTCGCACTGTCTTGAAACAGAGCTCCAAAGTCCAAGCAGAGAGCTGACTCCTAAAACGAAGACGTAGTCCGGTTTTAGCGATTTTCAAAGCACGTAGATTATGGAAGTCACACGTCTACATCTTGCAGAAGGCACAGCCGGATCGCATATGATGCAAACCACACATCAGGAGGCACATGATATGAGATCACAGATGAGTGCATCGAACTGTATGGATGAATTCGAGCACCAGAGAAAGGCGATTGATCAGGGGGAAGGAGTGCTTCAATCTCTCATTGAGAATATCCTTGAACGCCAATAGACAACAGAGAATAGGAAGTGCTAAACACTACAAAGTCTAATAAATCTCCGCTTAAGCAAACGCACAAACGTCAAGCTATGACCAGATCGAGCGAACGAGAAGACGTGCCCAAGCATGCTCACCTGAACTTCGGTGTCGACGATAGGGATCGATAGAATGATAGAAGCGACACTGACATTCTAACCGATACGCATCGATACTTATCAGGCATGTGGGGTTCCAAGTGGGAGATGCTGCAACGGATAATCGGTCGATATCTTTCAACCCATTTGCGGTAAGTTTGTTACTCGATCGGCACGACTTCGCGGACTGACTGGTGGGTTGCAAGGAGTCCTGATCCATCTCCGGCGAGATTTGCATGAGCGGTGCATGGTATCCGAGTCCGGCGCCCTGGGTGAGAAAATAGGAAAAAGCAACAGGCATGTTTAGACTACAGTCTGGAGGGATGTAGTGGAGACCAGGGGTTAAATTAAGCCTTGATTCCCAGAACATTCACTTTCGTCCGACAGTCCACGACTTGCGTTTCAAGATGCAAGCCAAACGCATGTTGGTGACAGAACGGTGAAAAATGCAGTTATATAATCCCAAGTAAATTGAGTCAGTTGCTGGATAGTGTGCGATATAGTGATCTGAAGCATTTAATATTCTTATGAATGTCAAACCACTAAACGAGATGTCCCCTTTTCAATGTGGTTGCTATTAATGAAATGCCAGTCGAACCAGAGGCTGAACTGGTAAAACGCACGAGTCGCTCGAACGGCAAATTCAACTAGCACACCGCCGGGTCAATGGACTTGGTAAACAAAGCCGGAGCCATCAATGAATACATCGTCGATTGGTTCGAAAAAATAAGACAAAAGCAAAGTCGGGATGACACTGATTATAGAAAGAAATGCGTTGAATGGTTCAAGGAAATAGTATAGAAGCCGGAGACATGGCCAATTTTTATCCAGGAGGGGTGGCTGCTCTCCAACTTGGCTTTTGCACAGTGGTTGACTCCAAACCTGCACGTGATCTACAAGCTGACTTTATGGTTTCGGCTACCATATCTTCAACTCTAACGTTTTTTTGTGCAGTTCGAATGACAATCAGGGGAGAGTGCTCAATAATGGCTCAAATTTCAGATTTCCTAATCTGTAATAAAGTAAATAGTGTATGCAGTTCTACTGCACAGGGAAGTAAATGGAAGGATAGTCAAATTGGATTCATTATTCTTAAACTATTTTATAGTGTCCTATGAAGTTTTGAAGGCAAATTCATATTAGATGTTTCTAAAATGGTGTCTTAGTGTTTGCACCTTGTAATATTTGAGTGTGTCCATGCTAAAGTTGAAAAAGAGACATACCGCAACATCACCAAAAATTGAAACACCATATTTGCAATTTACCAAGGGAAAGATTCTTGCTTTTATTTTCAAACTTCCAATGTAGGCTACGTTTAATAACTAAATCTCGATTTTTGACTTGATCATGGACTTTCAAACATGGGAGATTCCCCTTCCACAAACCTAAAATCCACATATTTGAAGCAAAAACCTGAATTTCAGAAACCATTTTATATCTACTATTATTGATTATATATTTTGAGAAGCCGAGATTTAGTTAAATGCGTCATACATACACCTAAGAGTTAAATTTTGGGGTAGAATCTAGGGTGTAACCCCATTTCCGTTAAAATGGCACTATGCCATGTGCCATTTTGTCACACTAGATCTTACATTTGTGCGCATATAAAATGGTATATTCTGTAATATCACGATTTTTTTTTGTAATATAACTTCTTTATACACATCGTCACTCGTTTTCCCTAATATCACCTTAAAATTCTGTTATATCACATGGTTTTTGAACTACAGTTCAGAAAGTTGAGGTGTGCCATTTTACCGGAATAATGCCAATTTAACGGAATTGAGGTTGTGTGCAGTTTGAGGTGCAACTACAACACTTTCTTCTATATTGAATCATAACTAACTCAAGATAAGTTCAAAGGAAATGATTCCAAATAGTCCCTCCTCACACAAACTTTGCTCCTTATCCCAAAATGATTCCTTTCGCGACTCCACAATGAGCTTGCCCTACATCCAAATTTGCGCAATTATTGAGCATGCTATCCCAGCTGCCCCAAATAACGTCCTGTTGAAAGGGATGAGGGAGCTGCTTTTCCTTCATGTGAAGAGCCCTTGAGGATCATGGGGTAAGAGACTTCAAATTTTTCCTAACAGCTGCAATTTCTGGTCAGGGTCGAAATTTCTCCCTCTAGAGCATTTCGAAGACTTTCAAATTTACAAGCAAAATATTGTTGATCGTGGAGATAGTTGACAAAACATCATTGCAATCCAATAGCAAAAGTATTTGGATCAGAACCTTCCAACTAGAGAGGTGTTACGGATTACCCTAAGATCATCATCATGAAATCATGAAAACTATTTGGCTTGCAAAACATGCCCCACATACATATGCTATTTTTGCTATTTTCTACATTCATCGCATATAGGGATAATGATCTCACAAAAGATAAGAAATCCAAATCTAAGATTTTATATACATATACATGTAGAAGTCATGTATTAGTTCCCACAGTTGCATACTTGAAAATACATCATGAACTTAAAATTCTCACCTTGCATTCAAAAGGGCAGTTTTGAGGGTAAAGCATGCAAATAGTGTCTTAAAACGTTTTGGGCACAATATGGCATACATAAGGGATCGTCATACATTATGGCCTTGAGACGGACTACATTTCCATAGTAAGGGCCCTGATTCCCACATGAGACCCATTCCCGTAGAATGAGAAGGTCTCCAAAAAAGTAGGTCATTTCCATGCAACCCAACCAGGACTTAGGGCCGCTTCGCAGTATGGCCGAAGGTTGAGAGGCCATCAATTTCAACCAATGAAATTGCAGGAAACCATAGTTTCGGCCTCTCGAGCCTTCACACTAGAAGCAAAAGTTCACCGGCCGTCGCTCTTCAAATGGCCTATGTGGCAATGCTTTTTGACTAAGGTGACGGCCTCTCGGCATTTTTTTGGGTCTTGCATTTTGCAAGACCCAAACTATGGTCGAGAGGCCGTCACATTTTATTCATAGAAAATTCAAAAACAGACAAGATCTTGGCCGTTAGATTAAAAGGATGCCTTGAACAAGGAATAAAGTGAGATGGGATTGGACTTTGGGCTTGGCCTTTGGAGGCTTCACACTACGGCCGTCCAAGTTGAGAGGCCATGGAGTTCATGGCCAAAGCTTTTGACTTTGGGCTTGGCCTTTGGAGGCTTCACACTATGCCCGACCAAAGGCCCCACTAAATACATTATTTTATTGGCTATTTTCAGTAAATTTCTTTGGACTCTCAACAAAGTTTGGACTCTCAATTCCGTGACCTCTCGACTTGGACGGCCATAGTGTGAACTGTGAAGCGGCCCTTAGTTTTACAGAGATATCCAGGACTTAGTTTTACGGAGATATCAAGGGCTTGCCAAGGGGAGGTGGCAAGCCATTGAAACAAAATTAGAACCAGTAATACAAAATATGGAAGCTTGTCATCTTATCTATGCCTTTTTGAGAATGAATAGTGCTTCCTCATATGAAAGACCAATATTCCCTCAGATGGAGGACCACTATTCCCTCAAAAAGAGAACTTAAATTTGGATTTAAAGGTAAGACATGTGAATGACCCTTAAAAATCTTCCCTTGATAGTGGCACATGAGTTTTGCTTCTACAGTGGTATTACAGGAACGGGTCTCACATGGGAATGGGCCCTAGAGTGCCGTCAGAAATCCACAACACATGGCTATTACAGGAATTCCAATGTGAGTTCCACTATCACCATTCGTGTCACGAGAAGAAAACTGCTGCATGTTGGCCGGGGAAGCATGATCGCGTCGAAGCACAAGATCGATCGGCTGACTATTTCCTTTGGAAACGCTTCTCAAGCCTGGTAAACTCTCACTTCTTTGCTCAATGCTACTCGTTTGCTCGTACCTCTTGAAAATCTTAATCATCCATATGGGCGATGATTGCCAATGATCGAAGTGGGCTGACAGACTCTTGAAAATTGACGCACATATTAGGCTATTGGATCACCAGATTGCGACATGATCTTTCATGTTCTGATGCTTCCTTGCGAACTGGAATAGTACGCCGTATCGGAATGGACTGGTCCAGCACAATGGAGATTTTGGGATCTAACCGTACACCACATGTGGAAAGCAATTGCCTCCGAGGAACCGTCACTTCGGGCACCATACAAATCCGATAAGAATCTTGTATCATTAATAGATTCCTAATTAGAATGGAACGAAGGTTGTACTTCCAGTATGATTCTCGTCTGCTTGTCTGTCGGATTGTCGATCGGGTACCACGGAAGGCGGCAGTGGTGGTGGTTAAGGCTGCCATCTAGATTCATCTTTTTACTGCAGGAAAGGGGATGCAATTGCAAATCGGAAGTACGGTGAGTGGAACGAGATGAGAGATCGGGAACCTTTACTTTGATCCCATTGAAATATGCTAACTGGATATAAAGAGCTACTGCTATTATTAGATTGTGCGGGGTGGATCAAAGTGCCTTTTGTGGAATATGGTATTGACTTTGTAGTTCTGAGCGTGCCAATCTACCTCTGTTGAGGCATCACGTGTTGGGCTTCGTCAAGTGACCACGTCAACAACCCTTAACCCTTAAACGCGCCCAAGCTTGTTTGTTCTTTTCGTATCCGTAGTCGATTCATCACCAGTCCTCCTCAATTCATCTCCACTAACTTCACAGTATTTAAAGTAGTTTGTTGACCAGGTTAGTCACTAGGTTCACAGCAACTAACTGATAACCATGTATGCGTTGTGTTTTTTCCGATTTAGCGATGAAAGTAACAGGATTCATGGCAAACTTGAAGAACTCCATCATCTTGCAGAATAATTTGCAGTTCGAATTTGTGACTTCGAACTTTTCCATAATCCTCAATGCTAATATATACTTAGTCTCAGAAGTTAGAGCGGCTAGATACTCAATTAGGACGGTAATCTGATGTAGCTGTGCTTTTGCAATCATCGTCGATTCATTAGATCGTAATGTGTACTGCATCCTACCTGACTGTAGTCCTCATTCCCAGCTTACTGTGAATCGGAACCAACTCGGGTTACACTTGAACACAGGCAATAGGCATGCTAGTTGGTGTGATGAAGGCATTTTTACTTTGCATGGCTCATGAAGCACCAACTTTTTGCATTGTAATAGCATACGAACTTATGAGAAATATATATGTCCGGTGTTCTCATTTAAAAAATGAATGCTCCTTCCAGAATTCAAGAAACTGAATCTTTCTAGCTTGACCTAATTATGAATCAGAGTATTGTTTGAACAAGCTCCCTGTGCACCCCAGCACTAGTGCCGTAACCAAGCTCAAGTTCTGCCTACGATAATTATTTAGATATGTCTACCTGCCTGAAATCGTGGTAACCGTGGGTGATCGATCGATAAATGTCCGTGGTCAGTTCTTCACTAACGCTATATATATTCTTGATTGCCTGTTGTAGCAGGAAGAAGGTGCCGGTCGGGAAGAGCTCGCCAAGCATCGTAGCATCGGGCAGAAAGAAGGTGTTGACCGTCATGGCGCTTTTGATTAGAGATTGGTCATTCCAACTGGTGCTGCAGGGACAACCCAATCTGTTCGACAGAGCTTGGAGGTCGGCAGTAGTCAGGTGAGATTGTCTTGGAATAATCTGTGACCGGTTTGAACGCACCGGACCAGCTGCTAGGGCACGTACCGGTTGGTCCAAACGATGAACTCTGTCCTCCAGGAACCTCAAGCCTTGAAGTTGCTCAGGAAATTCTCACAACCCCTTAGTAATTGCACCAGAAGTGGATTCTTCTCTAGAGAATCCTAATGCACGTTTATGGGGGCTTTTGCAAGATGAGCATGGAGATGGAGAATACGTGGATGCATTGGTGGAGGGTTTCCAAGATATAGATGTTTGTAGTTTAGATGCTTAATATGACTTTGAGGTAGTTTACGCCAATTCTTCATTGCCCAGTAGGAATATTATACTTCAAAGTAATAAATCTACCTCTTTGTACATGCCATTGTTTTGGTTGGTGTGGGAGATGTGTCGTCGTTCCAAACTGTGAGTAGTTTGAATTGCACTTTTTTTTAGGTAGTGAGGCCAAATATCTTGATATATATTGGGGCATGATGGTGAATGAATTTGATGACCGATTATTAGCCAATGATATGCTCAAAGTTTTGTTGTTTGGGCCATGGGGCATATTTAGTGTACCCGAGGCGGTTGTCAAGTTCTTGGATGAGAATGGTGCGTATGGTAGGATAACCTAGGTTCAACTTTGGGGTTTTAGAATTAGAACACCAATTCAATCAAAAAAAGGCACTTTCGATAATACATACTACTTCGTGCAATCTCAACTTTTACATACTATTGATATATTAGTGAACATAGAATTGACTTTAAATTCCAAGAAGTGGCTTGTCATTTAGAAGATCACGGCGGCTCTACGTATATTTGTGGATGGTGTGCGCGGTGATAGTAATGATGACTACGTTAGGATTGCAAATCCTACTGCCTTGGAGTGTTTCGAGCAATTTTGGAATGCTGTGGTGGAGATTTTTGGGTAAAAGTATTTGAGCCACTCTACGGAGCAAGAGATTTTGCATCACTTGCAAATTAATCAGCTTTGTGTTTCCAAGATAAGACTTAGCTAGAAAGCATTGAGAAAGTGCCATGTAGCACCCTTCCAATGCTTGACATCTTAGGGTGAGTAAGGCCCAAATCGTATCGATTGAACTTTGGTCAACATCTCTATTATCATTTTTAGATTTAATGAAGTTGAAACCTTTTGCAAGTTGTAGAGTTTTTCCATACCTTTCCGAACAATCATCTCATACTTGAGAGATATTGAAGGTCAAAGTTTGAAAACACTCTTTGAAATGTGCCCAAGACAACCCAAACTACGCTATATGCTCTTTTATTCCCAAAATCTGCATAACATCAATTAAACTACGGAAACTTCAAAAATTCACCAACAGTTGAGATTTTACCTTTCATCCAAATTTTTATTTTTTATTTATTTTTTATTTATTTTTAATTTTTATATATATATATATATATATATATATATATTTTATTTTTTTTTTACATGTAGAAGACGTAGTAAGGCATAATGAAATTGTTTAGAGTTTCAACAGAATAACTTTTTAGATGCCTTCCTTATTCTCAAAGAATCGCCTTTGTATTTGAAATTTACCATACCTCTATGGGAATAATCAAGCATTTCTTTAGGTTTTATATGTTGTATGTATGAGGGTAAAAATTGCATAGACATATTCCTAACTTACTTAGGAAAAAAGAATTTAAGGAACTCATTTCAAATTTTCTATCAAGAATGGTTTTTCTTTGCCCCAAAAACATTACTCTACCATTTTACAACATGGAAACAAACTTTTTTTTCAACTTTGAACGTTGTGATCTCGCAATTGGTAAAAAAATCGAATCTAAGTTTTGGTAAATATGTTTATCTACAAGTTAGTGACTAGATCTTACGGTTATAGGTTCCAAAGCTTGTCAGAAAATTACATCTTGCATCGAAAGAGTGTAGTTTTGAAGGTGCTTGACTTTTTCAATGTTGCTCAATTTCAGGGAGTTAATGAAAACTTCAAATGAAAATGGGGCTACCACAGAAAAGTGGATATGGCGAGCTACAATCAAGGGCCCTTCAACCCCACAGCCCGGCCCCCCGTATGGGCAAGGCATGCTCTAACCTCGATAACACTTACTGCATCGAACCGGCGAGGCAGCGTCTACCGGTAGACCTCGTCCCTCGAAATCGAACCTCGCCCCCATCGGACTCTCGTCCCACAATAATTAGCGACGCCGATGCAAAGCTCATACTCTTTTGACAGTTTAGAATCTTTTGGACGAGACAACGTTAATTATTACTACGTGCAAAACAGGAATTATGCTAAACGACTGCTGTATCACGAATTGAAGAGAGGAACCTTCCAGCGCCAAATGCAGCAGCATGAAAGAGGAAGTTACTTGGAGTGACATGCTTGAAAACAGTTGAAAGAATTTCAGAATTCTATTGGAACGAATCTAATACTCTCATCCTCTTGCTAAATCATTCTGTGATTGACTTGTCGAAATGTAGGGGAAGCGTTCGTTGAGGTAGCAGAAATTTTGTGGGTGAAGTTTCTGGGGGTTCGTGCTAGGCTCTTTCCAAGTCTACTCTGCTTATGAATCTGCTGCTTGTACCAAGAAAATCTGCCTCATTTCACACAAATACGACATAACATCTTCCTTTTGATAATATCTGCAACATCGTCAATTTTCGATGAACTCTAAGTTGTTTCGAGGGGTTTTCTATCATCCTCATTGTCAAATTCGATGATGTCTTCATGATCGAAGTGATCAGTACAAGGCGAAGTAGGGCAGGAATCTCACTGTAATCGATCAGAGAGCCAACTGATTTTGTTGCATTATTGAATGTTGACAACCCATGATGATTGACGATCACTTGACATCCATAAGCAAGTGCGACTGATTGACTCACCTTTGGGCTTGGAGCAATCTGCTTAGATTTCTGCGCTTGAAAAGCATAGAAAAGCTGGTACAGCCAATTAGAGATGTCAAGTGGAGGGATCGTTGAAGGATGATGAATTCTTTTGTCGTCCTTTTGCATATCGATGTACATTAAATCAGAACTCTTGAACTCTAGTGTGAGGAGTTTTCAGCATTGCAAGCCATTCTTCACGAAAAGGGACTTTTCCCATGGCTTTTCTGTTCAATGGTTCTGGTTCTCCGGACCCCACCTCCGTTACTGCCCGGGCCCCTCAAGATTCTTCGCAGATTCTCCGGGCTGCCCGATTTGAGAGCCTTGGGCGTTTGACAATTAATGATTAACCCTTAAACGCCTGAGCGGCCCCGAGGAGGCCGTTTCCAACAGAATCTCCTCTGTAGCTCTCAAACACAATAACTTTTCACTAATATTTTGATGTCAAATTGGTCACCTTCTTCTCATGCATTCAAAAAGTGAAATTTTAGAATTCAAATCACAATTTGTATGAGTGATTTTGTGCTTTGAAAGGATTGTGGTAGGTAGGTTGGGATTGTATAATACTTGTAGGAGGTTGCAAGCTCATCATTGATTGGATCATTCATGATGCCCAAGTTCAAAAAGTGCACTATTCACGATGCCCAAGTGCAAAAGATGTTGTGATCCAATACTGGGCTGCCCAAATCCGTATAGCTAGGCGTTTAAGGGTTAAAACTTTTGAGCTCAAGTGCGGCTCTTGCGAACAAGTAGGCAAAGCATGAAGATGTGAACCTTTTTGAATATGAATTTGTTTTCATGCTCGGACTTGTTTTAATATTGTGCCATATTGGGTACAAATAGTTGTCATGTTCATGCATGTTCACTAGAGTATGGTTTGAGACAAATTAATAATCAATATTGATATTACTTACTTTAGAATACATTCCTAGAATTGACCTAATTTGATATTCCACTAAAACCTGGAAACCCTACTTATTTAAACTGATTTAAGCATTTAAACAAATAAATACATAAATAAAAGGTTTACAATGCCCAAAAGATTGTACTATAGTACTCAATACTTCACATCTAAGAATCAATCTTTTTTGGTAGAGCACTTTATTTCTTTCAATTTTATGCACAAGCACCGACCAACACATTTCATCACTCAGTGCCCAGAAAATTAAAACAAATTGAAAATGTTCAAAGAGCTTACTCAGTAGTGATATCAAGTTACTTCATATTATTACATGATGCGACACTCTCGTTCATTCGCTTTGAAAATGGGTGCCAAGTCTCTCACGAGTTACGAGTAGTCAATATGCGGCATTCAAGCGTTATGGTAGGAATGGTGATGAACATAGCCAAGGAGATATGCCATGGCAGGCCGATGACTAACGCCAATCTTTTTTGTAATAAGCATTCATCTAGAAAAGTGTTTGATCCACGAGTGCCGATTTCCTTAACTGTGCATGCCGATGGAATCTCATAGACGTGTTGCACTTGTAAAAAGTTGTCTAGTGTAAATTTCACTTGAGATTTAAATGATTGAGTAATCGTCATGAATCATAGCAAGGGATCGATCAAATACTGGTGATAACAAATACTATAGTTATTGAGCATGTTAAACAAAATCAGGCTTCCACAAGTGCCTCGTCGTGTTATTTAGAGGATTTAGAGCGTACATTAAGTTGTTAACTTCTTGAGGGAATGTATATCAAGGTTTCATGACACTGATAGTGTATTAGATTGCATGGGCGTTCAATGATTATATGTATTGGCGAAAGAGTATATTTTTAAATTATGTCTTCAATGACATAAGAAATAAATATGATGATTGTTGATTCCTCTAAAATTTCTACAAGTATAGTAAGCAGTATGAAATTCTGTTACCACTTGACGAAAATTGTCTTCAATAGACTAGACATGTACACCAGAAAGCAAATTGTGTGTACTCAAGTAAGTATTGATTACTATTGAGTATTAATTATTGTCATTACAATTAATATTGTCCTTATCTTCTAGGCCATGCTTCAAAGTTTGAACTTTAACCTTTTGTTGTTTTCCTCTTCTTCAAAGGTGATAAAATTTAATTTTTTACCAGTAATAATCTTTTAATGAATTTCCACACATTTTGTTTGCGTAGAGCATCTATCAAGTAGACTGATTGGGCTCATAACTCTCATTGGTAAAGATGCCGCATGTTGGCTAAGTCTCAGCCTTGTCTTAGACCGTGCGAGATGAAACCAAGTTGTCTTTAGTGCCAAATGCTCTTCATCGACCAGATCAGTTAATTTCGGACCCCTTCCCATTTTTCGCCTTTCAACCAATGCAGTATGTTCGCCATTGACAATTGTTGACATTGCTAAAACGAAGACCGCGGTTTTTAAGGAACCAATTTTTAACTTACTGTGCTTTTTGAGAAAGCCACTATCCATGCAAGTGGTGTCTTACAAGCCCGCCTGTCATTATTACATGCGAGTATATTGAGGTGCTCCTTAGGACCGCTGCCTGTAAATTTTGGTCGCTGGTAGACAGTTTTTCACTAGTGTACACTAGTGGAAATTTGAGGAAATAATTGAGTTTGATGTTATTAATTACACAATCTACATAGACACTCTTCTCTCATTATGTACATGTTGTCCCAAACAAATTTTTGAACACCATTTCTACTATTGTGTGTTGCTTTGGACTACGTATACTAAAGGTATGTATTTTACTTTGTACTAAAATAACTTTTATTCACAAAAGAAAAAGAAAAAAAGAATAAAAAATTAAATTGATTTCAAATCTTTTAAATAATATAATACGAAACAACAGTTTTTTTTTTTATAAATAAAGATTACACATCTTGACGGGTTGACGCTAGAAGTGTGTATAAATCTATACCAAATCACATTAAGTTTTTTGAAAGGTAAAATTTATGCATGTTAGTGAAAATTGACACAAAAAGTAAATATAAGATATGAATCAATATGGGAATCTAGCCTATTTAGTTGGGTCAATTTATAGCCCATTGCCTCCTAGGTAATCCATATTGTGTTCCAAGTGCAATTGTGATTGTTTAAGATAGATAATTATCATTTAAATGATAATTATCATTTTGACTCAATTAATATTTAAAGGATAAAGGTCATCATTGTCTTTTTGACGGAGATTTGTAAAAGGTATGGAACTATGGATTGCATTTTAAAACACATTTAAGTTTTCCTCCAAACCCCTTGAGCCTTTAGAAATTAAATTGAAAGCTTTTTAATGCAAAAAACCAAAAACATCAGTTTTCTTACAATGATTATGATCTTGAGGCTAGAAATGTGTTATATCTATACTACAACAAATAAAATTGATGTGTTCAAAGACAATATATATTCCTATCATACGGAAAGTTGACACACAAAATCAATGTAAAAATGTGGATCAATTTTTGAAATTGATCCATTAGGCTCACCCAAGCAAAGAATATTAGCCTGTATTTAAAAACTATTTAACAATAATGTAGTTGTAATAGGTTATAATCTATTAAAAGTGGTTTATAATCTATTTCATTGCTTCTACGTATATAATTAGAAATAGATCATATTGTTGGAATTGTTGCATTTAAAATTGTAAGGAATGTTTATGATAGATGTGAAGAATTTATGTGGATACTTGAACAAGTATAGGCCTATTAAAAATCTGTCACCATAACAATCCCCAACATGTAAATATACGATCAAATTGTGTACTACAGTCTGTACAAAAAATCATCCTCAACTCAAATAGTCAAATTGGACTTCCGTGAAGACCCATTTCTTTGTCCAAGGCTTAACCTCAAATCAAAATAAAAAGATAATGTATCCTAGACATTGATCATAACCGCATTTACTCATTGTCTTTAGATATTGTGTTCCCATAAATAGTGAGGAATTTAATCTAAGATTTGATATACATGGACGTGTCCAAGTTAGGTTTGAGATCCTATGGTTACATTCCTTAAATGACACCACAATTTAAAACTATGTTCCTAGCATTAGAATTTTAAAAATTTATAAGAGAATTGAGGCCTATTTAATTTTGAGGTTAAGATTTCTAAAGAAATTAACCTTTAAAAATATATATATATATATATATATATATATATATATATATATATATATATATATATATATATATATATATATATATATATATATATATATATATATATATATATATAATATAAATAAATAAATAAATTAGCACATAAATGATCTTGTCATTTTTTCAGTCATGTGCGAAGCTTTTACCGTAGCCTAAACCTCTCCTACACAAGTGTCTCCCTTTCAACTTTCAAGTAATCAAATTTGAGAATTTTTCTAGAATCTTTGACCAGTAATTTTCTCAACCATAAATTTTACCTCTAAATGTTGATGAATATTTCTTAGACTAAAAAATTCCTTACATGAATTATACATGATAATGATAGCAAGCTAGTTAGATTCCAATCATGTTATTTTGACATGAAATTTTGGAGGTCATGTGGATCAGATTCTGAGCGACATATCTTCATAGACTGAATACATATTTGTACTCAAAAAAGTTTTTGAAATTTTATTATTTTCACTTTATGGTGAAAATGCTATTAATAAACCTATTGCAATCAGAAATCTCCAACTAAAAAGTTGTTCACACTCAGTTTTAGAATACTCTTGTACCAAAAAAAACCATCAAAAAGATTCATCGCTTCAAATAATAGCCTTGCAATTGTAAAAACTAGCCCCAAAATTTGCAACTGAAGATGAAGGGTCCAGAACTTAACCCTTAAACGCCTAGCTATACGGATTCGGGCAGCCCAGTATTGGATCACAACATCTTTTGCACTTGGGCATCATGAATAGTGCACTTTTTGAACTTGGGCATCATGAATGATCCAATCAATGATGAGCTTGCAACCTCCTACATGTATTGTACAACTCCAACCTACCTACCACAATCCTTTCAAAGCACAAAATCACTCATACAAATTGTGATTTGAATTCTAAAATTTCACTTTTTGAATGCATCACAAGAAAGTGACCAGTTTGACATCAAAATATAAGTGAAAAGTTGAGTACATTGAGAGCTACAGAGGAGATTCTGATGGAACATGACCCCTCGGGTCACCTTCGGCGTTTAAGGGTTAACCCCTCAAGTGCACTAAAATAAATATTGTATCTTCCTCACATCTTCAATCAAATTAATCTCTCCACAACAAAATGTAGACCTAAAACATACTCAAATTCAACAAGTAAGATTAAAACCTAACGACGGATGAGGGAAATTCAACTCCTTAGGGATGGTGCATTATTTGAATGTGAATACATAACTAAAAATCTACCTCATAAGTCATTAATGATTCGATTGAAAATAATTCCAACTTGAAAGTTGTTGACTTATAGCCCTAGATCACACTAGTGGAAAAAAAGTATTGAAGAATTAATTCTTTGTTATTGATAGGCTTGGTATTAAAGTGAAACATGCCTCATACTTATAGAAGCTTGTAAAACCGGCCATGGAATACAGAATGATGCACAAGTAAGGTACTAGACCCTATAGTTGGATCACCCAATATACATCAAAAAGTGAAAGTTGGAACCTTCTCTTAGTTGAGGGTTCTTGGGACTTTTACGACCTTTCCACTCTATGGGATGAATGCGGTATAAAATCATAAGTAAAAGTTTTTTTTTTCATGAAACTTATTTTTACCAATGAATACGAGATTGAAGTGGAAATGTTTGGTAGTGATGAATTGCATTGCTGGAGATGGAAGCTCCCAAGGGCAAGAGACCAAAAAACAATGACTAGTAATGATCTCATTTACACTCACTCACTCACATAATTCATCAGGAGGAGCAGGGCAGTCCAATTTGTCCAATACTAGATCTCACAAAAGTAATGGCGCCCCACGAGTCAACGAGATTCCAGGGCCCAACTCCAAGGGGGTCGGCCCCCTCCGATCCGGCGCATGTGCTCGCAAGCACTCGCCTCCTTGCAGCAGCAATTGCAGTTCCCCCTTGCAGCCTTTGCAGTCGCAGGCGCCCCTTTATTTTTGTAGCCCCGCATTCAAGAGCCTCACGCCTCTGACATCACCCCTGCTCCTAACTTAGCTCGATCCATTCCGGCCCCCCACTTTAGCTAACGACCCTGGCATGGCTATGGTAAGAGAATGTTACTTGCCATCATTATCTTTCCTATTTACACTCCCCGAATGATCATGATTACTGTACAGTAATCATAGTCCGTGAGTGTCATGTATACAACTACTCATCGGATCTAGTAGTGTAGCTAGCTAATGCTGCTATATTCCAATCTTCAGTTCCGGCTTGCCAGTCTGCGACTGCGCATCGCATGTGGTGAGACCCAAGCTCGCTCTGACACTCGCTCTTGCGAGCGTGGAGTGTCCAGAGTGTACAGTTCAGTGTATATATGTTACAATCGTAGCTCTGTCTGGACGCGTTGAGCAATGGGACGAGCGCCGTGTTGTAGTGATCCTCCTGCCGCTACTGCTGCTGTTGAGCAGCAGACGGTTCTTCGACGAGGACCGTGGACTCCAGATGAGGATCGCAAATTAGTCGCGTACATTCAACAGCACGGTCACGGGAGTTGGCGAGCTCTCCCGAAGAATGCAGGTGGGTATCGATGTTCAGTTTTGAAGAATGTCACGGTTGAATGTGTGAATGCAAATTTCGGTATTGATAAGTTGCAAACATGATTGTGCAGGTTTGTTGAGGTGTGGCAAAAGCTGTAGATTGCGATGGACGAACTATCTGCGGCCTGATATCAAGCGAGGTCGATTCTCCGATGCTGAAGACCAGATGATTGTTCACGTGCACTCAATCCTCGGAAACAGGTAACTGCATCGATCCAAGTGCTCTTACTAGCTAGCTACAGTCTACGAAAGTAAGTCGCTGATGTGGATTTGTGTAATGTGTAGATGGTCGACGATAGCAGCGCATTTGCCGGGGCGGACTGACAACGAGATCAAAAACTACTGGAACACGCATCTGAAGAAGCGGCTACTGCAACTAGGGATCGATCCAGTGACACACAAGCCCTGCAGGTCGTCGACGGATACGATCGATCTGGAGGTCCAGACAGGCTTGGTGTCATCAGCTCAGAGTCACATGTCGCAGTGGGACAGGGTGCGCATGGAGACTGAGGCGCGCCTGTGCAGCAGCAGCTCGAGCTCCAAGCGAGTCGAAGATTCATCGTCGTTTCTGAGCTCCTGGAGAGCGGCAGCAACACAATTCGATACCTCGAGGCCGCCACTGATACCACATGAATTCGTGCAGAGGTCGCAGCAATTCTGGAACGTGGCCCCAGGCAGTTTCCAAGCGGCGGAATCGCCGAGTTCTTCCAGTCAAGATGACAACCACAGTGGAAGCTCCCAGTGCATCAACCCCATGTCGCCCACCTCCATTCTCTCAGTGGAGCCTCTGTGGGACTGTCACGGGGAGCCCCTGTGGCACATGAACATGGCTCAGAATCCCCACCCTGCAACTTCTTACATTCATTACGGCGAGACCGGCTATGGCGAATCTGGTCATCCTGGCCGCCTCGAGACTTGCCACACCTTGTACGATGTAGCTGAGTATAACCTGGAGCTTTGTAGAGTGCAGCAATCTGCAAACTAATTTGACAATCCATTGCTCACTCCTGTATCCATAGTTCTGTATCTATTCTCTGTGACTAGCATATTGCACTACAATTTCATCGATGAGTTCTCAAGTTACGACTTCAACGGTTAATTGAAGGGTTTCTCTGACCCTGTAAGTTAATAAACCTTCAATTCAAAGTGCAAGTTCGTGGTACTAAACCTCAACTGTATAGTGGGGTTGCAAACGCTCTGTATGATGTACCCATTCTGCAATCTACTGTAAGTTGCGTTTGTTGACAAGAACTAGCAGTACGTCGAGGCATTGCACTGATTTCTTGTCTGGATTTCTTGTTGACACAATTGAAGTCAGTAGCATAAGTATCTTACGGAGCTTGAATCACTGCGAGTAGTGATTCACAGGTACATTGATCTGAATGATGCCTTTACACTTGGGGTAATGTCCAAAACAGTAATGAGTTATTGAATCGATTCTGGAATTCCAGCGATTAGGGAAACGGATCATGTTCTTTGTGGAAGAATCTTGAATTCTTAACCCTGGAACGTCGGAGCGGCCATTTTATGTCCGATGAACAGAACATTTTCACTGTAACCTATTATTGCGGGATGAATTTCATTCGTGATTTTTGTAATTGGATTTATGAATGATAATAGCATATCATGGAATTCATTTGAGGTCATTTAGGGTATTTTCTAAGATCACATGTGGTATGAAAGTTGAAAGAATGGTTAAAAACAAATCACCACAAAGTGCATTTCTGCAACTTTTTCCTACTTTTATTAAGTCTCAAATTTAGGCAACTAAATGATCTCTTTTGAGTTCAAGCTCAATTCATAAAATGAATCTTACCAAGTCTTGTTTCTACTCCAAGTTAGAATTTCAAGAAATTCCTAATATCTAGTGATTGACTGACACCTTAAGTTTACATGCCTATAGGGTCTCTTTCTCAATTTTCAAATATAGCATGACACGAAACCATGGATTACACCATGCTATTCTTCACTACAATGTCCCCTTATTCTAAAAATTTCAGATTTTTTGAAAGTGATTTGTATTTGATATGAATTATTTTTGGTTTTTCTTTGAAAATTCACTTGAATTTCAAATTTTCCCAAAAAAATCTGAAATTTTTACAGCATATGAAAAGCATGTGATCACATCTACGAAAAATAAAATAAAATATTTTACTTTCAGGTAAAGTGGCGAAATGGAGGATTCAGAGTAAGACATATCAAAGTTCAGGGCACGGTTATGGGCTCCGACGTTCCAGGGTTAAGATATTTCGAAGTGTAGCAAATTCTTTTTAAGGAAGCCTTGTTTTTCGGGGTACTCTCGATCTTGCAAAGTGGCCGGATCCTATTGACAATGAGATGCATGTGACATTCCTAACGGTTCCATTAAAGAAGTTCCATGCTTCATTCCAAGATGATGGTAGCATTCTATTAATATACGTGCTTTTGAGACAAATTTAGGATCAAGCAAGGAGAATAACAAAAGTATTGAATGTTATTTTTAAAAGTTTGAATTGAATGAGCATGGCCAGACTTAATTGTCACATTCCAGAACAAGCTAATATGGTTGTACATAATCTGCTATTTAATGACAACCAATTCCAAATCAAGAATGTTTATTATAACTAACTATTCCAAAATTGAGACATGTCGAGTAGACCTTAGTCTAGTCATCTCAAGTTGACAAAACATAATTAAAAATTACCCACAAGTCTGTACAACTCCCTCTTTATTTTTGAATAATCTTGTTATGAGTTCACCATGAGGTTTACTCCTACATGGTTTGACTCGTTAGTAGAGAAAAAAACACTGCATTCTCAAAATAAGTTTCATAAATGGAAACGAAGGTAAGATATTCAATTCTCAACTTTACAATCTTGTGAGGTACAATTATGGGCCAAATTCTGAGTCCTTCAAAGGCCTCAAAAATCATCCATTTATTCACTTTCTTTCAAGATAGAAACATCATTGCAAATTCAATACCATAATTATATGAATCAAAATCTTCCAACTAGAAAGCTATTAATACCCCTCACCCCAAGTTCTATAAAAACATCTTAACAATAGAACGAGATATGTCTTGAATTTCACATGATGATAACTAGACATTCCAACTTATCATGCGGAGGAGGATGAAAAAAGCGTCTCTCTCAAATGCATACGATTATTCCATATGAGGATGAAAGAAACCCTAAAACGAAAATGTCTTGCGAATGGATACAAAAGCCGTGGTCCATTAGAATCCTTCAACGTATGTCAATAAAAATCCAAAAATCCAAAATTAAAATAAAATAAAATATGGGAAACAAATGGTACTAAGCGGATAGGAGCAATCACAAGCAGTCAGGGCTATGAAAATGGAGTGATGCAGAAACAACATAAACTTATAGATAAGGAAATAATGATGATCGCTGCTGCTGCTTGAAAATGTTTGGAGGTAGCCATCGTATTCCGAGACGGGGCAAGGCTGACATAAGGGCGCCCCTTCCAATAAACGAGACGGGGGTTGACGTGGATAATCCACACCCGGACGAACTGACAAGGCAAATGCTCCTCGAGGAGGAGCCTTAGCACGGCCCTGCCATCATAGTTGATTGATGTCAACTTCTACTTGCTGTGCCATTCTCGTCTCCTGCCATGTGCACACATCATGGTCAGAAATGTGAACAAAAAAACGTTGCAGCTTTTCTTTTCTTCCGGACGCAACTTCACTTTATTAATCCCTCGACTTCCTTGTACTCGTTTTGATACATTTTGGATGAAGGCCGAGAACTTTGAAGAGCCATAACTTCTTCATTTGGATTGGAGTCCGTTTCTTGACAAGACCATGGAGAGCAATGTTGGTTAACAGTGGGAAGATCACAGGATAGGTGCCCCTGAGCATCGTCTCCCAATCCACACTTGGGTTGGGTCCCGAATCAAGTCTAGTTTATGTGATACAAATTGCTCACCCATGGAATGAAGTATGAGTTTATGGAATGCATTTTTGTGACAGCATCTTTTGGTTTTGAGATTTCCAACATCGGGCTTGTTTTACCATTGCAAGCGGATCATGAGAAATTGAAAATAGTTCTTTTTTTACACAGTCAAGTATGATTTTAAGATGGATCTCAACAACTTTCAAGTTGGAAGCTTTTTGATTGGAATGCATTTAGTATTAGGATTGTCATGATGTTTCTACAATGAAAAAAGTGAAAAAAATGGATGAGGTTTGAGGAGCTATATCTTCTTCATCCATTGTTAGATTACAAATTTATTTTTGGGATGGATTAGAGTCTTGTTTTAGTGGTAGAATTCTTGACTTGATTAAAGATGTTTTGCATACAAGGCATAGGTTTGAGTGCAAAGGGTCTATTTTTGGACCACTACTTCTTTTGGCAACTTCCACCATTGCAAGGCTACTATAGGAGCCAAAAAAGAAAAAAAATGATGACTTTTGTTGGTGCAAGGATATTCTTGAGATGAAAGTGAAGAACTTTTCTAGTAGGTGAGTTTTTGATTGCAATCGATAGACTTTCCACACCAAAAAAGAGAATGATGAAGTTTCGCGGTTTGTTTTGACGACAAATAGATATGATCTCCCGATCTATGAGGCTTCATGACCAAGATTTTTGGTCCCATGACCTACAATAAGTCCACCGTAAGATTACATGATTGAGGTCTCAATAAGGTACCTTACTTTTCATCTATGACACTTTTTTTACATATGTTTTCAGACTGAAAATAGGCACGGTCGTTTAGAACTTAAGGAGTAAACGTCAAAATCTATCTCGCTAAGTAAATCAACTAAACAATTTCTAAGATAGAACATCATTAGAAAATTAAACATGACTTTTATGATTGTCTATAGCGACTCCAAATTCAAATTCATTCTCATCAACTTATAACTCAATTAAATTTGGAATTGTTCATGTCACGTGAATTTATAGAAAACTACTCAATTAAAGTGACTCAAAATGTAATAATTGTGGACACTTTTAATTTTTGTGATTGAGTAACTTAGGACCTATTACTCTACAGTAACCTATCAGCGTTAATTCCTATGCTTAGCTTTTTTTTCTTCCTTCCAAAAAGCTATAAATTGCGCAGTACACTTTTAGTAGTAAATGATTTTGCGACTGATATTTTGAAATGTCGCCAATAAGTAAGACAATTTGTTCATGCACATTGAGTGAGAATTTGATTACGAAGTACACGTACCCCATAACGGGGCTATTACCGAGTACGAAAAACGTCGTGTGGAATGTTGTAAGAGAGTATGATGACGTGATTGCGGAGGACATGCACTGCCGAGGTCAGGGATGCAAATTATACTCCAACTGGGAAAAGTGAAAAAAGTGAGGAATGGAGTGCAAGAAATTTGGAATTATTGAAATTAAGACGCGGGGTCTTTAAATGACTGGAGACATGTGTTCATACTAATGAGTGTATCATGCACGGATCCAATATTCATGCCCTTGTTCGCAAATGGATAGACAAATGCAAAATGCCATAAACTCTTGATGAATGCATGGAGTAAAAACGGAAAAAAAAGGGGGCTCGATAACATCCACACCGCCACCGACCCCACATTAACTGCGCTTCATAATCATTCACTGTAAAATTGAATTGATGGGTCTGCCCCTAAAGTCTATAATTGCACTCGAGAATAAATGGGTTGTCAAAACGGCCTAGCTATGGACAAGGTCTATGACAAAAAAAAAACAAAAAAAATAATAATTAAAGATGTGAAATTAAAGGAAGAGGAGTGCCCGACAAAAAAAGAGGGATGTGAAAAAAAAAGCAAGAGGAGTGACGGACGAAGAAAGAATGATGTGAAAAAAAAGAGCAAGAGGAGTGACCGACCAAAAAAGAATGATGTGAAAATAAGAGCAAGAGAAGTGACGAACAAAAAAAGAAGGATGTGAAAATAAGAGCAAGAGGAGTGATCGACAAAAAAAAAAGAGCAAGAGGAGTGACCGACAAAAAAAAAATGAGCAAGAGGAGTGACCGACAAAAAAAGAATGATGTGAAAATAAGAGCAAGAGAAGTGATGGACAAAAAAAGAAGGATGTGAAAATATGAGCAAGAGGAGTGACGGACAAAAAAGAAAGATGTGAAAAAAAGAGCAAGAGGAGTGACTCTATCGTAAGCACGGGAATATTTTTGCACCGAGCTTTGAATTTTATGTCAATTTGTGTTGAGTCTATTCAACTTCAATAGAGGTGTCATAAGGTAGAAAGCTCAAAAACCATTGGGTGTCATATATGAACTGCTACACGGGGGCATCCTAGTAGGAGTCTCTAGCTTCTCTATTATAATGTACACAAAGTGTACATTTTGAAGTGGGTACACCTACTGCTCACACTTCCAAAATTCATTACTAATTCAAGTCAAAGCCAACATTTATGATTTTAATTGGTCCAATCTACTACACTAAATAGTGAAAGCACATTGCTTTTGGAATTAGGTTGTATTCTTGAGGAATGTTTACTTGACTTACCCCATGACTCACCACAATCACGCACACATGTGCATGTGGAAGCACTTGCTAAGGGAATGGTGTAGAATGGGTCAGATTTAAGAAAATAATGGATCTACTTTCTGAGATGGATTTGAGAAAACCTACTAGACAATTATAATGGGACAGAGGGAGTATCAAATAAGAACTGGGATCCGCCAAGTAGCTCGCTACTTTGGTTCACGATTGTATTTCTCTCAATTGACTGATAGATTGATTGTTTAAAAAAAAGAAAAAAAAGACTGGAATCTATCCATACGGTGGTTGGATTCAGGTAGGCTAAAGGGGGGGTTTCCTCAAAAGGCATTGCGGCCACACCAACCATTGCCCCCTTTCCATCTTTCTCAGATGTTTCAAACATAAGGATTATTTTTTTCAAGATTTTGAAATTGAGCCGCCTTGGATGTTGGGTCCACCTACCAGATTTTGTTCACCATTTTTGGAAACATGTACAATGACTTCAAAATAAGTCCCAAAAAGGTAGAATGGCAAGAAATGCAAGAATGCGAAATTTTGCACTTTCCTTTATTTGTTTGTACACTAAACTTTGTAAGGTCTTTCTTCTACTTTGGGCCGCTTTACACGAGGGGCGAAGTCATTCATGGGGCCAATTCATGGCCAAATCCTCCCTTGTGATTGGTCCAATTCTTGAAATTGGCCCGAGGGGCTTTACATGGGGAGTCAAGGCCAATTTTCTGAAATTATATTATAATGGCTAGGGGACAAGTTATGACACGGCCCGCGCTCGAGAAGTTGTAAGATTCAAGAATGTAAGGGGGCACAATTAAGCTAAGGGTGTCCAAAAGAGTTGTCCCCATTACAATTTCAGCTCATGCAAGTGTGTCAAACATGTCCATCTTCTAAATAAAGTTAAGTATGAGAACACCAAATGTGGTTTCAATTTATAGCACTTATAGCCTACCCAAAGAAAAAAAAAAATCATTTGCATTGAAGAATATTAAGATTTTTTATTAGGTATCTTAGTTGAAAAAGTAAGTTGTGTCCTAATGACACAAAATCCTAAGAAACAATCATTTGATACATCAAAGGATCACATTTTGATACCATTTTTGGATATGACTTACATGTACTTGTGCATTATATAAAACTAGTGGGACCCGTGCCGTTGAGCACGTTCAACTTGGATTGCCTAAAGCTATAAAACATTCATAAACTTCAAATAAGTTTATACAGAAAATATTAAAAAATACATATCGAATTTATATATTTAGAATAATAAAATATACATCAATGGTCTCAAACATGGTCTCTATTGGATCATTCCTCAAAATGGGTATTGACCGTTGGAATCCCTTTACTCTTTGTAAAAGGGTATTATAACGTTCGTTTGCAGGTTCACTACTGAGCAACCATAGGCCATGAGTGTATATCTCATAATCTGTGGGACGAAATCTCACTTTGTCTTCATCAAAAGGCCCTATAATCCAAGATGCTATCCTTGATGTAACATACACATCGGTAGCTAAACTAAATTTAGCTACTTTTGATCCATAAACACTCATTAAAGATGGATCCACCCAAGGCCGTCTTATTCTATCTCGCTCCAATTCTTTTTGTGATGGATATGCATAGTTGGATAGCAGAGGAAACTCTATCTTACATGCAAATCCCCAATCACAAACACCTATGTACATATTATCTTCTTCTCTGTGTAATAAGATGTTGTCGGAGACAAATCACAATGTATGCTACCATTTTTATACGTAAATAGCATACCAAATAAAAAGTGCCAAGACAATCGGATTCGTAGTCGTTGAAACAACTTCACATTGTCGCATCCACTCCCCGGCTCCATACGTGATTTTCCATTGCGCTTCAAGACCATACTTCTCAAAGTTCCAAAGATTCCACCATCGCATATATCCATGCGGTTTAGAAGGATGTATGGCAAATAATTTCATAAATAGAGGATGGACCAAAGGACAACTTGTGGCTTCTATGTTCATTGATTGAAAACTATTTCTATGAACAAGTACTAATGAAGGCTTTACAAGCGTACTCCTCTTCTCTTGGAATGAAATCGACTCCTATTATGTGACACTTAAAAATCACACCGTAGCTACGTCTAGCAACCTCCCTATTACCGTTCAAATCAATAACCTGCATCGAGTGGGAGGAAATGCAACAAAGATCCATCTAATGAGATCTTTGTTTATCCCATGTACTAACCTACGAGGTTCAATTACTAATTTCATCAACTCGGCATCAAGCCATGAAATTTTTGTCATTAAAGAGTCAAAATTGGGACCAAAAGGATCTAAAACTTGAAGCATCCAATTTTTTAAATTAGTGGTACCACTATTGACCTCCTCGCAAATAAGACTATCAAACCTCTCAAAAGACATCCGCTACCTATTTCTTTCTAACACATTTTATATTTTTACTATCTAAATACCTAAAAAAACTAAAGACTACTTCTAGTCTTTTTATTTTATATTCAATTTTAGAGCTAACGCATAGATCTTCCTATCTTTTAACCGTAGGTCTAAAACAATCTTATCTCTTTGAGAGAAGTTCCTTTCTCAAAAGACCAACAGTCTACTCCTACTCTTTTTACTTTTGGGTTCCTACTTTAATTCTAAGTCATAGATTTAGCTACAATCTACTTCTAGTTTTTTTACTTTCTATTCCAATATTGGTTGTGTGGATACAGGAGGCAAGTCTCCACGACGGATTCCAGCGCGGAACCGTCGTGTGAGACAAAGCCTCCTGTATTGTAATATAGATAGTTAGTTTGACAAATAAACAATAAATAATTCTTGCACCATGATGCCTGCAAATCCCACCAATATGCAATTTACTGTGGAGAGTTCAATGATCCAAAAATTAAAAAATTGAATAATTTTTTTTCTTAGGAATGTTCATCTTGATCCCAATTACATAGTACATACACGATATTTTAAAATGATTTTGTACTCTTTGTAATTGATAAAAATGGAAAATAACGATGAACTTTGGATGTTTCAACCAAAAATCACCTAATTAGTCTTGACAAAAAGTGATACCCATACCTTGGCCATGCCTAAGGCCGATTCATGACCTAGAGGCCGTTGCTTGATTTTAATACAATCATTATTTCACTCAAATATTTTAATGTGAACAAATCAAAAGCATGGAATGTAGCTAATAATATGAATTGGCCCCATGGCTTTGTTTTTCCTTTTACAAATCGACCCCAAGGGCTTTACACATGGGGGAATTGGCCCCCACTTTATTGATTGTTTAATGTGTACTCCAAGTAGCCCATGGAGCCAATTGGGCAGAATTTGTTAGTGAATTGGCTTGGAGATTTGTTGGCCTTGACTCTGCATGTAAAGCGTTTCTAAAATGTGTTATTGCACACATTGCTTTAACCTCAAAAGAATAACACCGTCGGGAAGGTAACAATAAAGTTAGTGACTTAAGGCATATCTATTTCAGTTGAAATCTTTTTAGGTTCTATATTACAACTTTGTCCTTGTACTCTAGAATGATTGAATATGTTCAAAATAAGATTTTATTTGTCATTGTAAAATATGTGGAAGTTCTTTAAAAGATTTGAGACCCCTTAAGTGAATTTCAATAGATATGGAGGTATTTTCAAAAGAGTCTTTATTATTGATTCTCACTAAAATCACAAGCAAAGTAGATGATGAATATAATGAAAATAATAGACAATCATGAATCTACTAAGTAGGTTGTAGGATATATCTTATACAAGAAATCAAAATATATAACGAATGAGTTAAAAGTGTAATCACTAATGTAAATGTTTTGGTTTTTCAAAAATTTAGTTTTGGCGAACGAGAGTGGGAATACACAAACTAAAAAATGAACACTCAACATTCAAGTCGATCAAGGAGTTGGGTTTACCCCTATTTTGACAAAAGTTCTATAAATGAGTGGATCCAGTTGTTGCAAATTGTATTTAACTTGAACACATGACTATTCTATGGAATGTGAGAAGGTGAATACGGCTTCAAGCACTTCAATAGCTCAATTAGGGCATGAGATATGGGAATTCAAAGGTGGGCATGCCTTTTTGTAAGACTATTCAACACCAAAATTTGATTTTAGTGTTGACTAGTCATTTGTAAATGTGAAAGTGCAACATAGAAAGAATGCAACATGACTACTATTGTAAAAACACATGACCAATGTTGTGATTTGAGTAATTTCAAGGCACAAACTATGGAAAAAACATGACCATGTTGTGTTTTGCGTGACTTCAAGGCACGAACTTCCTTCCAGTGGGTGTATCTCAAAACCTTTGACTCAAATGAAGATCCGTAAGCTGCTACCATCTTCCCAATTACCCTATTTTGTTTTCCCAAAACCTCACTCTCATAAGTGTAATATCGGATTTGCTCGATTTGGATTTTTTCGTCATGCTTCAACTCCTGGACTAGAATATTGGTTGTTAAATATATGACATCCTATAATTAAATACATGGCATCAACTAATCAACCCCTAACCTCCCTAGTGTCGAAAAACAACATTTGGATGAAGGGCAAAAAACTTTGAAGTGCCATAACTTCTTCATCTAGAATCTGTTTATGACATATTCACTTGGATTGGGTCACAAATGAAATCTACTTTGTGTGGTAAAAACTGCATACCCATAAAATGAACAAATGGCATGCATTTTAGTCGAAGCATCTTTTGTTTTTGGATTTTCAAACATTTGGCATGTATTATGTGAGGTCAAAAATAGCTTGTCATGAATCCTTTTTTCTACATAAGTGTCATCTTCTTGTTGTTGGAAGATTATTGATTAGGATAACTTTGGTATTGTAATTGCAATGATGTTTTAAATTGAAAAAATGAAAAAATAGATGATTATTGAGGACCTATATTTGCTGCATCCACTATTAGATTTTGACTCTATGTTGTGATGAATTCAAATTATAGTCTAGTTTTAGTGGTAGAAACCTTGACCCAATCAAAGATGTATTGAAGATAAGGCATGGAACTTGAGTGCAAGAGGTGTAGTTTTGGACTATTTTAGCTTTGTTGAATGTTTGGCAATTTTCACCATTGCAAGGCTACTATTTGAGCCAAGATAATTTCTAGATGAATTTATTTGTTAAAATAAAGATAAAGCTGGAGAGTTTTTGATTGCAAATTTCATGTTGGTTTTGTTTTCACTTCAAAGTGAAAATGATAGTTTTTTGTTACCTATTTGGCACGCTAAAATGTAAAGATCTCGCAATCTATTAGGTCTTGTGAGTCAAATTTTGGTCCACATGATCTACAAGAAGTCTTCTAAGAGTTTGTACGGTTAAGATCTAAATAGCTTATGTTAATTTTCATCTATGTCACTTTTTTTTAAAAAAAAGTTTTGGCTAAACATACCCCAAGGACGTATAGGGGTTAAGAATAATACGTAGTGTCCGACAATCAAGCAAGATATTTATGAACTTAAGTTTTATTTGTGGCAATGAACAAATCTATTTAGGATGATGAAAAACCATACATAGCATTTCAATTTCTACTCACCCGCCATGTGCCATTACTTTTATACTCATATAATGTGTTTCAAACGTCTATAGAGGCCATAACAAGACATGTTAACAAATAATGTGTTGGGAAAACCAACATTTAGAGGGTGAATCTTCTCTATTAAGGAAGTTGTTGTTAGAGGCATCATATTCAAACATTTAACATCTAAAGTAATTAATGTGCACAACTCAATGACATTTGAAGTATTATCTCTAAGTCATAACAATCTCAATTTGATCATTTTTCTAGTAAGATCTTTAAACTATCTAGATGTACTATTTGTATATCAGATTTTGATGGTTGATTTTTGTTTAACTTCTCTACACATGGAGGTGAAACACGAAGATATTTCTCTTATATGCATGCTCCATTTCTTGAAATAAATTGAATGGGCCAATCACATAAGAGGAAATTTTGTCCTTCTTAGGCCGTATGATTGGCTTGACTCTTCGTATATAGCATCTCTAATTAGTACCCATACAACTACAAAAATACATGCTTCCGACAATACCTCTTGTGCCCCAATCAGCCCGAGTGGTTATTAAGATCCCATCCTATAGACGACCAAACAAACAAACAAAAAGTTTTCTTTCCATATATAGATTGGAATTAAAGCTACACTAAATTTGATAATTAGTGTTAGATACACTAATTTACATAAACATGTTATAAGTTTTTATTGTTGTTCAATAATTTTACCCACTATATTGGCCAAGATGGGGGTCCTTATATAGTATCAGAATCAATGCTCTTGGTAAATTTTTTTAAACCAAAGTAAAAACTTATAGCATTTTCAAATCTTATAATAATCTAACACTAATTATCAAATTTAGTGTAGTTGAATTCTTCCTTCAACAAATGTGAAATTTTTAAACCAAGCTTTGAAGCTTACCATTGTAAAATTCATGTAAACTACTTACATAGTGGGAAATTTAGCACTTCCCATAGTTAGACTAAGATTTTATTTTATTTCAAACTACAAATATTTTCCCGAAATAAAGAACTTATGAAGAAGTATTTTTTGAAGAACTAAACTTGAGAAAAGTTTTTTAATAGATAATTTCAAAAAATCATAAAGACACCAAGATATTTCACACGTTTAGATTGCTATAAATTCTATTCGGACAAAAAGAAGTCATCTCTAAGTAATGATTTTCCACTATTTCATCTAACCTACTATCCAAATTTCACAAAAAATTACTTAAAAGATTAATGTGACTTGACACATCTAAGATACTCAAGGCATAATAATCATTCACATACAACATGTTCATGAACTCGTCCAATACAGAAATTGCTTTGTTATATGAAATCCAACATGCTCTTCCTATTATTAAGGGAAGATACAAATTGAAATCCAACATATATCCACAATCTCCATGCTCTTCCTATTAGTGAGGGAAGATACAAATTGGATGTATAACCCACATTATAAATACACAATTATTCCAAAAACCAACTCCTACAGTTACAATGCACACACATATACATAGAAAAACTCCTACTCCATACAGTTCGTAGATCCAACGCAACTCAGTTCGATCGATAAGTCCTCACGCTGAAGCTGCAAAACATAACAACACACATCCATTTCTACAAATCAGTAGAAGAAAGCCACTTCTGCAAATCAGTATATTAAGAAAGGAAAGGTCTGATTGTTGTTGACTCATTTCTACAGCACGGAACGCATACATATTGATAAACATATTGTCATGGTTGTCATATTGGACAAATTACTATTCATTTCATGTCCTATAGGACAAGTTACCATTTATCAAATGTACCTTTCAAGTACATGTGATGAATAGTAACTCGTCCTGTAGGACATGAAATGAATAGTAATTTGTCTGAATGATTTGCAGATTTGCAATGTTGAGAGGTACTTACCGTCTTTGGGTGTGAAAGACTCCAGCTTCTTGAAATGCTCCCATGTCTTCACCCACACTTTGGCCTCGTAATGCTTGGGCTTGCTCTCCTCCTCCACCTCGATGAGCAGGTGGTACATGGTCCCTTGCACCACCTGCGTGTGTGCACTCACCACCTTCGAGAACGACTTCTTCGGAGCATTAGTCTGTCACGAAAACAACCACACCTCACATCTTCATCGCAAAACTAAAATAACCGCGTGAAATCTGTACCGACAACTCATGGCATCAAACAGAACAAAATCAAAGCATGAACAAAGTCGAGTAAAACAACCGCAGGACATCTCGATTACATGTACCGATAACTCATAGCATCGAACAAACAAAACTGTTAACACCCACATGAAATCTCCATTACATGTACCGAAAACTCATGGCATCAAACAGAACACAAAACGAAAGCAACAGCATGAAGAAAAAGTAAATCAACCGCAGGACATCTCGATTACATGTACCGATAACTCACAGCATCGAACAAACAAAACTGTTAACACCCACATGAAATTTCTACTACATGTACCGATATCAAACAGAACAAAAAACGAAAGCAACTGCAACACACCGTATTGATTACATGTACCGAACACTCAAACAGAACAAAGTCTCGCATGAGATCTCAATTGCACGTACCGACAACACACGGCATCGAAAGAAACGAAACCTAAAACGACCACAGATGTACATCAAGAACTCACAGTATCAAATACTCAAACCAACCGCAATTACAAGTACCGACAACTTACAGCATCGAACAAATTATTAACAATAGCATGTGTGGAAACAACCCTAATTTTATGCAAACCCCAGATTCTCAAAGAAAGAAGAGAGCAAATGATGATGAGAGCATTAATTAGTTACCTCCTGGTTGTTGTGTTCGGAGACGGCGAATTTGGCCAACTTGTCGATCTCAAGGTTGTTGCAGTTTTGCAGATCGACAGGACGCTTCCCTCCTGCCAACGCCATGATGGTCACTGATCGAGCAGAAAAAACAATTGGGTGAAGATGAAGGTGTGAGAGGATTGTTATGAGAAAATGGTAAATGGGTGTGGTGCTTTTGTAGGAGATTGTGGCAATCGAGGCAAGGCAGGCGGGGGGGGCGATCCAATCACGTCCTCACCGTTGATTGATTTGCTTTGAGAACGTCCTTTGTGGTGTTCCTCATGAAAATTGTGCACGCGGTTGCCAAGTGGCTTTTGTGCTGGCCAATGGGTTGTCACCGGCTTAGAGAGAATATGCTGAAGATTCTCTTGATGTGGACATGCCTATTTTGAGCATCTAAATGAGTTTTCTATGAATTAGGTTAATCGTCAAAGTACGACTATTAGTTGTTTAGTCTACTTTTAATGAAGTATCCGATCTGTTGTGGGTTCAATTTAGCTCGACTCAAGCTCAATTGATAATTTGAATATTCCCATTATAACAAGATACACGTGTTAATCATTTTCGTGGATCATTTTGTCAACTCAAAATATTTAGAGTAGGGAAGAGGAAATGCCTGTTGCTCAATTTGTGTGCATATTCATTATCACTAACTCTCCTATTTAGGATATGAATCAACCGAAAAGAACCAGACACAAGGGGTAGTTATGAAATGGGAATGACCCACGGTGGGTTATTGGCATGAAGGGGCAATTCAAACTCCCAAGGTGCTCTTTGATATGTTACTACTTGTGGTGAATTATATAGAGAAATTTCATATTATTTGCTAAAAGGAAATATATACATATGTGAATACCAATTTAAAATGAAACAATTAAGATACCACCAATAAGGTTGGTTATAGAAGTCTATTTACTAGCATGTCCTCTGTTCCATTGTTCTTGTTTCCTGTCCTCTGTTTTCGGTTCCCCAATCTAAGTTTTCTTTTTCATGGTTCCTCATCTCTAACTCCCGTTCCAAGTTCCAATCTTTTGTTCTAGGTTCCCATCCTCTATTCCCATTCCCGTTTCTCAGTGCCCAACTCCCCTTCTTGGTTCCAATCATTTGCTCATGGTTTCTATCCTCCATTCTCAGTTTCCATCTTTCTATCTTCGTTCCCATATTCCCTCGATCTTCCATTCACTCCTTTATATTATCTTTCAAATATAAGACGGCCTTGTTTTGATACTTTGCTTAAATATAAAACACGACATGCACAGTCAACACTCACTTCGAACCTTCCAGGCCGAACCCATTCTTTGAAGCATTTTCGTGAGAATGTATAGCAGGAGCCCCCGACGGGAGGGTATTCCGCCGGGGGAGATACCCGACGCGGAGGGCGGTAGCCCGACGCGGAGGGTATTTCCCCCAGCGGAATACCTGACCGTTGGGAGCTCCTGCTGCGAAACACACTGCCCGGGTTTCGGCTGCTATTTGTCAAGTTCCTTTGTATTTGCGTTGCTTATGTAATATAATGTTCATCATAAAAATTTTATAGTTTTTTTTGTGTTGCCCGGGTTTTTTTCTGTAAGGTGAGAATTGGAGAGGGCGTTATGTCGTAATGCCCTCTCCGGAGAGGGCAGAGGGCATTACGGGACGGGAGCTCCCTTCAAATGAAGGGGCCCGAAACTGGACAGTGTGTTACGATATGAAAACACGTTCATGAAGATCTTAGTGCTTCAGGAAAGACGATGGTTGATACCTGCCTTCTAATTAAGCACTACAATAAGGTGCAGACCGGCAATTGCCATACAATCAATCCAATCAGAGCTTCCTCACATGATGGACTCTCTTGTAGTCCCCCAAATCTTGAAGTATGTTTAGAGTCCATTTTGACAAGCGGCACCACCATTTGAAATTTTGTATGCATGACATGTCTATTTGAGAATGGAACTGCCTTGACAAATCTAGATCGCCTGCTAGGCTGCTACACCTTTCGATTGTACAAAGTGTTCCAAAACTTACCAGGCTGCCCTTCACTTGGTAAAAATTGGGCTTGAAGTTAAAAGTACGTATGAACAAAAACTCCTCTCCGAAAAAATTTACATGACTCGGCTGCAACTGTAAGGTGAGATCCTCAACCGCGTCATTGCTTGAAGTGCTTCCCATCAGGATATAAGAACGTACCCATCCTTTTGTGAAGTAATCTCTGGATCATAGACTGTTATAAGAGTCAGCAGGGACGGCCATTCGATTTTTTGATCTGGAGAAGAACATCATGAACTGCCCAGGGAAAGCTCAAAAGATGGACCTCACGACTCCCATTTGTACAGTGCTTGATATGCGCAGGATGGTATGCCGCATGATACCACGCCGAGGCTTTAGCATTGATGTCATCGTCCACCAAGTCATCAGCGTTCCTCTCAAACCATTGCCTGGCTTCATCAATCAAGGAGCTCACTGCATACTTGATCCTGTCTATGACATCCCCTTTCCGGCGTGCATGCTGTCGTGCCAAGTTTAAAATGTTTCCACTCACAGCCTCCGCCTCGGTTTCGATTCCATACTGGTTCATCAATCCAATGAGCTTCCGGTCATACAGGTTCTTGTGATACTTAGCCATGTCCATAAACTCCTCAAACCCATCCACCACCATGTCGGGATCGAAGGCCGTTTCGATATCGTGCCTGGACGTCTCGCACGGCATCTTCTCCATGGACGCCGCCTTCACCTGTCGGAACAACTTCCCAAGCACGCGTTCTGATTTATACATTTCTTTCTCCTCGTTCTTTTCCATGAAATCTGGATAACTCCTGGGGCGCAGGTTCTGTGGGATGATAGCAGGCACTCCTGTTTTCGGAAAATCTACCGCTATGGACACCAGCTTTGCGAGCTCTTGACACTCGAAGCTGCGTGCCATGGCTGGCTGACTGTCAGCATGCACAACGTGTGCGTTCGAAATTACGCCCAAGCTGTCGCATACCATGTACTTGACAAAAAACTCTTGTATTTCCTGAATCATAACCACCAAAATCTCACATCAATAAATATAAACTGGTCTTCGTCGTTCCAGGAACTTCAGATGGCATCATAAACCATGACTCAAACCTGGTCAGTGATCCCTATAACACAGCCATGTAATCATACGAAGACCTCTGTAGACAGCTCAAGTTTACCACGACCAAAACCCTCCTAGTGTCAATGCAAGTGGCTTGCCTCAATTGTGACGGGATGATCCAGATTCCTCGCTCCGGGGGAAGAGTAATCGACGGGGTCGTCAGCCTTGGCAGGGACTAGGTCTTCATTCCAGCTCACGAAATACAGATCACCATCCAAGTCACTTCCCGAGCACTCATTCGGATGTGGCCTGCAATCAAGCCCCACCACAGACCAAACGTATTACATACTAATTAATATGAAACATACAAGAAGCTCTTCATTTTCAGTAAGTGTAACTATGATGCCCTAGAAAACGGAATAAGACGGCCTTTCCCGACCTGTGGCCCTTTTGAGGAAACACCAAGCAGTCCACCATGTGCCGAAGCCCAGGAACGTTTTTTGCCTTGAGTTTCCTGACGTCCCCTGGGTGCAAACACGGATTCTTCGCAACAACAACCCAACCTTCAACTACATGTGCTAAATTCCCAGTTGCCTCGGGACCCGCTGGATGTGCATCAAAGTTCTCTAGCCCATCTTTCAGTCCTCCCCTCCGCCCTGGAGCGGCTGTAACTTGCAGGAAGCATTCGCCATAAGAAAGAGCTTTCGTTTCATCAAGACACCCCATCAACACTCGTCCCTTCGGCTCAAGAATACGAGACTTTGTCCGTAAATCAAACAGCTGAGATGCTCGAAACGCTTCCAGCAGCATCTTGACGTAAGGCTCCCTATGTGGCTCATACCCGGCTGCCAGCATCGCTATCAATCTCGTGTGCATCCCGCCTGAATGATTCATCTACACTCCAGCAAGAACATTCACTAAGTACTTTGAATCCTATATCAAGGTTAACACTCAAAAGTACCGAAGTAAATAAATTGTGAGATTCATTTATGAAGGGTGATTGAGCAATCTCATAGCTAAACAATTGGAAAAGGGCCCCAAGAAGCACGAGGAGCGATAGATACCTGCAGAACATCTCGTGCAACATCCGCATCCTTCATCATATCATCCAACTTAGTCACCATACGCTGTTGCAGCTCCTCAAACACGGAGTCCTTCACTCCAAGTGTAGACAAAAGCATGATAATTTGTCGATTCAGGTACGAGGGGAGGAACCGAGAGGAGCTCAGAACCTCAAGATTCACATGCTCTGAATCGAATTTTCGCATACTTGGGCGTAACGAAAGTTTGGCCTTCGAGTGTGGATCCACTGCCACCACACCCTTATACCCTCCATACCGGATCTGAAAAGCAGATGGCACCATCCCTGGTGAGAGGTTCTTGTTCTTTGCACCGTACTTTTTGGCAACCTCAGTGGCGAATTCTTTGGATATCTTTCCAATGCCATCCGAGAAACAGTACTTGCCCATTCCAAACTCATCCTCTCTTTCAATATCCGGAATCTCATCAACTTCATACTTCTGTACTTCCAGGGTTGGTGTCGAGGATGAAAAGCACTGCCCCATACGTGCAGCACACTTAGCTACATTCCGAATGTTGAGAAAATCCCCCATCCACTTCCTTACATCTGCGGCTGTCAGCTTTGCATCGGAAGCAAACATCCACACAGACTGTTCCCTCAACTGGCTGGATGAAAACGCCAGAAACTCAAACCTGACCCAAAAACGCCATCTTGAAGTCAAATACCTATCTTGAAATCACATTCCACATACGTCCACCTCCGATATGAAACACAATAACTGTATCTAAAAGATTTGATACAATTACCCTCCGAACGTTCCTAATATCATAATCAGTTATTCTGCAACGATCAGTTGAGAAGAATGCAAGGTTAAAAGATGAGTGTTACCTGTAACCTCCCAGGACCAAGCCTTGTTTTAGAGCTGATAAGATTCGGTCATAGACAAGTGACCTTTCAGCCTCAACACCGGCTTGAGCTCCCCCTCTTGTTGGCACTGAGAGAGCATTGGACATTAAAGGCTCCATATTCTCATCTACAAATGACATCCGCAAGAAACGATCCGCGTGACTTGAATAATGGCGTGTAACACGGTTTGAAGTATCAACCTCTGGTCCTGTACAATAAACCTTTGTTGGGGTGACAAGGACTCTGCGCACCCAGCTCAAGCCTGGTGCAAGCTTGATAGAAACAGCGTCCACGTTCGCAAGCATTTTCTTCTGTTGCTCGATTTCCTTAGCAGGCTCAAAGCAGGGACCGACTCCTTTCCGAATGTTCTCCAAAATTGACATCGCATGTACATTAGGCGTAACATTTGGTTGAAGCAACTGGTAGAAGGAAGAGTCGAGAGTTCCTCCCACGAGCTTTGAGGATTGCACGAGCTGGTTCACTTTGAAAAGAAGGTCAAATCCGACTTTTACCCCTGCGGGTGGTTCCACTAATGGCACAAGCACCTGAGAGGTGGCAAAAGATGGACCCGACCGAAGAGTGAGTCGTTGAATCAAAGGCGGGTGAGCCGCCAACTGAAACTGTGCAAGCTTTTTGAAGAGGTCGTTCATGTCTTCTCCTGTTCTGTGGAGTGGAAGCACGAGTACGTAAGAAAGGCATTGACTGATGCTTTTCTGAGGAGTGAAGTCCACCGTTCGAACCCATACCTCCTCTTCCTCTGTACACAAGTGGTAAGGATCATCCGCAGGGGTTGTATCTGAAAAAAGGTCGCATAAGAAGTCCCTCGACTTGAATTTAACTGCTCTTTGCTCATAGAGGTAAGGTGGAGTCCTCAGCTACACATATGAACCACCAACACCTTCAATACTTAGAAGACGCTCGATAAGGATGCCAAAAACTGGAGGGTCAACCACCAATACGAAATAGCTACCATGTGGATACACCGAATCCTAACATGAATAATGAGATTATTGAGATTCAGGGGTGAAAAAGATGAAGCCGATATTGAAACGATAAGAAGGTGAAAGGTTGATTGATCACCTGCAGCAACAAGGCTCGAGTAGGAGCAGGCTCAACTGCAGCAAACTTGACACTCTCGATCTCTTCAAACGCGCTGTCCATTCTATAATGCTGCTTCTCTCCTTTGTGCATTACATCAACCAAAAACTGCACTCTTCCACCGGGGAAGTCAAACTCGGTGGTCACATTTGAGTTTGATGACCACTGCCAAACTGCTTCAGTCTCAGAAACGACAGAGCTCAAGTACAGCTTGCCCTGCTCACACGAAGAAACGTTAATTCAAAATGGGCAACTAGTTCATTGAACCAGATGTGCAGGAATAGATAGAGGTGGTAACCAGCCATAAAGAGCACATTGTCAAGAGACACCAAGATGATTACAATGCTCGCAGCTTATAGATACATAAAGGGCTTGCAGATCATTGGGCAAGTGGAGTAAAGAAGGCGTACATCTTCCCAAGTAGTGATAGAGTGCCGAGGCCGTTTTATAATGCCACGATCAGCGACCTTGACAAGGAGTTGGCTGTTGAGTAAATTCAGAAGGCCTTGCTCCCCCAGCATAACCGCAGAATCAGCCGCTCTTTCGGTGTTGAAAACAACAAAGCCATATCCTCTGGACTCGCCAGTCTGGGGATTATTGACGATGGTCACACTGTACACGCTCCCCTTGCCCACGGCGCTCTCCAACAATTCCACCAGGTCCACACTTGTGCACGAGCGTGGGATCTTATTTACATGCACTTTCACTCTCTCCATCATATTCACACTAATTACACGAATGCCTCAACAAGGGCTACTCCACTGCTCGGTACTAGCCGTGATAATGCCTTACACCTGCACATTTGCAAACGAACAGTGTCAAGAAAACGCTGCAAAAACGAGGACAGAAGCCTATCGAGAAATGCATCTCTCTCTTTTCAAGAACACAAAAAGTGGAGTACCGCTGATTGTATCGCTCGGCTACCACAACAAAACAAAGTTTCCAGTGATTCAACACAGCACCTTGATGACCGATTAGAAGCAACATGAAAAAGCAGAAGAGCGCTATCGAATTGAAGTTCGGGAAATGTATCCCTTCTCTATCGTCAGTTCCAAGCGAGAATGCAATTAGTGAGGCATGGACTACAATTCAGCTCTTTTGACCATGCCATTGCTTGAAGAAGCTATGGCGGATGAACTTCACATACCTGTCACATTCACACACGATGTGCAATCATGGTTCTCTGGGACATTCCGTGCTTTGTTCATTATCATTTCTAGTGTCATAAAGGCGACTTGTGTGAGGAATGTCGAATCCATGATGCGCGCTGTACAAATTCCTCCCCAGGCCAGCAAGAAAGATTGTTGCTGCACACCCGCCACTCCCCACCCAGCCTTCTCGCATCTTCCTACTGTCCTGTTTAGGGTTCTGTAATGGAGTGTGAGTGCGAGGGGGCACCTCGGGCAGCCCGTCCCGACCCGTCCGTCCGGAACTCTCGCCCCGGGCTCTTCCACCAAGAAAAGTATTTTGTTTCTTGCACAGGCAAGAGAAGCGCTGATCTGCAAGAAGTTTTCAGATCACCTAAGATCAAGAGAGGCGGAGGTGTCAAGAAAAAGGCCAGAGAGCGGAGGAGCCAGACTTGGCCATGATCGGGAAGGGGTAAGTAGGCCATCACGTTTTCAGTGATGATTCTGGGGCTGGCACTAGTCCGCATCCTGCTCGAACAAATTGAAGGAGCCGTTCACTGCGATCACTGCGGCTCCCACAAGGAGCTCTTTCCAACGGCGAAGCAGGTGCGCAGCTTCACCAGCAAGGGTTTCCTCGAGGATGGTTGAGATTGTACTTTTCTGCATTAGGTGACGGAGAACGGGACTTCGTTAGCGCGTTTCCAGTAACTTCAAGAATAGCGCCCTCAAGAATTCGTCGAACTATCAAATCTAACAGCGCATTATCCAGAAGCTAAGGCAATAATCTTACTGAATCACAGCCCTTGTTTCATTCACACATTGTTTGTTCGTCTGGCATGTAAAGTACAGACGATTGACAATCAGCAGCATCTGAATGAATCCGGCTCATCAGAACATTCGAAAATTTCAAACTGTTGATGGATCGAATAAAGCATTGCAACACCAGTAGGTCCACAAAGGTTTCCAGTGACAACTATTCCATTCCATAGCTGGTTATCACCCTACTCTTCCTTCATCTTCTACTACTCATCAGCCCTTCGCTGCGCTTTAGGGTTTAGATCATCATCTGGTGCTGGTGGGACGCCGATGATGGTTCAAAGTGAGATTGAGGTGGAAAATGCTTATCGCGGATCGAGACATTAGATTTACATCCCGCAAAATGTTGGTAGCGCTTACAATGTCGGCCACAGTCGTCTCGAATATTCGACACGATCACTACATAGTTCAATTTGAGTGTTCTCGTTGTTGTCGTTGTATAGCAAATTTGAATTCATTCTCTTCACGAATTCCTCAGGAAATCTCTTGATTCGGAGCGGACTTGTCACAGAGAGCACTCGCGCCAGCTGTTTCTGGTGATCGCCTTCGACGGAGAATCGACTGGCGCCCACGAACCTCCCAAGATCCCCATTATTCAGATTCCCATTCGGCCATTCCATTTTCTAGGATGGGGCTCCAACTCAAATTTGAAAATAGAACTCCTATTGACATTTTATTTTTTTGTCTAGAAGAGTAAGTACACCCATTTTCGGACACTTAAAGCCATTCATCAAACTTTGTCAGTGATTAGCAAGTAGAAAAGACAAGGTTTTCCTATTTTGTGATAATTTTTAGCCCTTACATATTTGATTACAAATTTTAGAAGTGATTAACCCCTAAAGGTCCAAGAAAGCGGACATCACTTTTTGGAATTTCCGCAGGGAGAAAATTCAGCCAACTTTGACCATTATAATCTCAAAATTGGAGAAAAATTAACGGTTCAAATTTGACATTCGAGAAAAGGGTCAAGTTAACTTCAAGATCCTACGGTTGGATCTTCTAATCAATGCTTAGATTGAGTTTCTTTGCACCTGAAGTAGAAGAAGGTTCTTTTTGGTAATTTAAACAATTTTGTATCAAGGACCTTTAGGGGTCAATAGAGGTACACCTACAGTCGTTCACCCTACTGCATGTACATATGAGGAACATATTATCCAAGAAAATCTTCAATCTATTCCTAGAAAATCTTCATTATGGGGCCGTTGAGATTTAGGTTCTCTTACTCTAATTTGGGATCAAATTAGAGTACCTTAACATGCTCGATAAGAGTTCCACCATCATGCTCCAACACTATTAGTCAACTTGTGGACAATTAGTGTATTGGGGGGCCACCCCTTCTTAATGGCAACCTCCCTTTTATAGTCAACTTGTAGACAATAGTGTATTGGGGGGCCACCATATCTTAATGGCAGCCTCCCTTTTAGTCACCAAAGTTGCAAGTTGGCTAACACCAAACCAAAATCTAACAATAAATGTGAACTTCTTCATTTTTCAATTCTTTAATTCTTACTATTGTTGACAATTGGTGTTGGAATTGACAATTAGAGTTGCTACAATTCTACCCTTGTTGACAATTGGTGTTGTTGTTCGTATTTAGTGTTGCCAACACTAAATATAATTTTTAGTGTAGCAAGCTAGTCGCGGAGTTGGAGAGGGACTCAATTTTGGAAAAGGGGAAAAGTTAGTCTGAAATGAGCAAAGTTTGTGAAATTGGACCATTTGAGATCATATTTTTTGAGTTTAATTTAAATTTGATATGAAATGAAGAAGAAAGTGATGGAAATGTACCTCAACCCTATACCCTAGATCCCACATAACATCTACCTCAATATACATCGAAATCCATAGGTGAAGACAAGAATCTTCTCCTTGGTCGGCTACAAAAAATTGGACATTAACAACACCGGGTTAAAAGATTTGTGCGACTTTGAGGCAAAAATTATGCAATGCTCAATTAATTTTTCATAATTTTTCATTCATTGTACTTGGAGTGGTGACATTAAAAGGCATGACTTGGAGTGGTGACATTAGAAGGCATGACTCCGTTTCACATTCCATTTTGGGATGTACGGTAGAGTACCCAATAATGGTGCAGATTTTAGTATGATAAATTTGTAATGAACTTGATTGTGTGTGCATGGTAAAGTAAGTTGGAAGACCAGACCAAGTGTAATCATAATTCTTAGACTCTCGTACAAATTGCTATGGATTTTTGGAGCTAGACTTCTAGGCGTTTCTACAATGGCGCCCTAAAGTGGCACCCTAAAATTTTCACTATGAGTACATTGGAATCCAACCTTCAAGATAGTATGTATCATTGATTGTGTGATAAACCCCTAAAGCAGAATGAAGCCCAAATTGAGTCAATCTACCTCCAAAAAAGAAATGTTTTCACAACACATGGAACTTTGACCAAATACATTTCTAAATCCGTACGGTCAACTTCTACAAGTCTTGGTGGGTAGCCTAAATAGATGGTTTTGGACAAAATTCTTCAATTAGATCTCTAAAATCAAGCTCGAAAAGAAAATTGCATAACAGAATTTTAGAAATAATTGCTTGGAAGTCATTGTAGACCATTTGGCTTTAGGTGTTAAATATAGTGAACCTTACATCAATCTTAAGCAATCAACCTTAGATATGTACGAAAGTTGACCAATTTCAGCCATACTAAAAGTTCCAAAAATACTATTATTAGATATACGGCTTCAAGCACTTCCGAGAAACTTCCAAATGTCAAACCATACAAGAACAATAAGTGGACCCAACAAGCTTTTTCCCTTTCAAGCGACCGACAGAAGCGAACACCACCTGAAAAGCACGAACGAGTCGCCAAATAGCCAGTTCCAGTCAATGATTGACTAGCCAGGCCAAGATCAATCATTCACACCGTCTCGCACCTCAACCCAGATCGACAACAAACACCCTAACTAGTCATCACTGATCGATTAGCACTTTACAAACCAATGAATCAATGTAGCATCATTCCTTTCTTGTGTCGAGATGGGAAAGAAGGTACAGCAGCAACTGGGTTGCGGCGAGCCTGAGGCCCATGAAACCATCCGAAGCTTGCAGAAAAGATTGGCTTTTGTTGTCTTGTTTGTAGCTTTCCTCCTGTTCTCCCTCACTTACTTGTTTTACTCTGACTCCGAAGCTCTCCTACAAAATGACTCTTTCTTCGAGTCATCTCTCACGGTATGGAATGATTTAGGTCAATGGCACGATTCGTTTCTCTCTGGTGGAAGTGCTACTAGTCATTTCCAGGTATTTGAGCTTCGTGCTTGGACATTGCGCAGTTTGAGGATTTGAAGAACAGCAGTGGCAATTCATCTTCTACGAGGGGCGATGATTTAGTAGTTGACATTTTTGCGAATGTGTCGAGCTACTTGGAGCCTGAAGCACCCTCACCAGGTGCGGTGAGGAACTCCACTTTGTTGAAGGAGATCGCAACGTCCGAACCACCATCGCCCTCGGAATCGCTGGAGCAAACAAGCTCCACTAAGAATTCGTCCTCGGACTTGCAATCTTCGAAAGGTTAGTTATCTTCACTTGAGCTGAAGTGGAGTCTATATAGTTTTTACGAATCGGAAACAACTGAGTGTATTGAGTAGTAATGGACCTGAACAATGAAACTGGATAGCAAACAACGCATCCTCATGCTGCGTACAATGTCTGAAAGATGTTCAATTCTTTGCAGGAAATTGTGGAATGCTAGGGTTCGGGAAGATGAAGTTTAATGGGTAGTTGAATCAAAATGGCAACAATCCAAGTATCATATTGATCCTAGCAACAAAACTGCCACTTTGACATGTTTGACTATGTTTTCAAATGGCACCCTTGATGGCATCACTATCCCTTCTGCGATATTCTCCTCTCATTTTGATTAGATTCTAACCTCCTTAAGAGTGCCATATATCCGCAGAATTGAGGTTTAAGTGCATATTGTTGTTGTGTGTAGGGGAATGTGATTTAAAGCAAGGGAAGTGGATACCAGACAATCGTCTCCCTCTCTACTCCAGCAACAATTGCATATACATCCAGGAGTTTCAGAACTGCGAGAAGAATGGGCGACCAGATGTTCAATACTTATACTGGAAGTGGAAACCTTGAGCATTGCGACGTTCCCCGAGTTTCTGCATCCGCTTTCTTAAGTGCAATGCGGAACCGAGTGTTAGTATTCGCCGGCGACTCCATCGCTCGCAACCAGTTCCAATCACTACTTTGCATTCTCTCCCAGGTATCTCACCGTACCTCTCTTCGCGTGGATTGCAGTAACATACAGACAGAGTTTTCATAATGTTTCGAACGTGCAGGTGGAGGAATCGAAAGATGTATATCATTTGGAGGACGACAGGAACCATGTCTACCTCTTCCAAGGCTTCAATGCGACACTTCGAATACACTGGGCTCTGTATTTGGTCTGTTTCGACGAGAAGTCCATCGCATGGAATGATAACACCACTGATCTCGTGACACAAATCTATCTGGATACGCTTGATCACGTTTGGGTGAAGGCAGTCGATGGTGCTGATATTCTACAGATCTCAACAGGTCAGATACTTGATGGAAACAGGGCTTGTAGTTGCTCTATTTACGCATTATTAATAGGATTTGTCGTCTTTTTGCGTTGTGCAGGGCAATGGTGGTACAAGAGAGCGATGTATATACAGAAGGGTAAACCGATAGGTTGCCATGGGTGGCCAAGTTGCTTCAAGGAGATTGGATTTGCAGAGCCTTACAGTATGGCTATGGCGCACATTCTCAAGGGCAGTTTGTCAGTTCCTGGCTTCAATGGCACCACCGTGTACCGCTCGTTTGCTCCCGACCATTTTTGAGGGTGGCGAGTGGGACACGGGTGGAGCTTGTCCTCGCACTGTGCCTGGCAGTGTTCCCATGAACTACTAGGCTAAGTGGATGTATGACATTCAGATTCAACAGTTTCGAAATGTCACTGGTCAGTCACCTGTTCCATTTGTTGTGTAAATACCCTCATACCCTCAGTATTCGTATCCACCTTCAATGTAATATGAATGCACTAGATGTACTAGTTCGGATATTGATAAATTTGATTTTGTGTCAACAGAGGAGCTAGGTGTGGTGGCTAAGCATCGATTGAAGATGTTGGACATCACCAACATTGCGCAGATTCGAGGGGATGGACACCCGAATGGATTTCGTGTTACGCTCGACAAACAAGAAAATTCTAATCAGAAAGATTGTCTTCATTGGTGTCTCCCAGGGCCAACTGATAGGTGGAATGACTTACTGGTAGAGTCCCTTCGTGAAGTCATCTTCGAACCAGGTACTACAAGTTGAAGATTGATTGTCAGAGAATGTTAGTATAGTTAGACTAGGACATGTATGAAACCATACATGTATGGTACAAAAAAATTATATTCAAAAGCCCACTCTTTGCAGTGTTCAACTTTCACTTGCTTCGTTGCAATTTCATGCTCTTGGAATATTCAAATCACGGCACCAAACAAAGATGAGGTAATGGTTGAATGTTCTAGCTTCACTGCATTGGACAAAAAAAAATTGCCGTATTTCTCCAATTTTCGGAGACAGGCCTTCGGCATCAACAGATTCAGAATACTAAGCTCGGTCTTGATGCCTCCAATTCATCGACCTCTACTTCCATGTACTCGTACCATTCCGTGGCGTTTCCTCCTACTGGCATCGAAGGTCTCATGAACGTCTCCACTGCTTTCGGGGTGTGAACTCTCAACCTCACGACGTGGTTGACATAGCCTACGTTGTCCTCACTATACACTAATCCGACAGAAATCCACCCAAGCCCTGAGATGGTAAGATCTCCTGCAGGTCTGAAACATCACAAAAATTCTATTAGAATGTAAGCAACCAATCATATAAAGCGAGAATCACCTTGTAGCTATTAGATCATTGAAGCCTTGACTTGTTATATCACATGGTGTTAAGAGAAATCCTGGGCTTCATAGATCATTATATGCACTTACAAGATCATTCAAGCACAGAAAGATGGTTCATGATCTTGTAAGAATTATGCAGACCACGCGAAGAGTGATATCAGGTTTGTAGAGTATCTTTAAGCGGCTTACCTCCTGTGACTCTCTATGGTGAATCGAACATCTTGTTGATTGGTCAATCCAGGCCAGTCCTTGCTTCGTTCTCCTCCTGGTGGAAATAGTCGTCCACCCAATTCTCTCTGCAATTTCGGAAGAGATGGAAGCACGGTATCACTCAAATGTAAACTTCAACCAGATAGGGCAAATATTAGAGGGCTAAGAGCACCGTAGTCCAAATTGATAAAGAATAAAAAGCATGCGGGATACGTCATGACCCGCATCCCTAGCATCGATGAAGAAGGTAAAGACCGGAGGTGAAATACCTCATAGAGCAACTCGGCTTGTGATGTAAGTGTCCCAAGTACTGGTATCGAGTTTGGTCCATAAAATGTAAACGCTACGTTCTCTGGAGCCTGCAGGATCAACATATGTAAGTGGAGAAGAACAAGGTCTACTGTAAGTGGCAAAAGCTGATTCTCAGCAAGCCGAATCTAGAAAGGCAACTTCCTGAAATGCGAACTAAATGATTAGCAACCTTGTTTTGGTTGTGTAAATAATCATGCGCCATATGCTCACCTCTAGAATATCAATCCGCGCAATGCCTCCCCAAAACAAAGATTGCCCAACAAGACTCGTAGAAGGATTTGGAGCTGCAATAACTCTTCCAGCCAATCGCTTCCGGGGTGCTAAAAGAGGTAGATCCTCAGGACTAACAGCTGCTGCCATGCGATGGTGAAGATGCACACCAGGTGTGTCATACAGGCTCTGCAAGCACCATACATACTTTTAGAGAATACCTTCAAGCGAGGACCATAATACAATACCATAACTTCAACCCTTCAGATGAAGATGGATGAAACGAACAGATGTGCCATGAAGGGTCACTAAGAGCATGCCAATATGTGAAAGTGTAAGCACAGAACAAACTCGAAGAATGTGGTGAGGTGAGTACGTACCCCTCCTCCAGAGAAAGCATCTATTTTTATTGGTCCAAGAGTAGTCCCCGGCATAGCAGACTGAATAGGCCTAAACTTCTGCGCTGCTGCCGCAACTATGTCACGCTCGCCCATATCCTCTGCAGATTGACACTTTTCGATCACACGAACCGACTTTGGACAATAATGCGATCAAGAGAACAATATTGCGAGATAGACATGCTAAAAGCCTATTCTATTCTTCAAAATTTCCTCGTGAGCAAGGCTATCATCATACCAACTAGTACTAATCGAAGAAACATACCACGCTACTGTACATCATTACGATTCATCCTAATATCGAGGTTTGCATTTCTCGTGAGGAAACACTGCGGTTGCGAAATCTGCTCAAAACAAGAAAGGGAAAAAACATACTCAGTAAAGAACTTATGAAGGCAGACTTTCCAACATTGGCTGACCCCTGCAAAAAGACCAGAGTTCACATTATCAATTCCAATGAATGAGATGGAAACAGAACACAATTACGTGTGCATCTATGATCTAGGCATCCTGTACAAGAAGTAAATGGTAATTCGATCATCGACACATGAAATTCAATTTGTGCACATGTAAAAAGCTGTGAATCTTGTACTCTGAGAGAAAATAGTCACTTACGAGGACGTAAACATCTCGGCCCTGTACAGAAAAAGCCAAAGGAGATGTTAGAAGGAACAAACAAGCACCTTCAGATTCGAGAGATGACATATCAAATAACTCCAAGAAAACACCCTTACAACTATCGCATACCAACTAGTTCGGGTCTATGTAGAATCAGGACGGTATAATCAAGCCAGAATTTAACACCAAGCGAATGAAAACATTGAATGTAACGGAAAAACAAGATGTACCTGTCGCTGCCGTTGCATTAGGGCAGAGAACCCAGATATTCCAGTCACAGCTTTCGCACTGGTTAGGTGAACACTTATGACGCTGCAATCAATAAAACAGTGCATACATTCTTAGAAAGTACTTCCAAAGAGCTGAGACAATATTTGTGAGAAGGTGGTGATAGTGAAACTGCGCCATCATAATGACATTGTATAAGCCAGCATAACGATAGAGGATTAGATGACAAACACCTCAAACCGATAAACCCAAGATAAGATCCTACTTCAGCTCCTAAAAAATCAACGTCCAAGAAGGTAATGCACACCGATAGTTTTGCAGCACAAAGAGGTATAAGTGACATACTTAAGCTTCTTAGCAAGAGTGGCTCGTATCACCCAGTCTCCAACTGCAGCCAAGTCAGTACCTTTGGGAAGCAGATCTACCTTCATGCACCCAACCAGCATTTGATCAGTGACTGGCAGTACATCCAACAGATGTTCTCATACACAGAAATGCAGCGACAAGGACCATGTTACAGAGAGAGTAACATAAAGTCCAAGTATGACGGTGTACCTTCGTCACAACCAGAATAATTGGATTTGAACCAACAAGATCACGAACTCGTGTTAGAAAACTCCCATTAAAATCAACAATGTCAACCTGCAAAGAGTGATCACTAATTAAGTTTTTGTTTAACTCTGAGCTCATATCAAAAATGAAACAGTGGCCTCAATTGACTGGAGGAGCACAAAAACTCTAGATTCTCAAAACACTACAGGCAATGACAAACGCTACATCCAAGCCATTGAAAGATAATACCAGTTGATCACATGCTCTATACGAGTTTCCAGGAAGATTCTTACCAGCTTCACAATAAGAGCTTTTTCATATCGTAAATGAGTAAGCTGAGCTCGTAACTCATCCGCCGAGACAAATCCTTTTCCTTCACCGTAACCCCCGTTCCCGCTCACAGCAGGAATCATCGCACCTTGACTAAGCAATACACATCTGCCGCAAAGGACAGTCTGTAGTTGATGGTGCTTCTTCTTCTACAAAATTATCAAACAAAGTAAGAGCTTCATCATTGAGCCCTTTCAATGTTCCTCACAGCAAATACTCGCCTAGTAAAAAAATGGTTTATGAAATTCCTACAACCGCAAGTTGCCAATCATCAATTCTTGGTTAGTGCAGCCAAATATTGTTCAAGGCACAGTAAGCTCCAAGCGATAGAACTCAAATCACAAGAATGCAAATTCAACACAAGTTAATGAGCAAGAGTAGGCAACTATGTGCAACATAGCATTTAATGATTGATACTAATGAATGACGCTACTAGTTGGTGCCCCTATGCATGCTTGTAAACCCTAGTCTTCTAAAACAAATCATAAAGCCCTTGGCATCGCCTACGTGATTTTCCTCTCGAGCAAATCCGCAGTCAGCAGAAACATACACTTACAAGAAACACTCAGTATGCAGGAATAGTAACAATCACGATACATACCACTTCAAAAGTAGCGAGAGAAAGGAAGCCTGGCGCCTCAGGAACTGAACATTGCAAAATGGCGCCACAGCCATAGCAGCAAGGCTCGTCACGTCTGGTGACAAACGCGGCCAACTTCTCCTTCTTCTGCTTCCGCTCCTTCCGAGCATTCCGAATCACTTCTGGCAAAACTTGCGCTCTTGCAGTCGAATTCGAATCAGTTGAAGTTCCGAGAGCTCTCTCGAGGAAAATCTCTCCTCTGCTCTTTCCCGTCACTTTGTTTTCTACGTCTTGTTCACTCTTTCCTAATGTTTTCTGATTGCTATCAGGTTTCGGTGCAGCTGCATCCTTCCTTCGACGCTCGTCAGAGACGCTGACATTGCCATCCCAATTATCTGCACTAGAGCATCGAAGCTGCGCAACCTTCGCAATTCGTACTGGAAACTCACTAAATCCTTCTACTCGCGTGAAACTGGAGTAGGTCCTGACGTGCACCAAGGACGAAGCCATCGTGATTCTTGGCTTAATAAACACTACAATTCAGCATCCATAGAGTGAATGAATTTGATCTTGAAGGAGGAATTGAAGATGTTTCCAATCAGGATAAGAGCCAGTTGCAGGAATGCAAGAGAGCAAACGCAATTCTGCACCAAAATTGTTTGGACGAAGCTCGGTAGAGAAGTAGAAAGGTGTTCTATGTCTGATTTGCGGGCAAGTGCAGTAGAAACGCTGCCGCTAGAGCGGGATTTGAAAATTCTAAACCACGACAGAGTTGCGTTCATGAGCTCATACTTGGATAAGCTTCTGGGGTGTAGGGTTTTAGCTGGAACGATGAAGAGAACGTCCCAACTTGCCGTTCCCTGTTCCCTTCCTTTCATTCCGAGTGTTCCATTCGGTAATGCACGGAGAACCGGCAATTAGTTTATTCTCACCCGGTGAAATTGGGCAACAGTCGGTTGAATTTTGAAATTGGAAGAAAATTAAGTGATTAAAATTAAGTTGTTCACAAAGTCTCAATAAAAACTGAAGTTTATATTTTCAAAGAGGAAGGGGAGAACCATGCTATTTAGACGTCCAAAATGGAGTTAAAATAAATTTTGATGGGAATTTGAAACAACCAATGAGTGATCGTTGCACATCTTAAGATATAGCATGGCCTCCTTTGTTTCCACCATTTTTTAAGGTAAGAATACTTAATAATGGCATTCACTATACTTTAAATGATGACATGTATCATTTACAGTTTTTAAATGAATTGCAATCAAAAAGAAGAAAGTTTATATCTTTTTACGGTTTAAGTCCTAAGGATTCAAGAAATCCAAAATGAATCTTTGTTATATTAGACAACCTAGATGAAAGGGTTAAAACTCATATTTCTACCTAAATTTTCTAGTAGATATTCCTTATTCTACAAGATACACATGGAAAATATTACAAAGTCAAATTCAACTTCCATAGTTTAAAGATTGATTTTTTTTTTGTTGTTTCGCCCAAACATGGGCAAAAAGAAAAATTTTAAAAAATTATTTAACATTTTTATTTAAAAAAATTTCTTCTAGGGTGTGCTCATTACTAGCTTGATTCTAAGATTTCCAAGTGACCTAATGTGAATCCGTAATAGATTGCACACGGGCAGCTCCAAAAGAAACATCATCTAGATGCACCATACACAAGTTGTTAATTAGAGTTAGGTAGAGATTAATGTTCCTACCCAATAGTTACTAAGTACATTATCTCTTAACTCTTGTCAAAAGTAGTGTTCACTTTGAGTCGTCATTACAATCAAAGTTTTTATTTTCCCAAGTCTGAGTTATTGAGTAATTCATTGCATTATTAAAAGTCGAATGTTGCTTATGCATGCTTCCACTTTCCATAGTGATAAGTATGCGGTCATTGTGGTGCGTTGTTTTTAGATCTTGTCGGTAGGATCAGATGATCATATAGTCTAGACGAGGGCCTCATAACTCACTTAGTCATTTCTCACACTTACCACACAACCTTTAGGACGCGCAAAGCATCTTTAAATCATGCAATTTTCATTTTCTTACACAAAAAATGATACGTGACCTCATACCCTCGTAAAATGTGGATGCTAATCTGCAAATGTAGTTTACAAATGTGATTTTATTTTGGCTATGCCATGTGGAGGACTTGGTCTACATTGTGATGTTGGTATTGTTTGGAATGTGAACATTACCAATAAAGTGTGGAATTTTACTCAATATTTGCAAATGGTTATGTAGTAAGTTCTCTAGTCATCAGATATATGCATGGTCCTAGCATGATCCTTGAGGCTTAGTTATGTTGATGTAGGTTGGAGGCTTGCAAAGTGGTGGAAGAGGCCAAATCACGCTCTATAGCCACCGTTGTATTCGCTCGCTCGGACCGTTTGGTGCTCGCTGGTGTCAATACCTCGAGTGGTGTGCACCTACCTCTCTTTTGAAATTGAGTTTGAGGTGAAAGCGGCGATTTTTGCTAAAGTTCAATCATCAACCATCAACATGATCATGACAGTGCCAAAAGTTACTTTAAATTTTGTAAGCAAATGGTTGCATAATCCTTGAAGCGTTTCAGTATTACTTCATGACATAATTGCAATAATTGTGAGGTTGTGTTTTATGTGGAGAACTTGAGTCTTGGTGCTCGAACATGGACAGAGATGAGGATACCCTCATACATATCAGAACATAGAGTGCACAATATTGTAGATCATGTCATGCATTTTGATGTGCGATGTGTATTGCATGCTTACAAAAACTTAAATATAGCAGTGTATAAGGTGAGGGATCATCGATGTTCACGAGTTCTAACCCATGCCTAAGAACCACAATCTAAATTAATATGGATGCATGTCTTTATAGTGAGGAGTCTCGTGTACTTGGGTAAAGTTCCTCGAAGCTTATAATCTTTGTGTTGAGTATGTCTTTTGCTTCTGAAAAGGATAAGGTGTATTTGTTTCTAATGATCATCCGTTGAGATGCATTTCTAGTGCCAAGGGTTGTGGTTTTGAGTTCCCCGAGACTTATATTGGTACTAAGTTTTGTCCGCTTGTCCGCTTGTCCTTCATTTATGAGTACTGTAATGTTTCCTTGTCCGGAACATCCACTTGGTTCCTCTAGCACGTCTCCATACTGATGTTTAAGAAGTGCTAGGGATAACCTAGTTGTAGATGACGTCAAAATCAATAAATTTCTCTTAATCATGTCGTGTTGAGTTTGAGTATTTTCTTTTCCTGTGAAGAGGATCATGTGCTCTTATTTCTTGATAGTCATTTGTTGTTTGCTTTCTTGATAGTCATTTGTTGTTTGTTGACAGTGTTCGGGTGAGTTGGATTGGCCAACATTGAAGTGTGCATTTTTTGAATTGCCTAGGCTTCATAGTACTTGTGAGGAAGGCTCAACATTTCCGGTTTCCCAATAGTGAGCAAGTGACTCATTAATTTATTGGTGAGTCGAATGTTGTCTATGCATATACCTTCATGCTAATTAGTATGGAGGTAATGTGGCTACAATTTTGCCTTACTTTTAGGACCTTTAGGACCAGATTATGCACTTGAGATATCACCTTGTCAGTGTGTAACTTCTGCCAATTTAGAGCACACGTCTGCTGAGTTTAGATATCAGCTTGTTGATATGTAGATTGTGCGAAGTCATATATGTGACTAAAATTTTTGACGAAGCATTAAATGCTGCATTTAACTTTTCTTAAACTGCAGAATATCTCAAACAAAGAAAACTTTGGTGCTTCAAAGGCATCTCTTTCATATGCTTAGAATACACCAAAATCTGTTGTAACTGCATTGCACTTGAACAGTTACTTATTCTTAGTTTATACAATCTTTAGATTCAAATTCTTATCATCTATTCAAGAAGGATTAATTCCAATATTCTTTGTTCAGAACCCTTGCCGACGTGGTGCTCACCACTATAGTCCACCCAACTATCGTGGGGTCCTTGGACCTTGTTGTATGGGTACCTCAAAGTCCTTTGGGGGGATACTATGTCAAGTATCCTCAAGGCACTTGTAACTAGGCTAGAAACTAGCGTAGTTATAGTGTCCACCCTCGAGAGGGGGAAGAAGTATTGTTCTAATTTCCCCTTGTCCGGTGGCCATCGGGATATTAGCATTACAAACGGGCACTTCATTCACGCGAGCCCCTTAGAAAGGGACCGGAGTTTCTATCTATCTATCTATCAAAAGTCAAGGTCCCACTATCTGCTTAGCCATGACTATTGCATAAACTGTATGCTCCATATGAAGGCAAAAACAGATGACATGGATAATGTGATAACTCCTTCCACTTATGTTAGCAGTTTTAAATTAGCATATGGCTAAGAATGCTTCAATTGTTGTAGGCATTGGCTTCTCTGGCCGCAAGCAGTAATCAATTTCTTGAAGAGCGTCTAGATTGTGTCCGAAAATAGTACGAGTGCTTGAACCTTTCCTTTGAGGTACTAATTTGTCAATGTGTTCATATGGTATTGAGTGTGTTCTTTGATATTCTTTCTATCTTTTGATAGTTGCTATGCTAAAAACTCATTGCAAGGTGAGAAAGTGGTCTAATTCTTTTGCTTCCTTCAACAATGACTAATCAATTGCTTTTTGTAGGCACTCCTTGCATTTGTCACAGAAAACGAAAAACCTTTTCCTGTTTTCCATGTAAGTCAAACCTTTCATATTTTCTCTCATTTTGTTGGAGTTAAATGTTCCCGGTAGAAAAGTGCCCCGTGAATAGAAATAATCACTTCAAATGACTACCAAGAGTCAAATTCCTAGTAATATAGATTTAGTTATTTTGAACAGCATGACTACATTTACTAGTCAAGAAGACGTGTTTTTTTACTAGTGTAAACAATAGTGATCGTCATGTCAAATGTACTTACGGTAAAAAATATCTCAAGTGGAGGATCTTGTCCTGTTGTATATTAAGCTTTCCATGCGAATGGAAGGGTGTAACATCATGTCTACCATCGTATATTATAAGTTGAAGTGATTTTTCAAGTAGGCTAATGATTGTCTCTGGTGGTTCTAACAAGTTTAAGATTTAATTATCCCCAACTTCCCATCTTAATAGCATAATGATGTAATTTTGTTGCAGGACACATCAAATGTGAAAATCTTGGAACTCTATAGGTTGCCCTGCTTCAGTGTTCTTGTTCCTTCAAAGATTGTGAGGAATACAAGTTGTGAATTCATATATCCTCAAGGCGACATTTGTTAAACAATAAGGGAGCTTCTTGAGTAGCATTCATCAGGTATGATGTGTTTCAAAATTTCTTGTGTGCCAAACTTTCAACACTTAACCATAACCTATATTATATGAAAAAAGGTTATTTATTAAATTCCTCTCAAGAGTCTGGAGGTGATGTGGACCTCGTGGTCCTATGGGCTTTAAGTATGTTTTGCTGAGCAAATGCTAAAAATTATGAAATTGTTCTATATGTTCATAATTGAGTTTTTCTACTTTTTAATTGACCAAATTCAAGAAGAATAGAAGTAGAGCTCAAGAATCGTTTGATCATATGTTCATCTTAAAAGCTTTTGTTGTGCACGTCCATGCTTTGGATGTGTTGAAGGAGGTGATAGTGTAGAAGGCGATTTACAAGGGGGCTTGGTACACACATAAAGTTTGGCGTTTGGTTGGGTTTTGTAGGACAAAAAATGTAAGTATATTGATACTAACTTACTATTTGAATCATGGTGTTGATTAGTGACTTGCATTTTTAGTTCAAAAATGCAAAAGAATTTAAGTTTTTGGTTGAGGATTGATGTTGTTTTGGTGACAGACAAAATTGTGGCATGGACTCGTTGTTGGATCTTTACGTATTGGTATGTCACAATTGCGAGATCTACTAATAGTAACTTCATGTGTATTGACATAAAGTGTACTCCCTTAAGGGATGTATTATAGTTGGAAAAATATAGAATGTATGAATTGAGAAGTTCTTATATTTTGTCAATAATTTCCGGAGTTTATGTTTAAGCTCAAGCAAGTTACATATTAATCACAATAGAAGGGAGTTTACTTGAATCATTAATTCAACACAAAATTGACAGAAAGGAAATTCCTTGATGTAAGCTAGGCTTTTTATTCTTGACATAGTAATGTTTTGTAAAGTCTTTTAGTAATTTCTTCATATTGACTTTTGTATCCATATTGTGTATAGATTATGGAGAATGAGCGGCCACTTCATGAGCTCAACCCAAACAATGAGCAACCACAATCATTACAACAAGTTTCCATATTGGCAACAAAAAAATTGTTATTGCTCGGATGATTTAGGATGAGGCCCTCAATGACGTTCGCAAATTGGCATCTTGCAGTATCCAATCATTTCCCCAACATTTTAGAGGTCCGGAGCATGTGATTCTAATGGTATCAAGGCTAATCATTGGTGGGAAGAATGGGAGCGTTTTGTTAGCAATAATAAAGACAATGTGGCAATATCAACCACCCCCAGCAGGCATGGATTGCAAAAACGACTTCTCTCTGAAGCCACAACTAGGCGTGGTCCAAACCGGTCAGCTTGGATTCAATTACACCTCTATCCTCAATTCCTTCAAAAGTTTGAACAATACAAAAAGCGGGGAGTCAAATTCTCTTTTAATGATTGCTAAATGAATTGGCTCAATCTTAATTTACTTGCTCCTAACTCTAAATATAATAGACAATCTACTGACCTTAAAGATGGAAGACTTTTTATTGAGAAGATTACTTATTCATGGATGGACTAGTTTATGGATGCCTATAATATAGTCCTACTAACACAAATTGGCATACTACTTTGTAGTCCAAAAAAAAGAGAATCTAATTTGATGATAATAGTTTCTCCTATGAAAGAAAATCTATGATTAGATGTGGATTAGCATGTGATGTAGATGGAATGTGGAAAGTTGAACAATTATTTGCAGACTTGCAAGAGAATGTTTGTAAACATGAAATTTACTTCAGAAGAGTTACAATACTCCTTTATGTTGAGGGTCATTGACATGTTATGATATGTGTTATGTAAAATATTGACTTTGTATATTAGTTTCTTGTATTTCTCATTTCAGCAATGCATCTTGCATGTTTTATTGGTTGTCTTTATTGTTATGGCTTTTTTTCAATACCTTTTCCATGTTAAATATTCTATTTGAATCTTTTGTTGTTATTATTCTTAGGTGTTCCCTTGTATGTAATAAATTTGTAATGTTTGTTAGGAGTTTCTATCGTTTTGTAGGTTTTTTTTGGTTTTATAAAAAAAATCGATGTATGCCTCAATCTTTATGTTTCAATGAGTGATTCTTATATGTTTTTCTCATTCTCAAAATTAGTTTTGGCTTTCTCAAAAATGGGGCATTTATGAGCATTTGGCCAAACATTACACTAATTGTAAGATAGTAATTTCTTCCTCTTCCTTAATATTTCCATACTTTCACATTGAGTGTTATGGTTTGACGATAAGTGTTGTAATACTATGGTCACGCGTGACATTTAGTGTCACGGTTTGCAATTAACGTTAATAACACTAATTAACAACTCTTATATAGTGGAAATGAGTCTCCACTAAAGGCTTAACCCCTAAACGTCCTTGGGGTATTTTTAGCCAAAAACTCATTTTCAAAAAAAGTGATATAGATGAAAATAAAGATAAGCTATTCAGATCTCAACCGTACAAACTTGTAATAGACTTGTAGTAGATCATGTGGACCAAAACTTGACTCATGGGACCTAATAGATTGCGAGATCATAACATATTAGTGCGCAAAACAGGCTACAAAATACCATCATTTCCACTTTGAAGTGAAAATACTACCAACATGAAATTTGCAATCAAAAAATCATTAACAAGAAAGTTGTTCATCTTCATCTCAAAGACACTATTGTACCAAAAAAATTCATCAAAAAAAAATCTTGGCTCAAATAGTAGCCTTGTAGTCGTGAAAACTGCCAAAAATTTTACAAAGGAAAAATAGTCCAAAACTAGACCCCTCGCACTCAAATCCATGCCTTTTCTTCAATATATCCTCGATTGGGTCAAGGTTTCTACCACTAAAAAGAAAATGTAATTGGAATCCATCCCAAAAAAAAAAGTCAAAATCTAACGGTGGATGAAGGAGATCTAGCTCTTAAAAAATCATCCATTTTTTCACTTTTTTCATTGTAGAAACATCATTGCAAAGCCAATACCAAAGTTATCTAGATCAAAAAACTTCCAACTATAAAGTTGCATCTAAATATCAAACCCATGAAAAGAAATTCATGAAAAACTATTTTAAATTTCACATAATTGGCTTGCCAATGGTAAAACATGCCAAATGTTTGAAAACCCAAAAACAAAAGCTGCCTTCACTAAAATCCATGCCATTTATTCATACTTTATTTTATGAGACTGCAATTTTAATCACATAAACTAGACTTGATTTGTGACGTAACCCAAGTGATTTTGTCAAAAACGGAGTTTGGATGAAGAAGTTATGGCTCTTCAAAGTTTCTGCCCTTCATCCAAAATGTCGTTTTTCGACACTAGGGACGTTTAGGGGTTAAGTACGCTCGGGAATAAATCGAGGCAAAGGCCCAATAAAGGGTAGTATACTCATAGTTGAGTATGCTTTTAGAGTGCCAACTTAGTAGTATGCATTGTTGCAATTTCATTAGGAAGGAATTTTGAGATGAGATTTGGAATGAATTTTTGATACTGCACCATTGCGACCAACAATGCATTGGCTTTGCCAATGTTGCAGCCTTTCAAAAGGAACCACCATGTTTTTCCTTATTTGCAGAATGTGGACAAGAGCTGTTACCAACGGAAGCGTGGGACGCAAATCGCTCTCCTATATTGTTTTGAAAACATTAAAGTCATTGTTTGGGCACATAGAGTAGATTGTGGCACTAAACTCTCGCAATGTCCAGCTCTTAAGATCTAGCTCTAAACGCCTGTATACATTGGACCAAATTCTGCCACTCAACTCTTAGAATTTCACTTACCTCTACATACTACTCAAATCCACTACTCCTAGAATCCGTTGTAGTAGCTCGGATTGTTCAAGTATCGGGCAAGAATCCGAGCCGCACTAGCTTCTTGAAGACCTACGGCTGCTCGATGGACGCCAAGACCCAGGTGATTATACTGGACACGGAAGCGCCCACGAGAGCTTCTTTAGAATGGCTAGGAGATAAATGGTCGACCAATAAATGCATAGCAACAACAACGAAGGGAGCACATTCTTGCACACCCTAACTCGAAGAGGGGAGAGGCACACTATAGGAAACCGTAACTCGACAGCTTGTCGCAGTGTGCCCCGTCTTTATTGGGCCACTTGCCCTTTAGTAAGCTCTTTGAGTAAAGGACAATTTGTCTTGAGTGTACTCACATAGTATACGCAGACGAGTTATCCTCTATACAAGAGTTGCACATTACTATTACGTGGAGATTAGTGTAATAGGTGACTTTCGGTAAATGACACTATTTCTCAACTCTTTGAGATTAGTGTCCACTTTGGGTTGTCATTGCACTCAATTTCCGTTGTCTTTTCCTCAAGCCACCAATTGGACCACTTCTGATAAATTCTTCCACTTGCAAGAAAGTTTGCAAGCTCTTAATGTGTCATGGATTAAAGATTGATGTTGTAACACTATGGTGACGTGTGACATTTTGTGTTATAGTTCGCAAATTAATTTTTGTAACACTAATCAACAACTCTAGTGTAGTAACATCTCATACTCTCTCCTAACCTTCATCAGATTTTGAAGCCATTTGAGGGGATATGCATTCGTTGAAACTAGCTAATCTAGACACCACTTCCCACATGTAGCTCCTCTTATTTATCATGGATTGAACTATAGATTCACAAGTACAGGCAGTGTCAGCTTGCTAGGCGGTCTGTACAGTACCCACTAGATGATTTACTGATTCAGCATTTAGAAACAATTTTCCCATCAACATTGAATATTGCTTGTGCACTCAAAAATGATCTGATTTCAAATTCGGAAAGTGCGTCGCAACCACAATGAAGACTACTACATCCTCAGTACAATTTCATATATTCATCAACTAAAGGAATATGAATGATTACGAACACGTTATACACTATGCATTGAAGGTGTTACGACAGTGATTCCCTACAACAAGAGACGCAACCTTCAATGCCGATGCTGGCGAAGAAACTCTCCTCTACTCACTTTAAACAGTATATGTCCATGACATTCCCAAAAATGCTTCGATACATGCTGCCCAAGGTAGGGTCCAAAAACATCCACAGTGATTCTCTTTGTCAGTAATATCACTTAACTTCTGTGAAAACGGAGTGCCCGAAATAAACATCCTGCTCTCCACAATGCTGAACCTTAATATAAACCTCAATTCACCTATGAGTGGTGAAGAAATGGAGGAATCATCACATACGAACTAGACTAAGCGACCGTAAATATAATCATATGTGTACATTAGAATCAGATGCCATTTGACGCATCACTCACTGCATAGTGTCAACGGTTACTGTTGAAGAAAGACGCTCAAGACCACAGAATAGCCTTTCATTATGATCAAGACCGCATTGCTCAGCTCATGACAGCGCTTAAGAAGGAGTTTGAGATGAGTGACCTAGGAGATGCAAAACTTTATCTCGGCGTGGAGATTACATGATATGCAAATGTGTGCGGTGCTCTCGTCTGTATTGCTCCGCAAGAAGGTTCGCGCAAAGCTTTTCAAACGTCATTTTATCATCAACATAGGTGAGAGTTTGTACCATACTATCATACGAGCAAGGTAAACCACTCAACACCACCTGATTCATAATCGAAATGAGGAGTCAATGAAAGGCTATTATGTGGTCTTGAGCGTCTTTCTTCAACACCCTCCGTCGCTCGAGACCACGTACAACTTTGAGAGCGTCTTTCTTCAACAGTTACTCGATAGATTTGTGGAGAAGAATAATTGCTTGCATTGCATTTCTCTAACAAGTAAAAGTATACTATTCAATAAACTCTTACTAATCTTTAATATTTTAATTACTTTTCTTTGTTCTTGTCACCATTCTTGTTTGTATCACCATCCTTATTTATATCACCCTCCTTATTAGTAGGACCATCTTGAGTATTTTTTATGATGTAAAAGAATCTACTACACAACAAAAGGGAAATTGCTATACTAGCAAAACCAGTCTTTGCAAGGTTGGTTATACTCCTACCACTAACACTGGATACATTGCTAAGAAATGTGCACTCGTGATGTGAATGCTAACACCTGAAACTCCAAGCGTTTTTTGGACTTCCAAAACCAAAAACTGCAATTTTCTACTACCGTGAGAATTGACGTCAAGGTATTTACTATTTTTTTCAACTTTAAACTATAAGATCTCAAACCCACCTACTACTAGTACTACCATGTAATAGTTCAAAACTGGATTTGCACCATTTGAGAGATTATAACATTCAAAGTTGGTGTGTGGTTTTTTTGAACATTGCTTGTGAGACATTGTCTCCATATTGCAAAGGGAAATTTAAAGATTGTAACCCCAACCGTTTTTTCCATATTTTTTGCTCGAAGAAAAATCAAGTTGGGTATACCTATGCAAAATTTTGAAGACTCAATCCACTTTTTTGACCTTCTCTCATGCAAATCAGTTTTGTACAAGAAGGTCTAAAAACAACAATATTGGAAAACATGCATCACATTTGACATATTTGGTATAAAAAAGAATTAAATTGTGACTAGGTGCCTTTCTGAGATTATAAATTCTTAGAAAAAAGGTTTTGAAAAATTCAAAAATCTCGAATTTTGACAACTTTTGAAGAAGAAAAGTGAAGTTTTTGTACTTTTACGGGCTAATAACCAGCATTTTCTACACCTAATCGGTTTTTCACATATCTCTTCCGGCAATTGCCTTATTTTATACTAAGAAAAGAAATTTAAATGTAATTTTCATCGGTTTTAGCCGGTGGTTTCATGAATGGACCGACTAGTTTGCTAACTCTATAGGTTGATAATGAACTAGCTATTGGTTCTTCCTGATCATTGCTTTTGAGGGTAAACGTAAGTTGTAAAATTACAAGAAAATGTGAAGATTGTTTATGAAATTTATAAAAAATGCCCTTCTAAACTTGATTAACTTTTTGACTTAGATTACTTTGGAACTTGGATAGTGATTCGGTTATGGACATATTTTTAAAAGAATATAAAAATATATATTTAAATTTCCCGTATTTTGATTTGTACCTGAAATTTCTAAATGAAATTGGAATTTGGCTTTGCAAAATTACCACATACACTTTACGATGTAGAAAGCACCCAATGAAAATATTAAGCAAAAATATTACTTTAGACCACTTCATCTAAAGTGCCTGAAATAATAAAGTCGTTTTGGTTGCCGTGGACCTTTAGGCGGTATTTAAATCACCTTTTACAATTTCTTGTTGTACTTGTTTGTATAAATGAGAGGTCTGCATTACAAAACAAGCTCGGGTAAAGATGGAAACGGAATATTACTAGATTTCTCCTAACAAAGATCAAACTTGATAGGACAGATGTAGAGTTCACATATTCTACTGTAAGGATGTAGAACTACTACTTAGTTTGACAAGTATAAAGTTGTAGAAAATGTAGGATTTCCAAGAAATTGGGAAGTAATGTATTTGTTATTTTCCCTAGTATAATGAAAGGTTGGAATGAAAATATTTCCTATTTATCTTCTTTAGAACATCCAACGAGTAGTTATTATACATGGTTCACCTTCATTTTGTTATGATGGTGTAACTTCTAGTCCCAAGACTTGTGAATGTATAGTGTTCAAACTTAAACAATTAATCAATCAATCCGTAGTTTACAAAACTTTCTCTCCAAAGGTTTCTTATTTGCATGCATGTAATAAACTTAGGACATTTGAGAGAATTTCGTGATATATATCGATTTTGATATATTTAGGTCATACATTTGAAGAAAATTAAATTTGCATAAAATTGAAATGACAAGGTGACAAACAACAAAAAGTCCAAATGTTTTTGCACCAAGTAGGGGTGTATTTTCTCCATGTGTTGTTTGCACTTAATGGGGCAAAAAACATGTATGCCCTTCAAGTTGTTTGCACAAGATATGAACCAAATGGGGCAAAAAAGAAACACTTCATGTTGTATGCTCAAAGTGTAAAGATAATATCAGATTTCCTATATCGTTACTCAATTTCCTAATCTTCACTCTCTAAATCTTCAACCTTTCTACCCTTTGACAACTTACTACTTTCACTTTATCGCTCATTCAAACCTTGAGAACCATCAAAGAACAAGGTCTCAAAAGCCATCAAAGTGTCCAACTCACTTCATAATCCTTGGAATGTAACAACCACTTACATTCAAGGCCTTAAAACTCCTAAACTTGCAAATCTCATTTGGTACCTCTCTAAAACTCCCACAATAAATCACCTTCAACATCTCCAAAGATGTCATGTTACCAATCTCCCTTGTTATTCCTTGGAGTGAAGAACAACCACTCAAATCCGAGTCCAATCTTCAAAACTCATCGATTTACCAATCTTACTTCGAAGCTTTTTCAAACTCCCACACCCATCTAATTTCAAAGTCCCCAAACTTGTCAAATTACCAATCTCGCTTAGGAACTCTTCAACATATTTACTCAAATCACTCAAATCCAAGACCTTCAAACTCATAATTTTCCCAATCTCAGTGGCTAGCTCTTTGGGTCGTCCGCAGCTACTTGAGGGTCTCCAAAGTAATCAAATTACCCATTTCTCTTCATAATCCTTGGAGTGACTCACAACCACTCAAATCGAAGGTCTTCAAACTCATCAATTTGTCAATCTCACTTGGAAGCACTTTTAAACCATCACACCTGTCCAATGTCAAAGTCTCCAAAGTTGTAAGATTTCCAATCTCGCTTGGTAATCCTTGGAGTGATTCACAATCACTCAAATCCAAGACCTTCAAACTCTTCATATTCCCAATCGCACTAGGTAGCTCGTTCAATTGCCTGCACCTACTGAGTTTGAGGGTCTCCAAAGTAGTCAATATACCAATCGCATATGGTAATTCTTGGAGTGATTCACAATCACTCAAATCCAAGACCTTCAAACTCTTCAAATACCCAATCGCATCGGGTAGCTCTTCCAATTGCCTGCACCTACTGAGTTTGAGGGTCTCCAAAGTAATCAATATACCAATCGCATCTGGTAATTCTTGGAGTGATTCACAATCACTCAAATCCAAGACCTTCAAACTCTTCATATTCCCAATCGCACTAGGTAGCTCGTTCAATTGCCTGCACCTACTGAGTTTGAGGGTCTCCAAAGTAGTCAATATACCAATCGCATATGGTAATTTTTGGAGTGATTCACAATCACTCAAATCTAAGACCTTCAAACTCTTCATATACCCAATCGCATCGGGTAGCTCTTCCAATTGCCTGCACCTACTGAGTTTGAGGGTCTCCAAAGTAGTCAATATACCAATCGCATATGGTAATTTTTGGAGTGATTCACAATCACTCAAATCTAAGACCTTCAAACTCTTCATATACCCAATCGCATCGAGTAGCTCTTCCAATTGCCTGCACCTACTGAGTCTGAGGGTCTCCAAAGTAGTCAATATACCAATCGCATATGGTAATTCTTGGAGTGATTCACAATCACTCAAATCTAAGACTTTCAAACTCTTCATATTCCCAATCGCACTAGGTAGCTTGTTCAATTGCCTGCACCTACTGAGTTTGAGGGTCTCCAAAGTAGTCAATATACCAATCGCATATGGTAATTTTTGGAGTGATTCACAATCACTCAAATCTAAGACCTTCAAACTCTTCATATACCCAATCGCATCGGGTAATCGTTGGAGTGAAGAACAACTTCCCAAATCCAAGGCCTTCAAACTCATCAATTTGTCAATCTCACTTGGAAGCTCTTTCAAACTCTTACACCCATCCAATTTCAAAGTCTCCAAAGTAGTCAAATTACCAATACCTCTTGGTAATCCTTGGAGTGATCCACAACCGCTCAAATCTAAGACCTTCAAACTCTTCATATTCCCAATCGCACTAGGTAGCTCGTTCAATTGCCTGCACCAACTGAGTTTGAGGGTCTCTAAAGTAGTCAATATACCAATCGCATCTGGTAATTCTTGGAGTGATTCACAATTACTCAAATCCAAGACCTTCAAACTCTTCATATTCCCAATCGCACTAGGTAGCTCATTCAATTGCCTGCACCTACTGAGTTTGAGGGTCTCTAAAGTAGTCAATATACCAATCGCATTTGGTAATTCTTGGAGTGATTCACAATCACTCAAATCTAAGACCTTCAAACTCTTCATTTCCCCAATCGCATCGGGTAGCTCTTCCAATTGCCTACACCTACCGAGTTTGAGGGTCTCCAAAGTAGTCAATATACCAACCGCATGTGGTAATCCTTGGAGGGATTCACAATCACTCAAATCTAAGACCTTCAAACTCTTCATTTCCCCAATCGCATCGGGTAACCACCTCAATCGCCTGCAGCTATTCAGTTTGAGGGCCTCCAAAGTTGCCAAATTTCCAATCCCACTTGGTAATCCTTGGAGTGTAGAACAACTTCCCAAATCCAAGGTCTTCAAACTCATCAATTTGCCAATCTCACTTGGAAGCTCTTTCAAACTCTTACACCCATCCAATTTCAAAGTCTCCAAAGTTGTCAAATTACCAATTTCTCTCGGTAATTTTTCAAGAGATTCACAACCACTCAAATCCAAGGTCTTCAAGGCAAACGAGTCTCCATCTCCTTCTCCCTCTGAATAGCATTTCAAATACATAATTACATTGTGTACAAACATACATTACTCATTTTGTCCAACGTCAAGTAGCACAGTTGACAGCTGAAATCCAACCTCTACATTCCGCACATAAAATTCACATGAAAAATATGAAAAGCGTACCTTTGACCAAAGCCGATAAATTAGGAGTATATGAAAGGAGAACTTTCAATGTATGTATGGTAGAAAAGGTAGGTCTTCTAAAGGATGCTTTTCGTAAACACAAATTGATGATGTACTGAAGATGGTCCGAACAAGGTAAAGGGAGCTCCAACTTGGAAGCAGACATCTTCATCTCTCGTAACTGGGTCAAGCTCATGTTTGTCAAGATGTAAGCACATATTAATCCAAAGCTATAGACATCTGCACTTGCCATGGCATTGAAATCATAGTTTCTATGACTTTGGAAGTTGTTATACTCTTCTTCTTCTTCGAGGTGAGAGTCTGCATAATCATCGATGTCCTCAGGTATGGGTCCAAGAATTTCCTTAAAATGTTCCGGAGCTTTCCATGTGAGTGCATCAACATATTGCGTGCGTCTCGAAACCAGTTTGATTGCTTCTTTGGTGTAAACCAGACCAAAGTCGGCCACCTTCACTTTCATCTCACCCGACTCCAAGCGCAACAAAATATTACTTGGTTTGAGGTCTCCATGGATCACGTGGTTATCGTGTAAATATTTCATGCCGCTTATGATCTGTGATATAATGTCATCTACCTCAGCCTTCTCAAAAGCAGTGGTACTTTTTCCGTGCAATCTTGAACTTCCTTCCCCAACTCCTTCACGAACGCCTTTCATAGTGTCCTCGGATAATAAGCTCTTCATGACATCATCAGGAGTCAACAATCTGGAAGAGGTAGTGCTATTTGACGACGCTCTCTTCCTGTGTGCCCCCAGCCTTCTTTGCATTGTGTTGTGTAGATCATCATCCATGTACTCTTGAAGGAGTGAACACGTACTCCTCCCGATAGTGTACCCAAAGCATTTCACAATATTTGGATGGTCGAGGTCGAGTAGATTGAGTGCTTCTCTCTCAAAGTTCTCATTTGAAACGAGAGGAAAATCTTTTCTGGCATACTTGTTTCCTTTCCATGTCGTCTCATAAATATACCCAGATAAGCCTTTTCCTAAACGCCGCACGCTTGGCAGTTCTTTCGCATCCAACTTCTGTTGCAAATCAGAACAGATCGCTACTTCAGATAAACAGTAATCGGTCCACGAAGTTGTAATATGACCAGTTCTTACATGGACTGTCAAAATTAGTACTAACTTTAAATGAAGCAAGTACAGCTGTCATCTGTAGTCACACACGAAAAATTTGAATGCTACAAGGCACCAGGTTAACAGCTCTGCACCTTGTTTGTTTCGTTTCCTAAAGATGCAGATGTTCCGACATCGGGATGTTTCTTTGGAGGCTCCATTCCGTCGAGACCGAGTCAATCGATACTGGCAATCGAAACGATCATAACACTGTTAGCCTAGCATCATGAATTTGCTGTTTATAATGAATGTCAGGGAGTAATCATGTAAAAGACAATTAAGGAGTGAGCTCCTAGACTGCGAAGCAGCTTGACAACGAGAAGCATCTCAACCTTAAAGCACTCTATGACAACAAGAAAGAGAAACGAAACGATCAGAACACTTTCAAAGCGTCAATAAGTGAGGAAATAGAATGACAGACCTAAATTAACTCCTCACGGATGAAGCCAACACCGTTGCCGTTGACGCGATCGAGTGAGAAGCAATCGATGGATTATAGCGAGTAGAACTCGTCGATCCACTGCCCATGTAAGTTGATAATTTTAGAACGAGATCATCTCTCAAGAAGTCGAAACGGGAATGAAGAGAAGACTCCACCGAAGGTAGAAGCGTACCACGAGTTGCAACTACATTATCCTCAAAACGTAGAACATGATGGAGCTTAAACAGTTTCTCCCCATACAAACGTTCAAAAACTCCACAAACCAAATGTCAGATGCTAGACTCACCTTCTGCAGAAGCCGATGATCGAGCGTGTACTAAATCGATGAGCTGATGGAATTCGAGATGTTTCAAACAACCAAGGATGTGGAGTAGCGGCGTAACAGTATAACCTTCGACTGCTCTCACCTAGCCAGTGAATGAGGATCGAATATGGGATGAAGAAAATAAAATTACGCACTCTACCCAGGGAGATTGATGTGGTCCACTGCGTGGCTCAAATCTGCAGCAGGTGCAACAAAGCGCAGACTCGACGAGCCCTGCGTAACAGCCTGGCTTCGAAGTTCGTCTGAAGTACTTACTCCTACTCTTCCGATAACGAAGGCGCTGTAGAGTCCAACAACGCAGTGGGTCAGAGTGGCACATGTTTGAACATGGTATGTAGCATGGGTTATCGTAAGAGGAAAATATCATGTTAAAAGGCATTCCAGAAGCGTTAAAGCAGTTGGTCATTGCGAGAGTATTTTAGCTCTTAGATACTTTGAGAAAGACACAGAGAGAGAAACCAAACGATCGCAACAGTAGGGGAGGAAATAAAAGAACTTACACAGGTTGAACTCCTCGTGTAAGAGGCCCAAGATCGGCGAGGTTGTGCGTTGTAAGCAATCGACGGATTATAGCATCGAAGAGCACGTATAGTTCTCCAGTTCACTGCCCAGGTTAGGTGACATTATCAGAACGAACTTATCTCTGATCTACCGGGAACAGGAATGGAAAAAGGAAATGAGGGCAGGAACGTATCGCCAATCTACAAATCCATCAGAGACCATGACTCAAAACAAACACTACTCCTTCGTACGAACGTTCAACGACTCACTAAAAAACCAAATACACACCTTCTGCGAAAGCTAATGGGCCAGCGTGCACGAATTCTTTGGGCTTAAGAAGACTCGAGAAGTGTCAATCCTCCAAAAGATTTCAGAGAGCGCTCGGGAATTTACATAAAAACTCCCGCGGAAACGCACTGTATAAGACCAAGTTGGAACTGTGACTGCAATGAACGAGGGTCGAGCATGGAGCAACAAGGAAGCAAGTAGTACTACCCAGAGAGCCAACAGACGAAACACTCAAAAGTCTGGAAGATCGTTGTGGTCTGCGGCGCGGCTCAAAATTGCAGACTCGGTGAAACCCTGGGTTTATAACCTGGCTGTGAAGCTCGGCTCAAGAAGCTACGGCAATGAAGATAGTAGGCTGCAGAGCTAGTAGTCCCAATGAGTCAGAGTGGCTCACACCTAACCTGTTTGAACATGGAAGTAGGTGTGAATAGGTTATCATAATGATGCAAAGGACATCGCGAGATTAAGCTCCCAGACTGCGAAAGTCAGTTTGACATCGAAGACCGTTTTGACTCTTAGATACTTCATACTTTGAAACAGAGAGAGAGTAACCACACGATCACATCACTATCGAAGTAAGGGAGGAGATAAAATGACATACCTAACTTATCTCCTCGTGTAAGACGCCCAAGATCGACGAGGTGAGCGTGATCGACGGATTGTGTCACTTAAGAGCAAGTACTGATTCTCTGGCAAAGTCAATCGGCAAAATCAGAACTATACTAGCAGTCTTTAAGCCGAAACGGTGTGAAAGTAAGGACCACACCATCCGTTGTAAGCTTTATCATCAGTCTTCAACTACATCATCCCCATGACGTAGACCATGAGGTAGCAACTAACTCTCCAGACGTTCAAGGATTCACAGAAACCAAACATCAGTCGTTAGACTCACCTTCTGCTGAAACCGAAGGTCGAGGGTTTCGAAATCGATGAGGACGCTAAAAGTGCCGGAACAGTTTACACATAAGCTCCTGTGAAAACGCACTGGGAACCCCAAGGTAGTTCTTTGACTTCGGTAACCACGGAACTGAACGAGGGTCGAGCGTGCAGCGACTTAGTGCTGAGGTTTCGCAGAGAGCCAACAGAGTTTACACGCTACGCTTGGAAGATTGGTGTGGTGCACGGCTTGGTTCAGATCGTGCAGCAGATGCAAAATGTCGAAGGGCGGATGATATCTTAGCGTAACAGCCTGACTCCGAAGTTGGATTGAAGCAAGTATCTGCTGCAACGACGATGGTGCGGCAGAGGGGCAATGGTTCGTGGCAGCTGCCAAGGAGGCACCCTAGAATCCGTGGGGACCTCCCAAGGCCGTTTTTGATAATTTTGAATTCAAATTTGAGGTCTGCGACCCCAAATTACCCTTGGAAGCCCACTTCTTGGCATTTAATGTCTATACATCAAAAAATTAGGGGGCTCATTACCCCTCCTCCATCCTCCTTGGTACGAACGCTTACCCGCGGCAGAGTGTCTATCAAGTGACCACACGTACCGTAAGTCAGAGTTACACCCATTTAGGACGTGGAAGTGATCTTGGGCTAACTTACTACAGTACCCGGCAAGTCTCATTCGTCCACCCCTGCTGCAGCTGAAATTCAGCAGTGAACCTGTAACTTGGAAATGACACCAAAGGCTCAAAAATGTATGGAATTGCAAACCGTAAATTGAGTTTGGAAGATAATGAAGTCTAGTTTCATGACATGCACTTTTATTACATTGAAATAGTCAAAGCATACAACAATAGAGCATTTTGTGGCACACTATCTACCATCTAGTACTACCGCCCCCCGCATTAATTACAGCCTTCATCCGGTGAGGCATGCTAGCAAGGAGAATTTCAAGAGTCTCCATGGATATAGCTTCCCATGACCGCTCAATACTTTTGATCAATTCATCTTTGTTGTTTGGCCTAGTCTCCTTTTGTACAACGTCTTTTAGAATCATCCACACATTCTCTATGGGATTCAAGTCCGGTGAGTTTGCAGGCCATGTCATCTTCTTGATCTTATGAGCTTCTCGCCATTGTTGCGGTAACTTACTACGATGCACCGGGGCACCATCTTCCATAAGAAATAGACTTTGAGAATCATCATGCATATAAAAAAAAGCCACTCAATCGACCCTCGTATACAACGTCAACAAAATCAGCACTTGTCCGTCTATTGGATGGCATAATAACAATGGGGCACTATTCATAACCTGTAAAAGCACCCCAAATCATGACGGATGTGCGGCCGGATTTGAAAGTGGGTGCCAAACAATCCCATGAATAACGTTCATAAGATCGTCGCCAAACCTTCACTTGCCGGGAATTTTTGCCTATCTCAAATGAAGCCTCATCTGTCTATATCACATAACCTCAATTCCGTTAATTTGGCAATATTCTGGTAAAATGGCACGATTTAAGGTGGAAAAAATGAAAAAAACAACACTCGTTTTTGTCATTTTTTTGACATAATAGAGCAAATTTTTCTGAGCGGCCGCTCAAAACCAGAGATATTTCTGAGCGGCCGTTGAGAAAAAACTGCCCTTTGACAGAATTTGAAGGTCAAAATTCATCAAATAGTGTGATATTATGGAATTTTTGATGATATTACAGAAATTTGTTGATATAATGGAAGATGTGGGTGATATTAAAAAACGTGCCATTTTGCAAGCATAAATCTTTGAGATTTTGAGTTCAAAAATATGCCGATAAAATGGCACGTTTCAGAAACGCGACCAAATTGGCACAACATGGCTTTGGCAATATGGCACAAGGAATTGTGCCATTTTAACGGAATTGAGGTTACATGCATCCAATCCAATGTGTTCCAAGATTGATGTTTCTTGGCAAATGCCAATCTATCAGCCTTGTGCTTGTGACTAAGAAATGGCTTCTTTGCTGCAACACTGCTACGAAATCCAATACGTTTAATCTCCTTCCTTAGTGTACGTACACAAACTTTCTCAGTCATCTTTTCTATAATAGAGACAAGTGGAATGCGTTTATCTTGTACAAAAATGCGTACCAATTCCCTTCTACCTCGATCAGTTAGTTTGCAATGTCGACGTACGACTTTACGAGTGACCACTGTTTCGTAATCATTGAATTTCTTCAAAACATATTCAATGATGGAACGTGGCATTCCTAACTCTGTTGCAATGCTACGTTGTGACATTCCTGAACGACTCATCCTAACTATGACACCCTTTTCCTCTGTGCTTAAACGACAACCTCCCATTTTTGCAAAGTCTTAAACACAAGAAAATGCACCTAAAGGCTAAATCTGCCTTGAGAGAAAAACAAGAGCTAGAAAACTACGCATACAACATTTCCTGAAACAAAATTTGTGTTGATTGAGTGTAGACTCAAGCTTCATTTGTATAAAGTTTCAGCTGAAAATGAGCAAATGCATGGCTTCCATGTGCGTCGATATTTCTAAAAGCTGTGTATACAAGTTGCCACCACACTGACACTGTTTGTTAATTTTTAATTTTTATCAAGATCTTTCTAATATCTCATTAATTGCTAAATGACACATGTTGTAAGACTACTCATCCTATCCAATGTTACTAATTAAAGCTCCTGAGTTGGAGAGGTGAAGAATAGGGAGCATTTTGAAGTAGCATGAGTGCCACTTCAGAAAAGCTGGTTCCAGTGTGGTGGACGATTGAGACTTGCTGGGTATTGTACAATATAGGAAGGTGCTCAATAATGCTCAATTTTCAGCACGGGAACGGGGAAGCTAAATTGAAATTAACATCAACAGCGCCAACACTTTTGTGCATACGAGAGTAAGTAGAAAGATAGAGAAAGTGAAATCATCAATCATCAATTCATTTATGGACTTTTCTACAATCAGTTATGAATCTCGAAAGTGGACTTACATGTGTTCTTAGAATGATGTCCTAAAATGGTACCCTATAATGTTTCCCCTTAGTATATAGTACTATTAAATTGGAAAAATATTATGTACCTTTAAGTGAAGATTACTACAGCTCCATAAAATTGTAGCTGCTCCATTTTGGAGCCCTCTACTAAATTTTTGCAAGTGACTCTGCAAAGTATATGCAGGAAATGCTTACCCACTCAAATATCACAGAAATCAAGCAACCTTTAGAGGAACTTATTATTATATTTGAAGGTTTAAGGCACCATTAACCCTTAAACGCCCAAGCAAGCCCGAGGGGCTTGATTCCAAAAGAATCTGCTCTATAGCTCTCACTGTAATCAACTTTTCACTAATATTTTGATGTCAAACTGGTCACCGTCTTGTGATGCATTCAAAAAGTGTAATTTTACAATTCAAATCACAATTTGTATGTATGATTTTATGGTTTGAAAGGATTGTGGTAGGTAGGTTGGGGTTGTACCTAACCTTGTAGGAGGTTGCAAGCTCATTCATGGTGCCCAAGTTCAAAAAGTGCACTATTCATGATGCCCAAGTCCAAAAGATGTTGTGATTCAATTTTGGGCTGCCCGTTTTAGACCCCATGGGCGTTTAAGGGTCAAGACTACCTCTTGTAAATAAGGCCGGGTTTACATGAGGAGTCAAGTCGTTCATGTGGCCAAATTCCTCTCAAGTGACTAGTTTATTTTATTTTATATTGATTGGAAGGGTCTCACAGAAGGAGTTAAGGCTGAAACTTTGAAATCATATCTCGTTAGTGGGCAGCAAGTTGTAACAAAGCTTGCATTTTAGAAAGGTGAAAGATAGAAAAATAGAAAACAAACACTCGTCTGAAGGAACTATTGCTTAATTTCGATAGATAAGCGTTCATTTACTAAAATATTCATTAATAGAAAAATTGAAGATATGAAATTTAGCTAAATTACAAACAAGCTAAATTACAAACAAGCCCAAAAGCTTGTCCTTTTTCTTAGAAATAGCGACCACAAGGACTTATCCGCATGAGAAATCGCGCCCCCTGCCCCTGTTGTGTTGTCCATGCACCTCTTATCATATTGAGCCATTTGGGTTCAACATTTGATTGAAACAAGTGATGTTAACCCCTAAACGTCCCAGCCTATTTTTAGCAGAAAAGCACATTTCCATAGAAATCGTCATAGATGAAAATGAAGAGGAGCTAATAAGATCTCAACCGTACAAACTTGTAGTAGACTTATCGAAGATCTTGTGGACCAAAATTTGAGTCATGAGGCCCTATAGATTGGGAGATCATAACATATCAATATCAAAAACAAACTGCAAAATTTCATCATTTTCACTTTGAGGTGGAAATGCTACCAATATACCTATTGCAATGAAAAAGTCACCAACTAGAAAGATGTTCACCTTCATCTTAATAAGTCCTTTACCCAAAAAAAATTCATCAAAAAAAATTCTTGGCTCAAATAAAAGCCATGCAATGGTAAAAACTGCCGAAAAATTTACAAAGGAAAAAGAGTCCAAAACTAGACCCTTTGCATTCAATTTCATGCCTTATCTTCAAAACATCTTCGATCTTGTTAAGGTTTCTACCACTTAGACTAGACTCTAATTGGAGGCCATTCCAAAAAATTAAGTTGAAATCCAACGGTGGATGAGGGAGATATAGCTCCTCAAATATCATCCATTTTCTCACTTTTTCATTGACAAAACATCATTGCAAATCCAATAGCAAAATCATTTGGATCAAAAAACTTCTCACTACAAAGTTGTTAAGAATCACCTTAAAATCATGACCATGAAAAAAAAAATCATGAAAAACTATTTTAAATTTCACATAATTGGCTTGCATGGTAATACATGCCCCATGCTTGGAAACCCAAAAACAAGAGCTGTCTTCACTAAAGTGCATTCCATTAATTCATACTTTATTGTATGGGCTTGCAAATTTTACAACACAAACTAGACTTGATTTGGAACCTAATCCAAGTGATTTCATCCAAAACGGACCTCGGATGAAGAAGATATTGCTCTTCAAAGTTTCTGAATGTACATCCCCAATGTCGTTTTTCGACATCGTGGGCGTTTAAGGGTTAATTGACAGGCTCAAAAATTTGACGCCCTTAATTAACTCCTCATGTATAGGCATAGGATTATTTCTTCAGAATAAACTTCAAGTCTATTAGCCTCAATTCCAGGGTACAGCGCTCGGAGCCAATAGTTAGGGAGATCCAGAAGACAGCCGACTGAGATGGTCAAATTACCCAAAATTAACTATGGTTTGATTTTTATGTTAAAAAATTAGTTATCACCTAAGTATCACATGAGTATCAACCACGCATCACGCAGGTGATTTTTCCAGAAAAAAATACCGGTAATAAAGGGGCCTTCGCACCTGGCACTAGGTAAGGTGCGTTACTGGAGGATAATACCCCCCACTTGGATTAGTAACTTCCTTTCACACTGGAGGACGTGGTGAATACGGTTTCCGTATTATACGGTAAGAATACAGTGACATGGCGTTCACATAAGGGGGGTCTTTTCTAACACGTAAACACGACGTCACGTAGGCACTCATGACATATCGCCCCGACCACACCTGGGGTGATGTGATTATCGGGGTTTTACCTGTCCATCCTTCTGTCTGCGCATCGTCTCTCTCATTTGCTCCATATTTCCGAGGGAGTTTTTTGTCGTGGTATTTCGTCTCCTCGAAATTGCGCAGCATGTTCGTAAAGTGTGATGGCGGAGCTCATGTCTTTGAATGTGGATCGGTGTAGCACAACGGCGTCTCAAATTTCTCACGGTCTGGTAGTGGGTTTGTTTCTGATTCGCGCCATTTTTATGTGCTTTTCTCTGGTGGTTGTGCAAAGGCGATAGAAACTGCATGGTAGGGTCACACAACGTCGGTCTTGAGCGTGCTTGCTAGCAGACTGTATCAAATTTTAATTTTTTTTGGGCCTCAATGTTTTCAGTTTCTCGCTTTGTTGGTTCTGTTGCCGAATTCATTATCTTGTACAACTCGATGTTGTAGACTGATTGTTTCCGACTGCTCCTCGTGTAGGTTCTTCACGTGGAGCAGTATTGCGCCGCGCCATCTGAGGTACTTCTCGACTCTTTAAGTCAATTCAGGAGAGGTACGTCTCCCTGACTTGTTTGGTTCCATTTGTTTGATCGGTTCAGTTTCTTCATGTTCTGAGCTTGCATTTAGGGTTTTGTTTCAGCATTTGTTACGCAAGTGAAGTTATGATAATGGAATCTGCTGAATTTGACAACCTGTATCGTTTCTGTCTGATTTCTTTGCCAATTCTGCGCATTTTCATGCTCCGTTTATTGTTTTCAAAGTCCACCTGCCTGGGTGATATAAGCGAACTAACATGTACTTCGTTGACGTTGTTCTCGTCATAGCCATGGACTCACTCGGACTCCCTGAAAATGCCATTGCATTCACATTGTGGGTCATGCTGATAATTCTGAATATTACGGAAGCTCCGACCTTCCAATGATTCTTGGATTCCGAGGACGTGGACGATGACCATTTACTTGCCTTGGCTGAGGGTTTCCATGACCGAGTACTTCATGCAGACAATGAGATGATGGCCACTTTGCACCACTTCCGATTATCACTGGCCTATTCATTTTTGGATGATGAGCTCGGATTCTGGATGAAGCCCAGATCGACTACTTGGTTCTCAAGGTTTCTCCTCGAGCGATATGATAACCGAGAGATGGGTGGAAATGTTTCGGATGACTAAACTGCAGTGCTCTCTCTGTCGGAGGTGCTGAGGCCTCATGTGTCGCGTGAGAACACGAAGTACAGGCTTGCGATACCGGTTCTAATTCGAGTAGCGTGTACTCTATTCAAGCTCGCACATGGAGCCAACCTAGCCCTCTGCAGCGAGATGTTCGCAATTGGTCGCGATGCCGTCTCAATTGTCTTGAGAGACGTTGTTCACGCTTGTGAACGAGACATTGAGATACGAGATTATGTGGCCGACTGGTGAGAGGCTGCGTGAAACTGAGGCGAAGTTCCATGCTCTCTGTGGTCTCCCAGGGGTTGTGGGAGCGATTGACGGCACTCACGTTGGGATTTCGAAGCCAAGTTACGGGGCGCCTGATTACTATTATTTTAAAAGTGGAGGATACACCGTGAACTGCCAAGCAGTTGTGGACAGCGAGAAGAGGTTCGTTGATTTATACCTGGGGATGCCAGGTAGCACCAACGACGCCCGCATGCTTCGAAGATCTTCGCTCTATAACTTGGCAATGCAGCACACCATACTGGGACCCAACAACGTGCTGCGGGGTTTTACACCATACCTCATTGGAGACTTGGGCTACCCCCTCCAATCTTGGCTGATGATTCCGTACAAGACCACTCGCCAAATTTCTGTTTCCGAGGCCCTTTTCAATCGGAGGCTGAGACGGGGTCGAGTTGTTGTCGAGAACGCGTTCGGTATCCTTAAGCAAACTTTTCGTGAATTGCTCTTTAAGTCTGAGTTACATGTGGCCTTTATTCCAGACGTCATTCTCTGCTGCGCTATATTGCACAATATTCTAATGGGGGGGTCTCATGAAGAAGTGGAGGACCTGCTCAAAGTCCTGCGAAGCGAGGACATGGATGGGGCTGTGGATGATGAGGACGACGCTCCTAATGTGGCCGGTATTGCAAGAAGAAGAACACACAGCACACGCCGCCAATCAAACGCATGACCGAATTGGGCTGTGCACATCCATGCAGCGCCGTCCGAACCCGTAAGACTAGCAGGTTCGTCCCTCCAGCCCTTCCCATTCATGTTCGAATGCATTACTTTCTTTCCTAGTCAGTGTGTATGTATTTGTAAATGCAGGTACTGATTGTTTAGTTTCTCGAAAGAGCATTCCAGTTAGGCAATACCTATTCCATGCATACGAAGTGATAAGCCATTATGCAATAGTCATAATGTCATAGCAGAAATAAAATTTAGCAATACATAACGAACCTTTATTCAAAATGAGATGGAACATAGTGCCGAGAACATAAACAGTCAATGCATATAGGAAACTAATGATCTAGACCTCTATGTGCAGGACTGATGGCAGGGTAAAGGGAGGAAGGAGTCTGGTGGAGTGAACGAAGGTGAAAGAAGAAGGGGTGGGGACGAGGTTCGTATTGCGTAAAGAGGGGGATAGCGAGACTAGGGAGCGATGACGGTCGGGCTCTTGGGGGGGCTGCAAAGACAAACATTCCAGCCTACACCGCATACAGTCAAACGAGTGCCGCAGAATCTATAGTGTCGCCTTTAGCAGGTTCGCTGCAGGTTGCAACGTCCTTTGCTGCGTGCTGGTCAGGTTCTTTTGCTGTAGTACCAGATTCTTGATTGGTAGATGATGGTGCCCGTTGAGCATACCCAAAATGTGGGGATGTGAAGACGGCGCTTTGTTGAGGGATTGCTTGGCCAGGATACAAAGGAGCAATTGCTCCAGTGTACTCATGTTGGCCAGCACCGGCCCTCTCTCCATGTGCTTTCGGGCCTGACATGCTGAGCCCTCTGCTCAATACCGTTGACAATTGTGCTAAACACCCAACCATCTCCCCCTGCTTCAATATGGCCAGTCTCGCGTTTTCATTGGCAAGTGCCGCATTTTCATACATACGTCTATCTTTTTCTCTACGGTACTCCATCCGCTTTCGAGAAAATCTTCAACTGCACCTCAATTTTAGAACATTCCATTTCACGGTTCGCGGATGCGATTTCCTGCATCTGAACGGCCATGGCAGTACCTGTCGCCTTTGTAGCTTCGGCTATTACTGAATGCCCAGAAATATTCTTCCTACGTACCCACGGTGTTGCACAGTCGGCGATACACACAGATAATCGGGAGTTCTCCGAACGATGATGACTGTGGGGTAATGCTGTCGGGCACTCTATTGAAATGCCGCGATGCGGGGCTACCGTGAGCATCTGCTTGCACTGGATGACGAGGGGTCGTGGGTGCACTCCTCCGCTGTGAACTTGCAGGTGAGGACTCCTCTGTAGTTTCTACCGGTTCAGGATGCGGACCTTGAAGCGAGTCCTCTGTATCAGGTTCGCTCTGAACCTCCTCATCTCCTTCTTGTGTAGCATGTGAGTTGGCCCTATAATTGCCGTCATTGTTTGCAAGCAAGTCTCTAACATGTGGTGGCTGTATCTGTGGGCGATTGCCAAACCATTCATGAATGGTGTAGTAAACATCCTGGGCAAAAAGACGGGGGAGACCTTCACCTTTCCTCTCGGTAGAGTTCAACTCCCAGTAGTCTGCTGAATTCCGCCCAGTTCGGCTGAGATAGTCTGCAATTTTTCTGTAGTCAGGAATCAGTTGATTCCACTTTGTCTTACACGCTGCTCCATCACGCGGACATGGTGAAATGCCCAAACGCATAATCTGAGTAGACACCCGTTGCCACTTGCTGTTGTCCGGGGTCATTAAATCCCGCCCATCAACTGTGTCTAGTTCTTCGAGGTACATCTCCCTCTTCGCAGCAATCAGTGCGAAAACTTCTTGCGGGAGCCAATTCGGTCCTCTATCTTTTCTTGCACGCTTGCTGGGCCCTGTGGACTGGGAGGGAACAGGTGCTGGCCGTACCACTCCCGCAAGGCCATTCGCCATGCTGTCTGGCCTGGAAATACCGAAGCCACCTATGAACGCAGACCCTGCACATACAGTGAAAACAGTGAGCATGAATCCATGATCGGATTCTCTTTGTTGCATGCAGTTATTTACTGAAGCATCGGAGTGCTTGTTTGTTTTGTGCAGGTTCATGTTTGTATGGGAGAGAAGTCTAGGTCATCTCAGTAACGTTAGATACACTAACCGTCAACTGGCAAGGCGCTTCGACGAACTGGTGAGCTCAAGTGCTGAGAATCCAGGCGATTATCCATTGTTGTACGGAGATGAGCACTGCATCGAGCAAGACACATGGTGACGGAAATAACCAAGGTGAGTAGTATGAATACTTGCTACTTGTATGGTTGCTAAACTCATGACGTTGTAAGCTGAAATATCGACTGCATTTTGTGAGCGTTTTGTGACTGATAACCGAGGTGAGTAGTATGAATACTTGCTCCCTGTATGGTTGCTAAACTCATGAGGTGAGTAGTATGAATTCTTGCTCCCTGTATGGTTGCTAAACTCATGAGGTGAGTAGTATGAATTCTTGCTCCCTGTATGGTTGCTAAACTTATGAGCGTCATAAGCTGTTGCTCACAAAACGCAGTCGATGTCATAATAAAGAATCGTATCATCTACAGAGTTCTATCGAGCACTGTTGCGGCACATGGAGAAGAATTCTAACAACGTATATTGGCATGAATTGGACAGAATTGACAGAGGTGTGAGACGGAAAGGAGCGTACCTTGCAGGAGCGACGTTCGAAAATGTGGGTCTCCAAGTCGTCGCTGCTGATTTTCATTTCGAGGTCCATCGCTGAAGCAGCTGTGCTCTCTGCGGTGACTCCGATTTAATGTGCAAGAAATCCTGACTACGCTCTCATGTAATATGCCCCCCGGATCTCAATTAGAAAAGACCCCGAAGAAACCGCAAATGTTTAAATCGAAGATTTTTAATTACATGAATGCGATCCTTAAAAAGTGGCCACAAAAGTAGCGGCAAGTTTGGTGGCAAACACCGCTCCTAACGGGGCGCCATGTAGGCAACCACGTAGGCTCGGTGAATGCCGATGCCTGTGGTGTGAATCCCCCTGGGAACTTTCCCCACTTTTACCGCTAAGCACTCGCCCATAGTGCCAGGTGCGAAGGCCCCTTAAGTTAGCTGGATGACCTCATAAATTTATGAACAGTGCTCTGAGCCAGGTCATAGATGATAAGCTCGAGATTTCAATACAGAATTCCCGCACTGCCAGGAGTGCCAGCCAATATCTGCCTCGAATCTGCATGAAATGCTCACAAGATTTGCCTTTTTATAAACCATGGATCACTGTAGTCGGCATAAAAAACTCTACAATGAGTCAGTACATGCATCACGAGATTGTTTTTTCCATCACGATGGATCTCTGTAGTCGGTATACAGTGCAGTAAGAGCATCGCCACCCGTATATGGAACCCATTCTTCGAGCTTTTCTATTCAGTTTGAATTTTGATATTTGGTGTCCTAATCTCTACCCATCCTCACGTCAAGTGAATGTTGGGAGTTTTTGAAGCTTCAAACTTCAAAACTGCGATTCTTGCTGGGGAGTGTGGACCAAATTTTCTTACTTTTTTAAACTTCCGACTATAAGATCTTATAACAGCTGTGAGATCTTGTAACATTTGACCCTTGAATGTTTATCATGTGCAAGATCATAACACCCGAAGTTTTTGCAAAGATTTTCGCTAAAAAATTTTAAAACTTTTAAGCTTGCTCTTAGTGCTGCCCTTGTGAGACTTGTGACAGTTTTGACTATGGATACTTGGAAAATATGAGTATGTATGTCACTATGATATTACAAAACAAATAAATAACAAATAATTAAATAAAACTCCAAAAAATAAAAACTTAATTTTCGCCTACGTAGGATGTGAAATCTAAAATCTACGTTTAAAAACTCTAATATTGGAATTTGACTTTGCAATTTTCTCCGCATACACCTTATAGTTTAGGAAATACCTTATAAAAATCTTAAGCAAAAATAATGTTTTAACACCTTCACCTCAACTGTCGAAAATAGCTAAAATTAGTTTATCTTATAAGGATAGTTAGGGGTCCATCTCAATCTATGAACCTAGCAAAGGCAATACCAATGGTGCATCCAAACAACACAAATTCAATTGCTTTGATGTGCAAGGGTATAACAATCCAAGTTGGTGCTGTAACAACAAAATTGGACACATTATCAATATGTTGATGTAAAATCACTAAATTTTTTGTTGCATTCATGCCATATTCATGAATTATATATGACTCTTTTAATAACTAATTAGCACTAACTTGTCCACTTGAGATAGGGTAACAATTACACAAAACATGGTTACACCTATTTTACGAAATCCCACATTGATTAGTACAGCTAATAGGCTCCCACTTAAAACTCAACTAAAAGAATGGATTCAAAAGTGCCCAAGATTTTGCATCCACAAAAATGGTACTACAAAAAGTAGTGTTTGTCTCAGTAGAATGTCTTGCTATAAACTACATTCCAACACTAAGTCATATTTCACTAGATCCATTACCATGAGTCATATCCCACCAAAACTACTATAGGAGTCACTATAATGAGTCACTACCATGATCTTGTAATACACTTGTAGGAGGATCAATTATTTTCATATGCTTCATATGAGGAACACAATGCTCCCTATAGTCACCTACTCTCAGATTTCAATCAGCCATGGCCAACTCCATATGCAAAACACCAAACACCAGATGAGAAAGCAATTACCATTGTCAAAATATCCAATAAGAGTAATTCTAGCCAATACAAATGTAATCTACTATAGGAGTCACTATAATGAGTCACTACCATAATCTTGTAATACACTTGTAGGAGGATCAATTATTTTCATATGCTTCATATGAGGAACACAATGCTCCCTATAGTCACCTACTCTCAGATTTCAATCAGCCATGGCCAACTCCATATGCAAAACACCAAACACCAGATGAGAAAGCAATTACCATTGTCAAAATATCCAATAAGAGTAATTCTAGCCAATACAAATGTAATCTACTATAGGAGTCACTATAATGAGTCACTACCATGATCTTGTGATACACTTGTAGGAGGATCAATTATTTTCATATGCTTCATATGAGGAACACAATGCTCCCTATAGTCACCTACTCTCGGATTTCAATCAGCCATGGCCAACTCCATATGCAAAACACCAAACACCAGATGAGAAAGCAATTACCATTGTCAAAATATCCAATAAGAGTAATTCTAGCCAATACAAATGTAATCGATAATATTGCAAAGTAATAGTATACACCAAAAATGATGCTTGATTCATGAGGAGTTTCACCACTCCATTTTTGACGTGCTTGGAACCTATTAACCCTTTTGATATTGCTCCATATACAACACTTGATCAGTAAGATCTTGAAAATAACCTATTAAACCTTTTGATATTGCTCCATATACAACACTTGATCAGTAAGATCTTAAAAATCCACACTAAAGCACCACGCCCCTTCTAGAATAACATTAAAAAGAACTATCAGTACAATAGTAAGTACTAATAATTTCAAGTAACATGCCTGTAGACTAACATGCCTCTAAAGACACTTTCCTGTAATCCTAAAGAATCTTCAAATTCAATTTAAATGATACTTGAAGTGATTCAATATAACTATAATTGCAATTAGATAAGTCTACATACCTTCCTCCATTGCCGCAAGTTCGACTCTCCATACTTCTTCTACTTTGAAGGTGTCATTGGCAAGGCTTTTAGAATATGTAAGAGGCGATAGAACTCCTCCTTCATGACTCTTGTCATGTGACCTCTGGCATCTCAAAACTTTCAAGAGGCTATGCTTTGGACGCTAGGCTCCATGCTTGATTGTGGTCCCATGCTTGATTAAACTCCTTGTAGACATTTGTGTCATCAAGAACACCAAAATCTTCTAAGATAGCTATCTTAATGCTCTTCTCGCTTGGATGAATGACACTTCTTGAGGGATCCTTTCAATAAAGAAAAGAACGAATGATTGCACCCAATTTCTACTCTGAGGTCAACATTCCAAATCAACTTAGTTCAACATAAAAAAATCACCAATGCAAATGAGCTAATATACAAGTTGTTGTTCGAATAGGTTACTATAGATTATTATAGTAAAATTCCTATAGTTAGAGTTCAAACACGGGGAGGGGCAATGAATTAGGTAATTCTATGGAAAAGTGGAGTCTATCTCACTTTTATGCACAATTGAGGGAATTAAAGCGAAATTAAGTTCCTTAAACCTCAATCCAAAGCCATATTACTTATTATTTTATTATATTTAAAACCAATAGGATGAGAACTTATCAATTGCTAGAGAATGATCTATTTGTTTTCTACTATCGCTTTCTGCTTCAATTGAGATACCCCATTGCTCAGCCACTGTGCTTTCGATTGATCTTCCTTCCTATCGACACAACCACTGGTACTCCAACAAGGGCCTCCTATGGCTCCACCACACCACCCCTCACAATAGCAGCTCTTCCTCAATAGATAACACGCATCTAACTCCAATATCACAACAACATCAATAGTTCCTTTTTCTCTTCTAACACATGCGTTCATGTAATGGCTGCTCCTATAACTTTCACTTCTTCAATTGCTGATCAAAATCAATCGGAGCTTATATAACCTTTTTCTTCTTCAATTCACACATAGGTTTCATGTTACTGGTGCAATTGCAAAACCTGCATTTCTTCTTTATCAATTGAGATTTCTTCTCTGCTATACTTATACCATTTGATTTCTCCATTGCTTCATAATCTCCTTTTACTCAACTCTCAAATAGTCTGACTCTCTGAATTGTCGAGAGATCTGAACTTCGATTGAATCCACAACTATCGCTCACTCTGTTCAACTCTCGATTGTACCTCATTTACTCCATAGCATTTTTTCTCTTCAGCTTTCCCTTGATCTGATTTACTCAATAGATTCACTCTCTATAGGTTAGACTCTCGTATCGAATCCAGCTATGGAATTTCCTCACGGTACTTTTCTTCTCTGAGTGAAGAGGAAGAACCCAAATGATGACATTCTTTTTCAGTTACTTCAATAGAAACAATATCATTACAATCTGATTCCACTCTCAATAGATGTAATCTCTACTATTCAGATCTGTACTCAGATAACAATAGAATTCTTCAATAACCTAGTGTTCAATAGCTAATCGCCACCACCATTGATATACAAGTTCCGTTTTTCTTACTCAACTATTGACTATACTTTATATTTCCAATTCACACTCTATCAAACATTTTCCTACCTTGCACAATCAATTTATCAATTCTAACATACCCCATCACTTGACTTTCTATCGATTTTACCCTGACATGCTCTCAATATTACCACTGCAATTGATCATCCACTCAACTCGAATCTCACCTACTCAACCACAGAAACACTCACGATTGCCAAACACATACACACTACTTCACTTACACTGCCTCACACTCACACAATAACAATCGATAATCCACTCAATCACTCAACCTCCAGCATGCACACGCACACACAACAATAACACATACGCAGCAACAACAATTACACAAGTGTAAAAAAAAAAAAAAAAAAAAAAAAAAAAAAAAAAAAAAACAAAACAAAAAACAAAAAACAAAAAACAAACTGATTGCAATTGAACTTGTTGATTAACTGAACACTTGAAATACACACCATCTATCACTCAAAACTGCCGGCCTTCACTGCCAGCCTTCACTGCCGCAAGAGCTCTGGACTCTCCTGACTTGTCAACTTATCCATCTCGTTCCACATGTAGTCATGGATTTCATTGCTAACTGCCCAACCGCTCATCTATTGTGTTTTCATCCTTTCATTTATAGATTCGCATTCATCTATTGATTATCTTATAGAACCGGCTGAAAACATACAACTATAGCTATTTACATGATTGAACAAGAACTCGATTGTAAAACATTGACAATTGCAAGAAAAGTTCTGGATTTAAACAAAAAGCACTATAGATCGGTACTACACAAGTAATAAAATCAAAATGTTTAAAAAATAAAAGGCATTCACTATCAATGAGTACAAGGAGGAGGTGAAGCATTCTCTCAAATTGCAACAGCTAAGAAGTTAGTAAGCATTAAAATTTGGTTCGACTCTTCTTTGGTATGCTTTTTTAGTTTGTGAAGAAGAATTCGCTTTGAAGCAGAAATTCCATAGGCCAAATTTGTAGATAGATAGAAACTCCGGTCCCTTTCTAAGGGGTCGGCATGAATGAAGTGTCCGTTCGTAATGCTAATATCCCGATGGCCACCGGACAAGGGGAAATTGGAACTATACTACTTCCCCCTCTCGAGGGTCGACACTATAACTACGCTAGTTTCTAGCCTAGTTACTAATGCCTTAAAGATATTTGACATAGTATCCCCCCAAAGGGCTTTGAGGTACCCATACAACAAGGTCCACAGACCCCCCACAATAGTTGGGTGGAGTATAGTGGTGAGCACCACGCTGACATGGGGAATAGAACCCACGACCTCCTCATTGGGGGCCTAAGCCCTAACCACCAAGCCAAGGCTTGTGGTGCCTGCCAAATTTGTACGACAAAGAATAATCACAATTTCACTTTAGTCAAACAAAAAGAGTGCCCAAGAAATATAGAAATATAGATTGAACTATATAAACCAATAGCACATTTTCTAGGACGTTATGTTAAAGAGATCCAAAATTTTGACATTCAAATGCATAGAACTGAAGAAAAAATGACTCGTACACATTTGTACTTTAAGAGAGCATTCAAGAATCTGAGCCAATTAAATGAAATCCATTTGGTAACTCAAGAAATTAGAGGCTTATGAACTTAATTGAAGAGACTCTTAGATCAACATCTGGAAGCATAAAACTTGAAAGTGCAATTTAGTCCTATGTCGCGATGCCATTTAACATTCGAACCTTTATAAGTGCGAAATGATTCATCCCGGTCTATTGCGTGCAAGGATTCGCATCTTCTACTTCAGAAATATAATTCGCATAGACGAAACAAAACGCCTTCCAATAAGTCACGCTAAAAATGGACATTGGTTGAGGTTTTTCTAAAAGTAATCTCCTCACAACACTCTCTACATGACGAGATTATCTGCAGAATTGCGGGAAAGCTATACATGATCACCTCTCAAACACCTTCAAAGACCGCTATTCTAAACGACTATGCTATTCCACAAATGCAAGGAAACTAAAACTGTAAATGACTATAATTTTGTTACAAGAAGAAAATTACATCCAATCCAAGCAGATAGGAAATTAAACTCATTAATACGCAAGATCAACATCAGTAAGTCTATCTATAAAAACTAAGCTTCTTTCAAGTTGCAATTCACCACTCGTATAGTCATATTACCTAGTGTTTTGGGAGTAGATCTATGTGGTGGCACCACATTGGAAGCAACTTGAGGGATGGTCCTTGCAACATAATTGTTTTGAGCACTCGTAGGAGGAACGTTGTTCAAAGCGCTAGTTTTGTCAACCCCCCATTCCACAAGGTTAGTCGAAGGTGGTTGAAAATTGATCAACCTACCAACATGACGGGTACACCTAGGTACACGAGGACGTGAATATGGTGAGTACTTGGAGTTGAGTGCACAAGAGCGCCTTCGAGGTAATCTGGACCTAAAGTCCATTGGATGGATAATTTGTAAAATAAAGCACAAAAATCAATGATACGCTAACTCAAACAAGAAGACAAAATTACAAGTGTATAAAATTGAGAATACAAGAAGATTAGTGTGATGATCCATGGAGCTTATAGAGACTTCTGCTTGCTTTCCATTGCGTAGCCTGCCACTATCCTACCTATACTTGATGCCACAAGAAAACTTTTCAAAATGAATTGGTAACCGCACCAAGCTTTCTCAGAACTTGCGATTGGGAAAAGAATTCATTGTTGAAACTTCAAAAAACACTAGCATACGCATTCCAAGATAAAAGAATATTGGCAAACGTTTATAAATGAATCAATCACAAAAGACATAAGAAACAAAAAGAGTATACAACACTTTCGAAGGAGCTTCGCAGAAAGATCTCACTCAGTCTCAGTTGTCGGATGGACATAAACTCATCCATTGCATAGTATGTATCTATTGTCAAGTTTCATCCAATAGATGAAAAGTAAATATTGCATGAGAAGTAAAACATCAAATCACTTAGTTGTCTCATTAAGACAACAACGCCAACTCAGCCATTTTTACTTACTGGAGAAATCCTAGTTGTTTGAATGTACAAGAATGGCTCCTAAGAACCATAGCAAAAGTAGATCTCTTCTTGACGGAGTTTGTCAAAAATTCAAGGCAACGAAGTACATGAGGCGTTCAAGAGTAAGGTTGCACTATATTCAGCTTCTTTTGGTGTACAGTATGTGAAACCTCCGTGGAGCGCACCACTTGGCCACCCTTTCAAGCTTGAAGCTCTCAATAAAGATGTTATTGTGAGCAAAATCTACGTGTATGCTTTCCTTGCCTTATAGTTCAAAGTTTTATGTCGCAATATGTGTGCTCTTCTGTATTAGATCATGTTTAAATAATTCAATCTATGTCTGTGATGACTACTTTTCACTTCTTCACTTTGAACTAATGAAAGAGCATGGCTTTCAGTCTTCTTGTAAGCTATTTTCCTTGAGACTAATAGTTCTAAAACATTTTCAAATCAGGTAGGAAGCTTATATGTTTGGGCGGAGCGATCGGTGTGATTAGCTGTTGTTGGGTGGGTATATTCTAGCTTCACAGAAGCTTTTGTTAATTGTTTCACGTGCCTACCTCTTTTGCTTTTTGCTCAGTAACATTTGTATGCAAGGGTGGTGCAAGATAGTGTATGTGGAGAATGTAGTCCTTCTCACAAGATTGGGAACATGTTTGTGTGCTTGTTATGTTAATAGTTTTTTTTTTTTTTTTTTTTTTTTTTTTTTTTTTAATTTCTTCAATGGTCTCATGTCTTCAAGTAGAATAGAGTCATATTTTATCACAAAGGTCAACTATTCGTTTCATTTGTTCTTTTGTATCTTAAGTGAGAATGTATTTTACTATATGGTGATTGCATGTTTTAGTATCATGTCGTTTAATATTCCTTATTTTATTTCTAGGTTAGGTATATGATGGATTGCATTGCAAGGTGCATTGCAGGGTGTAAGGTGGGGGTATACAAGAGGTGCTCAAGCTAAAGAAGAAAAGCGCAAACCTTCTACTTAGGATGCAGCCACTGGTGACAGTCAATTGCAACGAGAGCTTATCAAGTAAGTACATAACTTAACCTTCATAAGAGGTATGGCTATAGAAGACCTATGAGCCCGAATTAGTTGACAACACGTATTTGAGCGCTCTCAATAGAACATATTAGTTGTACTACTTATGGACCTACCAGCTTTGGGAATGTTGTAGCTCTTGGTGCACATAAAGAATATCTTAGATGTGGATCCATAAGTCCAACTCTTCATCACAATGTAGATCCACCTCTCTATGTCAGTGAAGGCCCATTGGTTCCTCTATTTGAATCAACCGAAGATGACTTTTTTATCAACAAGGAAGATGATTCTACATTGCCCTATGATTCCACATTTAGTTTGGTACATTAGGTACATACTTGTAGAAATAATAGTGGATTGAACCTCAATTTTGTTAAAATGGCACTATTCCATGTGCCATTTTAGCGGAGTTAAAGTGCCATATTATGCAAACATGCCATATTAGAAGAGTTAAAGTGCCATATTGTGCAAACGTGCCATTTTACAAGCATATTTTTGAAGAGAAGTTATGGTTTTTGACCTCTGGATAGAGTAAAATGGCAATATTTCTGAACGGCCGTTCAGAAACATTGTTATTTTTGAACGGCCTTCAAGAAATATTTACCTATCATGTCAAAACTCGATAAAAACCAACATCATTTTTTTTCATTTTAAGCACCCTAAAAAGCGTCATTTTAGCGGAATAACGCCATTTTAACCCCTAAAGATCCACGATGTTTTGGAAGCTTGAAATCCCAACACTGACCACTATGTACTAATGCGGGTACGTCTAATATTTTTGGAGATTTTTGATAACTTCAACCGTAGGATCTTGAAGTAGACTACCATAGGTAGTAGCGTGAAAATTTTCAACCGTTGGATCATCAATGGATGTGAGATCATTACATTTGAAGTTGACTGTAAATTTTTTTTGGCCTTGACCGTAAAAGCCGAATCGGTGGCCGTGGTCGTTTAGGGGTTAACGGAATTGAGGTTATTGTGACTAAGAGATATAAATGCTCTATTCAACCATGTTTTATTTCACCCAAGTTTTAAAATAGAAGATGTTTCCATCTGCTGCTCATATAGAGAGCTATGAGGCTGATATCCTTACTAGAATGGGTGGAACCATGAACTCTTTGAAGGGCGCATTTTACATTACCGTGATCATATTGATGCTTTGGAATCTTAGTTCTCTTCGCCTATTGTAGCAGACAAGTTTGAAATATTTCCAAACTCTAAGAATTTGTTTGCGAATGAGAAGATGTATTCAACTTCTAGCACAACAAATTGGTAGGAACAAATGCAAGTAAGTAACTTGTCTTCATTTGCAAACAAAATATTGATTTTCTATTCTTGATATTCAAATCAATTTTATTGACATTTCTCTATGCTCAAAATGATTGCTATAAAATATCAATGGGCTTGATAAAAGAATAGGGATGACTAATTCATTTGCTTCTTAGCTATCGTCACACCCCTTCTCAGCTACGATCACATCACTCCTTAGCTACGGTCACACCCTCCTCAACTATGGTCATACCTCCTCCTTAGAAACGATCACACCCCTCGTCAGCTATGCTGACACCCCTCTTTAGTAACGTTCACATTCCATTGACATGGTCGAGTTGACGTAGCTACGTGTCAGAGCGGAGACGGAGATCAGAGTATAAATAATGCTTAAGATAACATAATTGACGAAATGGCCAGTGAAGAGTAAACTCCTTCACTGGCCTTTTGTACAGGGGAAGACAGCGGTTACTGTCAGCCGGTTACTGTCAGCCGCCTCAACTATCAACTGCCATTAACTACCTCGTGGTCCTACGCCCGGTTCGCTGCGTAGTCCTAACATTACCCCTTTTCTAGTGCACGGTGGTGGGTGGGAGCGTCCGGATGTAGTCTGTGAAAAGCCTCGACCATGAGTGGAGCGTTGCGTAGATGGCCCGCGGGCTCCCAAGAATCTTGTTGGGCCGTAGCCCTTCCAAGACACCAAATCTGCGGCCCGCCGCCCCGGTCGACAAGTCGGGAGTCCGATCTTGACGAACTTCCCACTCAAGATCTTTCTTTGGAGTGATGACCGGAGAAAGTGGTGGTCGCTTGGCGACCGGGAATGGTGTCGGAGCGGTAGGGTTCGAACGCGAACGCGTGAAATACGTCATGAATGCGAAGGGAGTGAGGTAACTTTAGACGGAAAACGAGGTCGGAGAGTTTAGCGATGATTGGGAATGGTCCTAAGAATTTGGGGCCGAGTTTCTTGGACGGGGACGTTGTGGCGACATGCTCACTGCGGAGCAGTACCCTGTCACCTACGCAGTACTTAGGTGAGTCGTGTACATGACGGTCATAGTGCCTTTTGGCATGTTCTCCTGCAATCTGGATCATTGTCTTGATTTCCTCGTGAACTTGGTGCGATGAGCCGTACCCTATCTTCCTTGTTGGGACAAGCGAGGTTGTAGGCTCGCTGAAAGACATAGTCGGATGATAGCTGTACGTGGCGTAGAAGGGAGAAAAACCTGTCGCAGAGTGAACGGAATTGTTGTAAGCAAACTCCGCTACCGGCAGAAGGTCAGCCCAGTCATCCTGGCGCTTAGCGGTAAACATGCGTAGTATTTGTTCCAAATATTGGTTCACGCGTTCGGTTTGACCATCCGACTGAGGGTGGAACGCTGTTGTTGGTGCTGGTTGTATGCGGAGAAGCTCATGAAGACGCCGCATGAATTTGGATACGAAAAAACGCGCGCGCTGTGGTCGGAGATAAGCTCGGTCGGGTACCATGATGCTTCCGGACATGTTGCGATACAACTTGGCGTGCGCGTCTTGGGCGGAGTCCATGGCTTCACTGGTGGGAATGAAGTGGGCCAACTTCGTATTCTTGTCGACTACCACCATTATCGAATCGTAGCCACCGCTCTGAGGGAGCTTAACGATGAAGTCAGTTGTTACTCTTTTCCATGGAGCATCTCTTTGCCGGAATAGGGTGGAGGAGCCCGTAACGAGGGTGTCGCGTGGGCTTGGACCTTTTTTGAGGTCACGGCCGTCGACGTACCGGTGCACATATCTGGTCAGTGATGGCCAATAGAACGTACGCGCTACCAGAGCCACCGTCTTCGCGCGACCCAGATGCCCAGCAGCTGGGGCGTCATGGCGCGAGCGAAGGATCTGTCGTCTCAACTCCTCATTGTCAGGGACCATTATTGCCCCCCGAAAAGACAGCAGCCCCGCACAGAGAGTATAGTCGTGAAGTTGTCGTTGTAGGTGTGCTGGAGTGTCGCCGTGGCCTGTTGTCAAAAATCTTAAGATAGGTCCAAGTGTTGGGTCTTCTGGAGTGGCTTCCCTGATGAGCTGGAAAATCCGGTCATCACTCCAGACTGGCTCGACTGTCTCCAACATTGCCAATCGTAACAGAGGTCTTATATTGTTGTCCGTAGCCGCGGTGTCGAATCGCCGAGAGAGCATATCCGCACGTCCGTTGAGGAGTCCAGGACGATGTTCAATGACAAAATTGTACGCGGAAAGAAGTTCCGACCACCGTGCCTGGCGGCGGTTCAAAACTTTAGTGGTCATAAACTGCTCCAAGTTCTTGTGGTCGGAGATTACCCGAATCTGATGAGGAGAGCCCTCGAGATATATGCGCCAATCTTGGAAAGCCAATACAATGCTGAGGAGTTCCTTGTCGTAGATGTCATAATTCTCTTCGGCCGTTGACATCTTCGAGCTGCGGTATGCGCATGGATGTAGAAGCCCGTCAGGGCCGTACTGAGATAAAATGCCCCCGGTGGCAGTATCTGAGGCGTCCGTCTCCAGAATGAAAGGTTTGTCGAATTGTGGGTGGAGTAAGACCGGCGCTTCTGTAAAACGGCGACGGAGCTCACTGAACGCCGCCTCCGTTGCCGGGGTCCACGCGAAGGGTTGGCCCTTCTTAGTAAGTCGAGTAAGAGGGACCGCTATGTGCGAATAGTCAGCGATGAACCGCCTATAGAAATTGGCAAACCCCAAAAATGCTTGGACCTCACGAAGGGTCTTCGGTGTAGGCCAATCCTTAAGGGCAGCCACCTTATCTTGACACATCTCCAGCCCCCGGCGCGAAACCACAAGACCCAAGAACTCCACCGCCTCCTTGTGAAATTCGCATTTAGACAACTTGGCATACAGCCCATGTTGGTGGAGGCGCTTTAAAACCTCCCGGACCACTGGTTGATGCTCTTCCAATGTCTTGGAGAAAATTAATATGTCGTCGAGGTAGATCACTACGGAAATGTCGAGTAGATCGCCGAATATAGTGTGCATGTGGGCTTGAAATTGAGCTGGGGCATTAGTGAGCCCAAATGGCATGACCAAATACTCATAGAGGCCATACCGAGTTTTGAAAGCCGTCTTGTATTCATGTCCAGCTGCCATTCGAACTCGATGGTACGCCTGACGGATATCAAGCTTGGTGAACACCTGAGTTCCCACGAGGCGATCTGTGAGCTCAGGAATCAGGGGCAACGGGTACCTGTTTCGGACGGTAACCTTGTTGAGGTTCCGGTAGTCAATGCAGACCCGAAGGGTTCCATCCTTCTTTTTTGCAAACACAATCGGCGCTGAGACCGGGGACTGGGAGCGTCGAATCCATCCTTTGCCGAGATGTTCATCGAGGTACCGGCGTAATTCCTCCAGTTCTGCAGGAGACATAGGTCGAAGGCCCATGTTGCGGGGTTCCTGTCCCTCCTTGAACTCGATCTTCATGTCTGAAGGCCCGTGCTGGGGCAATTCATTGGAGGCCTCCTCGCTGAACGCACCCTCTAGGTCAACGTAGACTAAGGGAAGAGTCGTTCCCGCTTTCGGTAGTGTCGTCGAGAGCTCAGAAATCTCCAATGAATAAAGGTCAACCCCTCTCGTTGCTTGCCGAAACTTTGGTAGTGTTGACAGAGTAGGTTGGACGGCAACTACCTGCGATGGCGAAGAGGTCGGTAAACAGTGCTCCTTGCAGAAGGAGGAGGTAAACCGGACAACTCCCGTAGACCACCGGATGTCAGGGTCATGTCGCCATAACCAAGGGGTGCCGAGGACGCAGTCGTAGCGGCCGGTGTTGGTAATGTCCGCCGTGAGAGTTTCGGCGTGGTCCCCAATCACCAGCTGAAAAGTCGCCTCGTGGGTTACGAGTCCTGTGTTGATGACGCGCCCGTCGATCACACGGATCTCGCGGGGTGTGGACTTCACTGTCACCGTGGCGTTGCTAATAGTAGCGAAGGTCAGGTGTATGAACACACCAGTTGCTCCAGAGTCCACCAGTAAGGTAGCCGGTCGCCCGTTGGCTTGTCCTGCTAGTGTCAAGTGTGTACCGGGGTCCGCGGTTGCACGTAGGAAAAGAGGCTCCTCCTTTGGACCTGGAGCTTCAATCAGAGCTTGTTTGTACGTCGTCGCCTTAGCCGTTTGACATGAGCCCGGGTACTGAGTCGGAGGCGTCAGTCCCGGGCTTCCTCTTTTCCCGAGCCGCTGATACCTTCCTCCCCAGTGGCGGAAAATGAAAGGGGCTTGGAGGGATTGGTTGGACACCTGGACCGAGGATGTCCTTGTTGGCCGCACCCCCAGCATCGACCTTGACGTTGAAACTCTTGCCTTTCCGCCGCGGTCTTCGCTATGGCCGTTGACTTCCTGGGAACGGTCGTAAGGGCATCAAGCTCCATGGGGACTGGACCCGTGGTGGTGTAGGAGAGTGCACAAGTTATCTTCTGTCTATCGGTTGCATACCCTTGAGGGTTATTGTCGAACTGTAGCCGAAGTTGCGCGAGCCAACGGTAAACCTCACCGCCCTTTTTGCCAGCAAACTCCTTGGGCCGCGCAATCTTTGTTACTCCTTTAGTCGTTGGCCCTTCCGGACTAGGTTGAGGGGGCACTGATGGGGGTGCAGTCGGAGATCCTTGCACGGCACCGCTGCGGTTCACACACTCCTGCATGATGTGAGGAATGGCTGCGTGCAATCCTTGCACCTGTTGTTGAACAGCATGCAAAGCTTGAAGTTGCTGTTGGATAAACATGGTTAAGTCCGCCACTCCACCGGTTGGCGTGGAATCCGTAACCAAAGGTGCCTCATTCAACTCCATTGCTTAGTTTCGCCGTTTGCTGTATGTCTTGCCACAGGAATCCTCTTATTTCCTATACTCCAGTAGCCGCATATGGCTTAATATCACAAGTGTTTGGGCCGATGGTAGCTCTATCAAACCGAGCAGCCGTTGTACCGGATAAGGAACCCCATTAGGCCGGATCCAAGGCCGGGGTCCAACACTCGCGGGATCTACCGCACCCAAACTCATGAGAACCTTACGTTTATGCCATTATGGTTTTGGTACTGCCTTGGTTCCACGGCGATAGGCCTAGTCCGAGAGCCACCGAGCCGGCGCAGGAACACCCTCCACCCTGTGTCCCACCGGACCGCGGTCACCGCAGGAGGTCCCTGCCACCGCCAGTCACGTCGCGAGCGTGGAATCCCCGACAAGTTCGCTGGCGGAGCCTGAGTCCCGCACCGCTGGCAATCCCGGCCCGTTATGAACAACACCGCTGGCAATAGCCCGAGGCCCAGTAGCAGCTGGCGATTCCGGCAGATCCGGGGACTGGCGGCAGGTGACTCCCCAACGGACCGTCCGTTGTCAGTGGCGCAGGGCGCCCGTGTATCAGAAGGGGATCGGTCAATAACGGGCAGGAGCGGCTCTGTCATGGCACGACAAGCGGGTTGCCGAAACCAGGAGGCAATATTCCCGAATCGGGACGTGGCAGCGTACGGTGACGTGACTGAACCTCGAGACGACGGCGAGGAAGCCTCTGCGCCGGAAACCGGCCAAGTCGGTGGCCCCTGTTGGCGCGGCTGGGAGAAGGTCGGATTGATCGGATCTGGCCGCACTTTGGGTTTAGCTTGCTCCACTCCTTAAGCGGCGCTCGTCGAAGGCCGCCTCGCTGCTGCAATTCGCCCGGCTACCACTTCCAGCATTGCCTCGAGGAATTCATCGAACGGGGAGGTCGCGTACTCGATGTCGGAGCTGTACTTGTCGGAGAAATTGAAATCCACAGTTCTTTCTTCGGTAATCCGCTCGAGTTGCTCTATGAACATCTGTAAGTCTGCCAAGCGATCAGTCCCTTGGATCATTGATCTCGCTAAACACGCGTCGGAGTCATCACACCAATATTTCATCTTCCCTTCAGCATCGGTGAGGGTTGCCCGCATCAAGGCCGCCCGGAACTCTAATTGCAAGTGGTAGGTCTTCAGCCGCTTCCCTGGCATGCCTACCGTTTCGTCTTCCTCTTTCGCTCGTCGTTCACCAAGTATTGAGTCTGTGTGAACTTTTACTGGAACAGGGTCCAGCGGAGCTTGCTGCGATTCTCATGACTCCGGCGGTTTTCACTCGAACTGCACCGCGGCAAGCACAACAGTTACCGCAGTCTCGTCGTGGTCCGGTGGCTGCAGGCTTATTCGAGCGACGCCATCCTGGCGCTGGGGTTGCGCAGAACTTCGGCTCGAGCCAAGCTGCTGCTCCCCCTGGCGGTTTCTACTTTGGATGAAGGGATGGACAGCGATGGAGAGCTCATAGTGCCTCAAACATCCTTGAGAGCAGACGATCTGCGGAGCCAGGCTTCTACAAAGCCTCTCCAGCCACGGCCTGGAACGTTGGTTACTCGCAGGATAGTGTCTGGCTTCGATGTCACAGAGTGCTCTCCGCACCGTCACAAGCAGAGACCATTTGCATACGTGAGCTCTCCGCACCGTTACAGGCAGAGACCATTTGCATACACTGCATCGATCCGGATAACATGTCCGAATCGCTAGCTCCCACCGCGGTGGAGAATGAATCTGACGAAAGCGCGAGTGGAATTTGACAAGAAAGCGGACCCTGTCATGCGTCTCGCACTCCCTACAAGTCCACCGCCAGAGCTACACAACCACCGTTACACTTCGACCTGCATTACAATTACTGCTGTGTTCTACATGGCTACGGATTCCTCACAGCTGCGAACGAACTTGGACCGCTTGAAAACACAACGTGGACTGGCCATTATGTCAGAACGGAGATGGAGATCAGAGTATAAATAATGCTTAAGATAACATAATTGACGAAATGGCCAGTGAAGAGTAAACTCCTTCACTGGCCTTTTGTACAGGGGAAGACAGCGGTTACTGTCAGCCGCCTCAACTATCAACTGCCATTAACTACCTCGTGGTCCTACGCCCGGTTCGCTGCGTAGTCCTAACACTATGTTATATATGTGTTAACAATAAAAATGTTGTTTGAATCATTTATTGGGGTTTGAACCGGTTTATGTTGTTGATAATATGTTGTTTCAACACAAGTTCAAACAGCATTGCACACCATGTTGTTTCAACACATATTTTAACAACATCATATAAATGTTGTTTCAACACATCTTGTTTAAACAACAATTAAGTTCAAATGTCCCAAAATCCTATAAAAACAAAGATTTAAAAATATCACATAATAGTAGATTTCAAGAGGGTTTCAACATCTTCAAATTCAATATGTATTACATTGAGATCTACATGTTCAAATGAGTTATATTTCAGATGGCCTCTAGACTATCATCATCTCTCTTCTTCAGTTGAACCAACATTTTATTTACGCCAACCCATTGGGTTTGGTGTTCGTCTTCTTCTAAAACCTTTTCAATCCATTTTCACTTTCTTGAATTTCATAATTAAAAATTAAATTAATTGCAAAATGACCTTCCTTCTCATATAACTCCTCATCATTCTTATCTCGTAAATCCCGGACTTTGCCTTGGAAAGGAAATCACAAGAGAAAAATCATCGATTGTTTGTAACAGAGTCTGAAATAGTAGCTGATATTGATTGCATCCACTTGAAGCTCCCCACGTGCAAATGTCACCACACCACTTGTTTGACTTCTTATAGTTGCGACAAGCCCAAAACAACAGGATATGATGACTATTTTTATGCCTTGTCTTGATTCGGGACCATCTCTGAGGTAACTCAAAAATTCCAGTGAGGATAAACGCGAAGAGAAAGCACGAGTCCTACTGCCGCAATAGCTTCCATATATAAACTTGCAACTGCATCAATTCATCAAACTTCTCGGGGAGGCAAACAAATTAATTCATCAAAACTGTAAATAGCAAAGACAAATACAACAATCCCTTTTGATCTTCAAGAGATTCATACATCAAAGAGCGAATGACAGGCAACAACCTCCGGGGTAGGATTGAAGGCCTTCCTCGTCTTCTAGGTCTTCTCACCCTTAGCACGGCAGGAGGCGATTTGGTTGATGCGGTGGCCACCTTCAAAGGACTTCATGGCTACAGCGTATATCTTGAAATCCCCAGATTCTTCGTTCTTGTTTTTGATGATCATGTATGGCATTTGTAAACGGCAAAAGGAAACATGTTCTTGTGGCAAACGACTGAGTGCGAATACTCCTTTATGTCCAACACCTTGAACACCATGTTTCCTATCTTCAGCAGTGCTGCATCTGCCGGAATGCACAATGGTTGGTGAGTATAGTTGGTGCCACTCTTACAAGGACTTATGTCACAATATTGTGCGTCAAAGTCCTATGCGTCTGTGCACTTGAACAGCTTACAACTTTCTTACTACAATACCTCTTTCTTGCAGTTTTCAACTCTATAATGTCATTTCTTGTATTGCATACAAAAATTGAATGTTCAATTTGTTACTGCGTTAGAAACCAGAGGACAAAAAAACAAGGCATACAATAGAATCAATCTTTTTTCAAGTAGTTATCATTGGGCTGCCATCACATTCTAATAAATAAGCCGAATGCTTACGGGTAGTGGCAGGGAAGGTGCGCTCAAGAGCGGTGATGTGTCAGGCTTGTGGAAAGCGACCAGCCACATACTTGGTCATGTCCTCCATCGATGTGATGCACTTGCCGGAGGACACCGTAGTTTTCATATCATGCCCAGATTCTTCGTACACTGTTTTTTTTTTTTTTTACACAAAAAGTTTCAATGCAGTAGGTAAGGCGAGTGAATTTCGTAGTTTTTTTATCGTAAGAACATATTACTAATGAGGCCTTCGGGAGTGCTCTTCACTTAACTTACCATGTCAAACAAAATGAGTATCTATAGTAGGACGATCACTGCAGTACAATCACTGCAGTACAAGGAGTTATATTTTGGTGAACGCTACTACATTTAGTTAGGTCCATGTAACTACTAATGTGCACAAAAGGTTTAGTCATTACAGTCTGAGATCCTCATGGCAGGCATATAGTGAGATGTTTGGTTAATATATGTGACTTGTTCTGTACGCAAGTAGTTAAGAAGGAGCTTCAAATTATTAATGGTGCGTGGAAGCAACGTCAAGCAACGTCAGTTTGATTCTTTTCCACATGTAGTTGGAGTTATGACCTCTCGCAATCTAGGCTTTTCAACCTACAGCAGAAGTTTCAATTTTGAGCTTTTTATTGCATAACAATTTACAGGAGTGTAGCAACTGTAGATGAAAATTCAAGATTTCACAGATACTCAAAGATGGAAAGTTCTATAATTACAAGGTAATCTTCACCTCTTGCAATACAGTCATGTATAATTCGGGAGCTTTGATCAAATTGACAACTCTAAAGCTTATAACCAATCGGATACCCGAGTAGCTGCTAATAAGATGCAGCGCCTCTATGAATTGGCGAGCCTTATCAATCTGCTTTATTTCATCATTTTCCCTAACTATTTGTATTCTATAGAGTCATTGAGCAAGTATTGAAAATACTATTATCATATGAGTGGGAATTAGAAAATTGAATGTTAAGCGTTTTAGTATTTTTGAGAATAATTCACGTATTGAGAGTTTAGTGTTGATAAGGTTTTTATTTTCTTATTCTCTATGCATGGTAGTTTGGAGTTGATGGATGTACTCTCAAGAAAAGCTTATTCAATAGGAGTCCGTTTATCCCTCTCAAATGTGTCAAAATTGGCAATTGAGCACTTAAACCTCACGTGAAATATTGATCCTATTTATTTTAATGCGTGAAAATTTAAATAAAACCAAAACATATGCTTTATCTATGTAATTTTAATGTAAGGTTTTAATTTTGATAGTGTGAGGGAATTTTGGGCCAACTACAAGTTGTACCTCATTGGATCTTTTGGGCATGACGATCAAATGTGGAGACATTTGAGAAGACCAAAATAGGTGAGATAATACACATTTTGAATTTGCATGTATAAAATCTCAATTCCAATTTCAAAGGTTGTAGTGATGATTGAAGATGGTGTTTTCTGTGAATTGATATTTGTAGGGAAAATTGTAGCTTTGTTTGCTAAGCTCTAAAAGAAAAAAACAGTGTACGAAGAAATAGTTAGGGACGTGCTGTGGGAATTTGAAGAATTTTATGCTAGAGAGTATGGCGCAAACATTTCACACTTGGAGGCTCTTGTTTCTCAATTTGAACCAAAGAAAAATGTCTTTAAGACGGATGGGCATTACAAGATTTTACAAAAAATGATTGAGGTGAGGATAATTGCTAGTGGTATACATCGTTTATAGACTTTTAAAATGTGATTATTATATTAACATTATCATATGTAATTATTATTTATGTAAAAAGTGCCTATATTAATCATATGATTGAAATTTAAAGTTTTGTTTAAAATTATTATTGACCGTGTTTTTAATCATATGTGATAATAATTGACCACGTGGAGAAAAGTGAAGAAGGGGTGATGGTGATGATATCATTGGTGAATGATGACTCTTCATATTTGGATGCAGTGTTGGCCTCTCCTATGAAATTTCAAAGTAAGAAGAGTTTTGTTTGAAGAGAAATCTTTCTTGGCGACACCTATGAGATATGAAGGTGGATTTCATTGGAATGCAAGTTGTAGATGTGATCTCGCCATTATAACTTAGGAATGGAGAGAGAAGAGTAGAGAGCGGATAGGACCAGATCTGGTGTCGTAGCAATGCAGAAATCGTAACCCGTGTGTGCGATTTGTATTAGGAGTGATCCAACCACACCACGAATGCACACAAAGCGTAGGTAGTGAAAGTAGTGGAATGAGGGTTTGAGCTGTTGGAGTTGTTATTGTAGATGTGATAGCGGGCTGAGAAATAGAGCTTAGATCCAACATTGAAAAGCTTGAAACTACCAGGAGCTTAGGATTTTGAGTGTTGAAATTGTTGCACGCCAGATCTGGAACCTAGACGCAGTTTAGTCGCAGATCTGATTTCAGAAATTTTGCTGTCGTGACCGGCGATATTGGTGATTCGTTTGCAAGGGAGGAGAACAACGATATGCGCACGCGATAACCAAAAATTAATAAACCCCTCTCCTAGTATACACAAAGAATTGTATGATTTTATACACCAGACACAAAACGCACCATCAATACATACGTTAAAACTCAAATTTCCTTTTCTACCAAATAATCTTCTTGAGGAAACATTAAAAATCTATGATCCCTTAAATGAATACACACACCCTTCTCCATTGACTCATATCCTACCACCACCCCAACCCAATATACACAACAATAATCAACAAACTAGTATTATCACATGGAATGCAGTAACACTAAATACTGCAGTACCTAACTTAGAAGAGCTTGCCTTACAAACCCCGGGCATTATCACCATTCAAGAGACTAAACTAACCGCCACCAAGTCTATAAAGTACATACAAAACTTATTTCTAAATTACAAACTAATATTTAATAATACTCACGCAATGACTAGATGCATTCAACAACGAATTCCCTATACACCTGCTAGAGGAGGACTACTAACACTAATAAACCACAAATATGCATACCTAGGGAATATCACCAAAATACCAACCCCGCTAAAAATATCACCTTATTTACAAATTATACACATAAAAAACCACCGACTACAACCATGGCTATTAATACACCTATATATGCCATCACACCATGAAGACATCGAACTAATCCCAACAATACAACAAACCATTACAACACAAATCAACACACACCCTAACCACACTCTTATTCTATGTGGAGACTTTAATAGAGACATAGCTTTAATAGGACGACAAAATGAACATAATACCACACCATCACAAGAGGAAGATTTTACTTGGAAAACATATATTGATAGCTTATCACTAACATATGTCCCAACCAGGGTTGTCTTATTAGACACAGACGGACGTCAGACAGACACGACATGTCAGACAGACATTGAGCCTCAGAATGTATAATAGAATCTACAGAATCTTTTTTTTACCCTAGATTTACCCTGTCCACGTTGCATCCTACGTGGGCGCCACGCGTGCTTCTGTAAAAGGCCAAGAATACTGATTCGCGATCGCGCCACGTAGGACCGGACAATGGCCACGCGTCATCTAGACCGTGGCCGCTTTAGCGACCGACGACGCCCCAGGGTCGACCGACGACGCCAGGGTCGACCGACGACGCCAGGGTCGACCGACGACGCCTGCGGTCGACCGACGACGCCAGGGTCGACCGACGACGCCCATAAGCGGCCATCGACGTTCGCCCCTAGGCGACCGCCCGATCGGCCGATGGGCGAACGTCGGTCGCTAGGGCGACCGCCGATCCAGTGATGGGCGAACGTAGCTCATAGGGCGACCGGCGGTCTACTCTCTTGAACGAAGCACATGAACTTTGAAGAGCCATAACTTTTTCATTCGGACTTTTTGACGAAATCACTTGAATTGGGTCCCAAATTAAGCCTAGTTTATGTGGTGAAAATTGCAGGCCCATACAATTAAGTATGAAAAAATGGCATGCATTTTAGTGAAGGGAGTACTTGTTATTTGGGTTTTTAAACATTTGGCATGTTTTACCATTGCAAGCCTATTATGTGACATCAAAAAGGTTTTTGCATGATGTGTTTTAGACAAGTGTGATCTTTAGATGCATCCCACAATCTTTGTAGTTGGAAGTATTTTGATCCAAATAATTTTAGTATTGGCTTTGCAATGATATTTCTACGATGAAAAAAGTGAAAAAGTGGATGATTTTTGAAGAGATAGATCTCCTTCAACCATTGTTAGATTTTGATTTTTTATTTTAGAATGGATTCCAATTAGAGTGTTGTATTGGTGATAGAAACATCGATTCATTCGAAGATATATTGAAGATAACGTATAATTTGAGTGCTAGGGATCTAGGTTTGGACTATATTAATTACTTTGTAAAATATTTGGCGGTTTTTATCATTATTGAATCATCTCTTCCCTCCTTTTATACACACACCCCATTTCAACAAATTAATTAATCCTAGGTATTTAATAGAAACTACTTACCTTCAGCTTATAGGCCAAAACTTTTAATCATGTTTCATATAAAATACATAGGAAAAGTATAAATACTAATCTCCCTCTCTATTTCCCTATACACCTTACACTTCCCTATGGCTCGAATAGTAGCCTTGCAATGATAAAAACTGCCAAATAGTTTACAAAACAATTAATATAGTCCAGTAATAGACCCCTTACACTCAAATTATACCTTATCTTCAATATAACTTCGAATGGATCGAGGTTCCTATCACCAATACAACACTCTAATTGGAACCCATTCTAAAAAATAAATTCAGAATCTAACAATGGTTGAAGGAGATCTATCTCTTCAAAAATCATCCACTTTTTCACTTTTTTCATCGTAGAAATATCATTGCAAAGCCAATACTAAAATTATTTGGATCAAAATACTTCCAACTACAAAGATTGTGGGATGCATCTAAAGATCACACTTGTCTAAAACACATCATGCAAAAACCTTTTTGATGTCACATAATAGGCTTGCAATGGTAAAACATGCCAAATGTTTAAAAACCCAAATAACAAATACTCCCTTCACTAAAATGCATGCCATTTTTTCATACTTAATCGTATGAGTCTGCAATTTTCACCACATAAACTAGGCTTAATTTGGGACCCAATTCAAGTGATTTCGTCAAAAACAGAGTCCGAATGAAAAAGTTATGGCTCTTCAAAGTTCATGTGCTTCGTTCGAAGAGGGTAGACCGCCGGTCGCCCTATGAGCTACGTTCGCCCATCACCTGGATCGGCGGTCGCCCTAGCGACCGACGTTCGCCCATCCGCTGTATCGGCGGTCGCCCCGTCAGGAGGGGTGCGCGGAGGCTCGCGGACACTTTCTCCTTGGGTGCTTGCCCATCACGTAGACCGCCGGTCGCCCTGTTAGCGTCGTTCGCCCATCGATTGGATCGGCGGTCGCCCTAGCGACCGACGTTCGCCCAAGCGACCGACGTTCGCCCATCGGCTGGATCGGCGGTCGCCCCATCAGGAGGGGGTGCGCGGAGGCTCGCGGACACTTTCTCCTTGGGTGCTTGCCCATCACGACCGCCGGTCGCCGCCGCTCGGCGTCGTTCGCCCATCAACTGGATCGGCGGTCGCCCTAGCGACTGACGTTCGTCCATCCGCTGTATTGGCGGTTGCGCGATTTGGAGGTTTTGAATGAAGTTAACACCAAGTATCCTATACCATGCCAGGGTTGAATCAAATTAACACCAAGTATTTCCTTCCATGTAAATCCAAGTTCCATGTGGCTTCTTTCATGATTTAATATATTTAATACGGTTAGAGAAAATAATAAAACCACCTCCTCCCCCCTTTAGTATAACTTCCTCTATTACTTAGCATCCTACAAAGTCAAAGTAAATCATAACATGTAGATATGTATCTCTTGCGGGAAATTTTGTTCTTCCATAATTTTTATAAGGTATTTTTTAGTCAACACAAGTTTTAAAATCATTATCCCTTTCCACAAATCTATTTTCCGTATATCATTCAATATTCTACTCATTCAAATGACTTACAAGTAAATGATGACCTATAGATGACATATCCCCACGATTTTCTAAATAACACGATCATTTCCATAGGGTCATCATTAGGTAGTCTAAGGGTTTAAATTGTCCCCTTACCCCCTTTATCTATTTTTTCTTATTTTTTGAAGTTTTGGTGTTTGTAAGTGCTTGTAACCAAAATCCACCCTATAGATCCTTTACTCCAACGATTTTTTTTTATAGCTCCATCATGTTCGTAAGGTAGTTATTACATAGTCCAATTCTTTTTAAAATATTTTTTCTCTCCATTTAACTATTTTTTATCTATTATTTAAAGCTCTACTTACTTCGAAAATTCTATGTTAATTTGGGAAAAATAGTACAGGTTGTCCTATAATATTTTTGATGGTTCCATCATTTTTATATGATCCATATTACCTACACTAAATAGGTAGATTAGTGTTAGATACACTAATTTACATAAATAGGCTATAAGTTTTTACTATTAGTCAATATTTGTACCCTCTACAATGGTGAAGATGGGGATCCTTACATAGTATTGGAATCGATACTCTTGGTAAAATTTTTATCCCAAAAGTAAAAACTTGTAGCATTTTCAAATCTTATAAAAATCTAACACTAATGTACCTATTTAGTGTAGTCCAAATGTTCAAATTACATTCCCCACTTTGTTTTCGTATGCATGTGCGCACACCGCCTACTTTCACATGACTATTTAATTTTTAGAAATTCGGGAAAAATACTTTCGTTCGTCCAGTGCCCCTAAGATTTATACCATATTTTTTACACAATATGAATCACCTAGGAAAGTTATCAACACCCCTTCCACTCCCTTTTTGCTTATATATTTACATATGCCCCCGTGCTTCAAACCCAGCAATTCAAATATCCCCATATAAATTCAACCACATAGGCGATCGTCGGTTGCTCAGGCGATCGTCGGTTGCTCAGGCGACCGCCGGTCCAGGCAAAGTATAAATACTACTCTCCCTCTCTATTTCCCTATACATCTTGGACTTCCCTATGGCTCAAATAGTAGCCTTGCAATGATAAGAACTACCAAATATTCTATAAAGTAATTAATATAGTCCAAACCTAGATCCCTAGCACTCAAATTATACGTTATCTTCAATATATCTTCGAATGAATCGAGGTTTCTATCACCAATACAACACTCTAATTGGAATCCATTCTAAAAAATAAATTCAAAATCTAACAATAGTTGAAGGAGATCTATCTCTTCAAAAATCATCCACTTTTTCACTTTTTTCATCGTAGAAATATCATTGCAAAGCCAATACTAAAATTATTTGGATCAAAATACTTCCAACTACAAAGATTGTGGGATGCATCTAAAGATCACACTTGTCTAAAACACATCATGCAAAAACCTTTTTGATGTCACATAATAGGCTTGCAATGGTAAAACATGCCAAATGTTTAAAAACCCAAATAACAAGTACTCCCTTCACTAAAATGCATGCCATTTTTTCATACTTAATTGTATGGGTCTGCAATTTTCACCACATAAACTAGGCTTAATTTGGGACCCAATTCAAGTGATTTCGTCAAAAACAGAGTCCGAATGAAAAAGTTATGGCTCTTCAAAGTTCATGTGCTTCGTTCGAAGAGGGTAGACCGCCGGTCGCCCTATGAGCTACGTTCGCCCATCACCTGGATCGGCGGTCGCCCTAACGACCGACGTTCGCCCATCCGCTGTATCGGCGGTCGCCTAGGGGCGAACGTCGGTCGCTCATGGGCGATCGTCGGTCGCTCATGGGCGATTGTCGGGGGAGGCATTGGCGGGAGGCATTTGAAAATTTTGGCGGGTTAAGTATTAACACCTTCTAATACAATTAAGAGAAAGGGGTTCGTGCATATATTCTAGTAACAAGTGAGGGAAAAAGTTGCTTGTCAAAGTAAAGGGTGATATATAACATATTATAGATTTGGCAAAAAATTGAGTGACCACCATATGAAGGTAAATATTATAAGTCGACAACAATAACCATTTACAAACATTCTAATGAACCAATTACTCATAGTAATATTTAACCCATTATTTGTGAATGACGTGCAAGTATTTGATATCACTTGCCCATATTATGATGAATAAATCAAACTTAAATATCATGACAGTCAAGATATTTTCAACACTTGTATTTACTACTAAGACATTATCGGAACTTGAAATAAGCGTACCTTTACTCTACTTGTCTTAGGCTCACTTTACATTGTGGACCCTCAAGATTGACCATTTGGCTTTACAATACCTTGATGAAAGGAGAATGATCACTAACTTCAAAGTCCCCAAAGTATGCTAATTTATCCAAAATGGATAATGATTTTATGGTCTCCTTGATTGTAGTTGAGTGGAAGTAAATGCCTCAACTCAACTACTATCAAGGAGACCATGAGGCTCAAAAATCATTGATTGGCTAGAGTACAATTATTTAAAAAGAAAATGAAGAAAAAGGGGAGGGTAAAAGAGAGAATGATGAGAATTTCATTTTAAAATTGAGATTAAACTTGTACATGTCTAAATCCATCTTGCACCAGAAGAGTGTCCAAGGCACTCAAAAATTCATTTTTCATTTATCATGCTCCCAAGTCTTGGCCAAAAGCCATGACCATGACAATCATTTTCATTTCATTATGGAAAATGTGAAGAAGCGGAGAATATGAAATTTGAAGAAGATGGAGAATGAAAAATGAAGGGAGATTTAAGGGAAATGAGGGGGAACGGAGAAGATGCTTGAAGCGGTGAATTTGAAATTTGAATATGAGAGATTGAGGGATTGCGTAAAAGAGGATCCAAGAGCAAGAGCGGGAGCTCTTTTGCACTCGCCCCTCCAGACTGCCGGTCGCCCAAAACTACAGTTGCAGCGGACCGGCAATTGCCATGCGGGACCGGCGGTCGCCCATGCGGAACCCGCGATCGCCCATAAACGTTCTGTAATTGGAATCCATTTTAAAATAAAAATTCAAAATCTAACGATGGTTGAAGGAGATCTATCTCTTCAAAAATCATCCACTTTTTCACTTTTTTCATCGTAGAAATATCATTGCAAAGCCAATACTAAAATTATCTGGATCAAAATACTTCCAACTACAAAGATAAAAGGGATGCATCTAAAGATCACACTTGTCTAAAACACATCATGCAAAAACCTTTTTGATGTCAAATAATAGGCTAACAATGGTAAAACATGCCTACGTTTAAAAACCCAAGAAACAAGTACTCCCTTCACTAAAATGCATGCCATTTTTTCATACTTAATTGTATGAGTCTGCAATTTTCACCACATAAATTAGGCTTAATTTGGGACCCAATTCAAGTGATTTCGTCAAAAACAGAGTCCGAATGAAAAAGTTATGGCTCTTCAAAGTTCATGTGCTTCGTTCGAAGAGGGTAGACCGCCGGTCGCCCTATGAGCAATGTTCGCCCATCACCTGGATCGGCGGTCGCCCTAGCGACCGACGTTCGCCCATCGGCTGTATCGGCGGTCGCCTAGGGGCGAACGTCGGTCGCTCATGGGCGATCGTCGGTCGCTCAGGCAACCGCCGGTCCAGGCAAAGTATAAATACTACTCTCCCTCTCTATTTCCCTATACATCTTGGACTTCCCTATGGCTCAAATAGTAGCCTTGCAATGATAAGAACTACCAAATATTCTACAAAGTAATTAATATAGTCCAAACCTAGATCCCTAGCACTCAAATTATACGTTATCTTCAATATATCTTCGAATGGATCGAGGTTCCTATCACCAATACAACACTCTAATTGGAACCCATTCTAAAAAATAAATTCAGAATCTAACAATGGTTGAAGGAGATCTATCTCTTCAAAAATCATCCACTTTTTCACTTTTTTCATCGTAGAAATATCATTGCAAAGCCAATACTAAAATTATTTGGATCAAAATACTTCCAACTACAAAGATTGTGGGATGCATCTAAAGATCACACTTGTCTAAAACACATCATGCAAAAACCTTTTTGATGTCACATAATAGGCTTGCAATGGTAAAACATGCCAAATGTTTAAAAACCCAAATAACAAATACTCCCTTCACTAAAATGCATGCCATTTTTTCATACTTTATTGTATGAGTCTGCAATTTTTACCACATAAACTAGACTTAATTTGGGACCCAACCCAAGCGATTTCGTCAAAAACAGATTCCGAATGAAAAAGTTATGGCTCTTCAAAGTTCATGTGCTTCGTTCGAAGAGGGTAGACCGCCGGTCACCCTATGAGCTACGTTCGCCCATCACCTGGATCGGCGGTCGCCCCAACAGGAGGGGTCCAGATTGGCTCGCGGACACTTTGTCCTTGCCCCTAAGGTCGCGTAGAAGCGGTTGCCAGGGCGACCGCCGGTCTCCATACTGGACCGCCGGTCGCCTTCTCGCGGCAGCCAGGGCGATCGGCGATCGCAGTAGGCGACCGACGTTCGCCCCGGTGCGACCGTCAGTCGCCTAGCGAGGTCGCCCACCCGCGGTCGCCCACTGTGACGTGTATTTTGATTTTCCAGGTCATTATCAACCCTACGCCACGTAGGAAAATAGCTTTTTACCTCAAGGTAAATCTCAACAAGTTTTTTACTATGTCATTTTTGGTACGGTCGACATTTTTGTCGACTCAACGTCTAACAGACATGTCCAATACGACAAATCAGACAGACATTCCGAAAATTGTGTCTAATAAGACAACCCTGGTCCCAACAAATACAAACTACTCTAAACAAGGTGGTTACAACTACACATATACAAGTCTAATAGACCGATTTTAAATCAAAACACAAAATCACAGTTTATATACATGTACTACAATTACAGAAGTCAATCTTAGCTCCGACCACGCACCCATTTCACTACACATCCCCCAAAATAAACTTATTGCACGCCATTCAATACCACCTACCTCTAAACCGATTAGAATATTTAACCCTATACCGCAAGATAATTTAGATAAATTTAATACAAACTTTCATAAAAACAATGTTTTACAACTAAATGTGTAAATGCCATACTATCACACAAACACCTAAATCCTGATCAATTGGAAAATAACGTGCTCATATATAGATGAAATCATCCAAAAAATATCAGAAGCTGTAGAAAATACGTATAGCGCACCACCTATACCCACACTCAATGAAAGAATCTCAAAACAAGGTGGTTACTTACCACGAAAATTCCAAAAAACATAAAAAAAGCATGTAGCAACATATCATTTAATTAGAAAAGCAATATATACCACAAAAAATACACAAAAATGGAGATCACACTCAATTATCAATGAATTAAATAATCACACTCATATCAAGATCCCACCACCGCCATTTGACGACCTACTTATTGAATCATGGATAAATGATTTAACAATATTAGCCAAGACTGCAAACAAAAAAGCAAGAAAAATCACATCAAATTTCACAAAAGAATGCATAAAAAAGACTATATCCAAATACACACTCTTATATGAAATAAGTCCTAAAAAGATAAACAATAGAGTATTTAAAAATCACAAAACACCACCATTAGACTGCATCACAGATCGCAATAACAACATACTAACGAGCCCACAAGACATTGCTAATGAAATTTACATACAACAATCATTTATTAACAAACCTACTGTTCCAACATGTTATTACCTACCAGACCACCCTCCAGAATGCACATGCGGAGTTAGACAATATCCATCGCATGAGCTAGAAGGCTTTGTAATAGATAAAAGATGACACCCGCAAACTCCGCTACATACATATTTTGACCAAGAAACTTTCGACTTATGCTTAAAAAACCTCCCAAAAAACAAAACCTCAGGACCAGATAGAATACCTAACTCTATCTTGAAGAACTTGCCTACAAACTTTCACCGCATCTTATTCCTATTTTTCAAACATTGTTATAAACAAAAACAAATTCCGACATCCTGGAAAATAAACCTCACAATACTATTATACAAAAAAAGTGACCCATCTCAATTATCAAATCACAGACCTGTAGCTCTAGCCAACACTACATACAAATTTTTTACAAGTACACTAACATCAATACTCTCAGCATATGGAGAAAAACACCAAATTCTACATGACAACCAAGAAGGGTTTCGTGCCGAAAGATGCACATCTAGACAATTACAATTACTAATAGCAGCTTTAGAACATGCACAATTAACAACACAAGACATATATTTACTCTATATAGATTTTAAAAATGCATTTGGCTCAATTGACCACGCCCAACTACTAGCCATCATGAAAGATTTAGGATACCCTGAGGATGCGGTAATACTAGTAGGAGATATCTACTCACAATCTAACACTATCTTTACTGGTGACTACTTTGGCCAGACACAAAAAATACCCATACAAAGAGGCACAATACAAGGAGACACGCTGAGCCCATATGTCTTTCTTATCTTTTTAGAATCACTTTTAAGATGATTACAAAGAGGAAAATATGATTATACCTTGGAAACCTCAAAAACTACAATAAATACAGCAGCATACGCAGATGATATTGCAATCATAACAAGCAAACTCTCCTCACTAAAAAAACAACTCAACAAAATGGACTAATTCTGCAAATGGGCTGGAATAGACCTACGAACTCCAAAATACGCAATTACTGGATGCCCAAACAAATCTAAATCAAACCAAATAGTTTTCAAAGCACTGATACAAGCTGCAAATATATCATACAAAAATCAACCAATCCCCGTTTTACATCAAAATGAGCCATATGTATATTTAGGCATACAACTTGTTCCAACACTTAATTGGAAAATAAAAACGCATACAACGACCACCAAATTGATCAAACAATGCAACCAACTAACAAATTGTCCAGCTACTATAAAAGAAAAAGTTAGTATGGTAGACACGGTTATAAGAGCAGGTATTGCATATAGTTTTTACGCGGTACCTTACTCATTACCCACGATTAAAAAACTAAACAAAGAAAATATAGCAATATAAAGACAAAATCTGTGGGTTACCAAATTGCACTCCCAACGTAATCACCCTACTCCCACACGATATGTTTGGTATAGAAGCATTCTCATTAAAAAACGCCTATCTAAGATGCATATGTGAACAACTACGCAATGCTCTCAACGACACAAGAAAATTGAGAATAATCTATAAAGGTCTTACACATTTTATACTTGCTAAATACTGTGGAGCAAAAGAGATTCCCATAATTACACAACATGACTATTTAAGATCATTCACAACAAGAACACTCTATCTTATCAAACATTGTGGAGGTGCCCACCTGAGAAGTACAATAGGAGACTTTCCACTTGAAGCCACACCTCTTGAACAAATGTGGCTAAACTTGTCTTCAGAATTATTACCACATTTCACCCCTAAACAAAATCATAAACTTCTCAACAAATTATTACTTCAAAACATATATGAGATAAAATACTTAACACTGCCAAATGGTCTAAATCTAATGTCACATGATGAATTCAAAATATATTATCAAACACCAACAAAAGTAATCAAACAAGCTCTACATACAACCCAACAACTCTTTTGCTATCCTACATGTAACTAACAATGCCTAAACCCATGCAGCGAACACACTGCACCAAGAACTCTAAAACATGAATATAGAACACATAACCATTATATTATGCCTAACCATAATACAAACCCTACACACCCACCAACACCACTACACCCCTCTTATCCAAAACCACCAATTAAAATCATCAATAACCCAACCACATTCCCCATACATACAATATTAGACCATAAACAAATCAAAACAATAGACAAATACAAAATTTCAAAAACATACAACACTTACTTATGCCAATGGAAATTACCAAATGATATCACATATATCAAATGGATACTACAAAAAGACCTCTTCCCAATAAACATACCACTAACCATACAACACAACACCTCATTGCTTACTCAATATTACACCATAAAACAACATACATATTATAGAAACATAATAGATACCCATTTTGCAGAAGAATGATTCCGCGACACAAGACACATACTTCCAACAATGCCCGTCTCCCTTATAAATATTAGTGTAAACAAATGTAACTCTTCAAAAGATATTAATACCAACCAAAACACCATACAAATAAAAAATGATGTAGCACATCTTTATGATATAACAGGAAAACACACCATAACCATACCTATAACGAGACTAAATTGGCTATGGAATCAATACTCTAGAGCAAAATATCTACCACATGGATTGACACCTCCCATACAATCATTTGAAACAGAAATTGTATGGCTATACCAAAGATACAAATATAGAATCCCAAAATCCGACCCACTTAAACTTGCACACTACTCCTTGCCAAAAATACTACTTGACCACATCATAACATTGTTTAATATAACACACTCATATTTCTCCTCACCAATAAGTCAATAACATGCTCAACTCAAATAAATAAATTTTACTCACCATTTAAAAGGGACAAAAATTTTGGAGCTATAGGGCAAGCATTTTCTTACAAATGGAAAGGAATTGGCTCTGCCCACCCACATAACAAAATAGATACCCAAAAAGCTATACATTGGGCCAGACTTGCCGCACAAAACAATCCAAACAACATTACCATAATAATCACCCCCGACCACAATTGGTACCATAACCTAACACCACATAAAGGCCCCTATCCAGACACACATGTTGTCACATACATACCTGCAGATACAATAATATATGAAGAACCAACAAAACCACCAGAATTTACCAAACTACGAATAGAACCTTCCGCTCTCCACATATTTTGTATACATCACAAAACCACCACTGTAGGAAATAATACACAAATCACCACCTTAACCACAATCTTTAATAAACTCCAAATCCCCCAACCATACATACAAATTGCCCCTTTAACACAACCAAATATACAAGTCAACTAAAGCAAAGAATATAACAAACTCATATATCCAACTGACAACTCAGTTACATACCATAATATACCATCAGTTCCTAGTTTCAGAAACGACACACAACCTAAATTCTTACCACAATACTGCTATTATACTGACGGCTCATTTCTCCCACCACAAAACATGGGCACCCACTGCACCCATGGAATTGCAGGATATGGAATATATAATGAATCCAAAAATATCGAACTAGCTATAAGACTCTCAGGTTTACAAAACATATTTAGAGCTGAAATAATGGCAATATACACGACCCTTCAAATAATTTCCTCGAAATACCCTGATGAACCTGCACACATTTTTACAGATTGTTTGAATGGTCTATATAATATCCAAACACAACTCAAACACCCTACCCAACATAATAACTGTCATGGACCAAAGCCTCGTTGATAAGCTCGGATGTTCACTCGCTATTAATTTTATAAATAGAACTTCGGCAGTAGAGCTAAAGTATAGCCTCGGCAGTAGAGCTAAAGTATAGCCTCGGCAGTTGAGCCAAGAGATTAGTATATAAGGGACTCTTATTCATTGTAAACCTAAGTCTTGGATCAATATATTTCTTTTGTAATTTTTGCTTGTTTTGACAGCTAAACTCTTACATAATCCAAGACTTCTCTTGATTTTCTGAAGGGCTTCATCCTCCCTTGTTTTTTCAAACGACAAAAGTAGGACATTGATTAGATTGAGGAACTTATCCACCCTCGTGGTAGTGATTGAAGATAGCCACAGTAACGGGACGCATTTGAAGGCATTGCGAAGCTGAAGAGTTGATTGAGAGGTGTTGCTTTTGAGATGGAGAACGCCCGGATGATCGATGATGAGATCTGCAGCAGAAGCAGCAGCGCAAGGAGAAATTACGGCGGAAGACTATCAACAGGAGATCGTGAGGTTGCGCGCACACAACTTCAAGCTTCTCGCCAGTCGAGAAGTTGGCTATCAGCGATTGGTTGCACAACTTGATCGCAGTGGCTCCAGCCGTGGGCCGGACAATTCACGAGTTTAGGAGGTCCGTCTTCATCGCGAGATGATGCCGCAATCGATGCAAAGAACAATATGGAGGAAGCGCCGTCGCATTGCGCAAGCGATTGCCGATATTTCAAAGTTTGACGGAGTCGCAAGGGCTACCCGATATGGAAGGTCGAAGCGGATAACAAGTTTGAATTGATGGAGGTGATTTGGTACACCTCAAGATCAAGCCGCATACTTGTTTTCGAGGATGGACGCGAAGGCGCGAGATGATGGTAGTATCTTTCTACCAAAATCAACGTGGTTGCAATGCGGCGATTGTTATTCAACATCTTGACGTTTACATCGACCGAATGCAAAGCAAATGTGGGCATTGAATCGGCTTCAAGCAATGAAGTTAGGGTAGGGAGTCATTCGCAACATTCTTGCCCAAGTTTGAGAAGGAGCTTGGTGAGAGTCAACTTACCATGGTTCCGGATATGGTGAAGATAGGATATCTTCGCGGTGCTCTCAACTTCCGAGAGATGCAACGCGCGATGATTGGACCTGTGACATACATCGATTATGGTATGTTTGTCCAAGCTTTGTTGGCGATTTGGCTCTCAACTTGATTGCTTGCAATATCGAAGGTCGTGCGGCTCCGATCGCGACATCAAATCGCGTATGGCCAGATGGAGATGAGATGAATTGGATGTCTACAGTCCAAATAAGCAAGCTTCGGAGACGTCTGAGTTTGGAGGAACAACAACGGTGTCGCCAAGAGGGACAGCTGTTTTTTATGTTTGAAGCGAGGCCACCGTGCAAATGACTGTTCATCCAAGCAAGGTGAAGGCAATGAGAAGAAGAAGAAAGAGAGCGCGGACAAAACTTCGATAGTGCGCGCAGTGAGAAAGAAGAGCAATGTCAAGAATCTAGGAGACAGCTTAGACACGGGTGGTATGTATGTTGATGTTTTAATAAACTCAACTATATCTACTCGTGCTTTGTGTGATTCTGGATGCCAATGCTTTGCAACTGTGTCTGAGCAATTTGTTCGTCGGAGAGGGTTGGATGCGTCATCTATTCAACCTAGATCTTTTGTCGCAACCCTTGCTAGCTCACCTTAGCTTACACCAACTTTTTCCCAACTGTAGCAAGTGTCACGAGCGCTAACTCTGCACATCCCCCACATGCACAAAGTTAGCTTCCCATACCAACCACCAAGCTCACCGCTTGGTTATCAATCCCTCCTACTCATGCAACCGGGACTCAACCCCTTCGTAGGTAGCCAATGGTTAGGTGCGGACTTCCACTTATGTCCAAGGCCCAACTTGGTGGCACTCCCATACCACGCGGCCTAACCGCACTTGGTGGTGTCTCCTCACCACCGCCCATGACCACCATGGTGACCCCAAGGCCACCAAGTAATCACAACGCCGGTGGTGAGACACCACCCCACATCGGTAGCACTCATGGTCCTCATTTTGCCTATATGAGTCCCCGTGGTGAAGCCCCAACACTAGCTCCCCCACCGGGACTCACCTTGTCCTTATGAGCCACCGTGGTGAAGCCCCAACACTAGCTCCACCCACCGTGCCTCATTTTGCACTTTGAGTCCCCATGGTGGAGCCCCAACACTAGCTCCACCCATTGGGACTCACCTTGGCTTGGGAGTCCCCATGGTGAGGCCCCAACACTAGCCACACCACTCGGGACTCCCACCTTGGTCACCACCAAGGCACCATGGGAGTGGGGAGGAGACCAGCCCTCCCCATAGTATACTCTGTGGGATTCGGCAGCCCCCTGGTCCTAGGTGAAGGGCTGGACCCTCACACCTCTTAGTTTTGGAAGACCACCCAATCTCCCAATGCCTTAGCCGCTGGAAGGCCCCGGGAGACTTCCCGAACCTTCCAGGGCTCGTATCTACCTCGTCCCGCATCCAAACGCGACGAGCGACCACTCTATCGACATCTACTCGTCACGTAGATGCCGATAGACACCTTACTTGCCTCATTCCGACAAGTATTGAGGGAGTTATGCCCCTCTGAAGATTCGGGAGTCCCGGGCCAGCTTCCCAGTCCAGCACTGTCCCTGGACAGCACTCCCTTTAGTCCCACAATCTTCCAACTCCCATAACTTTTAGCTCACACCTCCAAATGAGGTGCTCCTTAGCATTCTGGAATCGTGGCAACATGAGCTTCCATAATCTCATGTCCATTCCCTCGTGGCTCCTAGTCTCCGTGGGTGAGAGGCGTCTCCAACGCCCGGGGTCCTCTCCCACACTAGGCCCACTTAGGTTCCCTTCACCTTGGCACCCCAAGGCCCGGGCGTCACTCCGGTGTCCCCCTTGGGCCCTTGGTGTTGCGGGCACTCCTCAAGGAGAGGTGCGCGACATCTTTGGAGCAAGTTACGACAATGAAGAAGCGGCCTATGATTTGCCAAATTGCAAATTTTATGGCCGATATTGATGGTATGGAGGAGAAGATTGTTGCCTATGTTATTCCAGGACAGATAGATGATATAATCTTGGGAAAAGGTTGGATGGAGCGACATGATGCAAGTGTTCGACCTGCTAAAGAAGAGGTTTGCATTCGAAAACCTTTCAAGATGATTGTGAAGACTCGACCGATTACGTTGGAGCCAATGCAAGAGATACGTGCATCAGTAATTCAAACTTTGCAGAGAAGCGGTGAACCAGTAGAGGTTTTTAGTGCCAGCTTGGTTGACATCCAGAAGGCACTACAACAGAAGGTGTATAGGGACCCGGCACAACATGCTCCTGACTGGCTCATGCCAGTTATTGACGCTTTTAATCGACAAGATGCAAAGTCGTTGCCCCCGCATATGAAAGGGATTGATCACGAGATCAATCTTATTGAAGGGAAGACTAATGATGACATCCCTACCATGTCGCTGTATCAGATGTCCAAGGATCAATTATTAGTTTTGCGCAAGACCCTTACGGAGTTGTTGGATAATGGATTTATTCGTGTAAGTAATTCACTGCAGCACTCTCGGTCATATTTGTGAAGAAACCTGGCGGAGGATTGCGATTACGTGTTGACTATCGGCGATTGAACCAGGATGAGTCGGAAGGACGACTATCCGATTCCGCGCATTGATGAGACGTTAAGATCCATTCTTTCTGACCAAATATATCTCCAAGGTTGATGTAATCTCTGCGTTTCATCGGATACGTGTGAAAGAAGGTGACGAGTGGAAGACGGCGTTCAAAATACGCTTTGGCTTATATGAGTGGTTGGTCACACCGTTTTGACCGACGGGGCGCGCTGCAACTTTTCGGCCGATATATCAATTGGATCTTAGCGATTTAATTGGATATATTTGCTCGCATATATTGATGACGTGGTGATCTATAGTGATACTCAAAAAGAACTTCGTGATGCAGTTCTCAGGATCATCCGTAAGCTTGCTAACGCAGGGCTTCAACTTGATTTTGATAAGAGCGAGTTTGAAGCAGACACTATTAAGTATCTCGGATATTTGGTGAAGACCGGTTGGGGTTTGCAGGCTGATCCAACAAAACTTGAGGCAATTCGTCAATGGGAGCCGCCAAGAAAAGTGAAAGGAGTTCGTGGATTTTTAGGTTTCTGCAATTATTATCGACAATTCATAGATGGATATTCTAACATTGCAGAACCTCTTACTCGACTAACGCGGAAAGATCAACCTTTCCATTGGACATCGAAATGTCAACATGCCTTTGATCGATTGAAGGAGGCATTAATTCATGCGCCGGTCTTTCGTTAAATGGACTCAGGTTTGGAAACAACCATTGAATGTGATTCCTTTGGTTATGCTGTTGGTGGCACCTTAATGCGAAAGGTGGACGGACTTTGGCATGCGGTTGCTTATTTCTCGAAGAAACACAGTCCAGCGGAGTCCAATTATCCGATTCATGACAAGGAAATGCTAGCAGTTGTACATTGCATCCGCGAGTGGCGTACATTACTTGTTGGCCAATATTTTGAAGTGAGTTCGGATCATCGCAATTTGGCTTATTTTCAGAAGAAGCAACATTTGAGCGAGAGGCAAATGCGTTGGGCCTACGAGTTGAATGATTTTGACTTTGAGATCGTGCACAAGCCTGGCAAGGATCAAGTTCAATCGGATGCACTTTCTCGTCGGGAACAGGATCTTCCCCAACACGCAGATGATGATCAAATCATGAATCGATATCATCAGCTTTTGGACGGAGATGATGGCGCTTTGAAGGTTGTCGCTAAATCCGCATGGATCGCGAGATGGTGATGCGATTCGAGAGAAAGAGGCTCTCGCTCTGAGTCGATAATGACCCCGCGTCCCATATGTCCATTTATTGACGCAGAGATGATTGCATTATGGGATGTTGCCCTGCAAACAAATCATCGTTATTGGAAGATGCGAAAGGCGGTTATGGATGGTGAGCGCCGACTACCTAAAGAATGGGGCTTACCTATCACGATTAGTGAGTGTTCTGTAGATTCAGGTCATCGATTGCGTTGGCGTGAACGAATATGGATTCCGGCGCACGAACCTCTTGACGACGCGTTTGATCCAATCTACTCATGATTCACCACTAGCGGGACATCCAGGGTCGTGAGAGTGCGCGTGACTTGATTGATTGCGTGAATATACGTGGCGCAGGGTTGACACAAGATGTTCGGAGATTTTATGCGGGCGCAATGTGTGTGGAAAATCGAAGATTTGGCGGGAGCAGAAGCAAGGGTTGCTAAAACCTTTGTCAATTCCGGCACGGATTTGGACTGAGCTCTCCATTGATTTTATTACCGGATTGGTACCAAGCAGCGACTGTACAAATATCATGGTTGTGACAGATCGTTTGTCCAAATCTATCATTCTTTGTGCCTATGAAGACAATTCGTGCACTTGATGTGGCTCACAAACTTTTAGAGCAAGTTTTTCAAAGATCACGGATTGCCTCGCAGAATTGTGTCGGATCGTGGTAGTCAATTTGTTAGTCCGCTTTGGATGAAGTATGCAGATTGATGAAGATTACGCGTCGGTTGTCGGCAGCCTTTCCACCCGGAGGAGACGGATGGTGCAATGAGAGAGGGCGAATCAAGAGCTTGAAACATATCTTCGTATTTTCACGACATTTGAGCAAGAAGATTGGGCTTTTCGATTTGCCGATCGCGATGATGGCGTTGAATAATCGTGTGTCGCGATCTATAGGTATGTCTCCGCATTTTTATGACTCACGGTTATCATCATTCGGTCATGAATATTACTATACCCGAGGAAGCGGGTTCTTCGTTGTCACCGGCGGAAAAAGGACGCAAGCTTGTTGAAAGATGGCGTAATTCAAGTGAAGCGGCAACAACGGCAATGGCCATTGCGCAAGAGACTCAAGAACGTCGGTCAAATACACGACGCTCGGTGGCGAGGATTTTCGTCCCGGTGATCGTGTGTGGTTGAAGTTGAAGAACATCAACACGCGTCGTGAATCAAGAAGCTTGATTGGATTGCTCTTCCTTATCGTGTATTGGAGTGCGTAGGTACACATGCGGTTCGTTTGAATACACCGTCGGTATTCATCCTGTTTTTTCATGTGAGTTTAGTGAAGAAGGCGGTTGAGGATCCGTTGCCTTCCCAACTACCTCATGATAATGAGCCCGAGTGTTGTTTTGAGCAATCCCGCTTTCGAGGCATCCACTAGCGAGGACGAGTATCTTTGTTGAAAGAGTGTTGCAACATCGGCGTCGTGGGGCGCGGTTGGCAACTACTTGTAAAGTGGACAGGATGGCGGAGCCTACTTGGGAACCAATTTGCCAATTACAAAATGTCATGGCCTTAAGCGATTACGAGCGCTTGTTGCGCGCGTCTGTCTTGATATTCCTTGGGCACATTCTCTTGTATGACACTTGTTAATTCATCAGCACATGAGGAGGAGGAGGAGGAGGCATTTGTCATGGGCCAAGGCCTCGTTGATAAGCTCGGATGTTCACTCGCTATTAATTTTATAAATAGAACTTCGGCAGTAGAGCTAAAGTATAGCCTCGGCAGTTGAGCCAAGAGATTAGTATATAAGGGACTCTTATTCATTGTAAACCTAAGTCTTGGATCAATATATTTCTTTTGTAGTTTTTGCTTGTTTTGACAGCTAGACTCTTACAATAACCACCCAGACAAAACCATTCTACAAGATATAGTAACACTTCTTCAACAAAGAACACAACCTACATCACTATACAAAGTACGTGCTTATGCAAATATAGATGGTAACGAAAAAGCCGACAAACTAGCCAAAGAAGGTAGAGACAAAGATTACCACAATGCAACTTTACCACATGAATTTGCACATTTTACACCATACTACTTTCAAAGAGACTGGTCGCATTCAATGGATGAAACGCCAGATAAAGGTCCCATAAAATTCCTTGAAAAACACATTATTAAACATGACAAGGAAAACAACTTAACAGACATTGCAAGAAACTTCCCCAATATAAATAAATGGATAAGTAACACTGACATAGATGATAAACTATCAAATGAATTCTGGACTAATAAACAAGTAACAGACTCCCAAAAAAACATGCCTCCTTAAACTAAGACACGGGCAATGCTAGAAAACAATTATTTTTTGGCAGAGAACTATATTCATCAATCACATGTTCGGTATGCGACTCCCAAGATCCAGACACATGGCTACATGTACTGTTAAAATGCAAGCAACACCATATAAATGCTCTTAGAACTAAAAGACACAATAAAGCAGTATGGGAAATTAAAAAACTAATAGTCTCATCAAAACACTCGAGATGTTATACCCTCATGAATGCGGGCACAGGTAATGATAAACCACTAGAAAATACAGTCCCACCATGGCTATTACCATGTACATGTGTACAACAAAGATGCCAATGTAATGCACGACTAAAATCGGACCTACTATGCATACAAGGATTACCCTACCAATCAAACCCCCTACATCTTCCAACATCAATTTAAAGGTTCAATTTATAGCATTTACACACTGCAATAACAGATTCTCACCAGATACCATTGAGAGAAAGATGCAAAAATACCAACCCCTCATCAACGATATTATTAACAAAGGATGGATAGTTGAACCACTAATAGTAATAACAGCAAGTGCCAGAGCATCCACATACATCCCATCTATGAAAATCCTCAAAACCAAACTCATAAATACCAAAGGCACTCATAAAAAATACATTCACAGAAATAAACGCAATTGCTATACACCATGCCATGTCTATAATACCACACAAGAGAAAACTAGAAAATGGAGAAACATTACCAGCAGACATACAACCACCATAGATTTAAAAAAAAAAAAAAAAAAAAAAAAAAGAAAAGAAAAGAAAAGAAAAAAAGAAAAAAAAGGAAGAAGTGATATATTAGAACAGCAACCTTGTCACAATACAGGGGGCCCAAGCCGTTGGAATTTCTTGCCCACTAGCTCTATAGCGCCAGATGATTGTAAACGATGCTCAAACAAGGTAAACGGGAATCGAACCCGGACCACCGCTACTACACATCCATGTCTCTTCCAAACAACGTGGTATGTCAACAATGTGACGACCAACAAAACCAAACCATTACTTTTATACAAACATAACAGCTCACTAATTTTGGGTCTTTTTTTCATGTAGTGTTCACCCTAAGAGGGGTTAGTAGTCCTATACCACTGTTGTTAGGTCCTATGGGCATATCATCAAGGGTAGGTCGAACGGACAATTTATTCACGCCAACCCTTATGGGTCTGGTGTTCTTCTTTCTTTCTTTCTTTCTTTGGATTTCATTGAAGATGAAGAGTTGGAGGTTTTTAAGGAAAGGCTTGAGGAAAGTGAGATGGCAAATAAGGTATATTCTTGAACCAATTTCTATTATGGAGGCTTTGTTAAGAATGCTATGCTTGTTAATTTATATTTAGTTGTTTTAAATATGATATTTATTATTTGAAAACTTTGGGGTGATGGTGCATGACTGCAGGAGACAAGTCACAAGTTTTGAAGGATAGAGCCTAAAAATTGAGGAAATTGAGAGAGGAAAGCAAGCCTATCAGGGATTCTAATGGGAAAACGGATGTAGAAATAGATGAGTATGGGAGACCAAACGGTACATTATTTGATAGTAAAAACACTAGCCACATTTCCTACTGGTATCATTGTGTCTTCAAAGGTTGGAAAACAAACCATTGACAAGATCATAGATCAAGGGAGGGAATGTTTTTATAGTGATTGGATTAGCAGTTGGGCTATACAATCTATGAAGGCAACTTTGAGGGGACGGAAAGCTAAAGTTGTGAAACAATTGAAATCCGTTAAATACAAAAAAGATTTGAAATTGAACTTGAACTGTAGAAAGATTTAAGGCTGCAAAGAAATTACTGAAGAATCCACTTTCTTTGAAGAATTCTTAAAGGTTGGAAGCTACAAGAGATAAAGTTCAAAAATTGACACACGCAGGGAGAGGGAGAGGTGGTTTTGCACACATTCGCATGAGATATGTGAGTTCCTACATTACTTTTGCTTCAGCCTTGTTTTTGTAGTTTATTTTTGTGTGTTTAATTGAATTGTACATTTGCAAGTTTTGCATCTTTGTTTGCAATTAACAATTTCTAACACAATTATGCGTGAGTTGGTGGATTTTTTTTAGTATCAAGAGCATCATCAAGATCCTAGCTTAGAGAAGACTAGAAAAATAGCAGATACTGTAGCGGAAAAAAAAAGGATGTGGAGTGATGCTTTTGATTGCAGGAAGATTGTCATACGGTACTGTCATAAGACTCATATCGGAAATTATTTGTGTCGATATCCACTGATGATCATTATTATCCTAGATAGTTCTATTTCTGATTATATGACTTTACTTCAAATTACATGGAGTTCACTTTAAGCATGTGCGTGGGCTCTAAATTGGTATCTTGATACTATAGTTAGTAGCACAGGATTTGTCAAAGTTTTATTCATCAAATAAAATGTTTATTCATCAATATGCATATTTTTGGCATTGATGCCACATGTACAAATTGAAACTACACTAAATGCCTAGATTGAAACAACATGCCATGGTTGAAACAACATTTTTGAAACAACATAATGAGGAGAACCTTGTTTCAACTCCTCAAGTGTTGTTTGGCATTAGTGGTTGAAACAACATTCAATTTTGAGGGCGGTTGAAACAACATTTTTGGAAAAATGTTGTTTCAACATGTTGTTGTTACCCGCCACGGCACCGCGGGTATCATTACCGAAGACCAAGCCACGGGGAGACCAAGGAGTTACAGCGACCACGGGGCTCGAGGCCGAGGGTGAAGTGTTAGAGAACCACGGGGATCGAGACCGCGTACGCAGAACAGTTAAGGCAAAAGCCAGCACAAAGGATTAGGTTTTATTATAAATAAAGATAGAATTACACAATAGGGAGTTCCTTGTATCGCACGAATAGTGATAGCCACGAGCACATTACCGCAATTCTCTATAGCCCTTCGGCATTTTCACCGATTCAATGCAATACGGACTCAGTCCAATTCTATTCTATTCTGTCTATCCTCTAAAACCCTTATTTTGCCTCCGCGCTCTAACTCCTGTGTAAGCCATGGCACCGTGGAACCCCCGGGTTGATTGTGTTTCAGGCTGAAGGGCGCACCATGGTTGAGAGTCTGTCATCGCCACAGCCTCGTCGCGCCGAGGAGTAGCCACACCCCGGGGCAAGTACGCTGACCGTAGAAGTAAACCAGAGAGTCTCGTCGCAAGGCCGTAACCCTGGGACTCAACCCGTTTGGACATACCCCTCGGTCCCGTAGGTTGACACGCCCCGGCTGAGGTGATCACAGAAGTGATTACGATTGAAAGAGGTCAACGGCTACTATAGCTTACCCGGACCCGGGGATAACCGTGTTGTAAGAACCACGAGCTTCTCGGCCCTGACCTCCCTCCTTGTATCGCGGCATCTCCATACCCGTACCCTGGCTAACAGTTGTTTAAACCTAATTCTCCACTAGTGTTACTCACCGTATTGGCAGAATACATGAACATTTTTATTCATAACTGACTAAGAATGGAGATTGAGGGTTTGATTGTCAATCCATGAGAGACAATTCAATGTTGGGTTGTGCCAATTCTTCATCACTAAATGATAATCATGAAAATCATACGTCGGTAAGTGTCAATTTGACATATGATTGAACGAGAGATACTTTCAAAAAATCCTCAATGCAAGTCATTTCAATATTAGTTCAATCTCAGCAAATGCTTTACAATTTATAATGATATTGCACGGAGCCTATGAGAAATTAGAACGTCATCAAATTGGCACTCTTGTCCCTTACGGACGAACGACTTCGAACGACTTTGAACGATTGTTGAGTCACTTGAGTGGCAGGACCAACCCCTTTTTCAACTGTGCACATATTGTGCCCTTATAGAGCAGCTTAAAAGTGCTCAAGTGGACCGTAATCATTGAGATTGGTAATAAAAGTTGAGAACTATAATCTCTTGGGTTGGGTTTTAGAAGTATTAAAATACTTTCTCTTAACATTTGAACTCAATTGCCCCAGAATGTTAAACGCTTAAAACCTTCCACCTAAAGATTCCCCACTAAGTCTTTTATTTAAAGTCAATTAAACCTTACATAAAAATCCTCATTACGAGGTAGTCTATTAACCCTTAAACGCCTAGCTATACGGATTTGGGCAGCCCAGTATTGGATCACAGCATCTTTTGGACTTGGGCATCATGAATAGTGCACTTTTTGAACTAGGGCATCATGAATGATCCAATCAATGATGAGCTTGCAACCTCCTACAAGTATTGTACAACCCCAACCTACCTACCACAATCCTTTCAAAGCACAAAATCACTCATACAAATTGTAATTTGAATTCTAAAATTTCACTTTTTGACTGCATCACAAGAAGGCGACCAGTTTGACATCAAAATATAAGTGAAAAGTAGAGTACATTGTGAGCTATAGAGGAGATTCTGTTGGAAAAGGCCCCCTCGGATCACATTCGGCGTTTAAGGGTTAAATCACTCTTTCTTTGTGATAACACTCACTATGTTATGATTTCTATGTACATCGATTGTTACTAACAACTTCTATTTATTGTTTCAATTACAAGGATCAATTTTTTGTTGGCTCAAAGGACTTAAGATGCCTTCATAATGCCTTCATAAACTCTCATTTCTACCTATGAAAGCCCTTCACACCATTACAAACGTTGGATGTGAGAGGTATGGTAGTACATACTACATACCTATCAATGTGATTATAACACACTTTATGATTTTCAAAACAGGTCATTCTTTGAGTATGCATGTAGTGTAGTCAGGTCTAAAAGTGAATCCAAATTCCCTGTGAGGCAGTTTTTGGAAAAAGTTTAACCCTTAAAAGTCCCTTGGGGATAGTATGTACGTTGTCGTATAATTAGGATTTGCTATCAACAAGAAACTCTAAACTGGAATCGTAATAGCTCACTAGAACCACATTAATTCAAATGTCAACTTCTTCTTTGAACTCAAACCCATTAAAGGTGTGCATTCACTCCAAATACAACCAAAATACACCGTATTCTACTGGTCGCCACGGCACGCTCAGACCTTTAGGGGTTAAAGGGGTTCTTGTCTTCCTAAAAATGATGAAATTTGAAATCCGTAAAAGGTGTTAAAATCACATTGAAGTGTACTATCATACCATGGATTATCATTTTTTGATTGATATAAAAGTAGATAATCACTTTTCTTTCAACCCAAAAAATAAGAATACTATGTGAACCATCTACAATTGAAATACTCTCATTTTTTTTTTTTCTTCTTCAAATTCAATGCTCATCTTACCTTACAAATTTGATACAAATGCCGAAAGTTGTTCTTGAGGTACTTGAGTATATATCATCTTTCAGTAATCATTAAAATATGTATCAATTTGAATAATCATTCAAGTATGTATCATACTTGAAAGATAAAAAATATATCTATTTTGATTTTGTTGATTTAGATTCATTCCTTCATATTAAGTTTTCAATTAATGCTCAAGGTCGAAACTTAAATTATAATTTAGACTTGGCAAGACTACTAAAAGAAATTGAGCTTGGCAATGTGTTCATTTAAAGTTCATTCTTCCTCATTTGTGAGGTTATAATGGTCAAAGTTGGCTGAGTTTTTCTCCTACGGGAACCTCCAAAACCCGTTTTGGGTTTTGAGAAGAATTAGGGATTAAGAATAATTTTTTTGCCTAAGATTTTTACTAGGTGCTCTCTATACTACAAGGTGTGTGCGTGCGAGAATTTGCAATGTCAACATTCAAGTTATGAGTTTTTACCACAAATTTTAGTTTTAAAGCCCAAAAAAGGCAATTCAGGCAGTTTTAAATTTAGACTACTTTAAAATTATCTTTTTTGAAGATAAGTTTATAACTAGATCACAATTTAAGCTTGAAAGTCAAAAATTCACCAATTTTGCAAGGGCAACTTCCAAATTTACAAGACCAAGCTTCAAATTGTTGCCAAAAAACTATTAACCCTTAAGAGCCCACAGTGTCGTTTTTCGACATTCTGGATGTGAGGCTCCGTCTTTGATGCACAGCCCTGCTTTCATCCCATCAATTTTTCATCCGCCGTTTTTTTTGCTCAACTCCTTGGTGGGTTTACTCTACTCCCTCCTTGGCTAAATAGTAAAAATCTTGATCCTCAATTTGTAAGAGTGGGCGAAAGAGATATTTCATGAAAGTTTTGGTGGTGTGATCTTCACCCCTTTTTTGCATGGATCTTGAAATCCATACCTCTAAATGGCATGCAACTTGGAGGTCATACTAATTGCCATGCTCCAAAGAAGATCCTATGGTTGGATTTTCCATTTTCATCTTTCATTTGTTTTTACGCAGTTTTGAAAAAATCAGCGTTATTACCAACTATTAGGAGCTTTACCCCCCTTGGGCGTTTAGGGGTTAAATCAACTCTGAACATTACGATCTCACAAATGGTACAGATCCAACTATTGAAATTTAAAATAATGTCAGTACACGTAGTTATTTTAAAGATATTATGGATGGAAATACCAAAAAAGTAAAAAATATTGAATCACACCTCAACTTGCATAAAGTGGTCAAAAAATCGCAATTTCTAGTTTTGAATGCCAAGAACACACTTCGTGCTTAAGGGGTTAACCCCTAAACGTCCCCAATGTCGTTCTTCTACATTTTGGATGGAGGGCAGAAGAGCCATAACGCCTTCATCCAAACTCCGTTTTGGATGAAATCACTTAGGTTGGGTCCCAAATCAAGTCTAGTGTGTATGGTAAAACTTTTAGAGCCATACAATCAACTATGAATTAATGGCATGCATTTTAGTGAAAGCAAATTTTGGTTTTGGATTTTCAGATATCAGGCATGTTTTATCATTACAAGCCAATTATGTGAAACCAAAAATAGTTTTTGATGAATTTTTTTACATGAACATGATTTTTAGATGAAATCCAACAATTTTCTACTTGGAAGATTTTTGATCCAAATACTTTTGGTATTAGATTTTCAATGATGTTTCCACAATGAAAAAAAGTGAAAAATGAATGATTTCTGAACAACTATATCTTTTTCATCCACCGTTAGATTTCAACTTTATTTTTTTGGATGGATTCTAATTAGAGTCTACTCTCAGTAGTACAAATCTTGACCAAATCAAAGATGTTTCGTAGATAAGCTAACTCATTGAAGCCCAAAATGGGTTTTTGTAATTTTGGAAAGTCTAGATGAAGAGGTTTGAAGTAATAGTTTTGACTAATATTTTTACTCTATTCTCCTCATACCGCAAAGTGAATGTGGTAAAATTTGCAAACTTAAATTCCAATAATTTAGTCCTTGAGGACAACATTGGGTTGCGAGGTGTAATGGAGGAGCTTAAAAGAATAATTTTTTTGAAATTTCTTTTATACCCAATGTTCATTACTACATTACTACTTCAATTTCTAAGTAGATTAAGTCAAAAAGTTTTACCAATTTTACAATGGTAGCCTCCAAAAACTTCATAAACAACCTTCACTATGCCCAAAAAAACTTAGGAGACAAACTTTGGATGTTATGATGTTCCAAATGGTAAATATCAAATGGTCAGTTTTTGAAATAATAATTAAAAACAATCTTAGGTAGAAGACCTTATGGTTGGAAGTTGAAAAAAAGGGAAAAAATAGGTTCACAATCCTAGGAGTGCACACGGGTAGGAACTTGCAGTTTTGAGGTTTCAAGCTCCCAAAAAATACCAAGGAGATTTAGGAATTAACCTCAAAGGGTCCAAGAAAACCTAGTAGCTAGGTTTTTGGTGTTTTGGTTAGCTTAGATGAAGAGATTAAAATCATTGATTTTTATTGGATGTTTCCTATACTACAAGGTTTGTGAGTGAGACATAACAAAGTCAAATTCAAAACTAAGAATTTTTAAACGCAAATTTTAGTTTGAAGCCCAAATAGGGCAGCAAAAAAACATCTCTTTTAGTGTTTTTTTATTTTTTTAAAAAATACACTGGGAGTTAAGTAAAGATGAGCTTTGTAATTGAAGGAAAAAGTGGGAGTAGTCAATGGTGGATGGTGCATATAGCACTCATCATTTTTGAATGGTATCAACAAATATAAGTGATCATCTGCCATGGTGATAAGCACCAAATCAAAGAGAAACCAAACTGGGTTAACTTTGTCTTATTTAGAATTGTTTTTTTTTGCAAAAGCTGAAACTTTCAATAAATGTCTCTAGAGATCCGCATTGTCAAATTTGATAAAACCTTGAAACTCAGAGGCTTGGATGGCTCTAAACAAGATCCTACAAGTGGATTATTCAAAATTAGGTTGAAAAAAGACTTTACAATGATTTCAACAAGGGTTGTTTAACAGCTCCTGCTGAACTGTGTGGACAAAAATTTAGTGTAGACCTGCCCGCTTCGACGATAGTCAAACGATCACTGTAGTCGGTATACAGTGCTCGAAGCACCGGTCACATGTGCAAGCTAGAGGTTCTGACGAGCATTGCCAGCGAATATCTGATCAACGTCTATAGGAAATTCTGACAAATACTTACAGAAGATTGCCTTTCCCCATAGAAAGGATCACTGAAGTCGTTGTAGAATACTATTAGAGCATCGCACCTGAGCATCGTTTGAACAGACTAGGAGGCAGGGTTTCCCATTTCGAGATGTTACGCACGGCAAAGCTTGTGGCGAGACTTGTTCCTTGTTGCCAGGATGAGCTCCTGTTTACCGCAAATTATACAAGTTCTTCGTGGGCTATGAGTAAGATTCAGGGTTTGCTTTCTAGAAGTTGTGGATGCTCTGCCGCCACTAACAAGCATGAGGGTACGACATTGTACCGATGGGAAAGTATATCTTTGATGTGTTTGAGTCTGTTGGCAGGAGCTAGGTCGCGCTGGCTACGTCGGATATGAAGCAAAGTTTGTGTACAAGAGAGCATGATCCTTTTGCATATGGTGAATATCGTTCGAACTTTGTGGGTTTAGAATCTTAGTCTGGCTCCTCTAGGAATGCTAGAAACTTTGCGGTTCAGGTTGTTTTCAACGTACCCTGGCAGAGTTGAATCTGGTTAGGGTGCCCTGCCTTCGTTCTGAGTTTATCGAGGACTTGTCTAGAGGGGACATATTTGAGGTCTAGCGCACACAAATGGTCGAGATGGTAGAATTACAAATGGTCGAGATGGTAGGATTGAAGCTGGAGCTCGCGCGGTTAGCAGGAGCGTCTCCGGATCCTGGGGTTGACGAAGTACTAAATGGGGGAGTTATTGAAACACTCTGTCCTCTTGATAACTCCAGGGAGCTTCAGGAGTTTGTAGTAGGCACCGACCATCAGCTCTACACTTATCCTGTTAACACCCAGCATGTTGATAACAACTTGCAGTTTCTCAGGTTATCGGCAGCTAATGATCGAATAAGGTCTTCTCCTGAGATATTCAAGATAGTCAAGTACCTTCGTAAACTAGCCAATATTTCACAGAGCTTCTACAGATGCATCTCAATGAAGCAATGGCTTCTAACAGTTGTTGAGTGTCAGAACAAGAATCCAATTGGTGTTTTGCAGGACCCAAATCCCATTAGGTGGCTGAATCAGACTTCTGCCGTTGAAATCCGTAGTAATGTGGTGCCCCAGCAAGCTTACTTGCAGATGTTCCAAGCTGTGAGGGCCACCTGCCCTGAAGATGATTGCTCTGGAGGATTCGCTCAAGCTAGTGCTGTCGATGAACTTAGAGCATCCTTTTCCCAAAATTGCAAGCATTGTGCCCTTGCGGAGCACCTCGAAGGAGGAGCTGAAGTGGACTCTGGAGTTTTAGACTTCTGGTTCGTGGAGGAGAATGAGGTGGAGCTGGTGCTTGATCATCCCTGCCTCGGAGAAGGAACCGAAGGAAAGGCGCAGAAGGTGTTATGGCGCAGAGGCATTTTTGCCCAGAAACTATTCAAATCTTTCTACAATTTTAAAAACGAATTCGGGGTAGCATTGGAGGTATCCCATCCGAACATAGTGCACTGTTTCGGCTGCGCACGTAGTGACTCTGCCGAGCCTTACAAGTACAGCTTATTCATGGAATTGCTAGAGGAGGATCTTGAGAGTCATTTGCAAGAGAGGGATCGAGGAAGCACACAAGAGTTTATTTCATTTCCGGATGTGCTTCATATTCTATTGCAAATTGCAGAGGCAATGGCGCATTTGCACTCGAAGAACTTTGTTCATGGAGATCTGAAACCAGGAAATATCCTTCTAAGTCAGTTGACGATGCCACATTCAGATATCAAGTTCTATCTTGTGAAAGTGACCGATTTTGGTTGCACCCAACGCGTGAATCCTGCCTCAGGTGCAATTGAGAACTTCAACGCAAAGATTGGTACCCTTTGTTACATTGCGCCCGAACTGTTGATGTGCAGAGTCGATGGAGCACCATCACCAACAAATCCTCATAAATTGGATGTATACAGCTATGCAGTTCTTGCCTATCAGGTGCTTGCAGGGACCACATGCATTGAGGTCGGGAGAGGATGGACTAAAAGTGGAGTTATCACACCAGATAACGATCAGGATCAATGGAGACCACATAGGAATTTGGCCCCTGGTACTCTGGGACGAGAGCGCATGAACTTTCTTGACCTCGTAAAGAAGTGGTGGACTTCGACACCTGAGCTTCGACCGTCGTTCGAAGAAATATGCGAAGTCATTCGGAAACTGATGAGGGGAGCTGATTCTCCGGATGATTCGGTTCGGCCCCTGAAGAGGAAAGCCGATTCTCCTCTTCCATTCTTGAGTACCATTTCAAGGTACGGTAGAAATCTTGCAATCATCTTGTTTATGTCCTAATTCAGCCGTCGTCACGTAATTTCTGTTATTTTAAAATGGCTTGCAGACATCACATCATAGTTGTAAAGTTCGGGGGTACGTGACAACTTTTAGCGACATTGTCAATGACGTGCAAACAATATGTGAAATGCACATATTTCAAGTACAGGCTTTCCTTATAAAACCTTGTTTTCAGGATGTTTTCAGGTCACTGACAGACATCACTTTGGAGATGGAGAAATTGAAGCGAAAGGCGCAGCTGGAGAGAAACCTGCATCGTTTTTGTTATGAAGTCCTTTATAGATAGTTCAGATTGCACATCTATCTCTTGCAAGTTGGACACAAGTACTAGTGTTAGGAGCTCGTAGCATGCACTATTGCATCTCAAGTAGAATATTTAGTGTAGCAGAGTGCAATCCTGATGTGTACGGTGTATATATAGCTGTATGTGCCGGATGTTATTTGAAGTCAAGGTCTGAGTTCATAAGCTCCAGTACGTACACTCTTCATCAGATTTATTTTTTTTAAACTCATAGTTGGAGAGATATGTGATACCCATGATGATGAGGGTTGCTGTAACATTTAGTAGTGAAAATGTTCCTGATTAGTTGATAGTCCTTGGACTTTTTTGTATCAGAGCCTCCCAATTGTACAGTACATATTGCTGTATATACACCATACACATCAATAATTTTATATAAATAATAAAAAACATGTAAAATATTTTGATAGTAAAAATACGCAACATATGAATTATATAGTATCAAGATGTCTTGATCATGACTGTGGGTGAATGAAGTAGTCGATACTGTAGTACTCAAGGTTTGTGTGCATTGTTATTGGTGAGAACTGAAAGTGAGTGACTGATGGTAGAATAGTATGTTCAGACACTCATTAACAGTGATAGAGTTCATCCATATGTTATGATTCTATGTGACTACATTTCCCTGTCCTGGTCAGTGCTTGTAACGATGCTCACGGTGAATTCATAGAGCATCCCATACACTTTCTTCGCAATAGGTTGTGGGCCGTACGAGCATTGTTGCTACACGGAGGAGTGAGAGTTGATTTTTGTAATAATATCTCCTATGAAAGAAAATCTATGATTAGATGTAGATTAACATGTGATGTAGATGGAATGTGGAAAGTTGAACAATTATTTGCACACTTGCAAGAGATTGCTCGTAAACATGAAATTTATTTTAGAGGAACTACAAGACTCCTTTATGTTGAGGGTCATTGACATGTTATGATATGCATTATGTGAAATAGACTTTGTATATTAGTTTCTTGTATTTCTCATTTCAGCAATGCATCTTGCATGTTTTATTGGTTATCTTTATTGCCATGGCTTTTATTTCAATACCTCATGGCTTTTCCATGTTATTCTATTTGAATCTTCTGTTCTTATTATTCTTAGGTGTTCCCTTGTATGTAATAAATTTGTAATGTTTGTTGGGAGTTTCTATTGTTTTGTATGGTATTTTTGGTTTTATGAAACTTTTTGATACATGTATGACTTATTCTTTATGTTTCAATGAGTGATTCTTATATGTCTTATGGAATTCAAATGTTCATTGCTTCTATGTTTATGTCCATGTATTTTTCATGCTTGCACTCTTCTTTTAGAAAAAATTCATGTTGTCTTTCCTTCATTATTTTGGTTTTTCTTATTCTCAAAATTGGTTTTGGCTTTCTAGATTTATGGGGCATTTATGAGCATTTGGCCAAACATTACACTAATTGTAACATAGTAATTTCTTCCTCTTCCTTAAAATTTCCATACTTTCACATTGAGTGTTATGGTTTGACGATAAGTGTTGTAATACAATGGTCAAGCGTGACATTTAGTCTTACCGTTTGCAATTAGCATTAATAACTTACACTAATTAACAACTCTTATATAGTGGAAATGAGTCTCCAATAAAGGCTTAAGTACGCTCGGGAATAAATCGAGTCAAAGGCCCAATAAAGGGTAGTATACTCATAGTTGAGTATGCTTTTAGAGTGTCACCAAACGCAATAAGTAGTATGCATTGTTGCAATTTGAGTAGAAAGAAATTTTGAGATGAAATTTGGGATGAATTTTTGATGCTGCAGCATTGCGACCAACATTGCATTGGCGTTGCCAATGTTGCAGCTTTTCAAAAGGAACCACCATGTCTTTCCTTATTTGCAGAATGTAGACAAGAACTGTCACGAACGGAAGCGTGGAACGCAAATCACCCTCCTATATTGTTTTGAAAACATTAAAGGCACAGTTTGGGCACATAGAGTAGATTGTTGCACTAAACTCTTGCAGTGTCCAACTCTTTAGATCCACGCCCATATACATTGGACCAAATTATGCCACTCAACTCTTAGAATTCCACTTACCTCTACATACTACTCAAATCCACTACTCCTAGAATCTGTCGTAGTAGCTCGGATTGTTCAAGTATCCGGCAAGGATCCGAGCCACACTAGCTTCTTGGAGACCTCCGGCCGCTCGATGGACGCCAAGACCCAGGTGATTATGCTGGACACGGAAGCGACTACGTGAGCTTCTTTAGAATGGCTAGGAGAGAATAAACATGTAATTCGTTATAATGGTATTATGCAGTGATTTTGAGAAATGTGGGTTTAGGTGAAGTCGAGCTAAATGTACCCACACAGTACATTTGGCTCAACTCAAGCTCAATTTGATAATCTGAATATTCCCATTATAACGAATTACGTTTTAATAGGTCGACGGATAAATGCATAGCAACAACGAAGGGAGCACATTCTTGCAAAAACCCTAACTCGAAGAGGGGAGAGGCACACCATTGGAAACCGTAACTCGACAGCTTGCCGCAGTGTGCCCCGTCTTTACTGGGCCACTTGCCCTTTATTAAGCTCTTTGAGTAAAGGAGAATTTGTCTTGAGTATACTCAAATAGTATACGTAGATGAGTTATCCTCTATACAAGAGTTGTACATTACTATTACGTGGAGATTAGTGTTCACTTTGGGTTGCCATTGCATTCAATTTCTCTTGTCTTTTCTTCAAGCGACAAATTGAACCAATTCTGATAAATTCTTCCACTTGCAAAAAAGTTTGCAAGCTCTTAATATGTTATGGATTAAAGATTAGTGTTGTAACACTATCATGACGTGCGACATTTTGTGTTATGGTTCGCAAATTAATCTTTGTAACACTAATCAACAACTCTAGTGTAGTGACGCCTCATACTCTCCTAACCTTCATCAAATTTTGAAGCCATTTGAGCGAATATGTATTCGTTGAAACGACCTCGCGGATCTCGACACCTCTTCCCGCACGTAGCACCTCTTATTTATCACCGATTGAATTATATATTCACAAGTACAGGCAGTGTCAGCTTGCTAGACGGTCTTGCTAGACGGTCTGTACAGTACCCTCTAGATGATTTACGAATTCACAACTGAGGGACAATTTTCCCATCAACTTTGAACATTGCCTATTCACTCAAATATGATCTTACTTCAAATCCGTACAGTGCGTCGCAAGCACAATGAAGACTACCACATCTTCAGTACAATTCATTAACTAAAGGAATATAAATAATTACGAACACGTTATACACTATGCATAGAAGGTGTTACCATTCTTTGCTTAAATTTGAATGTTCATTCTAGCTTGCAAATTCAAAATAAGTTCACAAATTTGTTCTTTAAATACTATAGCTCATTCTTGATGCATGATTTGTATCACTTTCACTTCATGCTACAATTTGGAGCAACTTTTAAAAAGTCTTGATATTTGAATAATGTCTATGAAAGCTTGTAAAAGCCCTCCCCACACCTTTACAATACCACAATAGAAAGTGAAGGGTGGTGCACGTCAAATCGAGTGATATCTCTCATGCACTAAATGCTAAGCTCAAATACGAATCCTACTGATTTCAAGAAATGACTTATCAATCTACTATAAATGCTATGCACAATATTTTTTAAAAATTGCTCCACACCTCAAGACAAGAAGAAGAGTAGGGTATACCTGCCCTCTTCGACGTAAGTCGATAAAGGATCACTGTAGTCGGTGTACAGTGCTCGACCGAAGCCAGGTTACAAGTGACAAGCTGGAGGCTCTGCAGCGGATCTTCCGCAATGCTAGGGCACATCTGCTTGGAGCCTTGGAATCTGCAGGAAAGGCTAATGGAAGATTGCCATTGCCCACACAATGGATCACTGCAATCGATATACAGTACTGTTAGAGCATCGCACCTGGGCGCCGAAGAGATTGACCCCATCAGTGTAGACGAGGAGGCAGGGACTCCTATTTCGAAATGTTAGGCACTGCTTGTGGGCGAGATTCGTTCTTTGTTGCCGTAAGGATGGTACCGTATTCTCCTTAACATATTCAAGCCAATTGTTGGCTATGCGTGAGATTCAGGATTTTGCATTTAGTAGCTAGAGTCTTAGATGCTCTAACAAGCATTAGGGTACCATGTTATGCCGTTTGAAGAGCATATCTCTGGTATGATGTGTTTGAAACTGTTGGGTAGGATCTTGCTAGGTTATGCCGGCTATGTCCCTCGATGGATACGAAACAAAGTTAGTGATAAGCAGAGTGTGATACTTCTGCATGTAGTGGTCATCGTTCGAACTTTGTGGCTACAGGATCGTAGTCTGCCTTGTCTGGAAAACCTAGCTACAGTGCAGTTTGGCTTGTTCCAACCCTGGTGGTGTGAGATTGACTAGGGTTCGTTCTGAGATTATCGAGGACTTGTACCGGAGAGATTTTACAAAGGTCCAGCGCATACTAGTGTTGGAGATGGTAGGGTTGAAGCTGGAGCTTGCTCAGTTCACAGGAACGTTTGGGACGTCATCGGACCCTAGGGGTATCAAACCACTAGATAAGAGTTCTATCAATGAACTCTGTTCTCTTATTGACACCATGCACCTTGATGAGATTGCAGCAGGAGATAGTGGCCAGGAGCTCTGCACTCTCCTTAATGCCATCCAGCTTGGAAATAACAACTTGCAGTTTCTTAGGTTGTCAGAAGATTATGATATATCGCCATCTCCGATGATCGTCAGTCATATTCGCAAATTGGCTAGTATATCACAGAGCTTCTACACATGGATCTCTATGGAGCAATGGCTTCGAACAGTTGTTGAGCGGCAAGACCAGAGTCCTGTCGTTGAAATCTGTAGTAATGTGGTACCGCGGCAAGTTTACTTGGAGAGATTCGAAGCCGAAAGCCTGGCCGCCTGCCCTGGAAATGGATGCTCTGGAGGATTCTCCCAAGCTAGTGCTGTCGATCAACATGGAGCACCCCTATACCAGACGTGCACAAATTGTGCCCTTCTGCAACAGCTAAGAGGACGACCTCAGGTGATTTGCGAAATTGTACGGTTCTGGTACTTGGAGGAAGAAGATGTGAAGTTCCATTCCAGCCTTGGGAATCCTGGAGCCCAAGGAAAGGCGCAAAAGGTGCTATGGCGCAATGGCTTATTTGCCCAGAAAGTATTCTATTTCCGAAAAGATTTCGAAGTTGAAGTCGGTGTATCATTTGAGGTATCCCATCCGAACATAGTGCATTGTTTTGGTTTTGCAAATTGGGAGTCTGAGGAGTCAGAGGAGCCCCTCAGTCTGTTCATGGAGTTACTAGAGGAGGATCTTGAGAGTCATTTGCAGACAAGAGATGGAGAACTAATGTCATCTCGAGACGTACTTCATATTCTACTGCAAATCGCTGAGGCGATGGAGCATCTGCACTTGCGGAACTTTGTTCATGGAGATCTAAAACCTGGAAATATTCTTTTGGGTTATTTGACAATGCCACACTCCAATGTGAAGACTTATCTTGTGAAAGTGGCGGACTTTGGTAACGCCCAATGCGTGGATCCAGACTCAGATGCAGTTAAGGAATTCAACGCAAAGATTGGTACCTTGTATTACACTGCACCTGAAGTCTTTGAGCGCCGAGATGAAGGACGAGAACCCAGAGAATTTCTAAGTCCCAAGAAATTGGATGTATATAGCTATGCAGTGGTCGCCTATCAGGTTCTTACAGGAACCCCGTGCAATGAGTTTGAAGAGGGGTTTTCGAAAAGAGGAGTTTTAAGAGCAGATACAGATCGAGATCGATGGAGACCAGATAAGCACTTGGATGATCTCACTTGTCGTGCTTTGGGACCTGATGGCATGGAATTGCTCGACTCAATACGCACTTGGTGGGCTTCGGCACCTGAATCTCGACCAACCTTCACAGAAATATGTAGGGAAATCCGGGCACTGCAGAGGAATTAAAGCTGATCCTCTTCGCATTCCTGAGTACTGCTGAAGACTTTCAAGGTACAGTAGAGTTCTTGCAATCACCTTGTAACTTACTTCCTGATTGTTTAGCCGTGTTGTTCGCGTACATCACAAGATTTCTGTTCACAGCCAAGTGCGTGAATATCATATCTGGGTTCCGTGAGTTCTTGCAGCGAGCATTGTCAGTGGCATGGTGTGCCATTTCTATTTAACATGCACAAATTCTAGTGCAGGATTTCCTCACCAAATCGTGTTTTAGGATTTTCGCAGGCTTACGTTGATCAGTGAGCAGTCAGTGACATATTTCACTCTGGAAGAGAGACAATTTGAAGAAGAGGGCGCAGCAGGATAAAACTTGCATCATTTATGCCATCGTTCAATTGCACATATTTCTTGGGCAAGTTGGATACAGCACTGGTGGTAGAGATGCTACAATATTGCATCTCAAGTAGGACATTTTGTGTAGCGGAGTGCAGTCCTGATGTGTATGGTGTATTCATAGCTGTATGTGCTGGATGTTATTTGAGGTCAAGGTCAGAGGCCCGCTTTATAATAGAAATGAGAAGCCTTCGGCCAAACTCCACTTGGATACAGTCTCAATGTTAGAAAAGCTATGTCCTTTAGGTGTGGTGTAAAGTGAGAAAAGGCTAAAAACTCCCATGTGAAGCTTTTTTCTAAAATGATCTAAACCCCTAATGAGAGAAGCCCAAAACATGATGATTTGACTTTGGTTAGCCTCTCAGTTACTAAATATAAATACTATGAAATTGAACTGTATGAGGCTCATAGAGTTTTCCCATATCTTTTCAGCAAGACCATTCATACTTCAGAATTCCTTGTACTTAAGGAAATATTCACTCTCAATGTTTCATAACACTACTGTGGCATGCTGAAACCTGCTCAAAACTATGGTATATGATCATATATTCTCAGGATATGCCCAAAATCAATTAAATTGCAAAGATTGAGTAGTATCTTGAATTTTGGTGAATTTTCCTACTTTCAAGTTTTGTTTTTTGAGCATGTAGAAGTTGTACCAAGGCATGATCTCACCGTTTAGGATCCTCTTGATGCAAGAATTCTTCACATGCTTTTCTATTGCGAGAAACCGGCCTTTGTATATGATTTTCAGCACACCTTGTAATAATTCAAGCTTTTCTCTAGGTTTTATAGGTCCTATAAGGGTAAAAATTATGTAGACATGCACCTAACTCATGTAGGAACAAGTATTTGAAGAGACTCATGTCAAATTTTCTTCTAAAATTGGTTTTTTGGCTCCCTGAACACCTCAATTCCTAATGCAACAAGGAGAAGAAACATTTTTTCAACTTTGGATGTTATGTCTCACAAATGGTGAGGAATTTGAATCTAAGATTTGGTGTACATGTAAATGTACAAGTTAGCTACAAAATCTTGAAATTGCATATTTCAAAACTTATCAAGAATTGAAAATTTACATCTAGCATCAAACGAAGGCAATGTTGAGGGTTTTTGGAAGTTTTGAGGCCACTCTCCTCTAGGGATTACACTGGTGCTTGGATTAGATAAATGTTTTCGGAAAGACAATAACATTGATCTTATCCAAGTGTTGATCATAACGAAACAATGCCTCTTTGCATAATAAAGGGACAAGGAGAGCGTTCTTAACTAGACGTTGATCTTAACGAGGTTGATCTTATCCAGGTACCACTACAGCTCCAAAAGACTCAAGGATTTATCAAGAAATTAAATTTGCTATAAAATGTAAGTTGCCTAATCTTTATGAAGTTTCTCTACAAAGATAATATAAATACCTTAATGCTTAGATCATTTCAATACAATAGATTTCCTCAAAAATATTAGCTATTTATTTTGTAGTAAATCAAAGAGACCAAAACTTTGAAAATCAAAAGAAATAACTTTTTCTATTTTTAGTACTTGAAATTAGATATGATTGGCTAAAATATGAGGCTTTATAATAAAATAGAAACAATATTAATAATAATCAAAGAAGAATATTATTACTTCCCTCTAACAGTGAGTTTTTAAATAGTAAGCAACTCTTGCCCCATTAGTGTTTGAAGGCCTCGTGTGAACAATCTATAATTCCAAATGAGGTTACATTAATTGGATGTGGTTTTGAACTCACCAAGTATTTGGAAAATAAGAAGAAATTAAAAATGTTTATGAGCAAGGCACATCTCCTCAAAATTTGGATTTGACCCTAAAATGGTTAATTAATCTCTTAGGGGTTAAAATATAATAAATTATCGATCATGCAATTTTTGGTCAATGATCCCCATGATTTATAGTTAGGCCCACCTCTTTAGGTAGGCCTATCCATGATTCTGAGAGCCTTTATAATTGTGCAATTTTGTATCTATAGAGGATAAAAGTGTTGTTCGTATCATTCTTTCTTCTCATGTCCTTTCGACCCAAATTAATGAATCAAAAGTCTGATTTCTTCGACTTCTAAATAACTATTAGTTTCAATTCTTTTTCTCTTGGCTTCTCGTTGCGTCTAGTCTAATTCGTCCTTGAGATACCTATAAATTTCAAGATTAGAAAAGTCTTTATTAATTCATAGGGTTTAGCCCCTAAAGTCAAAAGGCCTCAAAACTCCAGAAACCCTCAAAAACACCCTTCTTCAATGCAAAGTGCAAATTTTATTTTTTGATGTATTTTCAAATATTTAACCGTAAGCTATTGTACTTAACTTGTATGCTAATATGTACGTCAAATCTTAGATTCAAATTCCTTACCATTGTGAGATCGTTAAGTTCAAAGTTAGAAAATAGATTTTTCTTCACATGTTGGAAAAAGAGTAAGTCGTACTTTGAGGGCCCAAAAAACCACTTGGGTAGCACATTTGATAATTATGAGGCTCTTCACATTCTTGTTCCTAGGTAAGTTAGGAATATATTCATGCAATTTTCCCCCTCATACGACCAAAGAAAATGCTTGGTTTCTCACATGGAGGTTTGCTGTAATTCAAACATAGAGGCAAGTCTTTAACAATAAAAACAACATGTAATGAATAATTGGATAAAAGATCCGAATGGTGAGATCATGCCTTGGTACCTCTTCTACAAGTACAAAACACAAAACTTGAAAGAAAGTAAAATCTCAATTTTTGGTGAATGTTTGGAGTTTCTACAATTTAACTAATTTTGGGCAAATTTTAAGAATAAATGAGCATATACCGTGATTTGGGCACTTTAGGGCGGATTTTGATTAATGTGTTTTGAAACTTTGACCGTTAATTTCTCCTTAAGTATAAAGAAGTTAAGCACATAATGACTTTTTGGAAAGGTAGGGGAAAATTCTACAATGCGCCAAAGTAGAAACTTCATAGGATCTAAATTTAGTAACTGAGGGCGTGACCAAAGTTAAATTCACCACAATGCGACTAGAGGGGTTAAGAGAGATATAATGCCCATGATGATGACGTTATCTATAACAAATAGTAGCCAAAAGGTTCCTCATCAATAGATGGTGCTTAAACTTTTTGTAATTGAGCCTCCTTAATTGTAGTATAAGGATGGCTCGTCTACAACCATCGATCAATAAAGTAGTCATCTTGTAGTACTTAAGATTTGATTCATTGCACTGTCATCAAACTCTTTGAAAATAAGTGGCCCAACTCTCGAAAGCCCAAGAGGGTAACAACTTTCAACTTTCTCCAAAAAGGATCACATCTATTAATGAGTTCTAGATTTTTCACAAAGTGATTTGGCAGAAGTGGAATCGATAAGATGAGGTAGAGCACTAGTATGATAAGCTTCACATATCTTTTCAAGCTTTTTGGAAAAATGAATAGCATAAGTCATAGGCAAATCTGAGAGAAAGTAAGTTAAAATTGGGTTTGCCGAAAAATTGAGAAATTATTTTTAGAAAAAAAGGGTATTAGTTTAAAAAAATGGAATTGGCACGGAAATTAAACAATTGAATTAAAAATATTTTAAAAATATTAATTAATCAACCGCAAGGTGTCAAATCGGCTTATCAAGGGAGATAGTTTGAGTGTAATAGTTCCAATGATATTGTGGAAATGGAAAAGTTCCAATTTTTTCCAGATAAATCATAATTTGACCATGCATTAGATCTTGATATTGAGACAAAAACAAGACCTTCTAGAAATAGATGTCAAAGAACGAAGTTACGTATCATTCATCCATTCAAATTATAAGTATTGGAGGTTTTTAATATCATTACAAAGGCTTACAATAGATATACAAAAACTTAACACATAATAAAAATAACAAAAATATGAGAATTATTTGGTCAGGTGAACCTATTGGCAAGACGTAGAGTTTCCATAAGAATTTGATAAAGGATAAATGCCATCCCTTCATCAATACTATTATGCCCCCGCGGCATTGTCACGCAGCTTACTTGAATACTTTTACCAAGCTCCTCTTGTTTTTTCTGCTATATCTATAAATAGGTTATTTTAGTAATTTCTGGTGATTTGGGGGCTAAAAATACCTCAAAACTCAATATCTCAAACTCAATATCTCAGGCCTGTTGTCTCCTATTGCAATCCAATTGTTTTCCACAAATCTACAAAAAAAAAAAACGTCCTTCAACGACACCTTATGCGCCCCGATCCGACTAGCAGTCCTTGAGGTCATAATGTCACCGAAAAAACAAACTACCCGCCTTAAATGATAGACTAGTATGCCCTCGTGCAGTTGTTACGCCCACTTAAATACTTTGGTCATGCCTCTTTAGCGTATTTTACACTTCTTCTGCTAGATCTAAAATTAGGTCATTTTTGTAATTTTGGTGATTTCGGGCCATAATTACTTGAGAGTTCAATATCTCGAGATCAGTTGACCCATTTTGCAGTCCGTTCGTTTTCCAGAGATCTACAAAAGTATCAGCTTCTCACGAACGCTTCATGTGGCTTAATCAGACCAGCAGTGCCCGAGATTATAATGTGACAAAACAAACAAACTACCTTCCTTAAATAATAGATACTTGTATGCGTTTGCGGCGTTGCCACGACTCCTTATATACTGTGACCATGCTTTTCTTGCTTTTCTCCTAGATTTATAATTAGGTCATTTTTGTAATTTTTAGTAATTTGGGGGCCATAAATACTTCAAAATTTGATATCTCGGTACATGTTTTCATACTTCAAAATCTGAAAAGTAGATAATCGGTAGATTATCCTCCTTGATATACATTCAAAATTATAGATATTTTTTCATGTTAAGATTTTGAAGAAGTGTAATATCATTTTGAAGTTGATGTTGAAATTTTATGAGACTTTGGGGCCTCTCAATAGGTTCAAGTGCAAAATAAAGAGTTGCCTTAAGGAACTCTCTACTTGACTTGGACTTTAACACAATGGTAAACTAAAATGTGACTAAAGCAAACATAAATGATAGAGGAAACACTTTTTTCTAACTAAGAAAAATGGGGTTTGACAAAGTGAATCACGGATGACCCTCTTACCCTTGTTGGGCGTGTTTCGCAATTGTTGTGTTGTTCAAGCAACCCCTCATTCTATTGAGCCATATGGACTCAACAAGAGGAAATCTGACTGTCTCAACTCCACATGTCAAGCCATTAAATCATTATTGACCCAAAATTAATAATTCCAATGGGTTAAATCTCTGAAATACTTTGCAGATCTTCCGAAATTAACTCACTTGGCCACTCTCCAATCAACTTGGCAATCTGAACTTCAAGCAGTTCCTGAGCGACTTACTATATAGACATTTGCTTTCGATATGGTACTAAAGTTCAGTTGCAATAAATTTGAAGTTTTGAAAAGCAAAGTTCATCCTTAAACCCTAGATATCTTAGGCTTCTTTAAGCCTAAAAGCACAATTCTTGAAGAAGCATCGTAGGTGGAAACAAAAATTAGCTACTAAGATTTGAATCTTACAAATTTGACTCATTGAGATCCACATTTTGAGTGAAGTTTGAGGCCTCATAATTTGCAAAATTATTATGTATTATGACTCCATAAGATAGCAAAATCTGATAGTGTCACTTCAACATAGAATTGCTACTAATAAACCTTGCGCAATGGAAAAATCTCTAACTCAAACGTTGTTCACCTTCATTTCATCAACACTTGTAAATTTAAGAACCATCAAAAAAAAATTCTGGACTCGAACAGTAACAGTGAAAGTGTCCAAATTTTGTAATAAAGAAAAATTCCAAAAGTCAACCCTCTCCACAAGAATAATATTCTTCACATCTTCGTTGAACCCTTGAGCGGGCCAAATGTTGAAAATCAACATTTTGGATGACGCCCAGGAGTTTGGATGCTTTGTCGTTTTATGATCCAATTCTTTTGTTTAATTTTGTTACCATACAGTAACAAAATTAAACAAAATTTAGGGTCACTTTATACATAGGTTGGGGCCGGCCAGAGAGCAGGCCGGATTCAACGGCTGGAGTTTGGGCCCAAGTTGGGAAGTTCGGGCCAGGGTCAACCTTGTCCCAATTGCATCACTAAGGCCCGAACATTTTAGCGCCAAAACAATGCCACATAGGAAGCCACATAAGATAAAGTGAAGTTCTTGTTGGACCCATGTATAAAGCCCTTGGGTCTGATTTGAAAGAATCGAGCCATTCTATTGGCTGAAATTTGAAGAATTCGATGGGCCCTAAATCTGGCCCCAAGTATAAAGTGGCCCTTCTAAGAGAAAGTAGACAAAATTCCAACAAGAGTTGATACTACTTGTGTAACTCTTGTTTAACCCCTAAAGGTCCAAGAAAGAGGAAATCGCTTTTTGGTATTTCCACAGGGAGAAAATTCAGCCAACTTTGACCATTATAATCTCAAAATTGAGAAAAATTAACGGTTCAAATTTGACATTCGAGAAAACGGTCAAGTTAACTTCAAGATCCTACGGTTGGATCCTCTAATCAATGCTTAGATTGAGTTTCTTTGCACTTGAAGTAGAAGAAGGTTCTTTTTGATAATTTAAACAATTTCGTATCAAGGACCTTTAGGGGTTAACTCATTCTTACTGACTTTACTATTTGTGTAAGTCCCACTTAACTCAACCTACCAACTTGGTTGATTGGGACTTACATACTTATTATCAATCTCTAGGTTTAACTATGGATGAACTTCATATGAACTCTAGATGAACTCTAACTTACACAGTTATTATCAAGAAGTTCCTAGGTCGTTCTTATCTCAACATATCTAATTGATTTTGGGCAGATTTTGAGAATAAATCAGCATATACCACAGTTCGGGCAGATTTTGAACAGTGTTTTCAAACTTTTGACAATAAATATCTCCTAAAGTATGAGGAATTTTAAAGTATGGAATGACTTTTGGAAAGTTATGGATAATCTTTGTAATCTGCAAAAAGTTTTACTTTCATACCATCTATACGTAGTAATTGAGAGCCTGAACAGATATAAATCCACCACGATATGGCCGTTTTCGACATTAAGGACTTAAATCTTGATATGGGAATCTAAAATATGGTCATGATTGGGAATCACTGGGATCCTTGCTTTTGAAAATCACATGGATCCTTGTTGCTATCAATCGAAGCCAGGAAATAATAAAAGAATGGAAAATAAACTAAATAGTAGATATCAGTTGTGGTGAAGTTGTAAGGTTGTTACTTCTCTACATGAGAGTTGCCAATCCTTGCCTCACTCAAGACCAAAATATTGCACACTCAGACGATAGGTATCCAAATTCCAAGTTTATTCATGCGAAACCGTATAAAAAGCTTCAATACACTTGAAAATAGTCTCCTCAGAAACTCTCAAGAACACTATGTATATTCTCAGAAAACCTGCCAAACATAGTATGGGCCCTCAAAGTAGAAGACCATCCTTCTTATTCCCTCCAAAAGGGTCACCTTTACCCCCCTAAGTGGTACCATGTCTCCCTTTAATAGTCAATATTTCTTTGACAAGTAAAAGTAAACTATCAGTAAACTCTTGCTAATCTTTATTTTTATTACTTTTCTTTGTTCTTGTCACCATCCTCGTTTGTAACACCATCCTCATCTATATCACCCTCCTTGTTAGTAGCACCATTTTGAGTATTTTTATGAGGTAAACCAAGATGAATCCCAAATCTAACTGGCCAGTTCTTGCCAACGCTGAGGAAAGAGGAGACTGCGACACAAGGAGGAGGATGCAAGGAGGAGGGTGCCGTGCGCGAGGTGGTAGACACTGCAAAGCGCTAGGGGAGACAGGAGCGAGCGCTTGGCTGCTTGGCTCGTTAGCTTTTGGTGAACTTTTTTTTCAGTTTTATCGATTAATATCGTCTTTTGGGGTATCGTGGGCTCTCTGATTGGATAGTGGAGAATGGATATTCACGAAAACGTATTCTATCATAGTGTAGAGAGATGAATCTACCACGTTTTCTTTTATCTTCCTTCTTCCTTCCTTCCTTCTCTCTCAGACAAGGAGCATTTCTGTCGAGGGTTTGATAAAGCATTTGTTATCTTTGGTGACCAATATGTTGCACAACATTTGTTCAGAGGTGCGTCAGGTTTGTACCCTTTGGTGCTCGGAAAAGGCCAGATTCTTGCGCAGATTCTAGACATGGCCTTACTGACTGACCACCATTGTGTCTGCCTGGAATGTCAACCACTACTGATTCAATGAGGAATTCATGAGTAAGTTCATTTATATCCTTCAAAGGGATTGACTCAAATTGATGGGATGGCATAAGAATATAATTCATAAGACTCATTATTTATTAAGTCAGTGTTTATTAAATTTGACCAATTTTCCAAGTAATCAGTGGAGCGGAAGCAATTCAGAGCTTCATTGGCTGCCATGCGGATCAACCAAGAAAGGCTGGTAAGCATGTTCGGTAACATTCAAGCGATGTTTCTACTCGGTTGGAGTCTCTGCAAATCTACTAAGCTGACAAGGTGACTCCTGGCCAAGCCTGTCTTTGCAAGGTTGGTTATACTCCAACCATTAACACCGGATACGTTGCTAAGAAATGTGCTACAGTGGTACCGGGATAAGATCAACCTCGTTAAGATCAACGTCTTGTTAAGAAGTTTGTCCCTGTCCCTTTATTATGCAAAGAGGCATTGTTTCGTTATGGTCAACGCTTGGATAAAATCAATGTTTTTGTCTGTCCGAAAACGTTTATTTAATTCAAGCACCATTGTATGATCGTGTGAATGTTAACCCCTAAACCTCCAAGCCTTTTTTGGACTTCCAAAATCAAAAACTGCAATTTTCTACCACCTTGAGGAATTGAGGTCAAGATTTTTGCTATTTTTTGTACTTTATACCATAAGATCTCATACCCACCGACTATCAGTACTACCATGTAAAAGTTCAACAATTGGATTTGCACCATTTGAGAGTGTATAACATTCAAAGCTGGTGCAAAGTTTTTTTGGGCATTGCTTGTGAGACATTGTCTCCATGGTGCAAAGGGAATTTTAGAGATTGTTACCCTGAAACATATTTCTCATATTTTTTTGCAAGAAGGAAATCAAGTTGAGTATGCTTATGCAAAATTTGAAGACTCATTCTACTTACTTGACCTTTTGTCATGCAAATTATTTTGTAAAAGAAGGTATAAAAACAACGATATAGGAAAACATGCATCACGTTCGATATATTATTTTGGTATGATGAAGAATTGAATTGTGACCTTTATGAGTTTGTAAATTTTGAGAAAAAAGATTTTGGAAAATTTCAAAAATCTTGAATTTTGACAACTTTCAAGAGTAGAAGTTGTAAAATTAGAAGAAATTGTAAAGATTGTTTTTGAAATTTATTAAGACTGCCCTTGTAGAATTGATAAACTTTTTGACTTAGGTTACTTTGGAACTTCGGTAGTGATTTGGTTATCAACATATTTTTTAAAAGAATATATAAAAATCTATTTTAATTGCTTGTTTCAGAATTTAAACCTAAAATTTAGAAATGAAGGTTTTAAAATTGGAACTTGGCTTTGCAAATTTACCACATACACTTTACGATGTAGAAAGCACCCGCTAAAAATCTTAAGCAAAAATATTACTTTAAACCCCTTCCTCTACATTGCCTGAAATAATAAAGTTGTTTAGATTGCGGTGGATAGTTAGGGGTTATTCAAATCACCTTTTATGATTTTTTTGTTGCACTTCTTTGTAGAAATGTGAGGCCTCAAATACAAAGCGAGCATGGGTAATAGTGGCACTAGAAAAGAAGCTTTTAGATGGCAACGGAATATTACTAGAATTCCTCCTAACAAAGATCAAACTTGATAGTACAGATGTAGAGTTCACATATTCTATTGTAAGGATGTAGAACTACTACTTAGTTTGACAAGTACAAAGTTATAGACAATCTATCATCCTCAAAAATTGGGAAGTAATGTATTTGTTGTTTTCCTTGATATATGAAAGGTTGGAATAAAAATGTTTCCTATTTATTTTCTCTAGAACATCAAGCCATAAGTTATTATACATGGTTTACCTTCATCTTCTTATGTTGAACTTCTAGTCCAAGATTTGTGTATGTATAGTGTTCAAATTTAAACATTTAATTAATCAATCCTCAATCCTCAAAACTTCTCTACAGAGCTTTCTTATTTGCATGCATTCAATAAACTTAGGACATTTGAGAGATTTTAAATATTGATTTTGATATATTTTGGTCACATATTTGAAGAGAATTAAATTTGCATAAGATTTAAATGGCAAGGTGACAAACGACGAAAAGTGCAAATGTTTACGCACCAAGTAGGGGCGAACTATATTTTCTCCTTGAGTTGTTTGCACTAAATGGGGCAAAAAACATGTATGCAATTCATGTTTTTTCCACAAGGTGAAAAGATAATATCACATTTCCTATATAGTTACTCAGTTCTCTAATCTTCACTCTATGAATCTTTAACTTTTCTAACCTTGGACAACTTACTACTTTCACTCAATCGCATTTTCAAACCTAGAGAACCATCAATAAACAAGGTCTCAAAAGGTGTCAAAGTGTCCCAATTCGCTTGGTAATCCTCGGAGTGAATAACAACCACTCACATTCAAGGTCTTCAAACTCTTCAACTTGTAAGATACATTTGGTACCACTCTCAAACTCCCACAATCTTTCCTCTCCAAAATCTCCGAAGTTGTCAAGTTACCGATCTCGACTGGTAATTCTTGGAGTAACGAACAATTATTCATATCCAAGGACATTAAACTCATCAAAGTGCCAATCTCACTTAGAAGCTCTTTCAAACTTCCACACCCATCCAATATCAAAGACTCCGAAGTAGTCAAATTACCAATCTCACTTGGTAATCCTTGGAATGATTAACAATCACTCAAATCCAAGACCATCAAACTCATCATGTTCCCAATCTCACTAGGAAGCTCTTTCAACCGCCAGCAACTATTTAGTTTGAAGGTCTCCAATGAAGTTAAATTACCAATCTCTCTTAATAATCCTTGAAGTGCTTCACAACCACTCCAATCCAAAGCCTTCAAACTCATCAAATTGCCAAACTCACATGGAAGCTCTTTCAAACTCCCACACCCATCCAATTTCAAAGTCTCCATAGATATCAAATATCCGATTTCTCTTGGCAATCCTTGGAGTGAAATACAATTACTCATATCCAAGGCCTTCAAACTCATCAAGTTCTCAATCTCACTTCGTAACTCTTTCAACCACAGGCATCCACTAAGTTTCAAGGTCCCAAGGTAGGCAATTTAACGATCTCGCTTGGTAATCCTTGGAGTGCTTCACAACCACTTCAATCCAAGGCCTTCAAACTCATCAAGTTCCCAATCTCACTTGGTAACGCTTTCAAACTCCACCACCCATCCAACTTCAAAGCCTCCAAAGTAGTCAAATTACCAATCTCTCTTGGCAATCCTTGGAGTGATTTACAACCTTCCAAATCCAAGACCTTCAAACTCATCAAGTTCCCAATGTCACTTGGTAACTCTTTCAAACTTCCACACCAATCCAATTTCAAGGTCTCCAAAGTAGTCAAACTACCGATCTCTCTTGGCAATCCTTGGAGTGTAATACAACCTTCCAAATCCAAGACCTTCAAACTCATCAAGTTCCCAATCTCCCTTGGTAACTCTTTCAAACTCCAACACCCATCCAATTTCAAGGTCTCCAAAGTAGTCAAATTGCCAATCTCTCTTGGCAATCCTTGGAGTGATTTACAACCTTCCAAATCCAAGACCTTCAAACTCATCAAGTTCCCAATCTCACTTGGTAGCTCTTTCAAACTACCACACCCATCGAATTTCATGGTCTCCAAAGTAGTCAAATTACCAATCTCTATTGGCAATCCTTGGACTAAAGTACAGTTACTCACATTCAAGGCCTTCAAACTCATCAAGTTCCCAATTTCACTTGGTAGCTCTTTCAAACTCCCACACCTATACAAGATCAGAGTCTTCAAAGTTGTCAAATTACCAATCTCTTTTGGCAATCCTTGGAGTGAAATACAACCTTTCAAATCCAAGACCTTCAAACTCATCATGTTCCCAATCTCACTTGGTAACTCATTCAACCACACACACCCATCCAATTTCAAGGTCTCCAAAGTAGTCAAATTACCAATCTCTCTTGGCAATCCTCGGAGTGAAGTACAATTACTCATATTTAAGGCCTTCAAACTCATCAAGTTCTCAATTTCACTTGGTAGCTCTTTCAAACTCCCACACCCATCCAGTTTCAAGGTCTCCAAAGAAGTCAAATTACCAATCTCTCTTGGCAATCCTCGGAGTGATTTACAGCCTTCCAAATCCAAAACCTTCAAACTCATCAAGTTCCCGCTCTCACTTGGTAGCTCTTTCAACCTCCTACACCCATCCAATTTCAAGGTCTCCAAAGTAGTCAAATTACCAATCTCTCTTGGCAATCCTTGGAGTGAAATACAACCTTCCAAATCCAAGGCCTTCAAACTCATCAAGTTCCCAATTTCACTTGGTAGCTCTTTCAAATTCTTACAACCATCCATTTTCAAGGTCTCCAAAGAAGTCAAATTCCCGATCCCTCTTGGCAATCCTTGGAGTGAAATACAACCTTCCAAATCCAAGACCTTCAAACTCATCATGTTCCCAATCTCCCTGGGTAACTCTTTCAATCTCCTAAACGCATCCAATTTCAAGGCCTCCAAAGTAGTCAAATTACCAATCTCTCTTGGCAATCCCTGGAGTGATTTACAACCTTCCAAATCCAAGGCCTTCAAACGCATCAAGTTCCCAATCTCACTTGGTAGCTCTTTCAACCTCCTACACCCATCCAAATTCAAGGTCTCCAAAGTAGTCAAATTACCAATCTCTCTTGGCAATCCTTGGAGTGAAATACAACCTTCCAAATCCAAGGCCTTCAAACTCATCAAGTTTCTAATCTCACTTCGTAGCTCTTTCAACCTCCAGCACCCATCCAATTTCAAGGTCTCCAAAGTAGTCAAATTACCAATCTCTCTTGGCAATCCTTGGAGTGAAGTACAGTTACTCATATTCAAGGCCTTCAAACTCATCAAGTTCCCAATTTCACTTGGTAGCTCTTTCAAACTCCCACACCCATCCAATTTCATGGTCTCCAAAGTAGTCAAATTACCAATCTCTCTTGGCAATCCTTGAAGTGAAATACAACCTTCCAAATCCAAGACCTTCAAACTCATCATGTTCCCAATCTCACTTGATAACTCATTCAACCACACACACCCATCCAATTTCAAGGTCTCCAAAGTAGTCAAATTACCAATCTCTCTTGGCAATCCTTGGAGTGATTTACAACCTTTCAAATCCAAGACCTTCAAATTCATCAAGTTTCCAATTTCACTTGGTAGCTCTTTCAAACTCCAACACCCATCCAATTTCAAGGTCTCCAAAGTAGTCAAATTACCAATCTCTCTTGGCAATCCTTGGAGTGATTTACAACCTTCCAAATCCAAGACCTTCAAACTCATCAAGTTCCCAATCTCACTTGGTAGCTCTTTCAAACTCCCACACCCATCCAATTTCATGGTCTCCAAAGTAGTCAAATTACCAATCTCTCTTGGCAATCCTTGGAGTGAAGTACAATTACTCATATTCAAGGCCTTCAAACTCATCAAGTTCTCAATCTCACTTGGTAGCTCTTTCAAACTCCCACACCTATACAAGATCAGAGTCTTCAAAGTTGTCAAATTACCAATCTCTCTTGGCAATCCTTGGAGTGATATATAATCACTCAAATCCACGGTCTTCAAGGTTGACAAGTCTCCATTCGACTCTATGAATAACATTTCAAAGACACAATGGATTACTTACAGGTATTTAAGGAAATATTGTACACATCAAAGAACATATTTGAGAAACAGAACTCTAAACTCTACATCTTACACGAAAAAATTCCATAAAAAATGTACAAAGGGTTACCTTTGATTGAATTGAACAAATTGGGAAAATATGAAAGGAGAACTTTCAATGTATGTATGGTTGAAAATGTAGGTCTCCTTGAGGAGGCTTCTTGTAAACACAAATTGATGATGTACTCAAGATGGTCCGAACAAGGTAAAGGGAGCTCCGACTTGGAAGCAAACATCTTCATCTCTCGTAACTGGGTCAAGCTCATGTTTGGAAACATCATCTTCTCACCCAAGATGTAAGCACATATTAATCCAAAGCTATAGACATCTGCGCTTGCCATGAAATTGAAATCATAGTTTCTATGACTTTCGATGTGAGAGTCTACATAATCATCGATGTCCTCACGTATGGGTCCAAGAAATTCCTCAAACTGTTCCGGAGCTTTCCATGTGAGTACATCAACATATTGCGTGCGTCTTGAAACCAGTTTGATCACTTCTTTGGTGTAAACCAGACTGAAGTCGGCAACCTTCACTTTCATCTCACCCGACTCCAAGCGCAACAATATATTACTTGGTTTAAGGTCTCCATGGATCACGTGGTTACCGTGTAAGTATTTCATGCCGCTTATAATCTGTGATATAATGTCATCTGCCTCTGCCTTCTCAAAAGCAGTGGTACTTTTTCCTTGCAATCTTGAACTCCCTTTCCCAGCCCCTTCACCAACGCCTTTCATAGTATCCTTGGATAATAAGCTCTTCACGATATCATCACGAGTCAACAATCTCGAAGATGAAGTGTTATTTGACGGCACACTCTTCCAACGTGCCTCAAGCCTTCTTTGCATTGTGTTCTGTAGATCATCATCCATGTACTCTTGAAGGAGTGAACACGTACTCCTCCCGATAGTGTACCCGAAGCATTTCACAATATTTGGATGGTCGAGGTCGAGTAGATTGAGTGCTTCTCTCTCAAAGATGGCGTGCTTCTTTGAAACGAGAGGAAAATCTTTTTTGGCATACTTGTTTCCTTTCCATGTCGTCTCATAAATATAACCAGATAAGCCTTTTCCTAAACGCCGCACGCTAGGCAGTTCTTTCGCATCCAACTTCTGTTGCAAATCAAAACAAATCGCTACTTCAGATGAACAGTAATCGGTCCACGAAGTTGTAATATGACCAGTTCTTACATGGACTGTCAAAATTAGTACAAACTTCAAATGAAGCAAGTACAGCAGTTCACATACGAAAAATTTGAATGCTACAGGGCACCTCGTTAACAGCTCTGTACCTTGTTTGTGATCAGGTCTGTTTCGTTTCCTGAAGATCCAGATGTTCCGACAACGGGATGTTTCTTTGGAGGCCCCATTCCGTAGAGACCGAGTCAATCGATACTGGCAATCAAAACGATCAGAACACTGTTAGCCTAGCATCATGAATATGCTGTTTATTATGAACATTTAGTATGAATGTCAGAGATTGATCATGTAAAAGACAATTAAGGAGCGAGCTGCTAGACTGCAAAAGTCAGCTTGACAACGAGGAGCATTCCATCCTAAAAGCACTCTATGACAACAAGAAAGTGAAACGAAACGATCAAAACACTTTCAGAGCGTCAATAAGTGAGGAAATAGAATGACATACCTTAATTAACTCGTCAGGAACGAAACCAGCACCGTTGCGGTTGACGCGATCGAGTGAGAAGCAATCGACGGATTATAGCTTTCAAGAGCGAGTAGAACTCGTCGATCCACTGTCCATGTAAGTTGATAATTTTAGAACGAGATCATCTCTCAAGAAGTCGAAACGGGAATGAAGTAAAGACTCCGCCGAAGGCAGGAGCGTACCACAGGTTGCAACTACATTATCCTCAAAACGTAGAACATGACGGAGCTTAAACAGTTTTCCCCATACAAACGTTCAACTACTCCAGAAACCAGATGTCAGATGATAGACTCACCTTCTGCAGAAGCCGATGATCGAGCGTGTACTAAAACGCTGAGCTGATGGAACGCGAAATGTTTCAAATAACCAAGGTTCTAGAGAAGCGGCGGAACAGTATAACCTCCGACTCAAAACACACTTGAAACTGTCAAAATGGAAGCGGCGCTCATCTGGCCAGTGAATGAGGATCGAACATGGGACAAAGAGGATAAAGTTACGCACTCTACCCAGGAAGATTGATGTGGTCTACTGCGTGGCTCAAATCTGCAGCAGGTGCAATAAAGCGCAGACTCGACGAGCCCTGCGTAACAGCCTGGCTTCGAAGTTCGTCTGAAGTAGTTACTCTTCCGAGAAGGTGCTGTAGAGTCCAGCAACGCAATGGGTCAGAGTGGCACATGTTTGAATATGGTAGTGAGCATGGGTTACCGTAAGAGGAATATATCATGTTAAAGACATTCCAGAAGCGTTAAAGCAGTTGGTCATTGCGAGAAGTACTTCAACTCTTAGATACCGTATTCTACTTTGAGAAAGACACAGAGAGAGAAACCAAACGATCACAACAGTAGGGGAGGAAGTAGAAAAACTTACACAGGTTGAACTCCTCGTGGAAGAGGCCCAAGATCGGCTGGGTTGAGCGCTATCAAGTTGTAAGCAATCGACAGCTTATAGCGCCCAAGAGCAAGTACAGTTCTCCAGTTCACTGCCCAGGTTAGTTGACATTATCAGAACAGATTTATCTCTGATCTACCGGAACAGGAATGGAAAAAGAAAATGACAGCATATCACCAATCTGCAACTTCATCAGAGACCATGACTAAAAACAAACACTACTCCTTCATACGAACGTTCAACGACTCACAAAAAAACCAAATACACACCTTCTGCGAAAGCTAATGGGCCAGCGTGTACGAAATCTTTGGGCTTAAGAGGACTCGAGAAGTGTCAATCCTCCGAAGATTTCAGAGAGCGCTCGGAAAATTACATAAAAACTCCCGCGGAAACGCACTGTATATAACCGAGTTGGAACTGTGACTGCTGTGAACGAGGGTCGAGCGTGGAGCAACAAGGAAGCAAGCAGTACTACCCAGAGAGCCAACAGACTCAACACTCAAAGTCTGAAAGATCGCTGTGTGGTCCGCGGCGCGGCTCAAAATTGCAGACTCGGTGAAACCCTGGGTTTATAGCGTGGCTGTAAAGCTCGGCTTAGGAAGCTACGGTAATGACGATAGTAGGTTGCAGAGAGTCCAGAGGGCCAGTAGACCCAATGAGTCAGAGTGCCTCACGCCTAACCTGTTTGAACATGGAAGTGGGTGAGAATGGGTTATCATCATGATGCAAAGGACATCGCAAGATTAAGCTCCCAGACTGCAAAAGTCAGTTTGACAACAAGGACCGTTTTAACTCTTAGATACTTCATACTTTGAAAGTGAGAGAGAAATTACACGATCACATCACTATCAAACACAGGGGAGATAGGAGGCTTTCTCACTTCCGGCAAGTAGAAATCCTTAAGGACCTTTCATCTTGACATATGGAAAACGATTATGCCACATGGTAAATTGCATTTTCTTATTTTGTTTTTCTATTTCTCAAAGTGGGAATGGTCCAATTTTTGCTAGGTTGTCAATTGGATGAATTGGGAAGAAGAGGGGTAATATATTTACTTATTTCCAGGAGGAAAAGGTTCCTTTGTTCCTTGTGAAAGTAAGGGAGGAGATAACTTGTGAAAGTAAGGGAGGAGATAACTTGTGAAAGTAAGGGAGGAGATAAGATGGCATACCTAGTTTAACTCGTGTAAGACGCCCAAGATCGACGAGGTGAGCGTGATGGACGGATTATGTTAATTAAGAGCAAAAACTGATTCACTGGCAAAGTCAATCGACAATATCAGAACCAGGCTAGCAGTCATAAAGCCGAAACGGTGTGAAAGTAAGGACTACACCCATCCGTTGTAAGCTTATCACTAGTCTACAACTACATCATCCACATAACGTAGACCATGAGATAGCAACTAACATTCCAAACGATCAAAGATTCACAGAAACCAAACATCAGTCATTGGACTCACCTTCTGCTGAAACCGATGGTGGTCGAGGGTTTCGAAATCGATGAGGACGCCAAAAGTGTCGTAACAGGTTACACACAAGCTCCGGTGAAAACGCACTGGGAACTCCAAGGTAGTTCTTTGACTTCGGTCACCACGGAACTGAACAAGGGTCGAGCCCACAGCAACTTAGTGTCAAGGTTTCTCAGGGACACAACAGAGTTTGCACGCTACGCTTGGAAGACTAAAATTTTCCTCGGCGCGGTTCAGATCTGCAGCAGGAGCAAACTGTCGATGAGTGGATGATACCCTAGCGTAACAGCCTGACTTCGAAGTTGGACTGAACTCTGAAGCAAGGATCTGCTGCGATGACGATGGTGTGGGCAGAGGGGTGAGTGCTACCAGCGTTTCTCGGAGCCCGTCAGCCAATGGGATTTTTTCTTCATAATCCCTGGAATTTTTTATTTGGACCCCGGGACGACCGTTTTTGATAATTTTGAATTCAGAAATGGGGCCTGTAGCCCCAAAATATTCCAGAAGCATGCTCCTTCGCAATTTAAGCCTAAACATTAAAATTTTAGGGGGCTCTTTACCCCTCCCCTCCAGTCATCCCTAAAGTGGCTAATTTTCGCAGTATTTTAACCTTTTTTTTCATGGAACTAACAACCCAGTTTAAAAAGGGTGTAATTTTTTTTTTTTTTCGTCAAAAAATACCCCACCCAGCCAGCCAGAGCGCACTCAGTGCTCCCCAGACGGGTATAGGGTTGCCGAGACGGGACGTGGCCAGGCCACATCATCGCAACATGTCACCTCAAAGGTGATGGCACCTCGCTGAGCGGCGAGATCCTGGCCGTCCATTGAGCTCAATCCTCACCCTTGGATCGGGTGTGGGAGCCCGCATACACCTCCATACCGCGGGGGCAGATAGCCTCCGCATTTACGTTGATTCCCCGAATCATCGCTCAATCTGCGCATTGATGGTTTTTTTTAAATTGTCGATGGCGGCATGGCGCTTTGGCGCTCCTCCTCGAGTCCTGCGCTCCTGGCCCTGTCTGCAACTCTGCATTGCAAAGCTGAGTTTACTGATTTTCTTCCGTTGCTGAATGCTGATTGCTCAATGGCCAATGCTCATGCTCAATTGCTCATCGCGAAGTTATGCGCCGCCGGTTTTCGTTGCAAATGGCCAGCTTTTGTTGTAAATGCGGGCCTCTGGTGTTTTCTTGTGCATTGTGCAATGCGCAATTGCACATCTCTCGCAATTACTACTTAACTGGCCTTGCCACTCGGCCCGATCCACTCACTGCCTCCTCCGAGCTTCGCATTGGGTTTTCCTGTTTTGTTTTCCTGTCGTGAATCGTGATCAGCATTGTTGCAATTTGTGTGAGGGTCTGTATCAGTGTCCGTGTGAAGCTTTGCGTATTGGGGTGTTGGGTGCGTCTGTTGTGATGGCTCCGCGGCCGTTAAGTCTCCCCGCAGGCATGAAGGTGAAATTTTTTGGATCTGGGCGTAACACTTCTGGGGTGGGCAAATATCTTGTGAGTTCTCCTCGTTTCGGGTTGGATGGATTTTTGGAGCAGGGAGGTGACAGCTTGACGCACGTTTCGGAGACTCGTTTGTCGGAGTCTGTGTGCGCTCCTGTTGGTGAGCCGCTCGACTGTCCTGGAGCAGATGCAACGATATCGTCACCCTTTGCGCCGGATTGCTCCACGGCCACGGTTACGTCGCCCATCACACCGCCTGTGGTACTCAGATCGAGGAAGAGGTCGGTTGCCAACTCTGGAGGTTCTGCTGTGGCGGCGAAGAGGAAAAAAGCGGTGGAGAAAGGGGTGAGTGCCGCGACGAGGCGTTGGCAGGAAGTGTGGGCGGCCAAGTATTTTTGGGCGGAGGGAGTTTTTGATAACTGTGGTGACATCGTGGGTGTTTTATGCACCATGTGCACAACAATCGATGGTCGTAGGAAGGTGATGGTTCCGAAGGACGACAACCTTCAGAAGCATGAAGGCAAGAGGTCCTGTCGGTTCGATGGTGTTCCTTTGTCCGAGATGAAGGTAGGCGATACATATACTAAGTTGGACCGCCAGGCAGGCATCCAAGAATTGCAAGCTCGGGGGGGGGCAACAACAGTGGCTCGGTAGTGGAGCACCTTTTCTTTGGGTGTCCTTGCCGAGAACAAGCGAAAGGGAGTCTGACTTGCTTCCTTGTTTGAAATTTTGCATTATGGACGTCCTATGATTGATTATGAGAGGTGTAAGGCGTTGTTGGAGCACCTTAAGGTGAAGAATCGCCTAGGAAGCATTGGAGTGAAACATGGGGTGGGACATTAGTGAGCATATGCATGCAATTGTTCTCAATGCTTTGAAATCACATGCGCAGTCTTTGATGTGATTGCGATTAGTGCAGATGAAGTCACAGCAGATTGACAACACCGCCGCGGTGTGGTGTGCATGTGTATGTCGTCAAAGATTGGGAGAGGGTGCCGCACTTCTTTGCACTTGTCGTGCGTTTCGGAGGACGACGGCTCCGACCACCTCACGCAGTGATTGTCCATGCCCTCCTCAATGAAGGTGGACTAACCCGAGAGGAGGTGGCTTCAAGCCGATCTCCTTCGGCGCCGATGGTGTCGGTACCTTTCGGGCACCCATAACGGTGTCACCACTCAGTTGAAAAAATTGCGCCCTTCATACTTGGTATTCACCATACAAGCCATCGAATTAACTTGGGCGTGCGGGACTCATCCAATTTTCCGATGATCGGCCGTTTGGAAGGCATGTTGGCATCCATTTACACATATTTCGCAGGAGCAACAAGAAGCATGCCGAGCTTCAAGCTCGCTAGCCTCATGGAAACTAAGGGTAACAAGATGTTGAGGAATGTGACGACACGTTGGATTTCAATGCGAAGTCGGTCCAGCGTGTTTTTAATGAGTATAAGACACTCGTCATGAAGATGGGCTTGGACACATGACACCCTCTTTACGGGAAGAAGGCTTCCGCCACGGCCACCGATAACTTTGAGACTTTGGTTGACATCGAGGTCTTACTTGTCCTTGTCGATTGTCCACCATTGTTCTCATGTGTTCATCTTCTCTCGCAAATTCTCACAAGCACGTGATGTGTTTATTTGTGACTTTCTAGAAGCTCGAAGGTGGCGCGGGGTGAGCTTGCCTCAAAAATATAGAGCCACGCATGACCTTTGGTGAGCACGACTTTCGAGAGTACCATGACTTGTTTGCGTTGACGCACAAGGCCATTCCCATGGCGTGGAGGAGCTCCCGGGATTACGGCTTAAGGTACTTGTACTTTGATTTTGGGGGCACTAATGTGTTTGCAAGGTGCCATGATAAGAGCACCGGTGAGTGCAATTCAGAATCGAGGAGGAACTTCACCGTTGCCGACTCAATGTTGAACGTCAAATTTCGAGTTTGTTTCCTTCTCTTGCTTGTTTGACATGCTTGTTTATTTGGTGATTTCTTTTGCTTTGATGCATTTTTCGACTTGACTCTTGTTGGGGTGTTTGTGCAGAGGTCGCCCAAGCTCTCCGTGCGATGAGTGGACCGGAGGTTCCCTCACCGGGAGGTGTTAGACGCCTTTGGGATAATCTATCCCCGATCTTGGATGCAAGAAGGGGCCGATGAAAGTTTTCAAAAGCACTGCAAGTCCTCAGGGGTTTCTACGTGTGGGTCTCGGCAAGTTAACGATGGGAAACCTTTGGTTGAGGACGGGATGCCTTACACGCCCCGAGAGATGTTAAACGCATCTAGGCTGGGACACACAAGAAGGCCTTTTAAGGTCGCATGAAGGCCAACCGTGAGGCCGCCTGTGCAGACGCCCTTGGGGGTGAATCCCCTCATCAAGTCGTGGAGAAATCATCGTCGTCGCGGCACCTTGCAAAGCTTATCCCCGAGTACATTCACTTGGCCAAGATTGGTCTTTGACTTGTGTTGGGTTCGGTGGAGGATGAGCGTTGCTTTTCCTCACTCAAGTTTTTGAAATCGTGCCATAGGAATCGATTAGACAAGCACTTACCCCTTGTTGTTCGAATGTATGGCCAAAAATATTATTCCTTGGCCTCATTTCCTTATGATGAGGCAATCAAGTCCTGGAAAGAGGCTGCTGCAAAGGGCCGGCAAGGGGACGCTTGACATTCTAGTATCCTCAACGTTGAGATTCCTTTAGTTTCCATGATGCTATGCTAGCTTTGAAGCTCAATCACAATTCAGAAGTCTTTTGTGGAAGTGTGGTTTCCTACTCATAACGGAGTGAATGCGGCAACATCGACACTTCTACATGAGCGGCTCGGTGGAGCACTAGAGTACTGGTCGTTGAAGGAGTTCTGCTGTGGCAACTTCGACTGGAGTGCCGTGGACTCGTGGAGTTCTGCTGTAGACTGGAGTGCCGTGGAGTCGTGGACTCGTGGAGTTCTGCCGTGGCAACTTCGACTGGAGTGCCGCACTCGCATTGGCAGCGGCAGTTCGGGACTCAGTCGTGAACTCGTGACCTCGTGGGAGTGGCAGCAGCAGTTCGGGACTTGGTCGTGGCCTGTGGGAGTGGCAGCAGCAGTTCGGGAATCGGAACTCGGAGGTGGCCTCGTGGGAGTGGCAGCAGCAAATCAGCATTCAGCAGTGGCGATTTTTACTTCTAACTGTGGCTTGTTTGTTTGTGTGCAGGACACTAGTGCTGCAATGGGCAGTGTTGCAATGCAACAAGGGTTCAATTCCCTCATTAGTGACTTAGAAATTAGTATTCGATTCAACTTGGAAATAAACATTCATCATTGAAATGTTCATACAATTGCACATTGATCACCGTCTCCTGGATTTTTGATTGAATCATCTGTAGTTATGTTTGAGTGTTATGATACACTTGTGCATTTCAGTGCATGCCTCTTCCACCGTTTTTTCTCATAAACTAGCCTCATGGCTTTTTTTTCTCACATGCTTAGCATTTCTTTGGAGCAAAAATTTCACCCTCTAGTCATTTGTCCTTTACAAAATTAAATGTATGGTCGCATACTCTTTTCCCATTCAAATTATTTTTTTAGTCAAAATCCTACACGGGCATACATATTTTATTTAATTTTTCCTAGTACTGCCCGTGAAAATAGCTCCAGAAACGTTTTCTGTAGGCCAAGTATAGCATATCCTCTAAAAACAGTAAAACTGTTCCGGGGTCGCTGCTCCCCTCCCTCGCCTCCGAGAAACGCTCGTAGCATTGATTTACAGTGATTCTTGACACAGTGTCCACTGAGCCAGTATACGTTATGTAGAAGGTTCCCCAACTTCCAAACTAATTCTAAATTAAATTCATAATAAGTTTAGAATGATATCACCTAGCTTTCAAATCCACTCAAATTTTGACTTTGCGGTAACCGTAGTGTAAGGGGCAAATACGATTAAGGTCCAGAGGTTATTTTATCGATTACTTTTGTTTGATTGATAATTAGAACAGCCACAATATGATCTTACATGGACATAGAATAAAAATTATCTAAATTTGTTAAAATTCTTCAAGGTGGAAACTTTGATGCTACGTACTGACAACTATCAATCATAGTAAGAGTATTCATCGCCCATTTCCAGAATTCATTAATTAAACATTTAGTCAATACTATTATGGTGAGGAGTACTACCTTATGTGAATGTCATTTCTGTACATGGTTATGTGAAATTTAGGCATCTTCAACAGTTAAGAAATAAATGAAGTTTGCGTTTGAAATTAAGATAAAAGTTGAAATCACTTCTACACATAGGGAAATTGCCCCTATTATTACGTTGTCCAAAAAGTCCCTTATTATGTAAAGCCATAAAGGCTCTGTATTGTCCGGCCATGTAAAGCCATCGACTTATTTCTCTTGAAAAAACTCCATCGAACCTTTTATCCTAGTCCGGGGTACAACGCTCGAGCCGATAATTAGGGAGATCATAAGCTAATTGTAAGTCATCCGAATGAAATGGCCAAGTTACCTAGTTTTGATTTTTTTAGCTCAAAATCAATATCTAACCCAAGTATCAGATAAGTATCACCTAAACATCACATGAGTATCAACCAAGTATCACACAAGATTTTTTGTATTAGAACGGATCACCAGCTAGCTTATTACCGGTTAGTTGGATGACTTCATGAATCTCATGAATTTCTGACAATTGATTAGTACATTAATTGGTTCAAGTAAAAGATGATAATAAATTTCTGAACAGTGCTCTGAGCCAGGTCACAGATGATAAGCTTGAGATTTCATTACCGAATCTCCGCACTGCCAGCCAAATGCTCAGAGAATATGCTATTTTACACTATGGATCACTGTAGTCGGTAAAGAAAGTACATCAGTTAGGGCCGCTTCACACTATGGCCGAAGGTTGAGAGGCCGTCGATTTCAACCAATGAAATTGCACGAAACCATAGTTTCGGCCTCTCGAACCTTCACACTAGAAGTTAAAAGTCCACCGGCCGTCGCTCTCCAAATGGCTTATGTGGCAACGCTTTTTGACCAATGTGACGGCCTCTCGGCATTTGTTTGGGTCTTGCATTTTGCAAGACCCAAACTATGGTCGAGAGGCCGTCACATTTTATTCATAAAAAATTCAAAAACTGACAAGATCTTGGGCGTTAGATCAAAAGGATGCCTTGGACAAGGAATAAAGTGATATGGGTTTGGACTTTGGGCTTGGCCTTTGGAGGCTTCACACTACGGCCGTCCAAGTTGAGAGGCCATGGAAGTTCATGGCCAAAGCTTTCGACTTTGGGCTTGGCCTTTGGAGGCTTCACACTATGCCCGACCAAAGGCCCCAATTACAATATTTTATTGGCTATTTTCAGTAAATTTCTTTGGACTCTCAACAAAGTTTGGACTCTCAATCCCACGACCTCTCGACTTGGACGGCCATAGTCTGAAGTGGCCCTTAATGCTTTTTCATCGCGATGGATCACTGTAGTCGGTATACAGTGCAGGAAGAATCGGAGAGCGTAAATAAATGAATAAGAACACTAAACCCTTGTAGGCCTGGCGTGAATAAAATGCCCATTTGACCCACCCTTGATGATATGCCCACGAGACATAACAACTTTAACTTCAGAGTTCTTATTAGATCTGGTGTACTAGCCTTGATATAACTGCATCAACGAAGAGCGTAAACACCCATGTATGTGAAAGAGAGTGCTCAATAATGGTTCAAATTTAATCGAAAGCAATTTTTGTCCATGGTTAAGGAGGAGGACAGTTCGAGTGAATTTATGATTTTTGGACTCTTCTACAACTTTTTGAGGGTGAGCTTTTGGGTGTTTCTTAAATGGTGCTCTAAATTGACCTCTTATGTTTGCAATAGGTACATGGTATTGTTGGAATACGAAGTTGTCTTGTACCTAAAGCTAAATTATTGATACGGCTTCCTTTTAGAGCACTCTTCCTTATTCCACGGTTTTGGAGCATTCACATTTTGTGTGCTTTTTGATACCATATTTAGTGCCTAATTCTCCACTAATCCTTGTAGGTAAGTGTTTTGTGAGCCAATTACATCAACTGGATGTCAAAGTTGATGGCGTACAAATCAAGAAAGATGAAGAAGTATTTAGTGTACTAGGACGGAGTAATTTTAACCCCCAGCTATCCTTGTAAAATGATATGTCTTTTTGCTATTTCCGATAGCATAGATGAATTTCACTACTAGAAAATGGCATTAAAAGTGATGGTCTCTAATGTCTCCAGTGATGTTGTTCGTATTAACACAAAGTATCTATTTTAATTGTGATGACATCAAGATGAATTATTATATTCTTCACTTTTCCTTAGATTTTCTTTTGTTTGTAATAAGCACACTATAGCCTACTAGATTATTTGAAAAAAATATTGAAGATTGATAAATTAAATAATTTATTTTGATGTTATTAGAAGCACAATTAAAATAGGTATTCTTGCGTCAACAAGGACAAGTCATTGGAGACATTAGAGACATTACTTTTAGTGTCGTTTTCTACTAGTGGAAAGTGTTAAAATCAATTAAGGTGTATGTGGAGAAAATTGCAAAGTCAAATCCAAATGTAGAGTTTTTTAATGCATATTTTTATTTTCACACCCTAGGGGGGTAGAAATAAACTTATTATTATAAATATTTGTTTTAATCGTTCTTTTTGTAATATGTTCATAACCAGATTCCTACTCATATCTCTAGGTGACCCAAGTCAAACTTATACAAGTTTTACAAGGGCAGCCTACATAATCTACAAGAGCAAGTTTCATACCTTTTAAAAATCCGAGTAATTTTTTTTGCACAAACTTTGTATGTTATCATCTTGCAAATATCAAACGTCCAACAATCAATTTCTATATTGGTGACTAAAAATAGGCTTGAGTACAAAATCTTACGATTTAAAGTCTAAACAAAGTAAGAAACTTTGGTCCACACTGCCATAGTGCATAGAGGTAGAAAATAAAAATTTTGAGGTTTGAAACTTCAAAAACACACAAGGCAATTTAGGGGCGCAAAATTAATGGGGAGTGTGGCTAGCCCTCGTAACAATGTTCTCCACTTGTAATTTTTTTGTTGCTTGAACTCGTGACGGTGCACTAACGGCGGCTTTACATTAGAGACTTAGCCAATTTAAGGTAAAATTTTCTCTTGTGATTGGTTCATTTTTTGAAATTGGCCCTAGGGGCTTTACATGGGGAGTCAAAGCCAATCTTTTGAAATTATATCGTAATGGGTGGGGACAAATTATGAGACAACCTACGCTCCAAAAATTTGGAGATACAAGAATGGAAGGCCAATTCATGGTGTAGAGGATGTCTCTTGATTCCATTACAAAATTACTATTTTACTAAAATAATTTATTGCGAACAATTTAAAAAGCATGGAATGTAGCTAATAATACAAATTGGTCTTTTACAAGTCAGCACCAAGGGCTTTACACACGGGGAATTGGCCTCCACTTTATTTATTGTTTAATGTGTTCTCCAAGCAGTTCATTGAGCAAATTAGGCTCAAAATGTGAATAAATTGACTTGGAGATTTGTTCACCACGACTCTCCATGTGAAGCGTCCCTAAAGCTTGGATAAACTCAAGTGCAAAAGTAAGTGCTTCATTTGTAATGGTCTTCATAAATAAATAACTGTTCATTTACCTCATGCACCATAATCCTAATTTTGACCTTAACCCCTAAACATCCCTAGTGTCGAAAAACGACATTTTGGATGAAGGGCAAAAACTTTGAAGAGCCATAACTTCTTCATTTAAACTCCGTTCTTGACGAAATCACTTGGGCTAGGTCACAAATCAAGTCTAGTGAAAATTGCATACTCATAAAATAAAGTACCGGTATGAATAAATGGCATGGATATTAGTGAAGGCACCTTTTGTTTTTGGGTTTTCAAACATTTGGCATGTTTTACCATTGCAAGCCAATTATGTGAAATCTAAAATAGTTCTTCATGATTTTTTATTCATAGGTTTGATATTTAGATGCATCCCAACAACTTTGTAGTTGGAAGTTTTTTGATCTAGATAACTTTGGTATTGGCTTTGCAATGATGTTTCTACGATGAAAATAGTGAAAAAATGGATGATTTTTGAAGAGCTAGATCTCCTTCATCCACCGTTAGATTTTGCCTTTTTTTTTTGGGATGGATTCCAATTATAGTCTATTTTTAGTGGTAGAAACCTTGACCCAATCGAGGATAAATTGAAGAAAAGGCATGGATTTGAGTGCGAGGGGTCTAGTTTTAGACTATTTTTCCTTTGTAAAATTTTTGGTAGTTTTCACAACTACAAGGCTACTATTTGAGCCAAGATTTTTTCTTAGTGAATTTTTTTGGTACAAGAGTGTCTTTGAGATGAAGATGAACAACTTTCTAGTTGCTGATTTTTTTAATTGCAAATTTCATGTTGGTAGTATTTTCACTTCAAAGTGGAAATGATGGTATTTTGTAGCCTGTTTTGCGCACTAATATGTTATGATCTTGCAATCTATGAGGTCCCATGAGTCAAGTTTTGGTCCACATGATCTACTACAAGTCTATTACAAGTTTGTACGGTTGAGATCTGAATAGCTTATCTTTATTTTCATCTATATCACTTTTTTTGAAAATGAGTTTTTGGCTAAAAATACCCCAAGGACGTTTAGAGGTTAAGCATATACCTTGCTTTTGATAATTTTTTGACAATTTACCAAATTCGATGTGGATATTTCATACAGTTTCCCAAAGAAGCATGGCTAAGAAAAATAGATATTTAGATTTGAACCTTATTATAAGTTGTCCCAAAATAAAAAGAAAGGTTGGTTTCCTTGAATATGTAGTTGTTAGTCTTCAAAGATTAATTTAATTTTATCCTTCCTTAACAAGAAGATTTGTTTTTTTGTATTGATTGACATTTGGCTTTGAGGGTCCCTTTACACTATGGACCAAGAGTCATGACCAAGAAAATTAAAATCTTTTTCATGGTCATGGCTCTTGGCCAAGAGCGATGACCATGATAAATCAAAGAGGTATTTGCTTCGACTCAACTATATTCAAGGAGACCATGAAAACATTATCCGCTATGCAAAATTTAGCATACTTTGGGAACCTCAAAGTTAGTGGTCATTCTCCTTTTCTCAAGGTAGTGTAAAGCCAAATGGTACCAAGAGCACTTTACTCTCCAATCACAAATTTTAGAAGGCCATGGCCAATCTTCATGGTCCATAGTGTAAAGCGACCCTGAGTTCTCAATGATATGTAATATGTGTTCAGAATCCACTTTTAGAAGCCCAAAGAAGGAACTATCAATAGTCACCTTAAAAGAATCTATAAAGTGGATAAAGGTTAATAATGATGGTTTTGTTGAATCTATTATTTCAAGATTGATAATGTTCATTCTAGTGGTCATTATGTTCGAGCAATCAGTTGAGTTCTTTCTTCATACTTATTTATGACTATTGTTTATTGTGCTTCAAAATGATTGTTTTACCCTTAACATGCCAAATGTTGAAAAACAACATTTTAGATGACAAGTGAAAACTTGAGGGACCATAACTATTTCATTCAAAGTCTGCTTTTGACTAAATCATTTGGGTTGGATCCCAAATCAAGCATAGTTTGTGTGGTAAACATTGCAAAACTATACAAGAAAATATGAATATATGACATGCATTTTGGTGAAGGCAACTCTTATTTTAGAGTTTCCACACGTGGGACATATCTTACCATTGCAAGCCAATTATGTGAAATCTTGTTAAGATTTTTATATACTTATTCTACATAATTGTGATCTAAACATAAAATCCAAGAGCTTTGTAGTTGAAAGATTTTTGATATGGATAATTTAAGTCTTGAATTTGCCAAGATGTTTATATACTAATTTTTTCTGAAATACATGGTTTTAGAGGAGTTCTTTCTCCTTCATTCACAATTGGATTTCAACTTTGTTTGTTGGGTTGGATTCCGATTCCGATTTGGTTTATGTGGTACAAACCTTAATACCATTCAAGATATAAGGAATATGGTACATAGCATGTATATTAGTACAAGGGTTCTAGAACTAGGGAGCGCTTGCAAGGTTGCTGTTGAGCACTGTTAAGACTTGCGGTGGGGCTCTTGCCACTCTAACTTTGTTCCTTGCTTGTTTGTCTCCTATGCCGTTTTTTGCAAAGAGTCACTACGGCAAACCATTGAGTGAACTTTTAGAGCGAAGGTGTTCCTATGTTGCAATAATAGCGGAGAGGCAGCCTCGGTATGTGGTGACTAGCATTTGCACTCCATTTGTTGCCGCTTTTGAAGACTCCATGGGGAGCAAGGAGGGCTTGGGAAGTTGGAATTTTAGGGGAGTTTGCGAAAGTTCTTGGTTTGAGCGAAGGAGAGACTTATGCTTGTTTCTTTGACAAGATGAGAGGTTGATTGCGGCAACAACATGTAAGCACTTGCCTCATTTCCCACTACCCGTTGACGTAGAACACATTTGCTACTTCGATCAAGAGCAATGCACCTTTATCAACTAGACTATGAAAAGATCCCACTTTTAGAGCTTAAGAGATAGAGATAGATAGATAGATAGATAGATAGATAGATAGATAGATAGATAGATAGATAGATAGATAGATAGATAGATAGATAGATAGATAGATAGATAGATAGATAGATAGATAGATAGATAGATAGATAGATAGATAGATAGATAGATAGATAGATAGATAGATAGATAGATAGATAGATAGATAGATAGATAGATAGATAGATAGATAGATAGATAGATAGATAGATAGATAGATAGATAGATAGATAGATAGATAGATAGATAGATAGATAGATAGATAGATAGATAGATAGATAGATAGATAGATAGATAGATAGATAGATAGATAGATAGATAGATAGATAGATAGATAGATAGATAGATAGATAGATAGATAGATAGATAGATAGATAGATAGATAGATAGATAGATAGATAGATAGATAGATAGATAGATAGATAGATAGATAGATAGATAGATAGAGATAGATAGATAGAGATAGATAGATAGATAGATAGATAGATAGATAGATAGATAGATAGATAGATAGATAGATAGATAGATAGATAGATAGATAGATAGATAGATAGATAGATAGATAGATAGATAGATAGATAGATAGATAGATAGATAGATAGATAGATAGATAGATAGATAGATAGATAGATAGATAGATAGATAGATAGATAGATAGATAGATAGATAGATAGATAGATAGATAGATAGATAGATAGATAGATAGATAGATAGATAGATAGATAGATAGATAGATAGATAGATAGATAGATAGATAGATAGATAGATAGATAGATAGATAGATAGATAGATAGATAGATAGATAGATAGATAGATAGATAGATAGATAGATAGATAGATAGATAGATAGATAGATAGATAGATAGATAGATAGATAGATAGATAGATAGATAGATAGATAGATAGATAGATAGATAGATAGATAGATAGATAGATAGATAGATAGATAGATAGATAGATAGATAGATAGATAGATAGATAGATAGATAGATAGATAGATAGATAGATAGATAGATAGATAGATAGATAGATAGATAGATAGATAGATAGATAGATAGATAGATAGATAGATAGATAGATAGATAGATAGATAGATAGATAGATAGATAGATAGATAGATAGATAGATAGATAGATAGATAGATAGATAGATAGATAGATAGATAGATAGATAGATAGATAGATAGATAGATAGATAGATAGATAGATAGATAGATAGATAGATAGATAGATAGATAGATAGATAGATAGATAGATAGATAGATAGATAGATAGATAGATAGATAGATAGATAGATAGATAGATAGATAGATAGATAGATAGATAGATAGATAGATAGATAGATAGATAGATAGATAGATAGATAGATAGATAGATAGATAGATAGATAGATAGATAGATAGATAGATAGATAGATAGATAGATAGATAGATAGATAGATAGATAGATAGATAGATAGATAGATAGATAGATAGATAGATAGATAGATAGATAGATAGATAGATAGATAGATAGATAGATAGATAGATAGATAGATAGATAGATAGATAGATAGATAGATAGATAGATAGATAGATAGATAGATAGATAGATAGATAGATAGATAGATAGATAGATAGATAGATAGATAGATAGATAGATAGATAGATAGATAGATAGATAGATAGATAGATAAGAACTCCAATCTTCAAATCGAAGATTGGCGTGAATACAACGTTTGTTTGTAATGTCTTTACCTCAATGGCCACATGACAAGGAGGTAATAGAACATAACTACTCACCCCTTACAGGAATAGACACTAAAGATAGATAGATAAAAACTCCAATCCTTTTTCAGGACCGGCGTGATTAGAGTGTCTGTTCGTCAAGCCAACGACCTAAAGCCCACCGGACAGAAGGACCTTGGTGCAAGACTACTCACCCCTTTCGGGATTAGACACTATAGTAGCCAGAAGAAACAAAAGTAACCCTAGAATAGTCAACAGAGCACCTAATAGGTTTGTGTAAGCTTTTGTCGTGGGTATAATCGCCAAGCCATGATTCATGGTTGATTGGTAGGGATGTTTGAGTCACAAATAAGCGGTCCGGGTTCGATACTCGGTGGATCCGTTTGAGCGTTTAATGTGATGTACATGGCTTGGTGCTGCTAGTGTGTTATATATAGGCAGGAAATTTGTACCAATCAATCGGCCCCGTCCCATCTACATGAGACAAGTGTGACTGTACTTGTGGGAAGTGGTTTACACCAATTCTCACGCCCTCCTCCTTTTATTGTTACATTATTGTAGGAATCGTTTGGTTGTTCTCGATTTTCCTTTTGTGTAAAATAATTGAACCGGCGTGTTGAATGGCAATGGTATTTATTTCATGGAATGTGCGTTTTATGCATGTTTCTGATAAATTAAATTTTTCTGCAAGAAGTTTCATTGATGGTTTGTGTGTTGTGCCTCTAGCACCTGCTGTGATGACTATGAGGGGGTCTACTTTCCATCCTAGGTTACGGAGGTTATCAAGAAGTGGTTGATATTTGACGGTTTTGTTATTAATTGTTTCTTGAGAGAATCTATCGTTACAATATGTGAATTCTATAAATTGAAGTGTGAGGTTGTCTGATGGGTGTGTTGGTGGGTCGTTTTTGTGTGGTAGACCTTTAACGCATAGTATATCCGGTTTGAATCTAGCGTTGCATAATAGACACTAAACTATATACGAAACTGAACTAAACTAAAGTAACCAAGATAGAACTATTTAGGGTGCGAGTGTTTTGGCAATGCAATAGGTGTTTTAAGTGGGATTTAGGTGGCTTTGTGGTCACCAAGTCGTGCAGTCCTAGGGTGGTTGGGGTGTGGGACGTTTGTAATTGTGCTGGTCCGAGTTCGAACCCTGGCGGGCTCGTTTGAGCAGTACGCATGGCCTGGGGTTGTCTGTGAGTATATGGCAGGAAAATATTATCAACCACCCGGCCCCTACCCGAGAAGCTGAGACTGAAGTAGTGCGCTGCTAACAACAGTGGTTTGCACCACTACCCCCCTTTTTGTTTGTCATGGTGGCTCGATATTGGTGGGGAGGGTTTGGTGGTTTTCTAGTTTTCGTTTATGTAGGAGGATTAATGCGGCGTGTCTTATGGCTATTGTGTTAATTGATTTGAATGTGTGTTTGATTTGTTTTTTGGTTAGTTTGAATGTGGTTTCTAATGAAGTCATGGAGGGTGTGTGAGTTGTGCCTCTGGCGCCTGAGGTGATGACTATGAGAGGGTTGACTTTCCACCCACGGGAAACTATTGAGTCTAGTAGTGGTTGGTATTTGTTGGTTTTATTTGTGATGGTTTCTTGCGGGAATCTATCGTTACAATATGTGAATTCAACGTATTGGATGACAATGTTGTCATTGGGATGTTGTGGGGGTGTGCCTTGGTGTGGGAGACCTATTACGCATAGTAAGTCAAGTCTAAATCGTGCATTGCAGTCACATCGACGTGTGTCGCAAGTGCAAGGAAGGAGCCAGCTTGGAACTGTGTTATCAGGAGGTGCGTTGAGGTGTTTTCCAGCATTTATGAGTGTGTAGCATCTAGATTTGGTGTTTGACATGATGAGTTGTTTGATGGTTTTAACTGTCTGATTGTACCTGGTAACTCTAAGTGCGCGTATGTTTGGTTGGGGGCATTTGAGTAGGACGTGTAACCACGTATCTACCTCTATGGAGTTGCAGATAGGGCATGTCTTTGATGGGAACCTTATATGTCCAAAGAATAGTTGTTTTCTTGCGTATCCCATGTATTGTCCTGTTCGGAATTTTAGTTTGCTAGTTATTTGAGAGTCTGTAATTGTTGGGTTTTTCGAGAAGGCATTTGAAGATTTTGCATGTATATCCGGATTGGAGGTCCATTTGTTTATGTTAGGATAGAGCTTAAGAGCATAAAGAACGCTTGATGGAGCATTGGAGCACATCATCAAAGGACTACCCTCCAATTCCCAAGTTCATGATTTGGTGGTCATTTCACTTGTGGCTTTCTCATATGCTTGAGGCTTTTCGGCACGTGGTGCACATTCGAATCTGGAGCTTTTCGATTGAAGAGAAGAATTTGAGCCCATGGCCCATAGTGTGTTCTTAGAGCTAGAGTATATTGATCATTTTGACCAAGTGTGAAAATGATATTTAAACCTATGGTTGAATGTATGTCCTTGCAACTAAAGTGCATCAAAAATTTAGAGCAACTGTAGTGGTTTCCTGGGCTTCATGAGCTTTAGGTCATAACTCCCTCTATAGTACAAGGTCTTGGGAGAGGGAGCCTCGTTTGTTTCATCTTTCTCTTAAAACATACCCAGGATGGGCACTGAAACAGTACGAGGGGTCTAATTTTGGATTCTTTTCAATTGTAAAATTTTAGATAGTTTTTGGCATTGCAAGATCATTATTTAAGCCAAAATATATTCTCAGACTTCCTTTGTTCAAGGGTGTTATTTTTCTAGTAGGTGATTTTTCATTGCAAATAACCATAAAAATACATGGATCTTGAGGAGTTGTATTTCCTTTGATAACCGGTGCTTCAATTCAATGTGTGGTGCACATGTCCTTCTATGTGCAAGTGTTTCAAGTACTCCTATCCCAATATACAGCAATTCTCTTAGTATGATTTAATTAGAGAATTCTAATATTCTTAACTAAACACACCTTTACAGAGTCTTGATATAGTCACTTTGTCTTCGATAGACTTGAGTTATGCTAGATTGCTTCATGACTCAACTACACAGAGAACATTTCTTCAAACAAAAATAGGCTTTCTCAAGAGGAGAAGCAACTAGATCTTTCATTTTAACAAATTTGAAATGGCAATAATTTATCTTCATACATACAAGAGTAATGAGAAGGGATTGCACATATTACATACCAAGTGATGTTGACATTGCAAACAATAGAGGACCTATATCCGTGATATTTTGAGTATGTAACATCAATGAACAAAACCTTCTAACTATTACTAAAGAAATTCCTCACTTCTCAAAAATCATTCAAGTTGTAAAACTATGTGAACTTCTCAAAAATCACTCAAACTATAAAACTACTTGAACTTCTCACAAATCATACAAATCATTTGAATGCGTGAACTTTTCACAAATCGTTCAAGTCATAAAACTACGTGAACTTCTCCCAAATCATTCGAATTATAAGACGAAGTAAGGCACACAAGAAGATCTGAGTATTCTGGTTCGCAAAATTTTATGTCGCATGCCTTGGATCACAACAAAATTTCATGTCACATGCCTTAGAAGGAGTCATTGAGTGTAGGATATAGAGCCTGGAGGTAGAAGAAAGCGTTTCGAGAAGGTCGTGACAAACAGGAGAGTCTATCCGGCGAGAGGGAGGCACGGCGAACGGCGGGGTCGGTGAAGGCTCACGGAGAATCCTTCTGCATCATACGATCCAGAGGTGGAATTGATTTAGATCATACCGCAGTTAATAAGCTGCATCTGCTTCGAAAGGCGCACTAGAACGGTGGATACAGAAGTCTGTAAGTGAGCTCGTGCACACAAAGAAGCGTTTTCAGCCCCAACTTGCTTGGACCTGTTATCAGATCTGCAAGAGAACATATCTTCTTTCCAAACGACCCTCTCTAGAATGTGCTGCGACAGTCGATGTTGGGACAAGCATCCGCTCCACAATTGGCATATCAAGAGACCTTTCATCGATTATGCCGGGAAATGGCATATCGATTTCAATGGCGGCATCTCGGTGGCCGAGTGAAGAACATTCAAATGCAGAATTTACGAGAGAAGATGGAATTTTAGGGTCAGGAGGGGTCCGCATTGCTAGGAAACTCTGCAATAAAACGAGTTCTTATGCGCCTGCTGACGGTCTCCCTATGTTTGTGCACCTGTGGATCAGGCGAAGTTATTGGAGGCCAGTCGCCAAACAAGGCGAAGACGAATCTGTCTTCGCTACAGCAATCCGAATACTCTTTCAAATCGTGTCCATTCAATAAGTTTCTGTGTCCGTCATCTCACAAAGAGAGGTTTAAGTAACAAAAAGCGAAGACCAAAACGTCATCACTCCCATCGAACTTATTGCTACACCAGATATCCATAAACACGGCAAAGGATGAGACCCTAGTGCTCTTCAAAGCATGAACACTCTCAAAATACGCGTATGCAAACCCAAACATGTGAGGCATTCGAAAACAAAGAGACAAGAAGGTTGAACAAAACATCACCAGTTAAGTGAAAGAGGAATATGACAATGACCAGAATTTTGCTTAAAGATGTCTCAAAAAAAGGACTATATTCCCATCTGTACATCGGATCCTACACTGGCCGACACCAGAGCCTTCACAGAAATCTGTGATCATATCAAACCATTATGCCTCGCCGCAAACCCTATGTAAAACATGCACGAGGGCACGAAAGGGGAGAGATTCAAGCTGAGGCAATCACTTACACCAATCTAATCTGATGATTTAATCTTCTTCAGCTGAGTGCTGAGCTGCTCCATCTTAACCATCATGGCGGTGACGCGGTACAAGGTCCAGTACAACAACAAAGCCCCGGCGACAAGAATCGCGTTACGCTGGCTCTTCATCACCGACTTGGACGCACGATCTCTCTCCATGGGACCACACTGCGGGCCCTCGCAAACAGCCTTGTGCTCGTACTTCCAGTAAATCTCAAGCGCCAAGAAGAGTGCCAGCGGAACCACGGCCAGCAGGGGCTGAAGCGCGGTTCTGGCCACCGCGATCAAGCCCTTGCGCATACCGCCCAATCCGGGCATCGTGAGCAGCAACAATATCAACGCTTCCGCCGCCGTGACGGCTCCCAACGCGGCCCATTCCAACGCCATAGCTACAAACCCTCGACCTCCAGTAACTTTCGCTTCCCCGCACCAAATTCTACACCGCTGGTACCGTTCGAAAAGGCAAATCGGGTGCTCGGACCTGAATCTCTTCAACTACGAATGAAGGGTAACAGCGACTCGCGGCTAATTGCAATGCGAGGAGAGTTGCGCCCTGGCCTGTATTTCTTGTTCTCTCCACCGTGCCGACCCAGTCACATGTACGTACTAGGTACATGTTGATAGGACTCGAACGTCGCTTGGGAACATGGGAACAGGTGCCCGCAGCAGAAGAAACATGCTGGTGACACGTGATCCGACTTGCGTCACCGAAGTGCGCGTTTGCTGCCACGCAAGCCCTTGACGAGGATGGGTGAGGGTTATGTGGCTAGTGCAGGTGAGTCGTTGAGTGCCAAGTCATCCTTCAGCAAAATGACCTAAAGTGTGAATAGTGTTCTAAAGTAACTTATAATTATTAATGCGCAGTAATCTTTGGAAATTTCAACCCTGCCCTTTCTCAGTGCTAGGTGAATTTTCTCAACCCCTAAGAGCCCAATCAACCATTTTATGGTTGATCCCGAATTCTGAAGAGTTGTCCCCGGATTAAAAAAAGATTTTTTTTGGAATTTTTGGTGAGTTGGGAACCACATCCAATTTACAAAACCTTGTTCGGATTCAAAGATAGTTCACAATAAGCCTTCAAACACAAACAAGGCAGGGTTTTATTGGTGCAAGAAAACTTATTATTTTGGGAAACTAGAAAGGTTCCTCATAGGTTACTCATAACCTTTCTACATTTTATTATCATAAAATATGTGATTTTAGCCAATCATATAAATTTCAAAGTACTAATAATGAAAAGTACGTTTTATATTGATTTTCAAAGTTTTACTCGTTTTAATTCATTATAGAACAAACATTACCTATTTTAGAAAATTTAACCATCTAGATCTAATTTGGTATAAGGTCTTTATATTATCTTTGGAGCGCTACATCATAAGGGTTACAAAGTCCATATTTTAAAACACATCTAAGTTTTTCTTCAAACCCCTCGGGTCTATAGGGGTTAATATTGTGACATATTTTGACGAGTGGCAATAAGAGTAAATGTACCTAACTTGTGTGTGTACAATGTTTTTTTTGGATCATTACATATTGTTTGTGAGATCGTGATGTTCAAGTTAAAATAAATATTTGAGGGCCTATATCTCCTTCATCCACTGTTAGATATTGACTCCATTTTTGGGATGAATTCAAATTATAGTCTAGTTTGGGTTACCATGTCAGGTATCTCTAAGGCACTAGTGGCTAGGTGGGAACTAGGCAACTAGCATAGTGTTCACCCTGAGAGGGGTTAGTAGTCCTGCCATTGGTGAAATGACCTATGTGCATGCATTCATGGATAGGTCAATGAACATTCTGCTCACGTCGACTTCTAAATAGGTTGAAGTTTATCTTCTTTTTGCAAGGGGTGTAGTTTTGAACTATTTTTTTCTTTGTAAAATGTTTGGCAGTTTTCATCATCGCAAGGTTACTATTTGAGTCATTACATTTTTTGATGAATCTTTTGGTATAATTGAGTCTTTGAGATGAAGATGAACAACTTTCTAGTTTGTTATTTTTTTATTTATTGCAATTTCATGTTAATAGTATTTTCATTGCAAAGTGAAAATTATGATTCTTTGTAGCTTGTTTTGAGCTCTAAAACGTTATCATCTAGCAATGTATAAGATCCCACGAGTCTAGTTTTGGTCCATATGATTTACAACAAGTTTATTACAAGTTTGTACGGTTAAAATGTGAATAGCTTATTGTTATTTTCATCTATGTCACTTTTATAAATAATGAGTTTTTGGCTAATAATACCCCAAGGACGTTCAGCGATCAAACAATTCTATACCAAAAAAGTCATGATTTATTTTATTTTTCTAAACTCAAAAATTAGCCTTGCAATGGTGGAAATTGCCCCAAATCTCACAAAGGAAAAATAGTCAAAAGCTAAAGCTCTTGCACTAGAGTGCATGCCATGTTTACATGACATTTTAGATTATACTAAGCTTTCTACCACATAACAAAAACTTGAAATGGATTCTTACTCAACAACTTGCATTAGAATAGAATGAGAAATGATGAAGATACAACTCATCTAGACCCATGCATTTTTTTTGCTTTTGTAAGTTGAAAACATCATTGAAGATGCAATTTCAAGAGAAAAGACAACAATAGAATCTTTCAACTAATAAGTTGTTGGGTTTCAGCTTAACCCCTAAACGTCCTTGGGGTATTTTTAGCCAAAAACTCATTTTCAAAAAAAGTGATATGGATGAAAATAAAGATAAGCTATTCAGATCTTAACCGTACAAACTTGTAATAGACTTGTAGTAGATCATGTGGGCCAAAACTTGACTCATGGGACCTCATAGATTGGGAGATCGTAACATATTAGTGCGCAAAACAGGCTACAAAATACCATCATTTCCACTTTGAAGTGAAAATACTACCAACATGAAATTTGCAATCAAAAAATCACCAACTAGAAAGTTGTTCATCTTCATCTCAAAAACACTTTTGTATCAAAAAAATTCATCAAAAAAATATCTTGGCTCAAATAGTAGCCTTCCAATGGTGAAAACTGCCTCAAAATTTACAAAGGAAAAATAGTCCAAAACAAGACCCTTTGCACTCAAATCCATGCCCTATCTTCAATACATCTTCAATAAGGTTAAGGTTTCTACCACTTAAAATAGACTATGATTGGAATCTATCCCATAGAATAAATTCGAAATCTAACGGTGGATGAAGGAGATCTAGCTCCTCAAAAATCATCTATTTTTTCACTTTTTTCATTGTAGAAACATCATTGCAAATCCACTAGCAAAGTTATTTGGATCAAAAAACTTGCAACTAGAAAGTTGTTAGAATACATCTAAAGATCATACTTATGTAAAAAAAATTCATGAAAAACTATTTTTGGTTTTGCATAATTGGCTTGCAATGGTGAAACATGCCCAATGTTTGAAATCTCAAAACCAAAAGCTGCTGTCACTAAAATGCATGCCATTAATTCATACTTCATTGTATGGGTCTGCAATTTGTACCACACAAACTAGACTTAATTTGGGACCCAACCCAAGTGATTTCGTCAAAAACGGAGTCCGGATGAAGAAGTTATGGCTCTTCAAAGTTCCTGCCCTTCATCCAAAATGTCGTTTTTCGACACTAGGGACGTTTAGGGGTTAAGCTCTCTCTTACATAAGAAAAAAGATTAATAAATAAATAAAATCTAGTTCAAAGAAGGAACTTGTGGCATGTGGAATGGATTTTCAAAACTTAGGCTTATATTGAGTTTCAACGCAACATAGTATGTAAAGAAGAGATTTAGGATGAAGAAATTATGACTATCTAAAATTCCATCTCTTTATCCAAAATGTTCAAATTCAACATCAAACACATCTTGGGATTAATTACTTTTAAGGGTTAAATTGCACTTACAGAAAGTCTCAAACTCATTTGCATTTGTCCCTTAGAAAATTTACTCGTCATAAAAGTCTTCTTATGACTTCAACAAGGATAGACAAATAGAATACACCAAGGACTTATCATACCTATCGTATGTCCCTAGCACATTAATATCCTTAAAGTCATAAAACCCTCTTGTTCAATTGGACTAACCTTATGATTGTCCTACACCGTTTCTTTTTCTTTCTTTTCTTTGCTCTAAATTGTCTTTTGAGAAATTTCAATATCATGCAAAATACTTCTCATGATCTAACATTTTTGCTTTGTTTATAAATCCATGCAAAGTTTGTATCTTAAGCGGTATAACTTTGCTCAGCCTTGCCAAACGTATGGAGATTATAACTTATCTTATACTTTTGTATTTAAATCTAAGTTGCTTGGGATTATATTTTTGCATTTTTTATAAATGCATCTCATTTTACATGAAGTTTGGGCATTTTACTGTGCCATGCTAACTTGACTTCCCAATGCACCTATATCTTTTGTGAGACACTTTGTTGACATACGTAGTTAGGGCCTTTTTGCATTTGTAAGGGATTTTCCTATTTTGTGTTGGAAATGCCATACGTAAGGCATTCCCTTTACGTTTGCTAATTGCTATTCTTGGTAACCATTACTTTTCTCTGTCAAGTGTAGTAATACCAATTAACTTTTGCACTATCATTTATACATATGCATATTGCTTGCTTGTAACTAATTGATATCGTACAATTACTTCTCGATTGAAGCTACATCATGGACAACAATGGATTGCCAATGTTTAGCCATGTTTATAAAGCTTGTCTTCTTGTTATAATTTGTTTTTTATTCTTCAGAGTTGAATTTGCATTTGAAATGGCAAAAACAAGTTTTATCCACTTGTCGACACCTTGTTCACATCTACTAACCCCTTTATTTGGTGTTAGTTTGCATGGAAACACATAAGGATGGTTTCCTTTTTTGTTTATGACAAATTCAAACTTTGAAACTTTCAACTTGTACTTCCCAAGTTCCAATATAAGGGACACTCTTTTGTCTAATCAGGAGGGTTGGCATGTTTTGATGTACCGTGATTAAGCTTTATCAAATACTACTTCCTATGTTCCATAATGTTAGATCAATCGGTTCTCTCAAATCAGCCTAAAAAATAGATTTGAGAGAACCTATTGATCTCACATTATAGGAGACAATGAGTACTTCACAGTGTTTTGATTTTTTTCTTTATATTTGACAATACTCAAGATTAAAGTATTGTTAAGCCCCAAAAAGAGATGTACCAAATACAAGTCTTTTTATTTTTTTATCTTTTATTTTTTTATTTTGTATATTTTAATTTAAACCAAAACTAGTTACATCAATTAGTACAAATTGCAATTGGTTCATTGATAGTATTTTCACTTCAAAGTGAAAATGTTGAAATTTCATAATCGAGTTTGAGTACAAATACACAATGATCTCGCAATCTATAAGGCCTCATGACTCCAAATTTGACCCACATGACCTACACTATGTGTATTACAGGATTGTATGATTGAGATTTTAATAACATACTTTCAATTCCGTTTATTAGGAAGCTTTCTATATAGCCAAGAGCTATGTCTATGATATATCAATAAATCAAATCATTTGGCCAAGAGCTATGTCTATGATATATCAATAAATCAAATCATTTGGCCAAGAGTTGTGTCCATGATAAATCATAAATGAAATTTTAAATGGCTTGGTCACTCTTGTAGTGTGAAGTGGATTTGGATTGGGACAAGTTTATGCTCAATTCTTCAAATCCTCCTACAACTTCTAATTATAATCTGATTATACAATTTATAGGATTATCTATTGTAAGGACAAAATTTTCACCAGAAAGCATGAATACAAAAGTGGAAAAGTATCAACCTCTCATAAATGACATTAAAAATAAAAGGTTGGATAGTAGATTCACTATTAGTTATTACGGCATGAGCTAGAACATCCACATACATCCCATCTATGAAGATTATTCAAGACAAATTTAAAGTACCAAAAACAACCATAAGAAATACCTTCAAAGAAATTAACACCATTGCCATACACTAGGCTATGTTTATTAAAGAAAAATAGAAATCTATAAACCATTACCACTAAATACAAACCCCCATAAGATCAATATATAAAATAGTGATCATCAACCTACATTTATTTATTGAGAAAGTAATCTTATCACGCAAAGGGTACGTAGGCCCACGATGATGTAATTTTAGTCCAACTCAACGGATAGCACCGCTGTGCCAAACGATGCTCAAACGAGACTGTGGTGATTTAAACTCGGACCACAACATAACTATAATTTTACCGAATATCCGGGTATTGTCAACAATGTGACGACCAACTAAATTGATACCCTACATTCATACCAATTTGTAGAAAACCAACAAACAAATCACAACCTTTATAATAAAATATTTGGTTACTAGTTTAATGACTATTGGTTACTACTTGTGGTTATAGTGTTCAATGTGAGAGGGGTTAGTAGTCCTACGCGATTGTTGTTATGTCCAGTGAGCATATCATCAAGGGTAGGTCGAACGAGCATTTTATTCACGCCAACCCTACAAGGGTCTGGTGTTCTTATTTTTATTTTATTTTGTATGCTCGATTCCATAATATAAATCTTCATCATTCTCTATTTTACCCTCCCCTTTTTTTCTTCTTTCTCCTCAGAAAATTGAACATTAGCCAATCAATAATTTTTGAGGCGCATGGTCTCCTTGATTGCAGTCAAGTCTAGGCATCTGCCTCGACTCAACTATAATCAAGGAGACCATGAAAATGTTATACAGAATGAAAATTTAGCATACTTTGAGAATCTCAAAGTTAATGGTCATTCTCCTTTTTTCAAGCTAAATGGGACCAAGAACACTTTACTCTCCAGTCACGAGTTTTAGAAGGCCGTGGTCAATCTTCATGGTTCATAGTGTAATGCGACCCTAAACCAACCCTTAGCTTCTTCACTCATGTTCTTTCTTATGCAAGTCAGGTGGGGGCTGGCCATGGCACAACACAATGAACACATAGGCCAGCTTGTAAGGGCAGATTTTGAAATCGAGCAGATAACTGCCTGTTTTCAGGAGCATGGCGATCGACTCCGGTTCGGCTACATTCATCACACCTAGCTGACATGAATGGGAGGCGGCAGATAGAATCATCCCAGAATGATCAATGTACCGTTTCTTCTTACTGACACGAACTGAATGTCATGTCGCCCCACTTGCCAGATCTCGCAACGGTCGCCGGATTCATTTTCATTCTTCACCTCATCCTCTGTCTCACTCACTTCTCCCTGTGTCAGTTGTCGACTCACCTTTCATGTTGGTATTGTAGCTGCTGCCGTCTCTGTACCAGTATTATATCCGGTGCTGTAGAAGCCCGGAATCTCGATCTGAGTACGTGTCGATCCACTGTCGACTCGGAAACTGTGCTCGGGGAATATATCGATCGATCGTGCCTCTTCTTCCTCTGGAGCGTTCCAAGAATTTTCTGTAGCTTTGACTGATAGCCACCAGGCCGGCAACGTTGTGGGGGATCCGAAGCGCGAGATCCTGATTGTCAAGTAAGAAGAAGCAGGGAGCTAGTTTTGCAGGGAGCTGCACACTTGTGGGTGTCCATGGCCAGCTGGGGTGCCTTGTTGTCACAATCCTGTTGTTCTGAATCGTTTCTCGATCGCGAGGTAATCTTGCTACCGACAGATGAATGCCGTCGTGAATTGGGTTTCAGTTTTCAGTCGAGTGTGAGTATTGTGTTCTAATTGTGTCATTTCTGGCCGGCGTCCCAGTGGTGATTTCTCGACCGCGCTCTGTTCTAGCAAGGATCGGCGATGATGGCACTGGCAAGAGTTTGGCTGCTTGTTCACTACCTGGTGTTCTTCGTCTCCACCACAGGTATGGTGTTTTAACCGATCATTCTGTCTCGTTGCTCAAGTCTGTGTTTGACAAGTTGGGTTTGTGCACAGGAGCGTATGTGGGGTTCAACTATGGTCGCAACGGTGACAATCTGCCACCTCCGCCGCAAGCTGTACAGCTGATTAAATCACTGGGTATAGCGCAAGTGCGGCTCTATGATGCGGACCCGACCGTGCTGAGCGCGTTCCAAAACAGCAACATCGAGCTCGTGGTGGGCATCCTCAACAGCGAGCTTCTGGATCTGGCGACGTCGAACACGTCTGCGACAACATGGGTGACGACGAAGATCTTGCCATTTCTGAACTCCACTGACATTGTGGCCATCGGGGTAGGCAACGAGGTGTTCACGGGGTTCACCACCGCATCGTCGTCCCTTGTCCCAGCGATGAGGAAGTTGTACGCGGCGCTCGTGGCCGTCAATCTGCAGAACATCAAGGTCTCGACGCCGTGCTCCATGGACTTGCTTGCGCAGTCGTACGTGCCCTCGTCGGGACAATTCAATGCAAATTACACTGAGGTCCCGGCATTGCTGGCGTTTCTGTCGGAGACATCCGCACCCTACATGGTGAATGTGTACCCGTGGAAAGCGTACGCTGCAGCGCCCGCAACGATTCCGTTGGACTACGCGGTCTTCAATGCGACTGCGAGTAACGGCGTGGTCGATACAGGGACGAACAACACGTACACGAATTTGTTCGATGCGCAAGTGGACGCGGTGTACGCTGCCCTAGCACGCGCGAATCATTCGGAGCTCGCGCTCTATGTGAGTGAGACTGGGTGGCCGACCTCGGGCGACACCGGCGAAGCAGGTGCGTCCGTAGCGAATGCGAGAATCTACAACGGCAACTTGGTGAACCACCTGGTGGCGCGAGTGGGAACTCCAGTACGTCCTGGAGTCGACGTCAACACTTATCTGTATGAGCTTTACAGTGAGAATCTGAATGTGGGTCCTGGTTCGCAACGAAACTTCGGCATGTTCAACAACGACTCCACTCCCATCTACCCCGTCAATTTCACTGGCACCAATTTCACCAGTGGTTCCGCGACAGGACGGACCTGGTGCATCGCCAAACAGGTATGTATTAGCGGATTGGATCACAACATTGCATACAACTCAGAATAGGCTAAGCACGAGCAGAGTCACCCCAGAGTTATGTACTGAGCAGGCAGTGGATTGAATTGAGCAGGGACTCTCGGAGGCTGTGTTGCAAACATCCATAGACTTCGCCTGCGGGGTGGGAAAAGTGGACTGCGCACCCATTCAAGCCAACGGAACGTGCTTCCTTCCTGATACCAGATACTCTCACGCGTCGTGGGCTATGAACATGTTCTATGTTAACAGTACCGATCCAGCTTCTGCCTGCAACTTCCAGGGGGCTGCTCGAGTCGTCACCGCGGACCCAAGTAAGTGTAGCACAATCTCCAACTCCTGAATCACCTTCCAGACAATGTTTTTACGCTTTGCCCCTGGATCGTTTACGAGAGCTTAGAGTGAAAATACTGCATTTTTCCAAGCAATTGCGATGGCAAGCACTCTGGACCGGGCTTTCAACTTTGTGATTCTTCACCTGACTTCACCGGGTTTCTTCCTCTGCAGGTTACGGCTCTTGTACATATCCAGCCAGGTACATGTCTGCTAACTTTGGCACAGTGTATTTCACTGCCATGATTTCCATAATGGACAGGTCCACTTAGAACATCCACGCGCAGACTTACATGTGAGCGTCTAAGTAACCTGTCCATTATGGCAACCATGCTCACCGTTTTCTGTTGTGGTTTCATCATACAACATCGTGAATCATAACCACTCCGGAAAGTACACCAGGGTACTTTGAGTGTTGCTGAACGTAGTGTCACTTTCAGAATGTAAGCTGGAGCACTAGGCACTGCATGCTACTGAAACGGGTATTAGCCAAACCTTGATCGCCCAGTGCTCCGTCTTCTACGTAGCAGAAGCCACTACATCTTGTAGCGCCACCGATATGTAGTGGCTTGTGCGCAAATCACTTTTCGATGTGACAGAAGCGGACATAGCTACGATATCAACGTGTTCATGACGCCAATTATACAACTTTTCTATCGATGCCAATTATTCCTGAGTTTCTCATGCAAGAATCAATCATACTTGGGCTGTGTAATTAAGGTGTATCGTTGTCTTTTGCAGCACGGCGGTGGCATCATCGCCAACGAATGGCGCGACAACGCTGAGGTTGGGATACTCGTCAACGCAGCTACTGTGTTCATCAATCCTCCTCGTCCTGGTAACGAGCTTCTGGAGATGACGAAGTCTTCACACATGTAGAGTGTTGTAGTTTTTTCTAAACAAAGAAGGTATGGTATGTATGTATACATCATCCAATCGTGCATTGGACTGGTAGCCAGGTCGATATCATCAGAATACGAAACTGCGACAGTACCTGTCAATTTTGAGGTGAAAACGATCATCGTGTTGGTGGTGAAATGAAAATCATGTCATCACAAAAGGTTCCTTCTAACGCTTTGGGCGGCCCCAGAGTTCGAAAATGACAGTGGTTAGTTCTAGTTTACTGTAAATCGTGTGACTCACAAGTGGACTTCGTGCCATCCTGACACGTTATGGAAGCAGTGGATTAAATCTAGTCGACTGCGAAAGCGTGGAGGTTAAGGAAGCCTTGACGCCGTCTCTTGCATAAACTATGGATAAGTGATCCTGACAGTCGGGGTGAACATGTGTCGCATGGCTGATTAGTGATGACTCGTACTGTCTTGCATGGCTTCAGTTTGGGTTCCGGAGCCTCGGGTTGAATATTCAACTCTGAGCTGCTCGACTCTCGAGCCTTTGACGCCGCTTAGGCTTTCCATTTTATTGGGAATGTTTTTCTGTTCATATAAAAGAGCGGTTGTTCCGAACGAGGATGATCTGATCGAGAACCCTCCTTTGTGCACCATGATTATGGAATATTCTACCATTATCTGAATGGATATATTTGTAAGCTTCCAAAACGTTCTATCACATTTGCATATGAGGTAGAGCTTCCAAAACTTTTTATCACATTTGCACATGAGGTTGAGAACAATAGCTAGTTGTGGTTTGTTTCAATCAGGGACCGGAGTTTCTATCTATCTTTCTATCTATCATCTTGTTTCAATCAGCTCAGTACAGTATGTGTGACATGGAAAATATTGGTCTATAGTTTATGAAAATGAGTTTTTGTAAGCTTGTAGCTATTAGGTCGATCCTGTTGGTCCAATTCTAACAACTACTACATTTGTGAGAGGATTTTTGAAGGTGAATCTCATCACCGGTCAACTTATATTAGGCTTCTTTCTAGGACTAATAGAATACGTACGGTGGCAAGTGACTTTTTTGAGCATGAATTGGCAATGTGATTGTGAACTGGGGATGAGTATGAAAGATATGCATTTGCTCTTCCTTGATTGGAATTGGAAATATTTAAGAAAGATCCTAATTTGGATCTTTGCAACATCTATTTGTAAAAAGTTTTTGAATGTTAGCTTTGTAGGACTGAAGAAAACCAAAATGGCTTTCCGGGGTTCCTGTGGTGGTAAAATCAGCCAACTATAATCATTATAATTTCACAAATGAAAAAAAATCACCCGTTCAAATTTCACATGCAAATAAAAAGGCAAGAGATACTACACTGGATCTTCTATTTGATACTTAAATTATATTTTTTGGTGTGAAATAAAGAAAGGTCATTTTTTGTAATTTGGCCAATTTCGAATCAAGGACCTATAGGGGTTAACATATAATTGGATGTGGCATGTGACAATCAAACTTGAGAGGCATGAGGTGACAAGAAAGATAATCTTTAGCAATTGCTAAATTCCAACAAAGTTGCCACACAAAAACAATGTTGGTTATTCTATTTGTGAAAATGACTATTTTGGAAATAACTATGCAATCTCCTCAAGTATAAACTCAAAATATTGCGTATATGAAAAATGCATATTGTTTGATCAATTAAATCTAGATCACATTGTTTGATATTCTTTTACAAAATTGACCCTCAACATATACAAGAATCAAGTGTATTTTAGCATGGAATGTGAGTTGGTAATATATAAATTGCAAATAATAGTTGAAAGAGTCACTAGCACATGCATGCAAGAACATTTTCACCAATCAATAATTGAAGTTGTAACCATTATAAAAGTACCTTTTATAAATCAACTCTTTCATTGAGTGGTAGATCTTCAAGGCATGTTGTGATATTGAGATATCACTTATCTTTTCCCTTCATAACTTCATAGGTTGTTGTGTTTCCCTAATTTCTTTATACAATGACCTAAACAAACATTTAGTATGAACTTCACATGGTTATTAAATTTGAATCGATAATAATTAGTAAGTAACCACAATTCAAAACTCAACGATCATTTGCGCTCATCAAAAAAATCATTACTCATCACCTATGAGAGATTTTTATAGGCACCATCAATGCATGAAGAATGCAAATCCTCACCGTTCTCTATAATCAAATAACGACAAGGATGACAAGAATTGGAAAGTATCTTCTACTTCCTTTCCAATGCACTTGATGGTTCAGAATTGTTAAATCTTTGAGCATGGTAGAGCTCTTTGATTCACCCTCTAGGGAAAGATTAATTTCTGTTTTGAACAACATCGTGCGATATTAACCCTTAATTGTCACCGAGGACCAAATTGGTCCTCGGTGTCATTGTTTTTGCTTTTGGGGTCCGACACAGTGGTAGGATGCAAATTTTGTCCAAAGGCACCCCTATTCTTTTGTTTTTCCGAATCCAATGATCCTTTCCGATCGCCTTCTTGAGGTTTGTGTGATCCGCGCAAAATTGTAGGGGCCACGTGATCCCATGGTCAATGCACTTTGACTTGGCCTTTCTTTTTATTTTTTTGACGATTTTTTTTCAAAATAATAAAAAATCTTGATCTTTATCCCTATACCATGCTCTATGATGCCAATTTTCAGGAAAAAATGACCCAAGGGGGAAAAACCAAAAAAGCGATATGATATTTCTCACTCACGATCAGCAACCAAAACATTTTTATCTCAACGGTGCCATTTTATGAGATTTTACCCGATGTAATCGATCTTTTTTGCATTGGTCACATCACCAAGTTACCTTGATAACCACCGTTTCCAATTCTCAAAAATGGTTTACCTTCAATGCAGAAATAAGGCCAGAAGACAATGAGGTTGCGTTTCTCTCCAATTTGTGGGAAACAAGGATGTCAATTAAGGGTTAAGTACCTGCCGTAGGGTTAGTTTCAAAGAAGAAATAGTGACAAAAGGTAACCTCTAAAGGTCCAAGAAAGCGGAAATCGCTTTTTGGAATTTCCGCAAGAATTCAGCCAACTTTGACCATTATAATCTCAAAATTGGAGAAAAATTAACGGTTCAAATTTAACATTCGAGAAAAGGGTCAAGTTGACTTCAAGATCCTACGGTTGGATCTTCTGATCAATGCTTAGATTGAGTTTCTTTACACCTGAAGTAGAAAAAGGTTCTTTTTGATAATTCAAACAATTTTGTATCAAGGACCTTTAGGGGTTAACCCCTAAATGGTTTGACTCATTTGTAGTAAAATGAACACATCCTCAAAAGCATTGTCATAGGTGGAGGTAAAAGTGTGTTATCCAAATCTCAACCGTACAATCTTGTCGTAGACATATTGAACATCATGTGGGTCAAATTTTGAGTCATGAGGCTTCATAGATTGCGAGATCATAATGTATAAATACTCAAAAATGATCACATAATTTCATCATTTTCACTTTAAAGTGAAAATGCTACCATTAGACTTATTGCAATGAAAAAGTCACCAATTAGAATGTTGTTCACCTTCATCTCAGTAGCATCCTTGAACAAAAAAAAACCATGAGAAAAATTTCTTTGTGCAAATTATGGCCCTGCAATGGTGAAAACTGCCCTAAATTTTACAAAGGAAAAAATGTCTAAAACTAGGCTGCTGTCACTGAAATGCATGCCATTAATTCATACTTCATTGTATGGGTCTGAGATTTTCATTACATAAACTAGACTTGATTTGGGACCCAACCCAAGTGATTTCGTCCAAAACGGAGTCCGGATGAAGAAGTTATGGCTCTCCAAAGTTGGTGTCATCCAAAATGTCGTTTTTCGACATTCGGCCCGCTTAAGGGTTAAGGCGGCTTCACATGAGAGAAAGTGCCATCTAGCTCTTGCTTCCATAAAATTGACTATATGCACCCTTATCCCTCCCTTTTAATTCTAAACTCACATGGGAAGAAGAAATCATTGCATGGGTTTGCATTAAGTAGTAGGAGATTTTACAAGTAATGAACTCGTAACCTTAAGACAACAAGCCTTCCAAGCACCACAACACAATTCTTTTGCTAGTTTAAAAGCACTCCACATCACTCCATTTCCCTTCTGACATGGGAGATTGTTCACGTGAGAGACAAAGTCGTGGTGGCAATGCCATCGGCAAAAATCTTTTTTCCCTAAGTCTTTAAGATAACTGACTTTGTTGTTTAGCATGACTAAATAAAACATTCTCAAAGTATGTTATGACATCTTCTTCTTGTTGTTCCTCATTTTACATGGTCCATCCAAGTTGTAAGACCACATATGCAAAAAGATTGATAAGAAGATCAACTAAAGGGTTGATAACAAGTTTTTTGCCATTTGATGTGTAAGTCCAACATTAATTACCATACAGGACCCAAGGTTACCGGAGTACAAAATGTTCTTGTACTTCTAGATTTTGGCTCCGTACTTCTAGATTTTGGCTCCGTACTTCTAGATTTTGGCTTTGTACTTCTGGTCAAATCTATACATACATACACACTATTTTTCGTAATTGCAAACACCCATCATCAAAACATACTATAAAACCTTTGGAAGTACAAAAAATTCATATGTATGTGAAAGATTCTTGAAACAAAGACGGCATATTCACTAGTAAACCCTAATAAGTCCACCTCTGGCATCAACAGGAGGTCATCCGAACTTTGAAGCATCCCACATGTCATACTGCAATCAATAATGTGATTGTAGAGAACAAGGCAAACAATCGAGTGTCCGAAAGTAAAACAAGCAAATCCGTCACTTGTCGCGCGAACACCGTCGCCGAAGATGCAGGCACGCACGCCGCACTTTCGTACTTCCACCAGCAACCACTTGTAGCGTTTCCATCTACAGTAGTAGCACCTCTGATCAAACACACTCACCACTTGCAACATCCCCAAAAACACTCACCAGCCCAAATTTCCCAGAGATTCCCGACTAGTACCACTCGCATGAAGCATCTCCCATTCTCCATCAAAAGCCAGTGGTTACGATCAGACCTTTTTGGATAAGCCACCCATGTTCGTACCCAACTAATCGATCACCCACCGCCATGGCAAGCTGAAAGCGTGCGGCCATGGCAAGCTTGCTACCCCATTGTGCGGGGTTTGTCGCCCTTCCACGGACCTGCCACCAGCGGCAGCAACAACAAGGATGGCCACGAGTAGCCCTAGTGAGCAGGAGGAGGATAAGCATTACGAGGGCGTGCGCGGTGGCTGTGGAGAAAGTAGGGTTAGAAGGCCAACAGCAGCAGGAAGAATCCAGGGTAGTCGTGCTACAATGTGTCAAGGAAGGGTTGGTGTTCCACGAGGGGCGCTCGCCGGAGCTCATTCGAGCCGCGGCTTACTTGCGTGCTCTCTCGTTCTATACCTACCCCGAAGGTCGCACCGAAGAAGCCCTCAAGGTATGTTTTGTTTGCTATATTCGTGATTGCTTGTTTGGGAATGAGAGCCTCATTTTGTTGCGGCGTGCGTGTGTCTATTTCAGTTGCATCGCAAAATGAAGACTGATGATGAGTTCACGGCGCTCAGTTCGAAAGTGGCGGGCCTTGAACAAGGCTACAAGCGCATCGTGTGCATTCTTGCGCTTTATCCTCTCTCCTGCCTCGATAATCGATCCATTGTGGATCTCCACCCTGCTTTGAAGGTACTTGCCATTCATTCATTCATTCACACTCTCAGTCGAGGATACCATTTTGGATCTCATTCCAGCCCTCTCGAGTCGAAGCAATGCATAAAAACAGGAATAGGTCATCCCAAGAGAGCTGGACTAAATAAAGATATCCTCTTGTGCTCTTTGTACTCCACCCTTGTTATAATCTACACTTCATGTTCTTTGAATTCGGGGGAAGAACTGCCAAGTTTTGAGATCTATATCAGTTCGTCACCATCTGTGAATACTCAGTTGTCGATACTTTTTTACAAGTATGTTGTGTGTAGTTCTCTCAGAATAAACTTTTGCACAATCTCAATGCAAGCATTCGCTTACACAAGCTGTACAAGAGCAGCAGCTTGCTTAATTCCGTAAGATTCACGTGAACAGGTGACATTTGCAAACGGCGAGGAGCATGTGCTTGTGGGATCGCTGGATTTGAATCAAGGCAAAGTCCTTCCCGGCGAAATCGTTGGAAGTAAACCCGAGGTGAGCTCCCAGCCATTCAGGAAAAAAAAGACAAATTCCAAATGACGAGATTCTTATAAACAACACCATCGTTGAATACAGGGACTTGAAGCAGATCGTGAAAGAGGCTACTTCTCAAACGTGTGCGTGGCGCCTCTAATGCGGCAACGAGGCATCGGAGTAGCTCTTCTACAGCACGCACAAAACGTTGCTCAACACTGGGGTAGTAGTGAAACCATTTTCCCTCTTGAATCAATCCATTATTGCCTTGTTTGAGATTCTAGAATCAATCTAACCAAGCTTGTTTCGTTACAGGGATTACCAGTTTATATGTCCATGTCGTGGCCACGAATGACGCTGCTGTCAAGCTTTACAACAAGGGTGGGTTTGAATTAGAGAAGGAGGAGAGTGCGTCGGAGGCAAGGCGGCATTCTCGACCGCGGCGCTCATTGTTGCACAAGTACATTGCGTGAAGCGGCGCCTCTCACTTGTAACAATAGCATTCTTTTAGAGTTTTTCCATTGCTAGTGTATATGTTCAGCAGATTCTTTCTTTTTACATGCAAAAGCACAGTACTGAAAAGAGCAGAGGCAGTGCTACCCTGGACCTCTCTTGTGCAAAATTAAGTATTATACCACATTGATTGGTAAGTTACACAAGTTTACGTGATGATTTCGATGAGCTGATGTCTGAGTCCGTCCGGGTTGGTTTGTTTTATAATGAAAGGTGCTTGCGTATGTTAACTATTTCTTTAGAAAACCTGAAAAAGCACGGAGTTGGTGTTTACGCTCACATCGTTTGGTGTTGTTTGTAGGTAGATTCATCAGACTTGCTTCCTTTGCTTTAGTTTTTCTTATATGCTAAGTTTTGAGAATTTTGGGGTTCGAAGTTTTGAGAATTTTGGGGTTCGAAGTATGAATATATTTTAGTTGCCGTTTTTTGTGTTTTTTGCGTCGTCTTGAAATTCTTCTCTTGAAATATTTCTCTTGAATGGCTGTAGTTTTCAGTTCTGGTATGTGAATGCAATGCACGCAATGCATTTACACTGGATTGGATTTGATTTTGGTGTTTCTTTGACTCACTTTTTGCTTATATTGTTTTTTTTTGTTATGGAGTGAAAATATATCTATGATAGCTTCTTATAAATAGTTGGATTTAGTATCATATGTTGGTATTTAGATTCAATTTACTGTAGAAGTTGAGGTGGGCTTTAGAGTGTGGGCACATGGGGTTTTTGTAAAAATATTCCAAAATATCTTGAGGAGTAAGATTCCTAATCATTTTGGCACGCACAAAAAGGGGTTAGTATTGTAGTTCTTTTGACATGCACAATCTTGAAAAAAAAAAAACAACATATAATCATAACCTTGAAGCCCCATAAACACTAAGGAGCATTTGAGACTAGATAATCAACTTAACTATACCAAATAATGGTCAAATTCTTGGCTTCATGTTTAAAATTCACTGCTACTTATGCATGTCACAACCACATATTTCACAGCTGCTTATGTACGTCACATCCAAGAGAAGTAGAAAGTCTGGTTCTAGCCCAAGTTTTGTGCTCAAGCTCCATTTAAGAAAATGGTGTGGCCATCATAGAATGTTAGCACAAAGGCATATACCCTCCAAGATGGGTACCGGAAGTATATCAAATTACAAATTAATCTAATTTTGACCTTGCTACTATGCCTTGCTACTATACCTGATTGAGAAATTTAGTAAAATTAACACCCTTGCCCTTGCACTCACATTTGTGCACATCCAAAGCACTCACTTCTTACTTTGTTTACAAGCTTCATATAATTTAATGAGCACCAATTGCACCTATTTCCACCTGCACAAAAAAAACCAAGTATTTGTCAATGTACATTGATGCAAGATCCTCAATTCCATTCTCTAGTGGCAAATTAAAAGTCCACACATCGATACACACACAAATGCTTCATTGATAATTACAACTAATCACAATCTCATGAAAGTGGCAACTTACAACTAATCTCAATCTCATCAAAGTCGCAACATTACATTTGACAATATGAGATGCCTTAACCTCATCAAAGGCAATAATACATGTACCATCATGAGATATGTTAACCCTTAAAGGTCTGAGCGTGCCGTGGCGATCAGTAGAATACAATGTATTTTGGTTGTATTGGAGTGAATGCACACCTTTAACCCCTAAATGGTTTGACTCATTTGTAGTAAAATGAACACATCCTCAAAAGCATTGTCATAGGTGGAGGTAAAAGTGTGTTATCCAAATCTCAACCGTACAATCTTGTCGTAGACATATTGAACATCATGTGGGTCAAATTTTGAGTCATGAGGCTTCATAGATTGCGAGATCATAATGTATAAATACTCAAAAATGATCACATAATTTCATCATTTTCACTTTAAAGTGAAAATGCTACCATTAGACTTATTGCAATGAAAAAGTCACCAATTAGAATGTTGTTCACCTTCATCTCAGTAGCATCCTTGAACAAAAAAAAACCATGAGAAAAATTTCTTTGTGCAAATTATGGCCCTGCAATGGTGAAAACTGCCCTAAATTTTACAAAGGAAAAAATGTCTAAAACTAGGCTGCTGTCACTGAAATGCATGCCATTAATTCATACTTCATTGTATGGGTCTGAGATTTTCATTACATAAACTAGACTTGATTTGGGACCCAACCCAAGTGATTTCGTCCAAAACGGAGTCCGGATGAAGAAGTTATGGCTCTCCAAAGTTGGTGTCATCCAAAATGTCGTTTTTCGACATTCGGCCCGCTTAAGGGTTAATGGGTTTGAGTTCAAAGGAGAAGTTGACATTTGAATGAATGCAATTCTAGTGAGCTATTACGATTTCAGTTTAGAGTTTCTTGTTGGTAGCAAATCCTAATTATACGACTGCGTACAAACTATCCCCAAGGGACTTTTAAGGGTTAATTTAGAGTGAAATTTTCTAATTATGTACCAGTGGCCGTCATGTCAAAAATGCTAAATTGACAGTTAAAATGGAAGTAATTGAATCATCACAACTGAAATGACACATTTAATATACCAACTCACAAATCACACCCAAAACTAATCACTAATCAACCCATATGCAGCTTTTCAAGCTGACATTCTCCATGATAAACCACCATTCTGACACAAAAATTGGTTTGCTTGCACAGTCCTGAGCATGGCAAAAATGAACTCGCCTCTGATTACGTTCTTCCGAGATGAGCAGTGACGTTACCTGGCGGGTGGTGATCGATCGATCATCGCAGCATATGAATCCCGACACGAGTTTCTTCATGCACTTCGTCCTCATGCAAGGAGGGGAGCTCATTGAACGAGGAGCTGTGATCATACTTCTTTCCAATCGCTTGCAGGAGCTGGTGCACTTCGAACATGTTGGGTCGCTCCTTGGGCTCCGGCGCCACACACGACATGGCCACTTTGAGCATCTGCAGAAGAATCTCGTCGTCCACGCCTACGTTGTCTTTGATCGCTGGGTCCACTGCTTCCACCACATCCTTCAGGCCTGTCATGTATTGTACCAGGTTTCCTCGGTAGATGGTGCCATCTTTCGTTTTTACGTTTGTTGCTCTCTGGCCTGTTACGAGCTCCAGGACTACTACTCCGAAACTGTACACGTCGCCCTTTGTGCTTGCTACGAATGTGCGGATCGTTTCGGGAGAGACGTATCCCACTTCGCCGTAATCTCCGTTGAAGAATGTACTCACCTGTTCTCATTCCCATTTTCGTTCCGTTGGTTTACAAAAAACAGAGATGTAGAAACGATGCCATCCAGAAAAAAGAACTGAACGATTCTTACAACACTCAACCACACAGATAGATATGAATACAATGATGGCTAACACAAATAAAATGCCAATTTGCAAGTCATTTTATGTATTACTAAAACTTACCTCTGTCTTCCGTTACCTAAAATGTTTGTAGTGTCACCCTTTTGACCTTAATAACCTCACACCCAACCTTTATAATATCACCACTCTCTTTTCTCTCTTTATACTATCAAGCCTTTGTCTGTGTATTGTGGGGGTGTGTCTTTGTAGACCAATTGTTTTCAATTATAATGTTAGATACTCATGACCTATAGAAAAGTGAGTAACTTACTTCATTCTTTGATAAAGGTGACACTCTTTCTTATCTAGTTCCTTGCACCTGTAGATGCCTAATGGGCAGTAGACATACTATTGTAGAACGACTCTAACTAAGAATACGGATATGACTTGGAGTTGGATGGATCGTATATGATAGTAAGGTTCGTGCTGACATAGGAATGTCCTCCATAGTGGTCATGAACACCTTGAACAAGGCTCATGGTGCATTCTTCGTTGGTTCACTGACTTTTAGATTGTTCTAGTTTGAAGTATGTTGAAAACTAATGAGGCCATTGCGAGCAGTTGTTCTGATGCGAAGAAGGGAAAAGAAGGGAGGTGGGGAGACTGACATGCGTGTCGTTTGGGTTGGAGAGGCGGGCGAGGCCGAAGTCGGTGATGCGGGGCTCGTCGTTAGAATCCAGGAGGATGGCGCGCGGGTTCACGTTCCGGTGGAGCACGCGCGGGTTGCAGGTGTGGTGCAGATGCGCAAGCCCGTGTGCGATGCCCGTGGCGATCCGGACGCGGTCGGGCCACAGCAGCGGGTGCTGCTGCTTCTGATCGGGGTCATGCAAGCGCTCCCAAAGGGACCCGTGCGGCATGTGCTCATACACCAGCAAGCGCTCGCCGGCCGCGACGCAGTACCCGAGCAGCGGCACCAGATTGGGGTGCTTCAAGTCACCCAATGCCTCCATCTCAGTCCTAAACACCTTCTCATTCTCCATGCACACACGCAGCCGCTTGATCGCCACCTCCTGCCCGCTTCTGAACGTCGCCTTGTAAACCGTCCCCGTCTGATTCGTGGCAATCACCTTCTCCGCGCTAAAATCGTCCGTCCCTTCCAGCAGCTCCGTGAACGCGATCCTGCTCACGAGCGGATTGTCAAACATCGACACCGTCACCCTCTTCGGATCTGGAATCTTCTTCACCCACTTACTGTCCTTCCGATACAACTTCATCTTCGGTTGCAGTTTCCGCCGCTTCGCATATTCCAGCTTTTCTTTTGACCTCGTTCGGCGCAAGAACCACCAAAATCCTACCCCCATCAGCGCTAGTAACGCCACTACGCCCCCGACAATCCCACCCACGATCACCCCCGTTTTCCCTCGCGGCTTCTTGCTTGTCCTGCACGGAGAGGTCAGTGGCGCACCGCAGAGGTAAGGGTTATGTTCGAAGCTGGACGCATTGAACTTCGGTATGTTGGTACCAGGAATGGTAGCGGAGAATTCACTCGGAATGGTGCCCGACAGGTCGTTGTTGGACAGGTCCAGGTTGGAGAGCCGGGGCGCTTGCACGAGCTCCGCCGGAACCGGCCCGGTCAAGACATTGTCGTTCAGGTAGAGGTCGTTCAGAAACTTGCAGGTGCCGAGGTCGGGCGGGATGGGGCCATCGAACTTGTTGTGTTGGAGCCGAAACGTGACGAGGTTCGGGAAGTCGCTGCAGATGTTGGTTGGCAGCGGACCCACGAAGGTATTGTACGAGAAGTCGATTGTCTGCAGATTGGTGCAGTTCTTGAGCACCGTCGGCCATGTACTCGCGAGCTCGTAATTGGACAAGAGCAGTTTGAAAACTGGGGGTGCCAGATTGCCGAAACACTGCACGCCTGACCACTTACACATGTCCGCCACATCGTTTTGATTCCAATTCCTTAAATTGTTCTGCGGGTCAGTCACGAAACTCTTGAAATCAAGCAAGCATTTCGCATCGGGCGAGAGCGCCGTCGTCGTCGGCGGCGCCTGCCCCGACGCTCGCTCCACCCACAGAAGTAACGCTAGAATGGGCAGTAGAGCCCTGGCCACCTTCCACCATCTCGCAAACGACATGCAAAAGGGACTCATAAAAAACCACTAGCCTGTTTACTGCATCACCAACATCACCATGATCGAATCATCACTTCCTCCCTCAATCAAAACCCAAAACCCCAGTTCTGTTAAAATGGCTGTATGCACTTTTAAGAGTTAGAATTCAGTTAAAGCAAGCGTGATATTACAGAGGAACGGGTGTTCTTTTCTGGTATTTGAGGTGCCATTTTGAAAACAGAACCAAACTAGCAACTTTATGAATGATTATATTATGGTTTTGGTTTGTCAATATGACACTTGGAATATTGCCAGCTTGTGTCAAAATCTGAAAGTTTTAACTTACGAGATGATTTGAGTAGCAGCGGATTGCAGTACCTGTTACAAGGCCAATGATATACTCCGAAAGATGGGAAACTTAAATGCGGTCGTCATATCCGAAGAAGAGCAAGCACACGAACCCCCACCCCCACTGCAATTAAGCAAGACGCCGCTGCCCACCACTGAAACGACTCGCCTGCAAACAAGAGACTCAATTCTCACCATTTTGTGATCACCATTCCTATCCTATTTCAAGCTCGCCACTGCACTTCAACAAAGTTCGATTTGTAGCTTGACATGTAACCTCCACTAAAACCCCGTCTGAGGAATCAGAATCTCAAATCACAAAATCGTAATCAATCAACTCGACAATCATTGCTGACGCTCAAATATCTACACCGAAATCAATTGTCACGACTGATTCCTCACAGAGTTTTACCGCACTCGGATCTTGCAACGTTAATTTGTCAAACTAGACGATACGAACTGAAGCAACTTCCTCGTACTTGTCTTAGCATACTGTTTATCACTTCATAAGCAACAAAATGTCCGAAACTTCTTATATTCAAAATACGATATTGCTTCACTCTCAATTCTCGTAGTGTCTCTAATATACCGTACTAAAGTATGGAGACTAAAAATCCACATTGCGCATACACTCTCCTGTCTACGTCAATGACAAAACTCTTTGACAACTGATCAAAGTTCATGATTATCCACACTAGTACAATTCACCAACATAACCCCATAGTAGTGCTCAAAATGATCAATACCCTGGTGATTGCTAAAGCGATATGCAGAAATTACTCTTACTTGACGAACCAGATCTATTACTGCAAGTGAGGAGATAGGATTAGACAACGCACCCCGATCAAATTCGGCATTCTAGCTCGAGCATTTAATCGAGCCGATTCTCTTGTGTTAAACCCAAAACCCTGTGGCTGAGCGATGAGAAGGGTCCCCATCGTCCTAGTAGCTGCGATCGATCGATCGATCGAGCGATGGTAGTTAGACTTGGAGGTGATGAGAGTGGATTGCAAGAAGTGGAGCGAGTGCGTGAGGAGATGAAAGTGGTGGGGGTGGCAGGGGGAGAATCTGGGTTGCAACGACCGCCGAGAAACAGTGTTTGAGTGCAGTTGCTTGTTTCCAGTTGTCCATGGAAGTGGGGGAATGACGACAGCGATCTTTCGGCGCTGAGAGCCAGGCGCGCCAAGCGGGCCTTTGACTGCCTCGGCCTTGGTTCGCGCCGGAAGACGGCCAGGCATCTCACCTGCGAGCAGGCATCTCCTTCGTTCCTTCCGGCCCTTTGACTGCCTGCCCTTTGACCATCCTCACTTTTAACTTGTATGATTAGTTTAGACCATTTACTGTAGGGTAGTAGGCTCAAAAACTGCATGGATTTCAGATTGGCAAGCTCGTTGTGGAGAGGCAGAGAGAATCAATTTTGGAAAATGTACAAAGTATGTAGGCGGAGTGGACCAATTGGAATCAACTACATGCAGATCCAACTAGAATTAGTACTAAATCTGGAGGGGGGAGATGTATAATGAAACCAAGGAAAATCGAGGGAATCTATATACTCGGAAAGAGAAATGAGTGAGTTACTATTTTTCAGGGATGAGGAAATGAAAAATACTTAGATGCTGAGAACCGTTTATTGAAATAATCATGCCCACAGAAAGCAGGCTTCTGCAAGCATACGACAATATCATATACTATCACACGACATCACGAGACATCAAGTGCTAGGATATCTTTTTAACAAATAGGAAACATCCTGAAAACATTTAAAACGATGAAGGAAAAGCTAATGCCTATTAGCTCAGCAAAAATCAGGCAATTGCATCATAGCAAAGATTATCATCTTCACTTATTACATCTGGTCCTTAAAGAAAGCAAGGTGTTTATCCAAATTATTACTCGCTCAAATGCATGGAAAAACGTTTTGTCGATAAATATCAAGACCACGTAATCGGAATTTACCAAAATGCTTACATGATGTGTATGTAATCAGAATGCCCCGACAAACTCAAAAATATACAAACGCTTCGGTAATAGTCGGCATTTTATATATATATCTAAATCATGATAATCCAGTTGCATCATTCTCCTGAAAGTGTACTACATCTAAGTAGTACTCGTGCTAAAACCTGTGGATGTCGTTCATCACCTGGCGATGCTCTTTACATGGAATACTTCTTTCTCAAAACCATCGATGGCTTGGGTTTGTTTATAATGTGACAGCCACGCAGGTGCACTTTCAACGAGTCTGGCTTGAAAGTCCTCCCACAACGACTGCATCAACGATTGCCACACCTCAGAGACAGAATTGAACAATGAACCGCAGAAACTGATGTCTCAAGAACTGATAATCTCTAAAGCTCATCATCCAGAAGGGTATCTACGTCACTGCGGTAACTTCAAGCTTTGAGATACTTACAGGCATTCATGTAGAATCAAATCCTTAGGAGGCTGACTGTGAACAACTGCCTCTTGTAGCAATCCCTCCCAATGCAGCTCCGTCAATCCTGGAGTGAGTGGTCTGCAATGCACATGTTTTCCAATTTAAGGATCACGTGCGCTTAAATGTGTCTTTCAGAAAGGCATTTGAGAGACGATCTTATATATGTACTTAATGTCAGTATTGATGTTGGGCCTTTTCCTGAGTAATTGTTAAACTTTTGATGGCTCCGATTTCACCCATTTCACATAGGATTGAAAATTTCAGATGATACAGCTGATAATGAAAATTTGTGTACCTTTCTTCTCTGTTGCCTTTGAAAGCCCTGTCCTTCGGAGAAGAATCTTTGGGCCACACTGATACTCCTTCAGGACAGCTTGTTTCAGTCACAGGAGCCGCCTGGATGTCGAGTTTTGAGTTGACCGCCTTAACCTCCTGCATGTTATCACTTTGCAATGCAGCAGAGCCGAATACAGAACTTTCCCTCGTAGGATACACTTTTGGGTCACTAATTTTCTTTTCTGCAGCTGGTATAGGGAGACTGAAGTAGCAGTTGTTGTTAACATTTCTCGCCACTTTGAGCGTTTTTAGATCTTGGGGTATCGAAGCAACATTCTCACTGTCAACAGCCAAAGAGATCAAACGATCAGTTGGACTCATTCTCGAGGATCCACTTTGACACCCAACATGCAGTCCAGAAGACCCTTTGCTACGATGTTCCATTTATGTTCTACTTGTAAGACGGAAAAATGAACATAGATGATAGCGCGTAGAAGAAGGCATTGTGAATATACCCGACAACAGAGCTCTCGTCCCTGGTCGGTATGTCAACTAAACCTGCGACCTGAGATCGGTGCTGCTTGAGAGCTCTTTCCTTGTAAATCTCTTGGGGTTTAGAAACCGTGGGGAGGTGAACGCCCTCTGCAGGCGCTGCAATGAGCGGAGAAGAAGACGAGACAATGCCAGGCTTGGAAGTGTGCCGGGCAGAAGATTTCGAATCCATCTTGAGACTTTTCAGTTCCGGACTCACCAGGCTCTTCAAATCGAATATCCCTTTCTCATCCTCCTTTGGAACCCGTTCTGATCGCGAACTTACTTTTGGACCGACCACCACTTCTCTGCACCGGGCAGTGTGGTATGCATCCATACTATCCGCTCGATTATGTCGAGCGGATGCAACATCCCGAGAACCATTGCTGACCATTCTCTCTGACAAAGATCTGCTCTTCGAAGGCTCAACAAAATCAGACATAGTCCTTGCCTCTCTCCCCGGTTCTTCAGAAGATATCTTGTTCCTTTGGGGCTTCGACTTAAGGGTCACGATCTTGCTGAAGTGAGGTCTTTGGTCTGCCTTTTTGGACCCATTTCCATGTCTTTTCTTCGAAGTGTATCGAGAAAAATTCGGCTCCTCCAAGGGCAGGGCTCGGAACGTCTCCACGACTTCCACTCTCCTGCACAACTGGGAACGATGGAACCTAGCAGCTTTCTTTAGCATGAACATCAGTGGGTGCCCTGGAAAACAAGGCCGCACTACCGGACTTGGTGGTACCACGGGAACCCGTTCATAGGATTCGTCTCTGCACCTTCTCGAGGTCCCAGTATGGATTGGCACAGAAACATCCTCTTCCTTTACAACCCATGTCTTACTCTTAACTGGTCCTTTTCTAAAAAAGTCAGATACCGGAAACGCACGCCTAGACGTCTCATCAGTGGCAGAAGATCGCTTCGACGGCACATCCTTCACATCGAACTTCACATTCCTTTCAAAGGAAGATACATCTGAATTACAATCGGAAGTGGAGAAAGGCTCCGTCTGAGTCCCTGCACTACTGTTTGTTCCGCTTACGCTGGTTGATGACTGACTTCTTCGGAATTTTTCAACACATCTCTTGTTCTCAATGATATCTTCAGACGCATATCCAGGAGCACCGGCACTGCATGTGCATGCATCCGTATGTTCATTGCCCCACGCTTTCGTCTTGATTCCAGCGGGAGCGGAGTCGCCCGAGGATGTATCTTTATATTCTGAGCAGTTGTGGGAGGCCACATTGTGGACATTGATATGGTTTCGTGACCCACTAGAGTGGGTTCTTTCCTTCAAATTTGTAACGGCAGCTCCACTCGATACTGATTCACTTGATACTGGTAGATTCCTCATCGCCGTCTGATCCACCTCTTGCCACGGTTGCTCTGCTTCTCGATCTGTGGAATCTGAGTGACATGGAAGCAATGGGTTGTTAGGCTCTCATACTTTAATAACAAATGCGGCTAAAATTCTTACATGTTTGTCGTATCTTACTCACAGAAAATGTACAATGTTCTACCCTGAGGTAAACTATGCGGGGCTATGATCTGCGTACACTCTAGTATTGTTGGAACTTCGGGCTCGACATTTACCTTGAGAGGCGTCAAAAACCTCCAGAGCCTTGAGAACGTATTCACCACTTTGGCCAAGTGGATAAATGACGTCATCATCGAACACATCACACCAGATAAAAGTTCCCTTGTAGCTCCTGCGTCAATTGGGACGAATAGCGTCCCGTTCAGGCCTTTACATTGAGTATATCATGATCCTACGTGTAAGATGTGTGGAAGCATATACTTTCATAATTCAGCTGCAAGGTCAGAATGCGACAGCTACCACCATAAAAAACAATCCCCTTCGAAAAAGTCACCGAAGTGGTGATAATGCTCAACTGCTACTACTGATGGGTATAGACAATCAGACCGGGAGACTAATTACCAGCCATCTTCGAAAAATCCAAAAAATGTGAATAATACCTTTTGTATGACCAAGCATACGAATCTGGCATCCCTCTTCCTCGAAGCGCAGTCAAACGGGATTTAACATCTGTTTAAGCAAAAATCGGTTAAAATGCCGAATTTGCCAACAGCACGAAGCTAATACAAGGTTCAAGTGTGAATGATTTTGATCGCATGTGACGAAGGTTGATCACGAGAAGGAACACTGTGTGAAAAGAGTCAATGCCGCCAGTGTGCAAAGACAAACAAATCGAGTGATATCGGGAAATAGCATACCTCTTAAAGTAGGAAATTTCTGGTGCGAGGGATATTGGACTTGTATCATGTGAGGATGATCAGCGTGTCCAGGCCCCTGACTAAGCAGGTACACCACCTCAATCTTGTGGTAGAACTCTGCCGGTGATTCCATGGCGAGTCGTAGAAACTGACTCGGGAACGTAATCGATCTTTACGATTTTCAATACAATTCAGAGCTTCCAGAAGCTATCCAGGCACCACTGTGACATGCATTCCTCAATCTTGTGAAGGTGGCTAACGATGGCTCCTCGAAATACGAACAACTAAGTATTCCTTTGGTTCCCTCTCTCCAGCCGGCGATGAACGATTTCAGGATAAGGTAGGCGTTACACTCCTTTAAAAATGATGCGTTTGCAGCTCACTCGTGCGGCAAGTCAGGGCCTGTATGCATGAAATGCTTCAATGCGCATCTCCAAACTAACAATTGGTCTCCGATCATTTCACTGCGCATACATCCTCCGAAGCTAGTGCGTACAATGCGCATGTCACCAGAAATGCTCAGTCTCCTGAAATTTCACACTCGATTGCACAATCGAAGCTCCTGACTCAGCATTTACAGGCGTGCTAGGCTAAGACCTGGCAGCTTTCACCAAAAGCATAGCCACTCGATTACAACGCTCTCCAGACTCACCTCATGTTCTCTCACAGCTTCCACAGGGGCCAAGACTACAAAATGCGAAAAGCAGCAGTTCTTACGCAATTAATACGAAACTATCCTTCTCTGACAATAACACAGAGGAAGATGAATTCCACAATAGCGCGGACTCGAAAGGCGATATATATCTCCAGACTCAAATCCTCACCCTCAAAACTCACCACAATCACTCAACAGTGAGTTTCATCAGCTCCTAACAAAAGCTACAGTCACTCAATCACAACGCTCTCCGCAGATAACTCATACTGCGTTAACTACAGCTTTCACAAACACTACGAATGCAAATCGAGCGGTTCCTCCGCAATCAATGTTCACTGACAATAATCATACAGTAATCATAGTCATTCAAAAGATGAATCCTTCATTAGGCGCGAACTCGCAAACCAGAATTAAGAAGCGTCAGAAGCTAAAAACGGAACTAAGGCAAACGATGTCAACTACTCATAAGGTAAGCTTGATATCGGTCGTCTGACATGGACTAGCGCAATTCAAAGAGATTACACTCGCAAGTGAGCAGGACGATGAAAGGTTGGGAATACAATGGAGGCGAAGGGCGCGGGCGCCGGAGGGGCGGAGTAAAGATAGCGACATCAAGGCGGGCTGGCAGCGCCCATTTAATGGTTCGCTCGAGGTTTGAAATTGCTCTGACAATCGATCTCTGCAAACCCTACGGGACGACGAGCTTCATTAAGGTAAGCTAGCGATGATCGAGCTAGCTCTTCTTCAATTCAATGCTGCAACTGCAGCTGCAAATTTCTGACTCTCTTTTTTTTTATCAAAATCAAATGGTGTTAACGACGACGAAGAACCGCTTCTTCTTCTTCTTCATCGCTTGAAGTCGTCTCTTTCTGTCGCTTTTCTTCTTAATTTTGTACTGGAGAAGCTTTGAGGTGAAGTATGTATTGTAAGATGTTATGGCATGTATGCCGTTGACTTTGTTTTTCCTCAAAGTTTCACCTCCCTTGTTGTTCAGAGGATATGGTGATAGATAGAAACTCCGGTCCTTTCTAAGGGGCCGGCGTGAATGAAGTATCCGTTCGTAATGCTAATATCCCAATGGCCACCGGACAAGGGGAAATTAGAACAATACTACTTCTCCTTCTCGAGGGTGGATACTATAACTAAGCTACACTAAATTTGATAATTAGTGTTAGATTATTATAAGATTTGAATATGCTATTAGTTTTTACGTTTGTTTAAAAAAATTCACCAAGAGCATTGATTCTGATACTATATAAGGACCCCCATCTTGGCCAATATAGTGGGTAAAATTATTGAACAACAATAAAAACTTATAACATGTTTATGTAAATTAGTGTATCTAACACTAATATCAAATTTAGTGTAGTTTCCAGCTAGTTACAAGTGCCTTGAAGATACTTGACATAGTATCCCCCCAAAGGGCTTGGAGGTACCCATACAACAAGGTCCAGGGACACCGCACCATGGTTGGGGTGAACTATGTTGGTGAGCACCACGCCGGCATGGGGAATAGAGTTCACAACTTCCTCATTGGGGGCCTAAGGCCTAATCACCAAGCCTAGGCTTGTGGTGCCTTCATGGTGATAGATTGTAAATTGTAGTAGTAAGACTTGTTAATTTCAAGAGTTGTATGGAAACTAGTGAATTTTCGGAGTAGGTCTTTTGTCAAAATTGTCCAAGGATGAATCTTTTAAAGATAGATAGAAAGATAGATAGAAACTTAGGTCCCTTTCTAAGGAGCCGACGTGAATGAAGTGTCCGTTCGGAGTGTTGATAACCCGATGCCCACCAGACAAGGGGAAATTGAGACAATACTACTTCCTCCTTTCGAGGGTGGGCACTGGGCACTATAACTACGCTAGTTTCTAGCTAGTTACTAGTGTCTTGAAGATACTTGAAGAAGAAGAAGAAGAAGAAAAACACCAGACCTTATGGGTTGGCGTTAATATAGTGTCCGTTTGACCTACCCTTGGTGATATGCCCACACGACATATCAACAGTGGAAGATACTTGACATATTATCCCCCCCAAAGGGCTTTGAGGTACCCATACAACAAGGTCCAAGCACACCCCCACCATGGTTGGGTGGATTAAGATGGTGAGTACCACGCCGGCATGGGAATAGCACCCACGAGCTCCTCATTGGGAGCCATGAGCCCCAATCACCAAGCCAAGGCCTGTGATGTTGATCCTTTGAAAACATTAAGTTTGGGTTCGTTAGGACTAATTTTTTTAATCGTCAAATACTTGTGACAAAAAACATAACAAAATCCTTCTTTTTGACAATCTTATTGAATGGACAATATTCCGAGCATCGATTCTTCGACATACTAAAATTATCCTTTTTGTTACAAAGTACCGCTCTAGTGACATATCCGAATACTACTGCGATATCACAATTCTTGTAATACCACCCTCTCTTTACAGTGTATTCTAACCCTTGAACCTTGTTGTATGGGTACCTCAAAGCCTTTTGGGGGGATACTATGTCAAGTATCTCAAGTAACTAGCTAGAAACTAGCATAGATATAGACTCTACCCTCGAAAGGGAAAGTAGTATTGCTCCAGTTTCCCCTTTTCCGATGATTGGGCATCGAGTTATTAGCATAACAAACAGACACTTCATTCACGCCAGCCCCTTAGAAAGGGACCGAAATTTCTATCTACCTATATTCTAACCCCATAAGGTTCATTTTATGCGAGATATTACCACTTCAAGGAGTTCATTTCATTTTTTAAGAACTAATAGGAGTATTACTCCATTGAAAATCAATACACATGATTGAGGTTCTTTTAGTATGCAAATTAAGTTGGAGTACAATTCTAGTAAGGGCCGCTTTACACCTAGGGGACGGGCCAATTCAGCCCGTTTGAGGGCTGAAATCCTCACTCGTGATTGGCCGAAAGGCAAAAATCGGGCCCAACCCCCTTACACCTAGAGGCCGGGCCAATTTGGTGTCAGAATTTTTTTAATCAAGAAATGCAAGTTCTGACATGGCCCGAGCTCGGTGAATTGGGTGCACCGAGAATGGAAGGCCAATTCTTGGCCTGGGGGCCAATGTCAGATTTGTCTAAAAAAACCTTTTTTTTTAAAAAACAATTTTCTTTCTCCGAATCAAATCCGTCCGTTTTTGCGAAGATCGAATGTGCTCTCTTTCTCGCATCCCTATTTCATCCTCCCTTGTCTCTCGCCCTCCTCCTCTCTTCCTCTCTCACTTGTACTTGTTTTTTCGAATTTTTTTGTGCTTGTCAATTTTTTTGTTGCATTTTCTAGGATAGCATGGAGGGATCAGAGAGAGGAGTGGATGGGCATCTAGTGAAGGGTATGAGGGAATGCAAAGGTATGAAAGTGCCGAAGCTCATGCTTTCGACCCTTTCAAACTCCTTTGCAAGCAACAACTAGGTAGTGGAAGAATTTCCGGATTTTTTCAAGCACCTCTAGAAACTCCTATTCCTCCTCTTCCCCCGTTGTTGATGGACTTGCTTGCTAGAGATCATAAAAGAAAGAGTGTAGAAGAAGATGAGGATGTACGAATTGTGGGTCCATCGGCACCAAAGAAGAAGAAAGCCGCTTCTACTATTGCCAAAAACCCACCAAGAAGAAGACTCGTGAAGAAAGAAGACGAGGACGAATCTGCCGCAAAGAATTGGAAGGACTGTGACGTCGAGACGATGATTGCATTGAGGGGAGAGATGGAGCCTGAATTTTTGAAGAACGCCAAGAAACAAGGTGAGATTTTTTTGAAATTGTGAATTTTTTAAAAAAAAATTGATTTCTGATTTTGGCCGATTTGGCCCTTTAAAGGCCTTGGGCTTCGCCTCTCGCCCCCGAGCCCCCCCTTTCCCCCCCAAGGGCTATGGCTTAGCCGGTGGTATGAGCGGCGCCACGGGGGTTTGAACCCCTCACCTCGCAGGCGCGAAGAGAGACTCTTCCGGATATCCTCAAGCCTTCCTTTCTTCTCACTAGATGTCAAACAATGCATTTCGCATCAATTTGTAGACAATTCCTTGCTGTAATTTTCAAGATTTGGCCATTTCGGAGCTCGAATGAAGGCCGAATCATGTTTTTACTGTGTTTTCTCTCCATGAATGTGATGTGCAGGCGTAGACACTTGGTTCCGATTACATGCACGTTTAATTGCGGTTATTCCATGACTTAACCGGACTGCCGAGGCTTGCAAGAAGAAGTTCAATTCTTTGTACAAATTGTACAAAGAAGACAAATTGGCTAATGGCATTTCGAGGATCGACCGCCACGCATGTAAGTTTTACGACTCTTTCGATCGGTGGTGGCATCAAACCGGTACCATAATGAAACATGTTACCGCATCCGCTAACAATTCACTATTAGCGACGACAACACCATCGACATTGACAACGACCTACATTGAAGGAAAGTCCACTTCCAACTCCGAATTCAAAGAATCAAAGGCGACAAGAAGAGTTTTCGGGAGCAATGCTACGGAGTTTTTATTAAAATGGCGAAAAACAGTTCGGTCATGGTTTAATTTTCAAGAGACAAATGCTCTACTTTGAAGGTAGAACGGCAAATGGATAGGCTTATAGACAAATTGTAGAATTACTCCTCTTCCGAATCAGTTGCATCATAGTCTCGGGGGAAGAGAACTTTTCCTTCCATCCTCAAGTGTGCTTCCCAAAACGATTGAGCTAGTAATTCATGAGCTTGTGTAGCTTGCACAAGCATATTTTTAATCCTAGCTTCCTTGTCTTTCTTCGTTTCTACAATTTGAGCACTCAATTCTTCTTCTTCTTCTACACCATCATTTTCATTCACCTTGGTTCCTTCAAGGTCTTCAAAGAGCATAATTCCGACTTCAACCTCCTTCATTCTCAAATATCTCCTCATCTCCTTTGCAAACTGTGTGTAGCCGCCATGAAAATATCGAATTCCCCAAATCTCCTAGTTGATTTCTACTTTCCGTTTGCATTATCCTCTCTCCTTCCTTGGCCCATTCATCATCGAACTTGTCTTGGTGTATGATACATGATTATGAAGACAAATGCGACTTGTAATCACATTCGGTACATTTTCAAGAGGCATGTCAATCCTCTTCAATAAAATCCTCCACCTCCCTTTTAATATTCCAAACGCCCTCTCTACCCCCATTCTTGTTGATGATTGAATAAAGTTCCAATGCGCCTTTGCTCTAGGTAATCCTTCCTTTTCACCTTTGAAAGGAGAATAAAACCACGGCCTCATTGGATAAGCCGCATCACCAATTAATTTATAAGGTAATAACTCACCCTTCATCACTCTTTTCCCAATATCTGAATTTTGGAACAAAGTCCAATCATGGCAGCGCCCAGCCCATCCAAAATCGTAATCCCAGAACTTGCATTTGCTATCAACTATGCCTTGAAGTAGAGCCGAATAAAAACCTTTTCTGCAATAATACGAAGTAGGATCTATAGGGGGGGCAATGATAGGTATGTGGCTTCCATCAACTGCTCCCATAACATAAGGCAATCCCCTAAGATCCTCAAATTCGGCTGCAATTCTAGACAAAGAATTTCTAGATAATTTCTCAATTACTAATGGTTTCAAATGCTTCTCCATTGCTGCACAAAAGTCTCTAACAATGATAGATGCGGTGCTTTCATGAATGCCATATATTTCAGCACAACCACGTAATGAATTCCCACTACTAAGTCTATTCAATGAAAGAGCAACCCGGTTTCTAAGAGGAATTGCTACTCTGAATTTTGAATCTTCACGTCTCAAAGAAGGAGATAAAATGCCACACAAGTAATCAAAAGTTTCTGGAAGTAACCTTCTATGTTGCTTGAATAACCGAACCGAATAGCTTCCAAATAATAATTTGTCTGCAAAAACATTGCTTCGGTCATACATCCAAATGCTCCGTGTCCTCCTAGAAGCACTATCTTCCACAACCATCATAGCAAAAACCATCGCCATCGCACCATAATGTTGGTTCAAAGCAAGTTTTTGCAATATTGTAATAACCGCCATAACATGTCGCACGGCCATGAAGAACACAAGAGCCACTAAAACCTTATGCCTTCGTTCATCCATTTTGAAAAAATGCCAATGAAAAAAGAGAGAGAAGTGCTGAATTTTTTTGGACTTTATTGAATTGGCCCGGCTTCTTGGCCCGAAGGCCATTACATATGGGAAAATCGGCCCCCATTCTAATCATATTATAATGAGGACTTGAGGCCGGCCCCAACCCAAAAACGGGCTGAAATTTCAAGCAATTGGCCCCAAGAAAACTTGGCCCGGCCCCTAGGTGTAAATCGGCCCTAAGATAGCCACACTCCATAGCTCCAGATTTTGAGGTTGTCAGAGCCCATATTAAACTCTGGAAAAACAACTCATAAAGGAAAATCATGAAGAAGTAATAAGGGGAACATGGAGAAATTTCTCCATAAGTGGGTTTTCCTGACTAACAGAAATATTGCCACTTGAAATAATATTTGAAAACAGAGCCCGGCCCATAAATGAAGAATTTAATACCAATTTAGTTAAACTTTCAAAATATTGTTTGCATTAATGTTACTTCTGGAGCTTTTTTTTTGCCTGCCCACAAATTTTCACTTGTTATTGATTGCAAAGTTAGTTAGGTTATCAATGTAAAGGGGTTGTGGCTTTGTAGGAGGGGGGCAATTCAACTGTCTTCAATGTTCATGTTCTATTATACTGTCCGTTTAGTGGTAATTTGAATTGAAACCTTCCCTAATGAATGCTTAATTCACTACTTACCGATAACCCATTTGAAATTTTGAGTTAAATGAAAGAGACTGACTATGTTCATTAAATTGGGTTAATATGGATTTTTCATATCCTAAAATGCATATTTGAAAGATCTTGATTGAAGGAATGATGGTCCCAAGTGCTATGCAATTTTGATATGTATAGTCTTCAAAGTTCATCGACGTCTAAGAAGAAATAATAATAGATATTGCTAAAGAGGCTTCCTACTTTGGTTCTTGATGTATTGATTGTGTAATAAATTAATACATTGATTGGTTAAGAAGAAAAAATCATTGGCGTGTCTTCACTATTTAAGTGTTGTATAACTTCGAGTTCCTCATGCGATTGATTAAAAATTAGTAAATTCATGATACCATCGTTCATAGTTATTATATCTAATTAAAGCGGTTTTGTCCTTGAAGTTTCGTGAAAATTATATGGGGTTTTGAGAGTTTTGGCAATAACATTAGGATTAGATATTTTCCTTCTAAATATAGGGGATGAATGGAAGGAATGTGATGATTATATTATGTGATAAATGTTCAACCCATATTAGATCTCTTTCGCCAGGTTTTCAATTTTTTTTTGGGACCCTAGATTGGGTGCAAAAATGTGGGCCAAAATAAGGTTTCGTGAGAAGAAGGGTGGTTCAAGGGATTGCCAAGGGAAATTTGTAGGGGTAATTTGTTGCATACAAGATTGACCCTTTATTGCTGATTTGGAGGTTTGTAAGAAATCAATACATACTACAACTACGCCACATGATTAGATGGCAACGATCCCTTGGTCTAAATTAAATAAACTTGAACCCCTATTAGAAGTTCCAAGAAGGAGGATACCGGTAGTTTGACCCAACATTTCTATGTTGCCCACATCAAAATGGCAATTTAGTTTCCTTCTTTTGTTGGAATTTATAGAAATTATTGTTTTCAAGATTTTTGCAATTGCTTAATCCATTTGAGGATGCTTCATTTGGAAATGCATCTAGTTACAATTCATTTCTTGTAAGGAAATTTTCCAAACTCCATGAGATTTTAACATGCTTTTGAGCTTTGATGTTGTGTTGTACTTCAATTGAAAGTAAAAACTGATAAAGGTCCTAGAGACATGCTATTTTAATTGAGAATTTTAGTAGCATAGTTCCAAGTGCAAGTAGGGTTTGGGCATCACTTGTAAATCTCTCAGTTAATCCTTGTTATTCTTAGTCAAATAAGGTTAATTTATCTACATTGACAAGAAGCTCAAATCTAAATGGCAATTATAGATAGTTGCTTTTTTCGTTGAAGTTGTCTTAAAATAAGGAATACATGAAGGATTTTTCCAAGCAACCATGTGTTTCAAACTTACCCAAATTATGACATGGTTTTTATGACATGATAATGGTTATGGAATATTGAGTTTATGTATATTTTTGCTGATTGCAAGCCTCACCAATGATTTTATAGACCTTATATCATTTTGAGATGAATACTCACAAGAATAGTAGGCCACTTTATTGTATGATGTGTTTACAAAAGAGATTGCGTTTTAGACTTTGTATGAAGTCATGATGCATGCTTAAAGTCAGTTGCCGGTCAATTTGTTTAGGTGCTTTTTTTTCATTGAATGCTGGAATCTCCCATTTAGTGCGGTGAAAAGGTTTCAAATGTTTCTAAAACTTTTCATAATAAAAACTATGCATACTAAAACTATACATACGTACAAGAAATTTTCACAACCATAAGATTTATTTTATTTTTTAAAGCAAATCAAGTTGGTAGCAATATCTTCTTTATTTGATGGAATGATCCAAATTCCAAAACATTGAATGTTACCTTAAGTTTGACTTATAATGTACTTGCTTCCACTCTATTGCTCATGTACGTATAGATAAAAACATCATTTAAATGTTTCACGAGTTACTTTCCATGCATTCGTAGAGAATAGAGACATTTGAGAGTTTTCTAAAATAACAATTTCTTATGCACGCATGTTTAAGAGAAATATTTTTCACTTTTTGAAGGGCTTCTTTACATGAATAGCCACATGACCGGCAACTTCTCCTCCATAATACAATTTTTTACCTTGTGAAGCACTTGGTTGTGGGGGTTTACAAGTTGAATTAACCCTTACACGCCCATGGGGTCTAAAACGGGCAGCCCAAAATTGGATCACAACATCTTTTGGACTTGGGCATCATGAATAGTGCACTTTTTGAACTTGGGCATCATGAATGAACCAATCAATGATGAGCTTGCAACCTCCTACAAGGTTATGTACAACCCCAACCTACCTACCACAAACCTTTCAAACCATAAAATCATACATACAAATTGTGATTTTAATTGTAAAATTTCTTTAAATGAATGCATCATAAGACGTTGACCAGTTTGACATCAAAATATAAGTGAGAAGTCGATTACAGTGAGAGCTACAGAGAAGATTATGTTGGGATCAAGCCCCTCAGGCTTGCTTGGGCGTTTAAGGGTTAAAATAAGGCTATAAAGGAGCTCTTGGTAGGAAATTCTTGAATAGATGGTCTTTGCTACAAAATGTCAAATTCTTGAGTTCTTGAAACTTCTGATATAACTAGTAATGCTAGCTCAACAAGATGGATGGTTACTACTTGCAATTCATGTGCAGATGGAGATTCTTATTCAATAAATAACTTATGAGACGCAGGAGCTACCTCCTCCTCTTCATGTGAAGAGACCTATATCATTTCAAGAAATGAGACTTTATGTGACAGAGGGTTTTTCTATACAAAGAGCTACAAACAAACTTTCCATGAATAACCCATATTGTTTATCCTTTGTACACCACTTGGTTGACTTGGGCTTACAACTCAAAACAATTGTATAAAGTCCATGTGACAAATTCACTTAAAAAGATTTTTCTTGAGATCACACAAAGTTCCAAAGAGATATTAATGACTTCCCCTTCAAATTGTGTAGTATGGATTTCTTTCCAAGAGCTATGCTAGCTTAATTGTGTAGTATGGATTTCTTTCCAAGAGCTATACTAGCTTGACGTTGTTCATGACAATAAATTCAGCTTATAGTCGAACTTCACAAAGGTGAAAACTTCCCGTGACTTTTCGATCAACTCAATCAACTCAGATAAGAATTATTATAGCAATTTGAGTCATTGTTAGAGTCATGGGCTATCTCACCCATTTGAAGTATCAAAACTAGCCAAAGAAAACAAGGTTATCACAATGCTACCAAGAATCAACCTTACAAAGCATACATCATGAACTCAGAGGAATGTCATGAAACTAGATATGAGCAAACTCGAACTAAATTCATCGTCGATATGAGAAGTATTGCTCTATCACATCATCAAGTTCAAGCAGAATTTACCCTAGGGAGCATTTTTCTCTAGTTTGTGGATAACTCTATTGTTCTCATGCAAGATTGAAGCAATGGATGAAGCATCCAAGTGGAAGAGGGTAAGGGTTTAGCGATGATAGGGCGGGGCAATGGGAAGGGGATAGCGAGCTCGGGCAAACAAGGCGCTGGAGGCAAGCGTGCCGGGAGGGTGGGGAGGTCGCAGCTAGCGACGCATGCAGTGTGTGGGAGGAGGACGCCATCACTGAAACAATTGGTGCCCGTGCAGCACCTCTTTGCGTGACCCAAGCGAAGCAATCCCACAGTTCACAATCATGGCCCTCAAGCTCATGCATCACGGTGGGACCTTGGCCATTCCATCAGCGTCTGCTTTTGCTACAGGAGAACAATCCCCAGCTGCACAATTCCCACCCACCTCCCTCACCATGCATTTTGGCACCATACCCCGTGCAACGCACCATCCCCCGGTCGCCGCGAATATTACCACGCATTATTATTGTGCCCGTGAAGGTAGGGAGCACCAGCCGGCCAGGAGCAGCAATTGCTGTAGCAGCAGCAGCAGCAGCAGGAAGAGGAGTGCATTGTTGCGGCGTGGAGACGGAGGTGCGATGGATTTCGCAATGCCGCATTTGATGGACACGGCGCCATTCCGTGGCGTGTGTCAGGCGCCTTCGTGGCGCGTGCGCGATACGAGTGTTGTGCCCATGGCCTTCTTCGGCTTCGGCAAGAACAAACTCCCCGACATTGTGCAGGTGCTGCCCCATTCCTGCCATTGGGTCTCATTCTTTGTGGATATGGCGGTGTTTAACTCATCTAGTGACGAATGTGATGAAGAAGAATTTGTCAAGAATGCTTACTGGATTCGGCCACACTCGGATCTGGAGTAGCCAATTCCACCTGCGTCCATTTAGCCTGTAGGGTTTGATTGCTGTGATGTCAATTTGTGCAATCGAAGGGGAAGTAGGATTCAATCAATCATTTATCACCACATGAAGTTGCTCGCTCGTTCTAGTATCGGCTGATTTTGTTTGTTATTGTGTGCTCATGTGATTGTAGTGGTTGCTAACTTTTGTCGCGATCGGGCCGTTTTGTGCTTTTGTCGAAAGATTCATTGGGCGTATTCCTTTCCTTTCTCGTGATTCGCTGGGGTGTTGCTTCTAGACGCTCATGGTTTGGCACTTGGGTACCGAATTTTGGTTTTCATGTGATTGTACTGGTTGCCAGGCAGGGGATCCGGTGCTACATGAGCCGGCAGAGGAAGTGAAGAAACAAGACATAGGGAGTGCACGCATCGAGAAGACCATCAACGACATGGTGGACGTCATGCGCGCCGGTCCGGGTGTCGGTCTGGCTGCTCCTCAGATCGGTGTTCCTTTACAAGTAATGCTCACAATCCCCTGTTGGCTGCCTTCCATCAACACTTTGTTGTTGCCAGATGCTGATACTTGTTGCAGAATGTCTGATGTAGATTATTGTGCTGGAGGACACCAAGGAGCTCATGAGTTACACTTCTCCTGAAGAATGCGAAGCCCAACAGCGAGCACCCTTCGATCTTCTGGTAAATCCCATGCTTGTTTTCAGACGTTCCTGCAGTCAATATTCGTGGCGAAGTAGTTAACCTACTCATGGTGACATTTCTCAATCTGGAATAGCCTCTATTCACAACATGCTCAAATTCATGCTATTCTTCATAGATTTTTGTACTACCTTCAATCCTCCATTGAATTAGTAAACCATGAATGTCATCAAAAATTTCTGGCTGGAGAAGGATCCGAATCATCAAACATGTCCTAAAAACACTTCGATTCGTTTACTTTCAGATGGTGTAACTAAGAATGCGCCTCATGAAATGTTGTGTATTGACAGGTGATCATCAACCCAAAGCTAGAAAAGAAGGAAGGCGGAGCCACAGCCTTTTTCTTCGAAGGCTGCCTCAGGTTAGCTTTCCTCCAAATTACATAGTTTTTAGTCCTACATGTATCGCACATTTCAAAGTATCAAAGAGTATGAAGTCAAGTTTCATACAAGTCTCTTCGTGGTAAAGGATGTCTCGGCTGTGCATGTGTATCCTTTCCGGATGATTCTATTTGCGATTGTGCTCATTTGGTGGTTGGGTACTGCAGTGTGGCTGGTCATCGAGCTCTAGTGGAGCGGCACTTGGAGGTGGAAGTGACAGGACTAGGAAGAGACGGGCAGCCAGTGCGCTTCACAGCCAAAGGATGGAAGGCTCGGATACTGCAGCACGAGTACGACCACTTGCAAGGTCTGCTGTACGTGGATCAAATGGTGAAGCGCACGTTTCGAACCACGGACAATCTCAGGCTGCCGCTCCCTTCTGGATGCCCTCGCCCTGGTGTATGCTTAACCCCTTCTTCCACATAACCAGTGTACATTAGCTTTCTGTGCATTCCACATTCTAGCCTCGCACTGTACAGTACATGAGATTGTTGCTGTTCGCAGGCCTCCTCTCGACACTGGTAGGATTTAGGACTATGCTAGATGATCGAATTGTATGCAATCGGATGCAGCGGTTGATGCTGATGTATATCACAATAATTCTAACTGATTGAAGCTGCTGTGATGTGTACTCATTGAACCACTTGTGCCATTAGCAGTTACTCAGATTTATAATGTTTCTAGAATTGATGTCGAGTGATGATTTCGAAATGAGTTTCGAAATGTTCCAAGGAAAATCGATAGACTTGGTGTAAGATAACAATTTGTTAGACTCTGTAAGCTAAGAATTTCTTAGACGCCTTGAAGCTATGGATAAGGCTACAGCGAATTGACAAACAAGGCCATGTATTGGAGCATCTCCAACCAGGATAAATGCGCCCTTGCATGGTTCGGAATTCCAACAGGGACTTTGGCCACTTCAAATTTGCTCTAAGTGACAGCGATCTCGAAACTCACGCTCAATAGGCCAAGTGTAAGGCAGATTTGGAGTCTTCCTTTGGGTTGCATGCGTGGATAAACTCTACCAAATCTAATTGACTCGTTCATCGTTCATTTAGTGAGTGCCCATTAAGAATAGACTAGGCCTTAAGGGTCCCTTTGCACTATGGACCAAGAGTCATGACCAAGAAAATTAAAATAATTTTCATGGTCATGGTTCTTGATCAAGAGCCGTGACCATGATAAATCAAAAATGGATATTTGAGTGGCTTGATCACTCTAGTAGTGTGGAGTGGATTTGGATGGGGACAAGTTGAAGCCCAATTCTATAATATAAATCCTCATCTTTCTCCCTCTTACCCTCCCCTTTGTCCTCATTTCTTTTTAAATAATTGAACACTAGCCAATCAATGAGCATCATGGTCTCCTTGATTGTAATTGAGTCAAGGTATTTCGACTCAACTACAATCTAGGAGACCATGGAAACATTATCCACAATGCAAAATACAACATACATTGGGGACCTCAAAGTTAGTGGTCATTCTCCTTTTTTCAAGGTAGTGTGAAGCCAAATGGGACCAAGAGCACTTTACTCTCCAATCACAAATTTTAAAAGGCCATGGTCAGTCTTCATGGTCCATAGTGTAAAGCAACCCTAAGTAAGATGAATATGTTTCAAATGGACTATGCGGAGTCCAGCATCAAGATATCAAGATGGATCAAAGGATCAAAGGTTCATGCTAACGATGATGTCAACTTGCTTTTCACCTTAATCAACTATAATTTTCCACAATTGTGATAAACAAGAAGACTCTAACTATAACCTTTCACTAGTGTGATGAACAAGAAAACTCTAGATCATAGAGGTGAAAGTGTAAATGTGGGACAAGAGATAAAGATTTGCACTTAGTGTGACCCATGTTGTGAAAATCATAAGGCACCCAACCCCATTTAGAGTGAAACCACCTTAAGGCACACACTCACCAATCTTGCCTTTATAAAAGCTAACCTCCCTTGCATGTACCTCATGCGTACGTAAATAGAGTGTTGCTTATAGGCTTCCACTTCTGAACTTGTATTTAACTATGTGTAGTTTGATATAAATAGGGAAATTTCATCTTTTCCTTTTCCTTATTCCTGAAAGATAACAACCCACTCATTTCATCACTCCAAGTATATAGATTCCTTAGATAATCCTCAAGTGCAAGACAATAAGTGGTTTCACCATACACACGCCTTTTGAGTGCTCGGTAGGAACTTCCTTCCACTTTATGCACTACCTTCACTTTTGAAGCCACGGAGGATGAACTCCTGAAGACTCACATCCTAGATCCTACTTGGTATGATCCATCCATCACAAGCGTTAAGATACATCAACACACCACTTAAAATTTACTCAAACAAACTTACCGGCATAAAGTCCAATGCATATCAAATTACTTCTATCAAAACTCCACCGTTACATCCTCACAGCAAAGCACCAACCACATCCACACCCTGGTAGCACCAACCAATACCAGAATACAAACGCAACCATCCTTTCTTTACCAGATAGTTCATCTTAGTGATATCGATCACCAACTGGGGGCACCATATTGCACGGAATAAGCACAGAAACAACACTAGTCTCGACAAGATACAGATATTGCATGTTCAGAATTTGTGATGATGATGTTTCACAGGCGGCCCTCACATTAAGTGGGTCTGTCTGTCTTAGAGCTTTCCTTCCCATTCTCCATGGAATTGCTGCAGATATGACAACATGAACTCATGTCGTTGCATGGCTCGTTTCTTGCCAGCCTGCAGCACCATCCACAATCACTGAGTTGGCCATCTTGCATCCCCACGAAAGTGTGGATGTACCAACAGCATTATGAGCGCATCAAAAGCATGAATCCCAAATGCAGAAGATTGGATCCCTACTGCAAACAAAGAAGAATCCAACTAATACATGTATAAGTGTTTTAAAAAAACAAAATCTATCAAAGAAGACTACTGCTAGATTATTCAAGTGTGCTGATAATCTCCTAATGAGTAGGAAACAAGTCGGGGATCTTGAATGAAAGAGAGGGCTACATACACACATAGAATGTAGGGAGAGTATTATTCATTTGTTGAATGTAGTATGGAATCCAGCTGATACATATATTTAAGTGTGCTAAAAACCTCATGAGTAGGCGATGTAACAAATGTCAGAGAAGGTAGAGAGGAACGAGTAGGGTACCTGGGATTTCATGAGGTCTTTGAGCTTGAGCAGCTTCTCAGCAAAGTGGTTGATGGTTGTAGGATGCGCCTGAGCATTGGTATAGTCAGACTTGGTGAGATTGGTGCGTGGCGCTTCTGCAGGATCATGCATCTTGCGATTCTTACTCCCCCCATACGTGAACGCCCTCGCAATCCCTGCAAAGCATTCGAAGCAACCAGCACCTCGCTTTATTTTTAGTGGGGTAATCTAAAACCGACATACTTACTACTGAATCACTGTAAATAGGGTTAAACTCAAAGGCACAGGTTTTCCAACTTTCAGCTCATATGATACTTGCATGCAATACTTGCTCTATTGTACTTATGATCTCTAGCGCTTTCGACCGCTACCTCACTTGGTAGAGCAAGTTGAATCACTGCTTCAAGCCGATGAAGCAAGGGGAGACAACATAAATTCACAGACTATAAAACAGATGCTGTCAAAGAGAGTAGCGTTGATACTTAGCCAAGTGTACTAGTTAACAACAGAGCAATGATATCGAGAATGGCATGGGCAAACTGGTACCCTCAGAAATGCATTTGCTTATTCATGTATAAGAATTCTGTTGTTCGCAGCTCACCGATGGCACCAATTGCATCGAGGCGGTCTGCGTCTTGCACCACTGCGAACTCCGGCGAGATAGGCTCATTTCCAGATCGTTCCAGCTCCTCTTTGAACCCTGTTCCATTGCAATACATCATTGATGTGATCGGCAGTCAGATTTTGATCCAAAAAGGGCAGGTACGTACCCATGGTAGTGACAATTTTCAAAACAGCAGCTGCAGTGTTCGACTCCACATTGTGTAGCTTCAAGAAGCTCTCCACCGTCACTCTTTCATCACTGCAGTGCATTTCAAGCAACAGCTGAACATTTGTTAGCAACAAAGCTCCTTCGTCATTTGACCATGAGAGAGCCCAGGAACGAGAAATTTGAAGAATCATATACACAGTGCAAGAATTGCTGAGAAGTCAGTTCACCTGGTAGCGTATTTGTGATCCTCTGCAACAATCAATACCGCCACAGTTTAATCGCCACCCTCAAATCGTATAAAATGCGTACATTGATTGATTAGATTCTATCTTGAATTAGTGAATGCGATCGTACCTACAAATTCTTGACTAGTGCAACCCTAATCAGAACGGCTTGTGTGTCGGTATATTTACTAACCCTAAGGAACAGAGATGATGACTTGGGGCAAGTCCTACCAATGTCGTGAAGAAGAGCAGCGAGCTCCACCTGCAAAGCAAAATCCACGAAAAAGCAACCCTAAGATTTCACAGACAATCGAGACAAAAAAAATCGCCAAAAAAACAGGGTTGAACTTACGGTGAGTAAACTGGAGAGACGAAGGCCTTCCTCGCAGGCCAGCGAGAGGGCCAGATCGCGAACACGAAGCGCATGAAACGGATCGTGAGAAGAATCCCACGCTCCCATCACTTGATGCACCAGCTCTTCCGCTGCCACTATTACCGCGGCCTTCTTCTTACCCTCCATCGCTCCTGCCCTGCAAAGATGGAACCTCTCAAATCGATAGAAGCGGGCTTTCAAGCAAGCATGGTAAGCGGGATCAGTGCTTTTGGACCCCTTGAGCCCTCCAACTAAATCCTCGGCAACCTTCAGGAGCGCCTGGGTGGATTGTCCTCCAGCAGATTTCTCGTTGCCCTGTTTGATTGTGCATGAGTTATATAGGCTTGCCAATGAGTTTCCCTGCCTCGTCGGCAACAGTAGCAATGGGTCGTGTTTTCGTGGCTTGCTTCCTGTGGATGTCCATTCTAGTGTTCCTGAGAACGGCGGCATCGTGGGAAGCTCGTTCGGACAGTGCCTCCGCTTCCCTTTCTTTGTCGATTCCTCCATAGCTGCACATGACTCTACTAGCTAGCAAGCGAGACAGAGAGAGAGCGAGAGAGCGAGGGCGTGTCGGTAATTGCCATGATTTTTATTCAAGATACTACTTCACCGCAGTAGACACTCGAATCTCTGGACGAATATACTGCATGATATCGACAAGATTCGTCTTGGGGAGGGTTACTCAAGAGCACAATAAAGAAAACGAGGAGTTCAAACAGAGATATCAATCAGCTGAAATTGAGTAGAAGAAGCTTTTCCAATTGAGATCGTATTGAACCCCATTCGTTCTTTGCCAAAATGCAAAGCTCCTCACTGTAATCCTCCTACAAATGCAACTCAGAGATTTGGTATTACAAGTAATAATGTTAAACTAAGGGCTGCAAACTGACTACTAGAATAACTAAGCGTCCTCCATGTTAATGTCATGACCAGCGTCTCCATTTGCAGGCTCCTCTGGAATGGGCGCTGCTCGGGTGATGCATTCGATCAACGATAAGTCACCTTTGCTTACTGCTTCATCGACTGGTGTTCTATCGTATCTGCGATCACACACAACAATCGACTGTCACAAAAAAAAAGATTGCAACTATAATATAGTGCACAGGCAGAAAGATAATTGGCTGATCGACCATCGAGGATGAAGTCTAATATCGTACCTATTAACTGCAGATACATTTGCCCCTACCGAAATGAGATACTCGACAACCTGCAAAAAGCATATCACTGTAAGTATGCTGCAGCCATCACATAATGCACCCAAGCATCAAATTGGAGACAACTCGATTTGATAGCTAGTGTTTAATGCTTATGATTGAAACTAAGCAAGGAGCTAACGGGACTTACAGGTTTGTGTGCGTTAAGAACTGCATAATGAAGAGGGGTATTCTGCTCGAAGTTGCACATATTAACATTCTGCGACAATGAAAAGATCACCATTGTCTAAGTGAGTACGATGATCAACAACTACGTATCCGAGAAGACTGATATCAATAATCTGCTCAAGAAACAAAACTATTCCTCATTAAAATTCCAAACCTGTCGCCGCCTATTCAAAGAACAGTGCCTATTTCAGTGTAGATACTTACGGCACCGTGCTCAATCAAACATTTCACGACATCAAGGTGTCCATTTGCTGAGGCCATATGTAGACCTGCCCAACCCCAGAACACATAACGTTCCTCAAAATCAAAGATCAGCCAAAATGGCGACTTCCTGCTTAAAGTGCACATCTTATAAGTCCCATTTACAACACTAATTAGCATAGGAATCTCTGAGTATCAATCATCGAGCTAGTGGTATGATTCGCAACACCAATGCATATTCCCTTACGATACAAAAATCCAAAATCACGTTGGTATTCCGGTACTTAAAAAATTCATTACTCTCTGAGGACTTGATGAACCAAGATGATAGTCTCACAGCTTTGCTTCTGGCATTCTATTCCTATATGGGAAGTTTACCGATATGAGAATGATGCATGAACGTCTAGTAGAATGCATAATTTCCAATTATCATGCTTTAAGGTAACAAAGTTGCAAAAAATTATGGATTATTCCACATCTAGGCTCAACTGGTAAGCATGTTAGAGTTCAGAGTCATTGCTCTCACATACCAGTTCGGCCTTGCGTATCTTGCGAACTAACACTAGTCCCCTCTGCGAGAGAGCTCTGGACATCTTCCAAATCTCCGTATCTTGCAGCCTGAACAATTCCACGTTTACAAGTTATCCCTCGAAGCAGTCGCCTTTATAAAATCTCGAAATTCAACTAAATTAACATCGCTCTTCTTCATGAACGAGACATAGATACTAAACCCTAAACCCTAATTTCCATAAGCTGCAGACTAGTGCTTATCAAGAGCTTCTGCTTTCGCGCAGAAAGAGCGTTTCACACAACACCGCTTCCAGAGTATATAATTCTAGTACTAGGTAACGAGGAGCACAAGTCTTCATATAGAATGTCCAGTACTAGGAAATGGTGCGTTGCATCAGCCAATAATATAAGTAAAATATTGACCGAATATTGCACAACTGTGACTTAAACAACAACCCTAACTCAGACACTGCATTCAATGAGAGACCTGTATATTCTCTTCAATTGTAATACTATCTGCAACCTTACAGAACACAATTCGATCACTCACTGGCCTAGTGCAGATTCAACAGATTGTCAATTGAGTCGGATGGCGGGAAGTAAATTATTCAAAAGTGAACATTCCCGCCTTTGCAAAAAGTAAGCTCACTCCTTAGAATATCTAGTAAGCTAAAATCAACACTGAAATGAAGAGAATACTACGTATCATGATCGTCTGTAGTACAGCCCACGGTTCGTCCGCAAAGTTGATTGTAGATTGCGATATGAAAGATCTTATATGCAAAGCTGAGAGTTGATCATTTAGCAGCAAAGAAGTGTAAGTCTTACTTGCCTGCAGCAAATCGCGGACAGGTTGCGGGGTGCGGGGTTGGTCGGGTGCAGGATCCTCGGGATGAATCGGAACTGCCATCTTTCTTGATTTAGTTTTCTTAAACTTGTGATTAGAATTAAGATAGCGGCAAAGTGTAGCTCTGAAATATGTGGAGCACGTACAGTGCAATTCTCCTTCACGAACCGATTGCGAAGCCAGGTAACCCTAATTCTTTGAGCAGATGCATGATCGACCTTCTTCAACGAGATACCGGAGCTATTGAGGAACCTTCGGGTTTCGAACCGCCCGGGTATCACTCAGATATTCTAAACGTTTCGGTGGGGTTTGAATGCCTCTTCAAGGGTAAGTACACCTATTTTTGGACACTTAAGCCATTCACCATACAATGATCCCGAAGAACCGACGACTAGTTCATTATGGATTTTGCACTATAGCCGGTTTATTTATGAAACCACCGGGTAAAAACCGGTGAAAATTTGAGTAGAATTTCTATTCTTAGTAATAAATGAGCCAATTGCCGGACCGGTTTTATGAAAAAACGGCTCGATATGGGAAATTTCTTCCCAAACCCTCACCATACTAATATGTGTGATTTACTATTTTACAGTGATTAGCAGATAGAAAAGACAAGGTTTCCCTATTTTTGTAGTATCTTTAAGCACTCACATGTTTAATTACAAATTAGAAGTGATTAATATGGGTAAATCTATAGTCGTTTACTCTACCACATGTACATATGAGGAACATACTATCGAATGAAATCTTCATTCCAACCCAATAAAATCTTTATTCAAGGGCTCTGGGCTATTCGATTAAAAAAGGTCGTCCAGATTTAGGTTCTCTTATCCGAGAAGTTTATTTCAAGTTTACTTTATGTTTAATTTAGGTTTTGAGTATACATCAAGTTATTATAATAAGGAAGTAAAACCAATATGATGAGTAAGCTTCACATTGCATATCATGTTTTATGTGAGCTTGCATTCCATTTTCATATAAATATTGTAGTAATGAATAAATTCATTAAATTGAGACTTGATACTTTTTGGCCTAAGAATCCTTCCAAATGCTCTTCTTTTTTGAGCTAATTGCCCATATATTCTCCAACCGAGTATCCCTTGGAGGGCAATGGCTATGCATGCCAGGTGGCAACTTGTAATTGGTCAAAGTTGTGGCAGAACGCAGAAAAATATTCTCAGACGGAGAATGGCTTGAGGGTGTAAGATTAAAATGAGACTCTACAAAGTCTCGACATAACAAGATTGCTCCTGGTAGGTTCTAGTGGACAATTGAGGATCTCTTCAATTTACCTATAGCATAGATAAGTGGTGGGGAACTCCCGTTAATCTAAGAACAAAGGTGGGGCCTTTGACAGTATCATTTTGATTATAAAAATGAGGCCTACAATTCCATTACACTTAGGGTACACATTTTCTTCTGATTTTACGGCATTTAAATTTTCAATTAGGGGGCAACCTTTAAACACTAGGCCCAATTTACTCTTGTAAATACACCTTACCCGCCAAAACTAAAGGTTGGGCACTTGGCCATGGCACTCGGACTGCTCCATTTCGTACTCGATCTCCTTAGCAACATCACCATGACCTCCATCTCCCTCGCTATAAAACTAGTTTCCGAGTCGAAACATGCTATATATCTTACTAGTTCTCGAGCACTCCAAGTCGAACACTTCATATTCCACACACTGAGAGCTCCTGAGTTTTCTCCATGAGCACTGTATGGGGCAGATAGCTACCGACGATGGCGACTGGGACGCGTCAAATGCCGAGACGGAAGCATGGCTCTCAAGGTTTGGAGGTACCTAGCTTAACTTCTTTGGTAGCTGAATCACTCGTTTATGGCAGCATTATGCTGAAACTTCGTGCAGCCTTGATATATATTAAAAAAGAATCAGAGTCTCGTTTTTGTCAAACAGTTAAAATACGATGGAATTATCAATGTTTCCGTCGCCTGGTTCACATGCATGGATGTCTTGCTATTTAGTACTTAGTGGACAGTTGTGGGGGTACTCTAACTGCGAGTTGGGAACCTCCGTCACATTCTGCAGGTAACCTGATCGAGCTTGCGGCACTTACAGTCGATTATTCTGCAGTATATCGATCTGAGAATAATCTAATTATGATGCGGGATACTCTGTTGTTATATATAACTCTGAGCTAGCAAGTAAGACTACCACACCGGATCGTTGTGGTTTTGACGCAGTGTTTGCATGGCAATTGCGGGTGATGTTCGATCAGGTGTCAACGGTGGGGTTGGGATGCTTTCAACAACGGAGTCACATTTTTCGACACTTCCGACTCTTATGGTCCCATTCACCGACGAGAAACTGTTCGGACTGGCACTCACCACTTTCCATCACTGCAACAACATTCTGAACTTAACATCAAACTGGCGGTAAAATTTAACGCTCTAAAACTTCAGAAGAGGCTAACAAACAAACATGTCCATTCGATTGTATTTCAGGCTCTGAAGGATTTTACCTCGGGACAAGGCTTAAGTAGCCACGAAATTTGCCATCACCTAGCTTCGATCGAAGACGGTGACACAAACAAGACGACCTGGAGCATGAAAAGATGGCTTGCAACGACAGTTTGGAGCGTTTCGGCATTGACTGCATCGACCTCTATTACAAGCACAGAGCAGTGTTGTCTTATCGGATAAAATTCTTATTCATTGAATTTGATACATTGAAGACGTCTCAGATGTGCATCTCATCTAAATCGTGTTTGACAATTGAATAGGAATTTTGTATCATAAGACAACCCTGGCACACAGTCTACACCACAACGCCCATTGAAGTTACAGTATGCTGCAAAACTCACACCCAGTGCATGCATGAATGTATATCACCTCAATAGACAATTCCCTCAAATGGCGACATTCCAACTGTCAAGTTACATACAGAAAAATCTCATTTTCTCACAGCGTATCATTTTGGTTATGCTTCCAAAATGACACCTCAGATACCATTACTAAGTACTCATCATCCTCTCTTTTTACTCAACTCCAATAATTATCCTAAAATTGTGTTTTTTTTGGTGAAATATTACCATTTTACCAGAATTGAGGTTAGCAATCCACTGGCAGGTGCTGGTGACACCAGTTCCGTGGCCTTAGCACTGTTAGTCCAAACAAGCTCTGTTTGAACCTCTGGTTGAAACTAGAGAGATTCGGGAACACCTCGAGGTTCACTGTAAGAAACACCGGGTGACCGAACATCATCTAGTGTTGACCCTCGGCATCCTCATCTCCTCGATCCATTCATCTTTTTCCATCCACTTCATCCATGGGTGATGGGTCACCCGGTGAAGTCACAGGTGATGGCTGGAGGTCGCTAGATTTGTTCAGTATCCAGTCTTTAAGATTTATATCTTTTGTCATTGACTCATTGTGGTTTTGTTGATCGGTTCATGAATGTGATGTTTGGGTCCTCTTGAAGCTCTTGCCATTATCAACTTTTGGTTGCCTAGCTAAAGTCTTGGACTGTTCTTAAACTTCTGTCAATGACACTCTTCTGAATCCTTCATTCGACACTTGCATCTTGTACACTCCAAACATCAATCTGGCGCCAGGACTTCGAGTGAAACAATTCGATTGTTATCATATTCACTACCAGCACAAAATGGCTTACTTACATGAAAAATGGATTCAGTCTGTGACAAATATTATTGACTGTGGATTAGTCTCGATTCTTTCCGAACCTCTCCCATCCATACAACCTTCAATCATAACTAAGATAGAGAAGAAAAAACTCGAGTGTCAAAAACTGCACAAGATCATGAATTGGACAGTGTATGCAATCAACCAAGAGGAAGATATGTGCTTTGATTCCGATGCACCTAGGAGTTTGATTTCGAGTAGCATCTAGAATGTGCAATTTGAGGTGTATCTACATTTTGTACTTAATCTTAAACAAGTCCAAAACAATATGTATTCAATTTCTAACATTTTTCAAGAATGACTCTCTCGGTCACTCCGCAATGAGCTCAAGTGCTACAATAGAATTTGCAAAGGAATTGAGCATGTTACCTTTGCAGGCTTGCTTCGACAAAATGACGATGATTGTGTGATTGCATGCAACACTACTAGAAAAGAGGGTGGTAAGCAATGTGACAAACATTGTTTTTTGTGCAAACATTGCTTACTTGGGTAATGTCTTGGGGCATGCTCATGGTTGTCATTTTGAACAAATTACTATTCATTTCATGTCCTATAGGACGAGTTACCATTTATCAAATCTACCTTTCAAGTACATGTGATGAATAGTAACTCGTCCTGTAGGACATGAAATGGATAGTAATTTGTCTGATATGACAACCATGGGCATGCTTTAGCACCCTTCCCAAAAAAATAAGCAATGTTTCAACCTCAAATCTATTAAATTGTATATCTTAGGTTGAAGACATTGCTTATTTTCTTGGAATGGGTGCTAAAGCATGCCCCAAGACATTGCCCAAGTAAGCAATGTTTGCACAAAAAGCAATGTTTGTCACATTGCTTACGCCCCTCTTTTCTAGTAGTGCAGGTACTACCAAGATTCTCAACTTGGACGAGAGTATAGGTGCTGCATTTGTGAAGCTGAGTGCGGAGGAGATGAAGGTGGTGGCAGCTGCGGTGCCCCAAGATGAGATTGCAGGAACTCGCTACACTTCAAGCTTGGTATCCCCAAATTCCGTTAAAATGGCATTATCCCGGTAAAATGGCACACCTCAATTTTCTAAAGTGTAGTTCAAAAACCATGTGATATAACAGATTCGAAGGTGATATTAGGGAAATGAGTAACAATGTATACAAAGAAGTGATATTACAAAAAAAAATTGTGATATTACAGAATACACCATTCTGTATGAGCACAAATGTAAGATTTGGTGAGACAAAATGACACATGGCATAGTGCCATTTTAACAAGGTTTCTTGAATTCACTCCCCCTTTCATTTCATATGTTGCAAGCTTTAATCATCTTTCCAAAAGGTTGCAAGTGCATCAATTAAGTTCGGTACTTGTATTCAGGGTTGTCTTATGGGACAAAATTCCTATTCATTTGTCAAACACAATTTAGATAAAATGTACATCTAAGACAGTCTTCAATGTATCAAATGTACATCTCATCTGAATTATGTCTAGCAAATGAATAGGGATTTTGTTTGATAAGACAACATTGCTTGTATTAAGTGGTGATGAGAGTATTATAATTTTGAATATAATGACATTCAAGTATATATAACTTACACTTTGGTAGGTTTGGTATTAATTGTAGTTCGCACATGAGCACGTTTTCTATGGTCATATACTACCATAGTGAAGTTTTTAGAGTTAAATCTTATTTGTAACTTACTTAGTAGAGATTGAAGTTTGCTTGTATTTTTCATGTGTTGACATTTTTCTTTAGAATTTAGTTATTTTTAACATTATTAAATTATTTTTGTTACATGTATTTTGTTGAGAATTAAATTGGTAGTTCTATTCCTAATTTTTTTCAGACTTAACTTGATGCACTTGCAAGCCAAATTGCAAAACTCATTCTCTAGTCAGACCTTTGACTTATGACTAGAGAATGAGTTTTCAAGTTGCAATTGGGGTAATTGAATTCTGTTCACATCTCTTTCTCTTATTAATTAGTTGCATAATATCAAATATATACTATGTGCAACAAAAGACGGAGAGATTTGAACCTTGTTCCTATATGACCTTATTGTTTTTTTCAAGTAGCCACCTTTTTTTTATCATTTAGTTGTTTCTAAACATCAACCTAACAATTCTGATTGCGAAAATATATCACAAATAGATGTATTTTTCATAATTAAAACCTCACAATCACTAACAATTTTCTAAAAAAAAAAAAAAAAAAAAAAAAAACAATTTCTAAAAAATTTAGAATTTTGTAAGGGTTGATATTTTGGTGTCTCTGGCATAGAGGAATCATACCATTCCATCCCAAACTTAGTGGTGAAAATCAATTTCCCCACCAAGTTCATACATATCCTAACCTACATATCACAAGATGAACAAAAACTATTGTAGTGGAACTCATTGGGGTTTGGATCTATGATGTGCTTCAAGAAATTTTACATTTTCAAATTTAAAAAAAAAAAAAAAAAAAAAAAAAAAAAAAAAAAAAAAAAAAAAAAAAAAAAAACTCTGAGAAATCTTAGCCTCCGCATGCAAAATTAATATAATCATTTGCCAGATTGGATTTGTGATCTTCATCATTTGCCACAGAGCACAAGTTTGGGGTCAATGTAATGAGAACCAACAACTAGATGAGCCAAACAAAATTGCCAAAATAGCATCTTCACAATTTAACCCCTAGAAGTAATATGCCTCTAACCAGCCAAAAACATTCGAAGTTTCCCTCTTTTGATGCAAGATGTAAATTTGTGAATCTTGACAAGCTTTGAAGTTTGTAATCGTAGGATCTAGTACCTAACTTGGACATGAAACATGTATAGCAGATCTTAGGTTCAAATTCCTCACAATTTGTGAGATTAAAACATTCAAAAAGTTTATTTCTATGTTGTAGAATGGCACAATAAAGTTTTGGGGCTGAAAAAACCATTTTTGAAATGAAATTTGACATGAGGCTCTTCAAATTCTTGTTCCTAGGTGAGTAAGAAATATGTCTATGTGATTTTTACCCTCATTGGGTTTATAAAACTTGAATAAATTATGCTTGATCTTTCACATGGAGGTATGTCGAAATTCAAACAATCAAACATGCATGTTACAAAATTATTTGATCAAAAATCCAAACGGTGAGAGCAAGCCTTACAATCTTTTCTACATGTGTTAAAAAACATAACCTGGAAAAAAAGTAAAATCTCAATTTTTGGTGACTTTTTGAAGTTTTTGCATGTTAATCAATTTTGGGCAGAATCGATGAGCTTATACCGAAGTTTGGGCAATTTTGGGCATATTTCAAACATTGTTTTCAAAATTTGACCGTGATATCTCCTAATGTATGAACACGAAATGGGTTTTCGGAAAGCTATCGAGAAACTTTAAAACCTCCAAAAAGTTTCAACTTCATACAATCTAGAAAAAGTAAGTCAGACGCTGACCAAAAGTGCAATTGACCCAATTTGAGCCTCACTCACCATTAGGGATTAAATTTCACTAATTACATCGAATAAAGTTCACACTGACATTGTATCACTACAATATAAACTTAAATCATTGCATAGCCTTACAAAGTAGCTGGATGATCATCATAGAACTTTTCACCATGGTTACGAATGTATAGGCCATATTTTTTTCTCTTACTACTTTTTAGCTTATTTACAATGTTCCGATTATTCCGAATATTGGTAAGTGCAAAAACCGGAAGTACTCGTGTAATATCGAGCACAAGTATGTATCAACATTTGAAAGAATACCGTACCACCATAGCAGGTTTGGTCCTCAACGAACAAATATATTATTTATTTTTGAAAAAAAAAAAAAAAAAAAAAAAAAAAAAAAAAAAAAAAAAAAAAAACACTAAAGGTTCGTCTACCAGAATTAGATTTTTTTAATAATCCATTCTTTTGTTTTCTCGATAATCCTATGCAAAGGAAAGAGATGAACTAGAGGCTCTTACTGTTGCAGTAACTCATCCTTGCAGTAACTCATCCTTGCAGTAACTCATAATTTCCCAACTTTTCGTTCCTCTTGACTTGTAATTTCTAATTATTTTCTAAACGAACCTGCTACGGTGGTACGGTATCTGATAAGCAGCTTGCTTCCACGACACAATTTGAAGTGCTTTACTCAACCGCTCCGTCAAATTGCGATAGACATCTCCACTACAAAAGCTCAATGTTCACGTTTTGGCATATGTCATACATGAAGTCAGCGGACGCTTCCTTCATGCCCGTGCACTGACTGCTTCTGTCACGGTGATCGGAGCCAATCCCTGCTACAGATGCATGATTGGTATGTAACATGCACAATTTCCAACGTTGCAACCTCATTTGGGGAGCTACCAATCAACCAATGTGATCAATTTCGGTTACTCGTAAAGTCAACTTCGCTCAGACCTGCCGAAAACTACCAACTTTTGATGTAAGGTGAAAGTTTTGACATGTTTTTAGGTATGTAACTGTAGGATCTAGTACCGTATCACCATAGCAAGTTCATTCATGAATCATTCTATTTTTAAAAAAACGTGAAAAATCAGAAATTACAAGGCAAGAGGAACTAAAAGTTGGGAAATTATGAGTTACTGCAACAGACCAACAGTCAACTAGATGAGTTAGTGCAACAGTCAACTAGATGAGTTAGTGCAACAGTCAGTGCCTCTGGTTCATCTCTCTTCTTTGCATAGGACTCTCCAAATTAAAGAACAAATTTCAAGAAAATCTATTTTTGGAAAACAAACCTTATTTTTTCAGAAACAATAAATATTCGTTCATTGAGGACCGAACGTGCTATGGTGGTACGGTACTCAACTTGTATGTGTATGTGTAAATCAGAGCTCACATTCATATTACTTACCAATTGCGAGATCATTATGTTCAAAGTTGGAGATTTTTTTTGTTTTTCCCTTGTTGTAGAAAGAGTAACTAGTTTCTTGAGGGCCATTTATGGTAAAAAAATTTGGTATGAGGCTCTTTACATTCTTGTTCCTAAGTAAGGTAGGAACATGCCTATGCAATTTTAACCCTGATGCGACCGAGAAAACCCAAAGAAATGCTCGATAATTCACATGGAGGTATGGTGCAATTCGGATAGGTTTACATAATCACGTGGGAATGGTAGAGCGGCCCATTTATGCCATTCCCACTTGATTAAATAATTCAAATAGGTGTCTTTGGACAAATACCGACACTTGTAGCAAAAAGACACGTACCGACAAGTCGCATACCGACAGAATTTTCAAATTAGAGTGACAGAGTGCTTTGAGATATGTAGCTTACCAAAGAATAGTCACCGCAATTGAAGAGGTCAATATTATTCACTTAAAAAAAACGCAAAAAACAAAACAAAACAAGATCAAGAGGTCCTTTGAAAGTGGGTCTTCCACATTCCTTTTCGATACCCAAAGCTTGCCATTGCCCAAAACGAGAATCAAACTCTTTTACAAAAATTAAATATGTATGAACAAGTGAACATTGGAGGCACATGATCACGTGGGAAGTACTTGTTTAGATAGGTTCCTTTACATCAAAACGAGTCTTTGGACAAATACCGACACTTGCACCACAAGGACACATACCGACAACTTAAAATAATTCAAACTCAAAATTTTCAATAAGAGTGAGTGCGTCGAGATGTGTAGCTTACTAAAAAATAGTCATCCCAATCTACGAGGACAATCATAATCACTTAAAACGGAAAACAAGATCAAGAGGTCCCTTAAAAGTGGGTCTTCCACATTCCTTCTCGATACCCAAAGCTTGCCATTGCCCAAAAGAAGAATCAAAGTCCTTAACAAATATTAAATCCATATGAACAAGTGAACATCGGAGGCACATGGGGCACATTCCATGCGGATACCAAAATCTTGCCATCACCCAAAACGAGAATCAAACTCGTTTACAAATATTGAACAAGTGAACATTGGAGGCACGCATGATCACGTGGGAATGGCATGAATGAATGAGCCGCCCCATTCATTGCACATATTTTCCCATTGCAATGAACATATTCCCCATTTATTTCATATAAGAAAATAATGATATTGCTCATTCAGCTGTCTATGTTGACCAACCTTTTTTTTTCTTTTTTTCGCTTTTTTGGAAAAATCGGACAATGTACGCGAGTCCGATCATAACCGGCAGACCGACCAAATAAAAATAATTCACTCGTTCGGAGACCATTATTCTATTTTGTAACAGTAGGCAGGCAGGAAAGGGACCATGATTCTGCTCATTGACATTGTTCTTGGTGATGATGTCCTCGCACATGGCATGAAATTATCGCGACAAATGACGCATTCAAGACATACGAGTGTCCGTCGCCCGTCCATCAATTCCGATGATGTGCACCTTTTGGTCATTTTTACGACCCATTTAATGAGTTTTGATGTGTGAACATGAGAGTACATCCGTTAATAATTGTGAGGATGTGTGCAAAGAGTCTTATTCGTAGAAGGTCCCACCAAATTCAATCAAGAAAAAAAATATAAGGACCACCCTTATTGGAGTTGGTGTAGATAAATGGACGTATCAACAATGGTCGCCTTCGTTGCAAGAGTTATTTTTGGGTTTTTGACCCGTATATCTCTTTATGATTTTTTGGAGCTTGAAACCTCAAATTTTGCAATCCCGGGAGTGTGAACCAGATTTTCTTTCTTGTTATAGACTTCCAACTGTAAGATCTTGTAATTAAGCCTATTTCAATCACTGTTCCAAAACTGATCGTTAGATCTTTATCATTCACAAGATTATAACATCCAAAGTTTGTGTAGAAGTTTTTACTGAAATTTCTAAGAACTTTGAAGCTGGCTATTATAAATTTCAAAGGCTATTCTTGTAGAATCGGTAAACTGTTTGACTTGGGGTCCCCAGGAACTTTAGTATTAATTTAGTTATGAACATAATTCTAGAAAAAAAAATCTTAAAAAATCTATAAAAAGTTGTTTTCTACCTGCATTGGGTGTGAAAAAGTAAATTTGCGTTAAAAAATTTTAAAATTGAAATTTAACTTTGCAATATGTTGCTCACACAGCCTTGTAGAATAGGGAACACTTAATAAAAATCTTAGTCAAAATTATTACTTTCACCCAAAAACCAAGGCTACCCAAAATAGCAAAAGAGTGTGCTCGTTTGCAAGGATAGTTAGGGGTCAATTGCTTTTAGAATGTGTGTATTTTGGTCTAGAGTCTATATAAGGTGGTCACCTCAAGAATGATGCAAATTTCAATTTTAGGAAATTTGTAATGAAGTTCATAATGTGAATTTTTTTGTGCAATTGAAAAGTAAGTAGAAGACTACATCAAGTAGAATTGTCAATTTTGCCCCCCTCATACAGTTTCTTATGAATTTTTCAAGTTAACCCCTAGAAATCCTTGTCTTTGTGGGAGCTTAAAACTGTAACTTTCTACCTCTATGCACTCCTGAGGGTATGAAGTATATAGATTTATTTTTCTTTAAACTTCCAACCGTAGTATCTTATATCTAAGTCATTTTTTATTTATTTATATTTATTTATTTCATATATATCGATTCAAAATTTGACAGTTGGATGTTAATGATTTGCGAGAATGTAACATCCAAATTTTGTGTGAAAGTTTTTTTGGGCATTGTTTGGGAGACATTGTCTCCAAGGTGCACAGGGAGACCTTAAACCTGTTACCCCAAACATTTTGGTCATATTTGTTTTTCCAAGTATGTAATCAAGTTAGGTCCACTTTCAGAGGCTCATTCCACTATTTTGACCTTCACGCGAATTATATTTTGGAAGGTCTTTAAGTAGCAATTCAATAAAATATGCACCGCAGTAGATATATAAATTGGATGTGGTGTTCAACTCACCAAAATTCTGGAAAGTAGATACCTCCTTTAAAGAACCTATTCTTAGTGTACTAAAGCTCTTCAAAACTCACGATCGACCATAAAATGGTTGATTGGACTTTTTGGGGCTTAAGTCCAGATGACATAATTCCAAGTGGTCCATTCTCTCGCAAACTTTGTGCACATTTTTCAAAAATGGTTCCCTTGGCCACTCCACAATTGGTTGTATTTTCACTCAGGCACCACAAGCCTTGACTTGGTAGTTAGGGCTCATGGCCTCCAATGAGGAGGTCTTCGGATCTATTCCCCACGCCAGCATGGTGCTCACCACCATAGTCCACCCAACTATGGTAGAGGGTGTCTTAGACCTCATTGTATGGGTACCTCAAAGCCCTTTGGGGGCGATACCATGTCGGGTATCTCTAAGGCACTAGTGGCTAAGTAGGCATGGTGTTCACCCCAAGAGGGGTTAGTAGTCCTGCCATTGGTGTGATGACATGTGAGCATACATACAAGGATAGGTGGAACGAGCACTCTATTCACGCCGACCTCTAAACAGGTTGGAGTTTCTCTTCTTCTTATTCTCACTCTAAAATATGATATGGGGAGTATTTTACTCTAAATCCTATACTCAGGATTAGGTAAGAATAGCAACCATTTAACCCCTGAAGGTCCGAGCGTGCCGTGGCGACCAGTAGAATATGGTGTATTTTGGTTGTATTTGGAGTGAATGCACACCTTTAATGGGTTTGAGTTCAAAGAAGAAGTTGACATTTGAATTAATGCGGTTCTAGTGAGCTATTACGATTCCAGTTTAGAGTTTCTTGTTGGTAGCAAATCCTAATTATACGACAGCGTACATACTATCCCCAAGGGACTTTTTAAGGGTTAATTCTTAACTCAAAATACCGACTGACCCCAGCTGCCGTCGGGGGTTCGAATCTTGCTGGCAGCAAGTGGTTATCCTTTTTAATTTAAAATTCCAACTAAATGCAGCTACTGTAGTGCTTTATCCTGTTCAGAATCAACATGCTCATGTTATAATTTATTTTTATTTTTATTTTTTTTTTAATTTAAAAAAAACCCACCCACCCACTAGCGGAAAAATCAGTCAAATCCATGTGAATTAATTGTCTAATGATTTAGTCCAAACAGGTCTGCTTTCATTGTTTTCGTCTACAGTATACCAAATGAAAGACAAATCTTGTGTATTTTAAATTTGTTTTTTAAAAGAGAATATGTCAAATTTCTCATATTCTCCAGTCGGTTTATCAATTAAAAAATAATACAACCTCCATTTCATGGGAATGATTCTTATGTCACCAGAATATAAGGAACTTTCCATGTTTGTCACATTGGACAATTTACTATTCATCACATTGTACACTATGGACGACTTCTTATCTTACTAGGCCTTATGATCGAGTCAATCTAAGGGCGGTAAAGCGAACTTGTCCAATGTGTCAACCCTGGAACTTCCTTGCACTACACATCTCAAGTATATAAATTTTGAATTTTTTTTAGGCATGTGATGCTATGGACCGTATGTATTTTTCCACAATCATCAATACGTTGAGTGTTTCTAAAAATGTAGTAGATTCTTACACCTAAAAGGTATGTGTACGTGGAAGTCATTATTTGTGCTTTCAAATGGATGTTTTCGAAACATGTGGGACAAAGAATATGTTTTGGGTATAAGGGTAACATGTTAACACGTTTTGACTACAAACAGAACATGTTTTGTTTGTAGTTGAAATAATATGTTTTGAATACAAAAAGGTACAAAGAAATGTACCTTCCTTTACAAACAAGTTTTGACACAAGTACGAAAATATTCTTTGTACTATGTTAGTCCTTATCCTACATGCTTAGCTTGTTTCACTTGCAAGCAAAGCACCAATCAAACTTTGAAAGAGATGTGTTATATTGAAAATTACATTCTCTTCTCTTGTGCAACTCTTTCACTCCCTAAAAGAAGAAAAAGAAGAAGAACAACATACCCCTATTGGGTCGGCGTGAATGTAGAGTTTGCTTAATCTACCCTTTATTTTAATATGCCTATAGGACTTCACCTTCTAAACAATGAAGCCCCAAAATATCTTTCTATTGTTTAAAGTTGAACCAACTTGGTATCCTATTTAGCTCCAGCTTTGGTATTGTCAATGCTAAATGAATGAAAGTTGATAAGATGTGTTACCTACTTCACTTCAATTCGAACCACTATGCATGCTAAATGTCAAAATCGACATTTTGAGTGACAAGCTAAAACTTCAAAGGTCCATCCAAAGTCAATTCTGAACAAATTATATTGAATTGAATCCCAAATCAAGGCTAGTTCGTCATAGGTCAACTTAAATAGTTAGGTCAACTTCAAGATCCTACTCTTGGATCTTTCAAATATTAGACTGAGTACTTCAAGGCTTGAAGTACGAAAAGAACATCAAATCCATTTTTGGAATCAAGATGAATAAAATACCCAATTGACCAACGTTGACAATCGTACGCAACATGATAAAAGAATTTCAAAAAAACAAAGAAAAAGAAAAAGAAAAAGAAAAAGAACAAAAGAAAAAAAGAAGATCATCACCCACCGTATTCCTTTTATAGTTCAAACACATGACACACATGTGTTGGTAGGAAAAAAACTCACACTTCATTCATATCCAACATTCATGACAAAGAACCAAACAGAATCTAAACCCAAAAAGAAGTCAAAAACCATTGAGATACCCTTCTCATATCCAAAACTCCAATCTTTCTATCACGAGCATGTCCCGCAGCGGCATTGCCACGCCCACACAACTACTTGAGACACTTTCTCCAGTTCCAAAACTCCAACCTTACTAGACTCCTATCTTTGTTTTCTCTCTTTAAAAAGAAGAAAAAATCGAACAATGTACTCAAAGACTCTTATCTTATTATCCATTATTACGTTGATACCTAAAAGGGAATAAGTTGATACCTAAAAGGGAACAATACGATGTAGTTGTTGGGTAGTAGAACAAGCAAGTATTCTGCCCCCACGTTTGGCTTTGTATTGGTTTCTCTTGTTTTAATACTACCCGGAAAGGGAAAGGGTTGGTACCAGACCAAGCAAAAGGTCAAGCCTGGTAGTAGTAATGGAAGAAAGGGCGGTGTGTACATGGGCTACTTAGTATGGGGTCACGACACATGCAGCACGACAGCTTGAATTGATGTGCCTGTTGTCAGAATAGGAATTCCTGCTCTCGCGATCAATTGTCAGTTGGTCTGATTCCAGAATCGGAGGCATAGAAACCGCGGTGCAAGCAAAAACTAACGAAAGATCGAAGCTTCCGCTTTTCGCAGCTTTTGATTATTCAAAGATTGATCGCAGCACCAGCTGCAGCGAGCTCGATCAGTAGTTGCACCAATTCAGCGGTTGCAGGTTGGACATGCATCTGGTGCAATGATATCGGGCGAGCTGTCCATAACTGCAGTTGCGCAACGAACGTTTATTTGACCCACTTTCGAATTCGGCATTTGAGCAAGATGGGCGCAAGCAAGAGTAGTAGCAGTGCACCGGAAGGTTTGCAGCTTCAACAAACCTCCGGCAACATGAAGGATGAGAAGGAAAAAAAGGAGGAAGGATCCGTGCCTCTCCTGCGGCTTTTCGCATTTGCAGATCGTTTTGATTACTTGCTGCTTTGCATTGGCACTCTTGGAGCTATTGTGCATGGCGCCTCAATGCCCATCTTCCTTCTCTTCTTCGGTAACGTGATCAACGGGTTTGGTTCCAATATCAACAACCCCAGCAAGACTGCTGTAGAGGTTAACAAGGTAAAGGAGCTTCTTCAGATTCATTTGGTAGGCACACCTGATTGATCAAGAAACGGTTTGACAGTTCTTGCTCGGATGTGTGCAGTACGCGTTGTACATGGTCTACCTCGGGATTGCGGTTCTGTTTTCATCATGGGCAGGTATTTATTGTTCGAGAATTAAGTATTGAAAGATTTGAGTAAGCAGAGAGATGACAATGAGAATTGGGCTGTGTTGCAGAGGTGGCTTGCTGGATGGTAACGGGAGAGCGGCAAACTGCGCGTATCCGCGTGCTGTACCTGAAGGCTTTGCTGAAGCAAGACGTCAGCTACTTCGATGTGGATGCGCGTACTGGCGAGGTTGTGAACAGCATCTCCTCCGACACTCTTCTTATACAAGATGCTATCAGCGAGAAGGTAGTAATTCATCTACGTTCACGGGAATGAATTCTTATAGACGTGTATATTCGTATCAATCACTTACTATGGTACTTTACCTGCAGATGGGACAATTCCTTCACTACATTTCCACCTTCGTCACTGGATTCATAGTAGCATTTTCCATGGTCTGGAGGCTTGGGTTAGTCACTCTCGCCGTTTTTCCCGTCATCGTCCTTGTGGGCGGTATGTACGCTTACGTTTACACAGGCTACACTTCCAAGAACCGGGAAGTGTATGAAGAAGCTGGCGTCATTGCAGAACAGGTACCAAAAAAGTCTCCACTACCTTCTATTGAGCAATTACTGGAAAAGAAAGTTACCATGATTCTTGTGCGAGAGATGATTGTCGAAGAGGTCAGCTTCCAAGTGCAACCTTCGAGCAAGTCTTAAATCGATATGATTGAGAGGACTTAACCACTGGATGTCTGCGCAGAATCTTGCGAATGTGAGGACGGTATATTCGTTCGTTGGGGAGCAGAAAGCAGTGCAATTGTATTCAAGCACGCTTCTCGGAACATTGAAGCTCGGATACAAGAGCGCCTTTGCAAAGGGCGCTGGAACTGGGATGATCCACTTCGTGATGTTTTTTTGCTACGCCCTTCTGTTGTGGTATGGCGGGGTTCTTGTGCGCAGTGGTGATGCGAATGGCGGGAAGGCCCTGTCTACCATCTTTGCGGTCATCATTGGCGGAATGTAGGAAAACGACCCCGATTTGAATTCAAACTCCTTTCAATATCGGCGGGGTTGGTTGGTTGATTGATATGTTGATTGCGGTCTTGCTGCAGTGCTTTGGGGCAAGCATTGCCGAACGTTACGGCGATGGCGAGAGCGAAGGCAGGTGCATTTCGGATTTTCCAGATGATTGAGCTGAAGCCCACGACGGAAGCTGAGACTGGCGTCGTGAAGATGCTTGCATCTGTGCAGGGGCGGATTGAGCTCAAGAACGTTGCGTTTAATTACCCTTCCCGGCCTGATGTGCCCATCTTCCGTGATTTCTCCCTCACCATCCCTGCAGGCTCGACTGTGGCCATTGTTGGTGGCTCGGGGTCAGGAAAGAGCACGGTCATCTCTCTGATCGAGCGATTCTACGATCCCAGCGCAGGTTAGTATTTCGTCACAAACTTAAATTTCGTTGAGGTTGGCGATATTACATGTGACATTTTGATGTGAAGTTGACCAGTTGCAATTTATCAAGCCAAATCTCAGCCATGCAATTGCTCACTCAAGCAATATACTCTGTAGTACTCACCGTCTACTCCAGAATCTTCCCTTCCTTTTTCTGTGCCATTTTCAGTCACCTACGGAATTGAGCTCACAGGAAAGAGATCCTACAGAGATGACATTGTTATGCCGTCTTTCGATGTTTAATGTACGGGAATGTTTATGCTTCAGGGGAAGTTTGTCTAGACGGGGTGAACATCAAGAAACTGGAGCTTGGATGGCTCCGTGATCAGATTGGACTCGTGAATCAAGAGCCTGCCCTCTTTGCCACAAGTATCAAGGAGAATATATTGTATGGCAAGCCGAACGCGACTGATAAGGAGGTTGAAGATGCTTGCCGAGCGGCTAATGCACACATGTTCATCTCAAAATTTCCAGAGAGTTACAATACGCAGGTATGAACACAATTGATTTGCTTCGCCTTCAATGTGATAGATCCAGAGCGATGGTGCTGAAGCTACTGTGTCGACCAGGTTGGTGAGCACGGAGTGCAAATGTCAGGTGGACAGAAGCAAAGGATAGCAATCGCGAGGGCCATCGTGAAGAATCCTAGAATTCTGCTTCTTGACGAGGCAACAAGTGCTCTTGATGCGAGCTCGGAGCAGATAGTGCAAGAAGCGCTGGACAATGCCATGGTGGGGCGTACCACAGTGGTGGTGGCGCACAGGTTGTCCACAGTTCGAAACGCAGATGCCATAGCCGTCGTTCAGAGTGGAACCATTGTCGAAATGGCTAATCACGACACACTGATGACGGAAGGGAACGGCGCGTACGTTGCTCTAGTTCGTCTTCAGGAAATGGCTCAATTTAACGACCACAAGAACATCGGGCGATCGAAGTCCATCCCTGATCAATCTGCGATTGTGCGATCGTCGTCCATTCACGATCGATCTGGCAGGATTTCAATGTCGAGATCGAGCAGACGATTAAGCCGGCAGGCAAGCCTTGCAAGTCTCGATGACCTTGGGGACTCTTTCAAGAAAATCGATTCTGCAGCTCCTTTAGAAGCTCCTGGCTCAATGTGGCGATTGCTCAAGATCAACAAGCCCGAATGGGGCTACGGCTTTGGGGGAGTGCTTGGTGCCATTCTGAGTGGTCTTATAAACCCCGGCTTTGGCATGATTGTCAGCAGGGTTCTCTTTTCATACTACGATCCTAGCAAAAGTCATATGTCGAAGGATATTGGAAGGTATGCAATTTACTGCATCATCCTCGCGTGCCTCGGTCTAATTGGAAACGTAATCCAGCACTATCTTTTTGGTGTCATGGGCGAGAACTTGGTGAAGCGCATTCGAGAAATGATGTTTACTCGTAAGTTCCCGAATTCTATTATGCTCCGAAATGAATTTTGTAGTCAGATTTGTATGACGTCCATGTTGAATTGTTGAGTGGGATTGACATCTAGGAATGCTGACGCACGAGGTGGGCTGGTATGACGCCGACGAGAACAATAGTTTGCAAGTGGCTGCACGCTTAGCAGCGGATGCGACCACAGTGAAGGGCGCCATTGGTGATCGCATTTCCACACTCGTGCAGAACGGCACTCTCATGCTCACCATTTGTATCATCGGATTCACACAGCATTGGAGAATGGCCTTGGTCATACTTTCCACATTTCCGCTGCAAGTAGCCGCTACATTCTTTGAGGTAGTACCATTGTGGACACCACCTTCGCCTTGCCTGCAATCGTCAAGTATAGAGGTTGGACTCGTCACTGAGTACTGACATCTGGATTGGGGAAATTGCAGCAACTGTTTTATAAGGGGTTCTCAGGAGATGTTGGTGCTGCTCAAGCCAGGGCCAGCATGGTGGCCGCGGAGGGTGTTACGAACATTCGCACTATTGCCGCCTTTAATGCCCAGGATAGAGTTGTCAAGCTTTTCGAACATGAACTCCAAGCTCCCTTGAAGAGGGGAGCTCTGCGTGGCCATGTACGCCGCTAATTGATCTTGCTTCGTTTTTGTTCAACTGACATCCGATGCAACCCTCTCTGTGACATGAAAGATACTGTAGTCCAAGTTGTTCCCCATAAAAATTTAACGCACTTCAAAGATCATATCCTTAAGATTCTATCCCCTCGAAGAATGAACAGTGGCAGGCTGGAGTTCTAATTTGCCGGTCACTTTGATACATAGACTGCATATTTACACGAACGCTTTGCTGTTTCAGGCTGCAGGAATTGGTTACGGAATTACACAATTCTTCCTGTATACTTCCTACTCGCTTGGGTTATGGTACGGTGGTAAGTTGGTGTCGGAGAATCAGGGCTCTTTCAAGCAGGTCATCGAAGTGTTCATGGTTCTCGTCATAGCTGCATTCGCCATAGCAGAAACGCTATCGCTAGCACCAGATTTGGTCAAAGGAAGCCAAGCAGTGAGATCGGTGTTCCATGTCCTCGATCGCGAAACTAAAATCGACGCCAACGACCCTACCGCTGAAGTTGTCGACAATATCAAGGGGGACATCGAACTGAAGCAGGTGGCATTTGCGTACCCAACGCGCCCAGATGCCTTGATCTTCAAGGACTTGAGCCTGAAAGTCCGGGCGGGCCGTTCCCTGGCCCTGGTGGGCTCTAGCGGGTCTGGCAAGAGCTCCGTGATTGCGCTCTTGGAGAGATTCTACGACCCCTTGTCAGGACGCGTCCTCATCGACGGGAAGGACATTCGGAGGCTCAATTTGCGGAGCTTGCGAAGGCGAATGGCGCTCGTATCGCAAGAACCAGCTCTCTTCGCCACCACAATCTACGAAAACATCTTGTACGGACGAGAAGGTGCTACGGAACAGGAAGTGCATGCAGCAGCCATGGCAGCCAATGCACATAATTTCATTAGTGCACTTCCTGACAGTTACAAGACCCAGGTGGGCGAGCGAGGAGTGCAGCTCTCGGGAGGGCAAAAGCAACGTGTAGCTATAGCTCGAGCTGTGTTGAAAAATCCGGCTGTGCTGCTGCTGGACGAAGCCACAAGCGCCCTTGATGCCGAGTCTGAACAGATTGTCCAAGAAGCATTGGATCGCCTCATGCAGGTACCGCACTGAATTTCCTTTCCTTTTGCAAGTACACAAACTTGTTCTTGTCTGTTTTTAGCTTCAATTACTCACTGAGTTGTGCTGGCTGATCAGGGTCGAACCTCTGTGGTGGTGGCTCACCGGCTTTCGACCATTCGGAGTGCAAACAGTATAGCTGTGATCCAAGATGGCAATGTCATTGAAGAAGGTACACATGACGACCTCTTTGCAAAACCTGATGGTGCTTATGCGCTCTTGGTTCGCTTGCAGCAACAGAGTCCACAACAATAGTAAAGAGTTCTTTCTGTTATTCAATTATTTTTTTAGAAGCTTGACAGGGCTCCTGTCGAATCAAGCCATCACTAAAGGATCCCTGTAGCCAAGCATAAGAGATTCAGACCAACACACTCTACAGGCAGTCACTTTGTCGACAAGCTCTGAAGAATCTAGATCAGCTAGGTCTCATGTAGATTGATACAACCTTCTGCCACGTTGTAGTAGATTCCAGATTGTAGCATGACGCCGCCATGGTGAACTTAATTCTGTTCCCAGAAGAAACTCTTCAAACTGCTCTCATCCCGTTATCACGTAGCAGCACTTTGTGTTAGAGGAGAATGAAAACAATTCTTTGCTGGCTTATTTTGTATACTGACGTCACGGATTTTCAACTCACCATAAATATGATTTGTGCATTATGAAACACTTGATTGAGTCACCATTCTTCAACAGTAACTTGTGCATGAAGGGGGAGGTTTATGAAGAAAGAATTTAAGATTCCTCGTTTTTAGTCTCAAGTTGAAGGATATTGGTTTCGGTTCAGCCCGGCAGCAACATAAGTTAATGAAAGTTTGTATCCCGAAAATGTTTAATTCAGAATAAGGGTCTCTAAAGGAAGGTTTAGGGTTTGGTTTGGAATTCAGCCCTAAGCCCTTTGTACTGAAAATCGAATTGTACTCCCTAATTGCTGCTGTCTTTTCTGCCCTATTCAACCGTCATTCTGATAACAATGACACAGGATCGATAACTGAAATTAGAGTCTGAGGACAAGGAGTGCAATGACAGGAAAATCCGATAGCTGCAGGTGACAATGAAAACAAACAGGACCTGCAACGAAAACGAACAGTACCTGCAACAAAAACGAACAGTACCTGCAACGAAAACAAACAGGACCTGCAATGAAAACAAACAGGACCTGCAACGAAAACAAACAGGACCTGCAACGAAAATGAAAAAGAGAAACAGCACATGGAAATGAGATACGAAATGAGAAATTAAACCAGAGTGAGGCCATGTTCAATAGCAGAGTCAATCACAATAGCCAGTTTTCCTTCCAACTTCTCGTTTTTCCGAAGATCGAAGGCCACGGCATAAACATCAGCTGCGATGGAGCGCTCAGCAATGAGCTGCCCGATCAACTTACAGGCGTTCTTATCTACCAAAGACGGCAACGACAGCCGCAAGTCTTTCGCATTTGTGGTAGCCACGGACACCACGCTGCTAGTCACGCGGTGCATAACCTTGGCGTGCACATACTTGGAGCTGATGAACACGTCCAGAATAAAGGGCTTGAAGAATTTCTCCGTCCGCTGCTTCCACGACTTCTTGTTCTTGCTCGGGGTCGCCTTTCCCTTCGACCCCCGCCGCGTCCATGCGGCTTCCACTACCAACGGCGACCACGAAATCTGCTTCTTGATAACGAGCGGGGCGAAAGACGCAGGTGACAAGGACATTGCACCAGACCAGCTCAGTTGAGAACCGCCAATTGCGCAGGTAGTATTCATCTTCTTCCCTACTTGCAGTGGCGGAGGAGCTATTGCGACCCGCGCAGTCGCCATCTCATTACTTACCTCCCGCGAACTATGTCACGAAGACCTGCACTCAGAACTCGCGTTAGAACGTTCACTAAGAACCTCAAGTCTATCCGGTCACGATTCCGACGGTCAGATTCGTTCGCTCTAGCGCCACGATAAATACATCAAAATTTCACTGAGAGGGAGAAAGAGCGAAGGCACATAGAAATCTGTTTCTTTTTGAAGCCCTTGTAAAAGTAATCTGTTTCACGCTGAATTGCTCGATTCCCGACATGAACACTAAGTCCCTCGTCGTCAAATTTCCTTGCTATCAGCTTTCAGTCTAAACATACTCTGGTGCAAAACCCTAAACCCTTGCCATTAGTGTGGCTCAAAAACAGAGCACCTCGCATTATTCAGAAGTCGCAATTAGCCTAGAGTGCAATCATCGTCTTCCTCTCCAACGTAATCAAAGAGCAAAACCCCCCAAGAGCTCGGGCATGCAAACACTGAACGAAGCACAAGCAATGAAGCGCTAGATTGGAACCATTGAGTTGAGAGTACGCACACAATCTCATGCCCACCGACTCAGCAGCAAATTCGAACCTCTGAGCCCCGCAACAAAAATCGAAGGCTCCGCGGATTGGCCCGCTGCACCGGAAGCTCCACGCACGAAGGGGATCACTACAGTACCAAACCCAAGGAAGTAGATAGAATCAGACAGTCAGACGGACGTCTGATGAGGTTCTCATCCGATATCCTCATCCATCTCTCAATCCTTATTCATCCACGCACCACGAACGTGCCCCCTACATGTCAGTGAAGACTTCTCTGCAACCTCCGGGTCTTCAACAACATTTCAGAACACTGATGAGGTCATGATAATTATTTTCAAACAAAAAGGGTATTGCCTGATGGAGTTTATCGATGCGAGGACAGAGTTTCGATCAAGCGAGCGGACATTGAACTACATGAAAGTCCAGTAGTCTCCTTCGACAGCCAAAGCTTAAATGTAGGAGGCACCATTCAAAATGTAGATGGCCAATTCGAGCAACGCGGAGTGTTTACTCGTGCCGATAACCAAAGTCTGCCATGCATTTGCAAGAACGTGAGAAAGAAGAGGATGACGAGGAAGTAAATCCTCACGCATTACTGTAATTCCTTGGCCATGCCCACAATGAATGCGATCAAGAACATGGATCTCTGTGCAACGCACGATGCGACGAGAACAGTATAAACCTCTCCTCCACTTTCAAGCACTCCTTCAGAAAATCTAAAGATTCTGCACGTCTAGATGAAGCACCTGAGGCTCGGTATTTCATGGCTCATGTTCATTAGGACTGTTTGCATCTACTTGGGAAGGAACGGATTCTAACTGATAAGGTCCAACCGGATGACATACTATTTGATTATATACTATTTTCTTTCAATTGACTGAGTACTGTTATCGATACATGTTTCCGTAAACCATGGTATTGGTGATTGTATTTTGATCTGCCTCTGCTTTTTTAGTGAGATATGAAAGTACTTAGTCCTCAGAGTATATCATGACGGAGCTCTTTCCATTGAATGTTGCTCATACAGAGGGAGGTGGTTGACTACAGGAACGTGTTGATGGGAGTTGGTTTTGATATATGCCACATTGAAAACCAATTACTATCTTTCTTTGGGTTTTGGAGGAAAGAGGTACCTACCAAATTTTTGTTCTGGTTGCAGATATTAAGTTGTCAACCTTGACCTAGAGGGAGAGTTTGGACAATGGGAGGCCATCGTTTGAGCACACATGATTTGCAACTCCAATTTTGAGCGGAGCCGATGAGGGCAACGATTTGTTAGGTTGAAGGGTTGCTTCCCAAATATTGGTATGAAAATTAATGTTGATGTCGGATTGGCACAACCAATGACTGATCGGATGGAGGACTTGCAGATCTATGTTCAAGACACAATTTGATCTTGCAAATATTCAAGAAACAATTGGGTCATATTTAGGACTGTAAGCGTGTCATCGACTTGAATTTGAGTGAAAAACACGAGACCGACTACAAGTTGGAGTTTTCCCCACTCGATCATTTCATCAAGACACTGCTACACACTGTTTGTTGCAAAGAAAATTGTTAAGGCGACCACTTTGACACGAGACAATGCTACAAACTGTTTGTTGCAAAGAAAATTGTTAAGGCGACCACTTTGACACGAGACAATGCTACAAACTGTTTGTTGCAAAGAAAATTGTTAAGGCGACCACTTTGACACGAGACAATGCTACAAACTGTTTGTTGCAAAGAAAATTGTTAAGGCGACCACTTTGACACGATCAACGTCACGTGAATAATATAAGGGTCTTTATTTATGATGTATACGGTGCATGCTAGAAAAGTCAATGTTGCATGTTGACACATAGGGGTGTTCTCAAAATTATGTGCCCCAATTTTATCAAATCAATTTAGTCTCAAATTCACCTTTTTTTGTGTGTGTTCAGAGGACACGGGTACACACCGGTCTATAATAAATGAAACATTCATCGTAGTATATTGCAAACACATTCCTTTCCAAATAGATTGCTTTTATCGTACGAGATCGTTGTCTTTAACAATGTTCACAGCTTGCATCATTCAAAGTCTCATCTCATGTCTCATGTATTGAGCTACGGTTCCAAAAGTTGCTCCCCCCCCCCCAATAGATTCCTTTTAAGGTACTAGATAAAACAACGCTCACTTCACAACTTGCATCAAAGTTTCATCTCATGTATCGAGCTATGGTTCCAAAAGTTGCTTCCCGAATAGATTTCTTTTGAGGTACTAGATCTTTGCCTTTAACAACACTCACAACTTGCATCAAAGTTTCATCTCATGTACTGAGCTACGGTCTCAAAAGTTGCTTCCCGAATAGATTGCTCTTGTGGTACTAGATCTTTGTCTTTAACAACCTCCACAACTTGCATCTCATGTCTTGAGCTCATCAAAGTTTCATCTCATGTATTCAGCAGCTACGGTTCCAGAAATTAAATTCGATGTGTTACAAGTGTACTTAGTCTTGAAGGGACCTTTTTGTTGCTATTCTCTTGGACTATTCATGAGAAAAAGATTCTCATATTGTTTGATGAAGTCACAGGTATGTGGAATGATCATTATTGCAGACGTGAAGGTTTGGCTCCCCTACCAAATTTATTGCCATTAATGAACGAAGTCACCAAAAGAAGGCGGGGGGTCAAGTTGAAGACCCCGAGATAGCAGAGAAGTCTTCACTGACACACTGTGCATGGATGAATAAGGATGAAGAGGATGGATGAGAACCGTGGATGAGAACCGTGGATGAGAACCTCTTCAGATGGCTGACTGCTTATTCTATCTACCTTCTTCGCACCGGGAAGGGGGGGGGACCCGTTCGTTGCATGTGGAGCTTGCGGTGCGGCCAATCCGCGGAGCCTTTTGGCGGATGCAGGTGTTTGTTGTTTGGCGGAACTGGCAGGATTCGTCTCTTTGCTAATCCGCGAGCATGACTTCTCTCTGTGCGTTTCAATGCTCTCATTTTATAGAGCTTTCTTTCGTGTCGCTTCTTTGCTTTGATTGCACGCTGGGGTTCTCTTCCTTGATTGCATCGAAATGGAAGACGATGCTTGCATTCCGGACTTCTTCTGAGTTTAGTGTTGTATTAGGTTTGCTTGAGGGTACTCGTAATCGCGTGGTACGGTTCTAGTTCTATATTAGGGTTCAACGATGGCGATTGCGTTGATAGCAGTTCGTGATCGAGGCTTAGATTGATGATTTAGAAACTTTAGTGTTTTTGTCGGAAATCTAAGTAACGAATCAATTCAGCATCTTTTCAAGAGCAGTGGATTTTGTCTTTCTCCCTCTCAGTGCGATTCTGGAGGTATTCTAATTTGGCAAGTTCTAGGGCCTGTGATCGGTACTCTGTGTAACGCGTGTTGTCGCAATGAGTGCAGGTTTGGTGAGATAGTTCCAGCTGGTATGTTCGTGTTCTGATGGCACGTGCATGGGCGATGGTCGAGGCATGTGAGGGAGCATGTCGAAGAAGTAGCTCGGAGCCGGTTGAATTGTTGCGAAACGCGGGAGTGTCGGAGAGAAACTTGAATTATGCACTGCTTCGAGCAGCCAGTTTAGGAAATGAGGAGTTTCTGCATACGCTTATCGAAGCCGGTGCGACGAATATCTCGTCAGCGTCGGCCTGTGCTGGCTATTCTGGACACAGACACATTGTCGATGCGTTGCTTCCTAAATCAAGATCGGTTGTTATTGGTGCGGCTTTTGTAGGGTCGCTTGTTGGCTTGCGAAAGGATTTACTCGATCATGTGATCCAGATGGCTGACTTGGAGGGGCTGGACAGGTGCCTGCTCCTGGGAGCAGCTCGAATATGGAGCTGCAAGTCTAAGAAAGAAGCGGAGTTTCTTGGTGATGCTATTGCCGAATTGGCGAAGGCTGGTGCTAGGAGCTTCCAGACAGCCATTCAAGTGACTTGTGGCGACGCACTCATCAGATACTGGAATAAGCATGTGTTCGAAGACAAGACGAAGGTTCTTGAGAGTCTTATTACGCTTGGTTCTCGGTATCTGACAGCTGAGTTCATGGGGAAGATCTCCCTGATGGTTTGTGTTACCTTGTACACCAAGTTGACTAAACTGCAAGAGAAGAAGCGAGCTATATTGTATCCAGGACGGAAGATAGTGCACAAAAGTGGAGATTGCAATTCAAGCTTTGTTCCCGATGTACAGGACATGATGGAGATACTTTTGGTAGTGTGTAGGAATGGAGCTGTGTACAGAAGTCTATACGAGCACCCGGAATTCTTTCATTCAAAATCTGCATGCATGATGTCATTGCTGCATGCGGCAAATTGTTCATATCAATACGGAGCAGGGAAATGTGACATGGCGACTTGCATACTGGACTGGCCACTGCGAATGCTGAGGTTTCTCCTTGTGGAATGCGATGTCCGAAAACTGAGCTTCTCTGTTACAACTCTGGCTGTGTATCAAGCGGCGAGATCAGATGTGCTATATCCAGTGGTGAAGTGCTTGGTGGAGGAGAAGTGTTACGAGGCTGCATATGTGTACCTTGACATGGCAGTAACGTTTTGTCAAGGAGAAGCTATACAGTACCTGATTGATGCTCTTCCGAGACCTAGAGACCATGTCTGCTTGGAGAATGCAGTGAGGTGTGCAGCGTCAACGTTCAGAGGTCCACCTCGCGGTCCTCAGGGAGTGCTTCTAGCGTTGCATACGAATTTTCTCGACGATCCCGCGAAAACTTTGAGGGAAGCCGAGATATTGGCAGAGTTGCCCAAGACCGACCCTCTTGTGAAGGTGAGGCTGAGAGAAGAGTGGTCTCCACAAGCCTTTGCAGATGGAGTTGCCGCTGGCCATGCGCATTACATGACATGGATGCTGCTCAGACGACACAGCGACTCGGGCTTCAAAGATCTGCCTATGGAGCTCCAGGTTGCCATTGCGTACTTGCCACTCTACAAAGCGTGTTATCAAGCACCTGGTTGTCTGTTATCTCAGCGGCAACGAGGAGAGCTTACCACAGCTGTGTCGCATTTGTTTCGAGGCAGTGGGAAGCTGACAGACGCAGAAATTTTAAAAGCCGATAAGCCCACATTGTTGGGTCATCTTGCGGTATGTCTGCCTGATTGGTGCCAAGAAGTTGTTGCCTTCGACAAGGCAGCAGCGCTTTGTACCTTCTCATGAAGCAGTGAACTCCTTCAGACGTACGAGGCGCCTTCAGCAGATTTCTGCCGGTGCCAAGTTTCCTGAGCTTGAGGCCGGCTAGCAAACCCGATTACTGCTGGTTGAGACCTTCGCATCAATTAGCCACTCAGACGCAAATGTATCAGCTTTACTCAGTTACGGGCTTTGTACGGGATCTGTGAAGCTTGAAAGCGCGAAAGTACATATATATTCTTGGTTAATTGGGACATGTGAGTTACTTCTGTTACCCTGTAGTTGCAGGAGAACTTCTTGGCGATTGACGATTGCTGCGCTCTCCAATACAATCTGTATTTTGATGTTGGGAGTGGACGATCCACGTTGTTTCAGGTATCATCCGGGGGAGCCTTCCAATTGTTACTGTTCTTATGAGAAACAGTGAGCTGTAAGTGATCTTTTATTTTTGCCGGAAGATTGAGAGACGGATGACGGTCAATAGCTTGAAGCGAAACATTCTTCAAAGACGTTCTTATCTATATATCTATATTTAAATGCGAGTGCACTTGAGAGAACATTCTTGGCGTGGAGTATGGTGAAGAGCAGACCTAATATGAGCTCTTTGGACTGTCTCCATTGGAATCTATTCCTCATCAGATTTTTCATCAGTTGAAGACTTCGAAGTGGACTGACGGGAACCGGGGCTTTCCTTGTCTGTTTCATGACTAACTACTGTAGCAGGTATTGTTATATCGGCAGCTAATCAGTCAACTTATTTTTCTCTTCCAATCATCAATTTCTTCACAAACTCAGAAGTCAAGAGCTTGTGGCTGAGGATTTGATGCACGTTTTGCTTGAAACTGGGACTCCGCCAGCCCTATATAGTTGTTGAACCCTAGGGTTGTTATGGACCCTGAAACGTCAAGATCCAGATTCTGTTGTGTGGATGACAGTTCACGGGCACCAGAAAGGTCATATCTATCTTGTTTTTGGTGTGGAATACACTCCATCGTCTTGTGCATGGAGATATTTATAACATGTGCTTGTTTTTTGTGTGAGCTCGTTTTTAGTGTGAGCTTGTTTTTAGTGTGGGATTCCACTCAACAACCTTGTTGTCTTGCTGAGGAATGACAACATCGTATGAACTTTCTCTGACTTGAATCCGTGTCGCTGAGTACATTTCTTTTCCGTGTGGTGTCTTTTTTATTCTTTCTGAGCTGAAGTCTTTTGAGGTTCTGAAGAGACATGTAGAATGGTTGGGCTTGCAGGATTGTTCAAAGGTCGGTGCAACATTGAGTAAAGAATGTCACACGTGAATTTCTAGCTTGATACTGAAGCAGTGGGAGGTGTCCAGGAAACTTAGCCTTGTGTCTTTAGAGAAGTAGAATTCGTTCAAAGAAGTTGATGTCGTCGAAGTGGTAAGTAGAATTTGATTATGTAGAAGAAATATATTATACTATTCTTTTTGGATAAGATCTATGTATTATGTTATTGGTAAGTCTCTGTACACTGTTTACTAAATCTGTCCCTAAGTAGACACGAAAGGGCACAACCTTGGGTAAGTCTCTGTACACTGTTGACAATTTACGTTACTGTCACAGAAACTGGGGATTGGCACAGTACTTTTCTACCTGAAATCATGATTGTACCGCGTCCATTCCTCAGATAATAACTGACATGGTAATTGGGACAGTAAGAGGGACTGAATGTACAGTACAATGCATATTTATAGTATTATTCTTAAATGTTCTTTTCCTCAGCGTACTATTATTTTACCATTCGACAAGGAATAGGGAAATGTACTATTATTTCCAAGAAGGTAAACCTCCTTGACACTATTCATAGATAAATTGCAAAGTATTCTACAATAACTTGTTAGCACATTTGAGTTGGACAGATTTTGGTGGTATAGAGAAAACAAAGAGACAGTTGGTACAATGGTAGTATCTAGTAGAATGGTAGTATCTAAAATACTATTAACCCCTAAACGTCCTTGGGGTATTTTTAGCCAAAAAATCATTTTCAAAAAAAGTGATATAGATGAAAATAAAGATAAGCTATTCAGATCTCAACCGTACAAACTTGCAATAGACTTGTAGTAGATCATGTGGACCAAAACTTGGGACTCATAGATTGCGAGATCATAACATATTAGTGCACAAAACAGGCTACAAAATACCATCATTTCCACTTTGAAGTGAAAATACTACCAACATGAAATTTGCAGTTAAAAGATCAGCAACTAGAAAGTTGTTCATCTTCATCTCAAAGACAATCTTGTACCAAAAAAATTCATCAAAAAAAAAAAATCTTGGCTCAGATAGTAGCCTTGTAGTCGTGAAAACTGCCAAAAAGTTTACAAAGGAAAAATAGTCCAAAACTAGACCCCTCGCACTCAAATCCATGCCTTTTCTTCAATTTATCCTCAATTGGGTCAAGGTTTCTACCACTAAAAATAGACTATAATTGGAATCCATCCCAAAAAATAAAGTCAAAATCTAACGGTGGATGAAGGAGATCTAGCTCTTCAAAAATCATCCATTTTTTCACTATTTTCATCGTAGAAACATCAATGCAAAGCCAATACCAAAATTATCTAGATCAAAAAACTTCCAACTACAAAGTTGTTGGGATGCATCTAAATATCAAACCTATGAAAAAAAATTCATGAAAAACTATTTTAGATTTCACATAATTGGCTTGCAATGGTAAAACATGCCAAATGTTTGAAAACCGAAAAACAAAAGCTGCCTTCACTAAAATCCATGCCATTTATTCATACTTTATTTAATGAGTCTGCAATTTTTACCACATAAACTAGACTTGATTTGTGACCTAAACCCAAGTGATTTCGTCAAAAACAGAGTTTGGATGAAGAAGTTATGGCACTTCAAAGTTTCTGCCCTTCATCCGAAATGTCGTTTTTCCACACTAAAGACGCTTAGGGGTTAAAGTCGGTGTGGATAGAGTGTGTGTTTGACCTATCTTTAGATGCATGCCAAGAGGTGATAAAACGAGTGGTGAGACTACTACCTCTTCTCGGAGTGGACTCACTATATGAAAATAATCAAATATACTAAAGGAGATGCACATTCAAAATATCCACATTCCCTAGTGTATGTCTTCTTAGAATTCAATTTTCATTTAATTAGCAACATAGATTGGGCAATTGCAATCAAACATTGGTGAAGCAGTAGTACAACCACACTTGTACCATCGGTTTTTGATTTGAAGTCCCAAAATTAGTGTTATAGCCTCCGAGCAGTCATCCAAAGATAGGTCAAATGGACACTCTTTTCACACCATCTTGAAATAGGTTCGGAGTTACTTTTCTTTGTTTTTAAGTGGAGTTATGGACAAAACTAAAATCATATGGTTGTACCAGAAGGGCAAAATTTTGAGGAAGTCGAGGATGTTCAAGATAATTTAGAGCTTTGGCAAAGTATCTAAAATAGTGCATGCAAAAAAAATAAAAAATAAAAAATAAAAAAATCCAAAGTGCTTAATATTGAATTTATTATTGAAGCAAGAAGTTGGAGGTGTGGATGCACCTAAGTTGTATTTTTTGACTACACGACAAAGGGCGACCGGCGGTCGCCCCACACACTCCATCAAGCGTGTGGGGCGACGAGAGGTAGGCACAAGCCAACCATTGGTCGCCCTTTGTCGAGTTGTCGAAGAAGACAACAATGCCTAAAATCAGAGAGGTTTTAAAATTCTCCCTCTTGGTACATGAAGATCTTCATGTTACCCCTAGAATGTATGCACTACACCAAAATTTATGTTGAGCGTTGTCACACTAAATGATTTAGGCTTTCTGTAACTTTTGATGTTTTGAGATTTCTCCAACTATTTTTGCACCATCCAATTGTAGAATCATATGATTTCACTTGCCTTTTCACTACCAAGTAAAAATTTGAATCCTTGATTCTTTTGCTTCTTTTGCAGCTGTGAAACCATAATAGTCAAAGTTGGCTAAATTTTCTTCTTGGAAAACCCCAAAAAGTCATCTCACCTTTCTCAAATCTTTAGAGGTAAACATCAAACATCCATATTAGTGAAGCTCTTAAACAATTTTTTTTGTGCTCTAACCATACAATGTAAATCCTTAACCCCTAACTCTCCTTGTTGCAAAACGGTCTAAGTCACAAAATTTGACCTTCCTTTAGATTAAGCTCAAAAAATCTCAATCCAAGCATTATTTAAAAGTTTCAACCGTAAGATCTCAAAGTTCACTTGACATTCTTTTCACATACCAAATTTGAACCGTTCATTCTTCCTCATTTGTGAGATTATAACGGTCAAAGTTGGCTGAGTTTTTCTCCTGCGGGAACCTCCAAAACCCGTTTCGGGTTTTAAGGAGAGTTAGGGGTTAATCACAACTAAATGACATTCGAATTCTTGATGAGAAGAATTTGGTAGAGAGAAGTACAAATCTCTCTTTTCAGTTACAAAAAAGTCTATTGTACCAAAAGATGTTGGATAGTGTCTGTCTGTCTGTCTGTCAAATACTAATCATAGGAACGCATCCACAGAAAAAAGGTAACAGAATTATTGGGACTCCTTTTTTCAGCAATTAGATAACAGTGAAAAATACCCGCAATGATTTATTCCACCATACTGTTCTTTTCAAGGTTTTTTCAAATCATGAGAATATAGTCTTGAGAATTTTGGCATTCTAGGGTATATTCCGAGCATTATTTTGAGGCCCCACTTACTATATTAGCAGCTTTTTAGTTAACTTTTATGATATCTCAAGGTTTAGTGTAGTAGTTGTGATTCTATTCATGATTCTGAAAGGTTTAGGGTTCCAGATTATTAGTTTTACCTTTATAATACCCTATGAGGCATCCATTAGGAAGCAATAAGAAAAACTATTTGTTTGTAGGCTCCTTTGCATTCAAAGATGGTAGCAAGAATTTCAATGATAAGATGCTCCAGAGCAATGGGCACTAGTGCATATGTGCTTCAAGTAGTTGGAATGAGTAAACCCGAAGTGGCAAAAAAGAAGAGAAACTCCAACCTATTTATAGGCGGGCGTGAATAGAGTGTTCGTTCAACATATCCTTGGATGTATGCCATGTGGTCATCACACCAATTGCGAGACTACTAACCCCACTCGAGGTGGAGACTATGACTATTCCTACCTAGCTACTAGGGCCTTAGAGACACCAGACATGGTATCCCCCAAAGTATACCCGAAGTGACACAAAGGACCCAAACTCGGATCTACTCATTTTCTCTACTCAAACAACATATGCACTTGTGGAGTGTATGTTGCACTTGAAAAGGATACTTTCATGATGACAACTTCCATATCAAATTAGGAGACTTTTTCCGATGTTAAGCAACACCCCGAATGTATGTATACTACCAAGGTGCATGGCTGCAAGGAATGGATTGATCATACTCAAGGTACTACATATAAGAAGCAAATTGTAAACAAGGTCAAGTGTAGACTCTATTGAAATACAAATAGAAATAAACAAATACAATACATAATATATATTTGGAGAACAAACTAAAATAAATGCATAACGTGGTTGTGGTCACAATCATGGAGCACTTCACCATACCCCTCCTTCAAATAAAATTCTAATGTACTATTTGCAAGTAACTAGGAGAAACTCCAAGCCTTGTTTTCAAGGTTGACAGAGTATATTACATGATCTAAATCTACCTTAATAAACCCATGTACCATATCATCAAACTACTAACCCCTATCAAGGTGAACACTATACTAGTACCAACAACACTCTCTCCTCCAAAGAGGACTTGCAATACTTGTTTCTAAAACCATTTGTTACCTACACAAAACTAGCAAGAATCCATAGTTATTATTGCAAGTACAAAAAAACTCTCCTAGCATACTTACAAGGTCTACAAAAGTCTTAGCTCTTTACATTTTTGGTTTTAATTTACACTCCTCTAGCCAAAGTGCATGACAGGGAGCTTCTGATAAGGTAAAAGAAGAACCTAAACCATAGCTAAAAATACAAAAAAAAACTAACTTTTCAAAAAAAAAAGAAAACATCTATACCCCCTACCTTAAAAGAAGAATTGAAACGCAAGCTCATCATCCTAAGAGAGGCTTGCTTGCTTTACTAAGGCCAGTGCAAAAAAAGTAAAAGACGAACCACCCCTGTAAAAAAGTAAAAAGTTTGTTGTGTCCACGTCAGATCTTGAACGGGTCGGGCGAATTAGTTTTGTCCAAAGCTGCTTTCTCGAAAGGGTGCCAGCAAGGCGCCACCGGGTGCCATACAGCTGGGCGGTACCCTATTACCGTGGTGGTTGTTGGTGCCGCTATTGCCGTGGTTGCTTGGAATGCGATTGTTGGGGTACAAGGAAGGTCGGCCTGGTCCCCGTGGAATCTTGGGCGCGCCTAGATCCAATTTACTGAAGCGTAGAAGCTGTAGATCTAGAGCCTCCGTAGATACTGGTCGTTGTATGGGTTGCTGTTGTTGCACCTGTTGCTGTGTGTTGTATTGATGAGCTTGTTGTTGTTGGTTGTTGTGTAGTTGGCGTAGCCTGTTTAGCTCACTCTTTAGAGTTTCATTGTAAACTGCACCCAAAAAATGAACCCACAAATATTAGCCAATTGCTACGTAACATGAATAAGATAGAGGTGACTGGCAACTGGTCTTCACAATAAGTACAGAGTTGTAGGGACGTGTAAGAGGATTCCAATGTACCATAAAATGTATGATTTGTATATTGAGTCAAAGTCTCAGTTGAGTACACATTTTGCAATCCTCATCTAGAAAGGGGTTTATACTCCAAGGGACTCATCATATTTGGACGCTGAATTCGGTTGCACCTAAATTATGTGCGTTTTACCTTTACTATACCCATACAAGATTCATCTAGTGAATTAGAATGACTCTTGCAAGGATTCTGGTATTCAAATGGGTTTCTTATATTCAGCCCTAACAAGTCCATTTGGTGGATGTTTTGAGTATCTTACTTCTAAACCAAACATGAAATTGGTTTCTTTTCATCAGACCTAACCAATCCCTACAACTAGTGTATCTAAAAACGTTGAAAACGATATCACAAGTTTTGTTTGATTTCGAGTGTAACTTGTGCATCAAGAAGTTCAATGAAATTATTCCCTATCCAAAATCTAATCATACCTCTAGTTTTAAGGTTACATCCCCTAGCAAGTCCATAACTCAATAATGAAATGTAGTGTTAACCACACTAATTACCATATAAATGCTGGAACTTTCTATTCTTCATAAAATTCTTTACCAACTATATTCATATGGATACATGCAACATGTAAGTAGTCAGTATTGTTGTGGTCTTAGTAAAAAAAAAAAAAAAAAAAAAAAAAAAAAACAACATCCAAAGTAAAAAATTATTGCAAACCCTAATCCTATAATGAGGCAACACTAATAGTGTGGGTGACATACCATCTTTGGCTCGATGAGATTTGGCGAGTTGTGCCAGCTTCTGTTTGAGCAGCATATTCTCTGCACTCAGGAGCTTTCTTTCCTGGTCGAAGTATCCAACCTTGGGCGACAGAGAAGCCACCTCCGTCTGCAAAAAAGGAAGAAAAGTTCCGGTCATCAGAAAAAGGCGCACATTCCGACGGCATATTCCACAACACACAGCTGTAAAGTACAAAATCACCTCAACAAACATATAAAATATGCACAGAAGGAACACAGGTGTTGCTAGAATAAAGAATGAGCATGCCATGATTGAGTACCTCTAACAAATTGACATTCATTTCCAGTTCGGAGATGTATTGTAGCTTTCTGACTCGGGATCTCTGAGCCGATTGTCTATTGGCCAATATCCTGCACACAAAAGGCAACCATAAACTACACTAAATAAGGTGATGAGTAGTAGTAGATTACATATCCAATATTTAGGGTTCCTTGCTGAATTTCAAGACAATTCTAATGAAGAAGAGAATGAGGGTATTGTTAACATAAAACATCAAGTCATATACAATCCAATTGGCAATTCAGATCAACGAAACCATCTAGGCTAAACCCTTGCAGAAACCTTTGCATTATTACTCAGATATGATGATTTGACATTCAAGCTATCTAGATTAACCAAACCATCACAACAAAACCATTATAATTACGCATTTCATGAGTGGCATTCCATACAGTTCAGGTCATCTAGTTAACCAAACCATCAAGTCAAAACCTTGCATTGTCACTCTATTGATGATTGACATTCAATTAAGTTCAGGCTATCTACACAACCAGAGCCATACGTAAACAGGATCTAGCAATCGATCAAGCAAAAGCATTCAATTGATGATAAGATGAATAGAGAGGCTTACCGTTTGGCTTTCTTGGGGTCGACAGGATCCGTGGAACTGGTGCAAGCGCCCTCGCCATCACCACCTTCGTCCTCACCCCGATCGTAGCTTTTCACTCGGGGATCGTCATTGGAGTCATCGCTGTGACTGTTGCTCTCGGAAGCAGTGGATCGATTCTCGAACGTAACATTATTGCTGCTCCATCTTCCTGCGAACGACGAATTTGTACTCTCACTTCTGGAAGTAGCAGCCACCTGCTGCTGCTGCTGCTGCTTCAACTTCGCCTTCCCGGCTGCTGCTGCTAATTCCGGTTGCTGCTTTGCTGCACCAATTACTCGATTGTAGGCGGGTATCATCTCTGCTCTAGGTTTCTGAAATTGTCTCTGAAAATGCTCCCTGTCACACCCACACAGATTCAACGCATCAGTGTGATACGATTTGTATTGATACTCCTTTTGAATTATTGTCATTGGAAATGATCGTCGGGGAAATCGACTGTTACACACAAGTACAGTACAGAAATGGTACTTACCTATTGATGTTATGTTCTCGCATTCCCTTCTCAGAATGTGACATGTGAGTCATGAGGAATTGATCGCCACTGGAACAAAAGAAGATTGGGGGTCAGAAACATAGGCTCAAGTGTGTACCATTCCCCTACAAGGCGTTGATTGATTCAGAGAGGAAGCAAACAATAACGATAGAATTTCGAAACTGACACAGTGTTCTTATGCAATCCATGACGAGAAACTGTTCTGCAGCCCATATTTTAAAAAACAAAGCGATCATGTGCAACCCATATTGAGAAACTATACTGCTGCATCTAAACCTTGATTAGCTAGTCATCCTCCGCAACAATCGGAAAGCAATGCTGTGGAGATGGCCATCGCCCTACGAAGCGAGGGAGCGGCATGTCACGAGGAAACAAACAGACGAAAACGATTCAATTCCCGAAACCGTTGTTGTGCGATCTATGATAAAAGACTGTTCGTATGCTACCCAGACAGAAGAACTGTTCCGCGTTTGGACCTTAGTCAGCTACGACTAATAATAGACTCATTCTCTGCTGGGAAGCGAGGGTGGGGGTGGCGGCCTGACCTGCCATGATCGGCGCTAAGGCCTCGTCGATGAGCGGGGCGAAAAGCAGCAGGAAAACTCGGAACCTCCGGAAGTACGAACTCCTCCTCTTCCGTGACATTCTCCAAGTAGTTCATGTACTGATAACTCGTATCGACAAACGCAACTGAGTCACTAGATGATCGACGATGGGAGCACTTCTTGAGCACCACGTCGGGCGACCCACCCGAGAGCCACCCACCCACTTGCTGCTGCTGTCCAGGAACAGCAGCAGCAACGTACCCCGCAGACGGCGTCCGCCTGTGTCCTTGAGGCACCACCACCGATGAATCAAACAAACTCGTGGAGCTACTGAACATGGAGTAACTCGCAGCGCCGGGACTCTTGGGAGGCAAGTGGGAGGAATTGTTCATTGGATGCGACCAGTTCACTCCTCCCGAACGAGAACCATCATACGAAACACTCTCCATTGCAACAATCCCTGCAGCACACACACAACAATCTCTCTCTCCCTTTTAGTCCTACAAGTCAAAACAAAAGTCAAACCAACAACACGGAACCCCCCAAGTACTCTAGGGTTGGAAAACTACTAACTTCGATCGCTTATGGAAACAATTGCCATAACCTAGAAGAAGAAGACCATGCTAGAAACGAGATGATGATGAAGAAATGTACGAAGTGAGTGTACTGACTACTAGCAAGCTAAGCAAGCTGTAACTCGCTAGGGTATGTACACGAGTCACGGACACCACTCTTGAATTCGTCACCACCACCACCATAGCTGCTGCTCTGCTCTCACTGACATGCACAGACAGACAGGCACAGACAGGCACGGACACATGATTGTTCATAAGCAACGTTGCTACCTGGCTGCTGCTGCTCCTCCCTTACGACGGATTCTTCGCCTCCACCCCAACAACAACAACGTGGCTAACACCCATCAAACCTTCACGCTCCCCGCTAGTATCACAATCCCAGACCTCTCACCTGTCGATTCTCACTATCTCTCTCCCGATCAACTGTCTCTACCACTAGAGTCAGACATGATGTTTCTGATGCTAACAAACGACGACGACGACGACTCGGGGTTCATAAACGCACGGGGACAAAAGTGCATGGGGGCTGATATTCCCGGCAACTGATGATCGATGATCAGGGGCTATTTGCGATCAGGCTAGATTGGATGATTATCCACATACAGGCACCGCAAGGAGGGTCGTGGGTTGTTTTACCGTGTTGATGTTTACTGGTGCTCTACTGTGCGAGATACAGATGATTGCTAGCTTGGTGGTGCTTTGCAAGTGGTCGGTAATGGTGCCGTTGCAGCGATTGTGGGTATTGGTGGTGTTTTGGAGTTTTGTTTGCTTCTGCGGGATTGCGGCGCCCAAGCAGGGCGGATCTCGCTGGATTGGAGCTGGCTCTTTCTTTCTTTCTTTCGTTCATTCTCTCTTCTTCCCCCTTCCGTTAGCTTACTGTTTCAGGCGTGCTCTAGCTACCCACACTTCCCACTGTTTCCACCCTTTTTCACTCCTTCTCTTTCCTTTTTGGGCTTTCTGGGGCTGACCTTCCCCTTTTTCCCCACTTATTACCCCTCGAGTCTCGTCATGATAAGGTGGTGAGTACCGGATTCGGTTTCTAGCTTAAGGTACGTTCCCACTTGGCCTTAGAGGTGGTGTTAGAAGGTGGTCTTATCTCCTTAAAAGAGTGTGTGTCCACACCTACATTCTTTAGTAATTACCAATCCTACATGGATGCCCACATGGCACACTCTAAAACTTGGAGGACAAAAAAAATATTAGCTAGTATTTGGGAGGACAAAAGATAGTTGAGCATTAGTAGGCAAGTGTTAAGGAAGCACCACAATTAGAAATATTCTCAAGTTTTGAAGACTTAAGAGTGGTCTTAGTTAATGGGGCCTTTGAGGAGCCATTATGTAATTGAGGCTACTTTTCAAAACACTTTTCCAAGCCTCATTGATGAGGCCTTCCCCAAGAATAAGGAATTTTCCCAAAATTGTGGAGGTCTTAAGTTTTAATGTATGCTCTTATCAAAGGCCAGGTGGGAAGGGGCCTTTAGCTGTAAATTGGACTTTTGAAAATGAAATTTCGTCTTGGATGTATTTTGTCTTAGAGGAATCCATAGAGTGCAACCGCAACATGCATGATCGAGATGGATGGATCTTCGTCATAAGTTACAAGACAAATTTGCATGATCTACATATCTATATCTACGGACTTGGGGTGAGAAGATTGCAAAATGCATAGTTTGTGTTCATATCTGGATATGGCTTCAAGACAAATATAGTGTACATGAGAATAAATGGGAATAGGCAAAATGTACAACCCATGTCTGTATCTAGATATGCTCACTTGATTCCCTAACAAGCAACTATCGTGTAAGAGGTTATTCATAACAAAAATACAAGTAAATGGGAATATGCAAAATGCACGACGTGACCAACAAGACGACTACCGTGGAAAAATTCTTAACAAGACAGCAACCAGTTGAAGGAAAGGGGCGAAATCCTTGGTGATAAGACAACTACTAGTAAATGTGAAAGGGAAATGTGCATGATTTATGGCTTTGTTGGTGACTAGCACAGTGACAAATCGGAATTTGGTCCTTGACTTTGGTTTCTTCATCTTTCCAAAAGAAAACTGAAGCCATATACCACTTTAAACCGTCGCTCAATACAACAACAACTTGTTAGATATATGAATCTCCAAAATTGGTATCATGGTATCATGTGGAATGCTAAAAGACCAACATGATGTGAACATTGACGAGCTTAATACATACATTCAAGGCAACTAAAATCATAGTACGCTAATAATTCGAGGCGCCTAAAATCATTCAAGGTGACTAAAATCATAGCACGCTAATAATTCGAGGCAACTAAAATCTCACTCATTCGAGGCAACTAAAATCTCACTCATTCGAGGCAACTAAAATCTCACTCATTCGAGGCAACTAAAATCTCACTCATTCGAGGCAACTAAAATCTCACTCATTCGAGGCAACTAAAATCTCACTCATTCGAGGCAACTAAAATCTCACTCATTTGAGGCAACTAAAATCTCACTCATTTGAGGCAACTAAAATCTCACTCATTCAAGGCAACTAAAATCTCACTCATTCGAGGCGACTAAAATCACTTGAGGCGACTATAATCATAGTACGCTAATAATTTGAGGCGACTAAAATCACTCATTCAAGGCGACTAAAATCATAGTACGTTGATAATTCGAGGGAACTAAAATCATAGTACGCCAATACATCCAAAGTAGAACCTTCTTCCTTTCTCTTTTTTTCCCCTTTTTCTCTCTTCTCTTTTTTTTTTTTTTTTTTTCCATCTTGAAAAAATCAATGCAAAATCATATTGTCATGAACCTAGACGACTATAGTGCACAAGGGAAGAGTAAAAAAAATTGTTGGATCATATTGGGAAATGACAAATTTGGAAGATAGGATGGTAGTCTATGGAAGGGGGAGTTGAAGTTGCATGGTAGGTAGGAACAACAACTGGAGTGAGGAAGTCCACCAATGCAAGCCAGGCAACGTCGTCATCAGCATCGGCGTCCGTGCTTGCTTATTCAAAATAGCAAAATACTACTGCAGTGCCAGTCTGTACTAATTAAGGTTATGGCTACCTAATTTGGGCCACTTTAGGGGATTGACTTTGGATTTTCCCCCATTTTAATTAGTTACCTTTTGTCAACTTGGAGGAGGATTATTGTATGGCAACCAACATGCAAAAGTTGGGCTAGCCAAACAAATATCTTCAAGGTACATTAGATTACACCAAATGTGCCCCAATTACCAAATTGTTAAAATAATAAGTTTTTATGCCTTGTGTGTTTGACATGAAGTTATTCGGAATTATTGGGTTATTTAAATAAAAATTAGGAGTGTTTATCATGTTTTGACAATTTTGTATGGTATTGAAATATTTTCATTTTGTGAATGTTGAGATATTTTCACACAATTTTTATCATAAGAATGTTTTGTATGGGTGAGGTTCTAGGGTTCTTAAAGTATATTTTTATGTTATATTACACTTCTTCATAATCTTTAAAAAAAAAAAAAAAAAAAAAAAAAAAAAAAAAAAAAAAAAAGTTTTTTAATGCATATTGTTACTTTAAAAGAAATAATTAATTACAAGATTATTGTTCCACAAATATATTTGAATGCGAACAAATCGAAAGCATGGAATGTAGCTATTAATATGAATTGGCCCCATGGCCTTGGTTTTTTCTTTTACGAATCGGCTCCAAAGGCTTCACACATGGAGGAATTCACCCCCAGTTTATCAATTGTTTAATGTATTCTCCAAGTAGCCCATGGAGCGCACAAAAAATGACTGAATGCTTGTCAGCCTTGACTCCCCATGTAAAGCGTCCCTTATCTCACTAACTCCCAGTAAAAAAACTCAAAAAACCCAGGTAAAAACCCCACATGTCTCCATCCACATAACCATCTTTTCACCAAACAAATAAAAAAGAAAGTCACCTTGGTAAATTTCAAAACTAATATTAGCAACCTTTGTCCCCAAAAAATATTCATTTGCAAACTTTTTTTATTTTTTATTTTATTTTTTATTTTTTTATTAAGCTCTTCCGTTAAGAGAAAAATACAGCTACACACAAAAAGGAGAGGAGTCGTAGAAGAGAAGGAAACACAAAATGGACACTTGGCCATCAGAGCAGCAAAAAGGAGCCACTTACCATGACTCATCATACCCACAAACATATATATATGCCACCTCACTCATGTGGCTGAGTGACACTCGTGTGAATCAATTCATCCCCCTCTTGGATTTTATTTTATTTTATTTGGCCATGGTCCTTTTTCTCCTTTTCTATAAGTGGAAACTTTTGTGTTTTCAACTGCACTTTTTGGTGTCCACTTTTCTCTCTTTTTGCAAAGGCAGTGTTCGCTTAGAAGAAGAGAAACTCCAGACCTATTTAGAGGCTGGTGTGAATAGAGTGTTTGTTTGATGCATGCCATGGAGGTTATCACACCAATGGCGGGACTACTAACTCCTCTCGGAGTGAACACTATGCTAGTTCCTAGCTAGTCACTAGTGTCTTAGGGATACGTGATGTGGTATCCTTTCAAAGGGCTTCGAGGTATCCATACAACGAGGTCTAAGAATCCCTGATGATAGTTGGGTCGACTATGGTGGTGAGCACCACGTTGGCATGGGGTATAGAATCCGCGACCTCCTCGTTGGGGGCCATGAGCGCTAACTACCGAGCTGAAGGCTTGTGGTGCCTTCTGTTCGTTCATCTTATGTTGCTTTGTAATAGGTGTTCAATAATGGCTCGGGAAATCTACAAGGATGTTAGATAATTATCATTATCTAACAACTCATGAAACCCAAAATTTTGGTTCCAACTCATTTTTGTTCCAACTCTTGAATAATGAGTTGGAACAAAAATATCTCTACAAGAATAATAATTCAAAAATAGTCTAAATTTAAACTGCCTTATTTGGACTTGAAACCCAAAATTTTTTAAAATTGATATTAAGCTTTGCAAAGTTTACCATGCATACAACCTCAATTCCGTTAAAATGGCACTATTCCATGTGCCATTTTAGCGGAGCTAAAGTGCCATATTGTACAAACATGCCATTTTACAAGCATATTTTTGAACAGAAGTTCAGAAGTATTTATGTTTACAAAATGGCATGTTTATTAATATCACACATGTGCTCCGTAATATCACCAAAATTTCTCTGATATCACACATTTTTGACCTTTGGACACAGTAAAAGGGCAATAGAAATGGCCATTCAGAAATATTTACCCTATCATGTCAAAACTCGACAAAAATGAGCATCATTTTTTTCATTTTAAGCACCCCCAAAAAGCGCCATTTTAACGGAATTGAGGTTATACACTTTATTGTATATGAACCACCCAGTAAAAAATCTTAGACAAAAATATTACACATAAACCGAAATCGCGTGAAACCATTTTGACTTTCTTGGACCTTTTAGGGGTTAAAAAGTCCTTTCCGAGTGAGTGTTTGATGGTAAATCCAACATCTTCCCAAAAACCGAATCTTCCCCCAAAATAAACAAAAAAATAAAAAAAAAGCGGCATGGTCGCCCTTGAAACGAGCTTCTCCTGTGATTGTGTCGAAGTGGTTTATCTACTTCAAAAGATTTGCTTCAATGATTCTGTTGAGGGAAAAAAAAAAAAAAAACAAAAAGAAGGTGATCTTCCATGAAATAAAGGGAATCAACTCACTCTAGCCATGAAAACAAACAAAAGTTATTCCTCCGCTGATTGTGGTGGGAGAAAGGATAATCAATAACCAATAATTCTTTCTTTCTTGTTTGATTTGATTCATCTTACATTGGTGAATGTTGCAACTACTTTATAACATCTTTTGGTAAAAGAATATTGTTGGAATATGACATGGGTATCGGAGTACAAAGAATATGTTGTATTTGTTCTAGGAATTTCTCACATACATATGAGCTTTTTGCAATTTCTAGTTTGTATTTAGAATATTTTCGTGGTGGGTATTTACAAGTGCGAAAAATGATGCGTAATAAGTATAGAAGTACATAGTTGAAATTTGAAAATATGAGAAGAATCTTGTATTCTTGTACTCTGGTAACCTTGCGTTGAACCCATTTTCGGTATTTTGTGCTAAACGGTAAAAACCATTAGAATGGTTTAGGAAATGAGTCTCATTCACCTGTTATGATTGATCAACTCTATATGATAAGTATATTTAATATTTTATTTTCTTATTTTATATCTTAATATCTGATGGTATCTTATTATCTTATTTAAATTTAGTATTTTTTGGAGATTTTTTTTTTTTTTGGAAATATGTTCATGACCAAATCACTACTTAACCCCTAAACGTCCCTAGTGTCGAAAAACGACATTTTGAATGAAGGGCAGAAACTTTGAAGAGCCACAACTTCTTCATCCAAACTCCGTTTTTGACGAAATCACTTGGGTTAGGTCACAAATCAAGTCTAGTTCATGTGGTAAAAATTGCAGACTCATAAAATAAAGTATGAATAAATGGCATGGATTTGAGTGAAGGCAGCTTTTGTTTTTGGGTTTTCAAACATTTGGCATGTTTTTCCATTGCAAGCCAGATTTGAAAATATGAATTTTTCATGAATTTTTTTTCATAGGTTTGATATTTAGATGCATCCCAACAACTTTGTAGTTGAAAGTTTATTGATCTAGATAACTTTGGTATTGCCTTTGCAATGATGTTTCTACGATGAAACAAGTGAAAAATTGGATGATTTTTGAAGTGCTAGATCATTCTCCTTCATCCACCATTAGATTTTGACTTTATTTTTTGGGATGAATTCCAATTATTGTCTTTTTTTGGATTGAAATTTAGGCAGCTTACGACTTACTATTTTTAGACCACATAAAGTTGAAACCAATTCTAAGTTGTAGAGTTTTTCCAAAAAGTCATTTCATGCTTCAAAATTCCCCATACTTGAAAGAATATCCAAGGTCAAAGTTTTAAAACACAATTTGGAATGTGCATAAATTTTTCAAAATTGTTGTATATGCTTGTTAACTATCAAAATCTGCCCAAAATTGATCAAAGCCCATAAACTTCAAAAAATTCACCTAACATTGAGATTTTACTGTTTTCAAGCTCTGTTTTTCAGTACATGTAGAAGAGGTAGTGATCTAACCTTTCGGATATCCAATCCAATAATTTTTCATATGCTTTTGTTATTTTTGAAAATGGGCCTTCATATTTGAGTTTCAATATTGATACCTCCATGTGAAAACCCAAGTTTCATTTCTTCAAGTTTTTTTTTTTTTTTTTAATTCAACTTTGAACGTCACAATCTAACAAATGGTAAAGAATTTCAATCCAAGATTTGGTACACACATACATGTACAAGTTAGGTACGAGATCCTACCGATACATACTTCAAAACCCATCAAAATTTAAAATTTTGCATCTTACATCAAAAAAGGTTTTTTTTTTTTACCGAGGCCGCTCACCTTGAGGGTTTAATTTCACCACGTTGAAATTTGAACAATTATTGAATTAGGTCATTTGAGAATGGTGAATGCACTGCAGAAAGGGATTGAAAGGAATCCAAGCCTCTTTGAATGCTTTGCAGCTTTTGAGTAGCCAAAAAAAATATCAAACAAAATTTTATTTGCTAACATCTGCCCATCATGCAATTAATTCAACCTTTATGCATATAAATAATGGCTTTGTTTTTGCAGTAGGATATTTTTGACCATCTTACTCACACTATGCACCATTTGGCACCCCACACTAATTACAAGGATCTCTATGTACATCATTACCTATAGAGCTTCGACCCCTTTGATTTTTAAGGTTTAGCACTTAACCCCTAGAGGTTTGAGCGTGCCGTGGCGACCAGTAGAATACGGTGTATTTTGGTTGGATTTGGAGTGAATGCACATCTTTAATGGGTTTGAGTTCAAAGAAGAAGTTGACATTTGAATTAATGCGGTTCTAGTGAGCTATTACAATTCCAGTTTAGAGTTTCTTGTTGGTAGCAAATCCTAATTATCCGACAACGTACATACTATCCCCAAGGGACTTTTAAGGGTTAAATGATATCTTTTTATTGCTAAATACAACCAAAAGGGAAAGCTAAAAAGAAGGGGATGATTAGTGCTATAATCCACATCAATTTGTGATCAAGAAGTGGCAATAGCTGGGGTAAGCGTTCGTAGCAGCTACCAAGGAGGATGGAGGAGGGGTAATGAGCCCCCTAATTTTTTGATGTATAGACATTAAATGCGAAGAGTAGGCTTCCGAGGGTAACTTGGGGTCGAAGACCTCAAATTTGAATTCAAATTTATCAATGACGGCCTTGGGAGGTTCCCACGGATTCTAGGGTGCCTCTTTGGTAGCTGCCACGAACCATTGCCCCAATAGCTGGGATATAAGGTATTCTTGCAAATTTTGCTCTTTTGGAGAAGCAAAGGCAATTTGGAGACTTAACCCTTGAATGCGCAAGGAAGCTCGAGGGGCTTTTTTCTCAGCCGAATCTGGTATGTAGCTCTCATTGTACTCAATTTCTCACTTATATTTTGATGTCAAACTGGTCGGCTTGTTATGATACATTCAAAAAGTGAAATTTTTACAATTCAAATTACAATTTGTATGAGTGATTTTGAACTTTGAAAGGATTCTAGTAGGTAGGTTGGGGTTGTACATTACCTTGTAGGAGGTTGCAAGCTCGTCGTTGATTGGTTCATTCAATCATGATGCCCAAGTTCAATAATTGCACTGTTCATGTTGCTCAGGTCCGAAAGATTTTGTGATTCAATTTTGGGCTACTCGTTTCAGACCCCATGGGCGTTTAATTGCTAGCTTGTTGTGTAGAAGTTGGAGAAGTTTAAATATTTGCCAAACTCTTTTTTAAATATAATAACAACTCATTTATCAAGGAAATTGTGTGAGTATTGTGTGATTTTTAAAATAATAATAATAATAATAATAATAATAATAATAATAATAATGATTTAATCTAAATATTCAGTGGGTCACTCAATGAAAAGCCTAGCGATAGAATACAATGAAAAAGGTATTCAAATCTCAACCTACAATCTTGAAATCTACAATCTTGAAAAAGTATTCCTTTTACTCATTTGTAGAAAAAAGAACACATACTCAAAAAGTGTGTCATGAAAGAAAATAAAGGTATTCAAATCTCAACCTACAATCTTGCAATAGATATATTGTACACCGAATGGGAAAAAAATTGAGTCATGAGGCCTCGTATATGGGAGATTATAACGTATTAGTACTTAGAAAATATCACAAAATCCAAGCAGTTTCACTTTGAAGTGAAAATGCTACCAATAGGCTTGTTGCAATGAAAAAACCACCAACTACAAAGATGTTTACCTTCACCTCAATAACATCTTTGCACCAAAAAATCCATGAGAAAAATTTCTCTTGTGCAAAGAATGGCCTTGCAATCGTGAAAACTGCCAAAAAATTATAATGACATTCAGCACGCTTAGGGGTTGATATGAGTTTAACCCTTAAAGGTGCCTGTCAGCCCCTCGGGGTGTTTTCCAACAGAATCTTGCGTGTAGCTCTTTTGATTCTCATTTTTTTCACTTATTTTTTTATATCATTCTGGTCACCTTTTTGTGATGCATCTACAAAGTGAAATCCTACAGTTCAAATCGCAATTTGTATGAGTGATTTGTGCTTTAAAAGGATTGTGGTAGGTAGGTTGGGATTGCACAAAACCTTGTAGGAGATTGCAAACTCATCATTGATTGGTTCATTCATGTTGCCCAAGTTCAAAAAGTGCACTATTAATGTTGCCCAAGTCCAAAAGATGTTGAGATCCAGTTTCGGGCTGTCCATTTAGGAGTGGAAGGACCTTTATGGGTTAATCACTCAGTTATGGAATTTTCAAGTCTCCTTCCTAATTAGTAAATCTGATGAGTTAAGCTAAAATATGTGAAAATATTTTGAAAAAAATATAAGGTTCGAAAAAAATATTAGACACTTTGTATTTTATATAATATACCCAATAAAGATTAAGTAAATAAATGGTGTAATGAGTTTAGATAGATACTATTTGGATGTGTTATGATTTCTAGTATAATAGGTTTTAATAATGGTTGTTAGTTAAATGATATAATTGAAGGATCAAATTCAAGAACCCCTCATTGACTTTATCAAAACTTGGAAATGAAATGTTATTTTTCTAAATTCTTACTTTTCATAATTTTTTTAATATTTAACAATCAATATTCCAGTTGAGGAGTTGAAGTATTACAAACAATTTGGACCATGTGAATCCGGTATTTTACGTTTGATGACAAAGGTTTAGGAATACCAAATAGGGTATGTAAGAGGATGGTAGCCGCTTGCAGACCTTCAATTGGGTTGAAGGTTTTTGAGATTCACATATTGAAAGATAGTCCTTGCCTTGAAGTTACTTAAAATTCAACATGGTCATTGTTTAATACTTTCCGTCTTGAAATCACTCACAACACGACAATAATCATGTTTTTTCACAACAATGGTCATGTTGCAACTTCCTATGTTACCCTCAAACATTTAGAAGTGACTATTCAACACTAAAATGAAATTGTGGTGTTGAATAATCGTTCAAAAAGGCATGTCCACCTTTGTAGGGTCCTCAACTTTGAGCTCCCAAATCTCAAGCTCTAATATTGTTATTCAAGTGCTTGAAGTAGTCTTCTCCTTCTTACAACCAATAGAATAGCCTTGTGTTCAAGCTATATACAATTTGTAAAAGCTAGATTCACTCATCTAAAGAAAACTCGTCAAAACAAGGGTAGCCCAACTCCTTGACTCAAATATTGGTTGTTGAATTGGAATTCCTTTAATTTCTTAACTGATTCAAGCCTACATTTGCATTTGTTGTTTCAAATGAGGTTAATGGATATCTGAACTTTTGTAAGTTTTTAACTTTTGGAGGAATGAAATGAGATAATCTACTATTAGTTCAAGTCTAAATGAGATCCAAGAGTAGTGAAACATGATTATGAGTGAAAGTTTGTGTCTATTGATGTAAAAACTACTCACATGCGCTCCAATAGTGAGCTAATGCAAATCAATGATGTAAAAACAATACTCACATTAGGTGCCAACTATTGAAGTTTACTTGCGCAAATAGTACAGGCTCTTGGCATGTTAATTCTTTGAGTTTAGTCATGGAGAAAGCACACGCACGACGGTTGCCAGGAAGTTAAATTGCGCAAAAGGGACATATCAATCCTTTAAATCTAGTTGCCTAGAAAGCACACGCACTGAATAGTCGCTAGCTATCAAGGTTTAATTGGGTAGAAAATATCATACACATTACAAGTCATGCCTTTGAGCTTAATCACACAAAAAGTACATACACCTCATATCAAAGTTTTTTTTTATTTCAATCATACAGAGGGGACATGTACAACTATATAGTTTAATTGTGCGGGATATCTATGCTAATTATTAAATTCTCTATAACTCAATAAATGTATGAAATTAGTTGTTTCTATACTCAATATGTATATATACTTTGTAATGATCATTTGTTCAACAAACCAAACAAAGAACTTAACACCCAAAGTTATATGTTTGATATCTCTTGAGGGCTTCTTGATATCCCTCCTTTACAGCTTGACTCTCCATATAAAACGTCTCTAAAGAAGAGGCTAATTTTAAAGCACCTTAGAATCTCAAATTCAATAACTTGTAAATTGTTCAAAAAACATCCCAAAACAAACTCTACTCAACACAACATCAACTTCATCATTATAAGAAATCTCTTCTTACTAAAAATATACTCCACATCACCATTGTCCTATCAGAAAAAATTCCTATTCATTTGTCAAACACAATTCAAATGAGACGTACATTTAATACATTGACTGACGACGTCTTAGATGTACATCTCATCTAAATCGTGTCTAACAAATGAACAAGAATTCTGTCCGGCAAGACAACCCTGTTCCAGATAGTAGTGCCTCCTAGAGCACCCTATCTTTCTTCACAAATAACACTACAACATGTGAATAGGCTAAAGTAACGAATTAGCTAGTTCGACTCTTGCTATAATTAGAAAAATGTTGATATTTCACCATATAATTATTTTTGGAAAATAAAGTAACGGCTTCTATTATTAGAAACAATTAATAACGGACCTGCTATTAACAAATAAATGCCATTTAATTATTTGATGGCCACTTGCACATAGTAAATAGCAATTAAATAAAAACGTGAATTGAGCATTTAATTAGAAAATTGTCTGAGCTGTACTGGAGTTGTTTATTGCAAGGCAGATGAATTTATTTCATATGACAATTGTCAGTCAATTGCGTAATTGGGAAGGTTACTTACTTGACCATCCAACCAATCATTGATGAATTATGCGGTGCATTAATAAAAAGAAATGCCTTAACCCTTAAAAGTCCCTTGGGGATAGTATGTATTTTGTCGTATAATTAGGATTTGCTACCAACAAGAAACTCTAAAACGGAATTGTAATAGCTCACTAGAACCGCAGTAATTCAAATGTCAACTTCTTCTTTGAACTCAAACCCATTAAAGGTGTGCATTCACCCGAAATACACCGTATTATAGTGGTCGCCACGGCACGCTCAGACCTTTAGGGGTTGAAGCTTTATAATAAGGGTTAATGGGCGACAAGTTCTTAAAACCATAATTGTTTGATTAGAGAAATATCTTGGATTTGGAATTCACTCGCAAGGAAGATCATTGAAATCAAGGATCATTTTATTTATTTATTTATTTTTTTTAATAGAAAAGTTAGATATTACTTTGTGGGCAAGGGCATGATATGGGTACTACTAAGACGCGTTTGATTAGGTGCAATGATCGGGGAAAAACCAACGGCCAGTGTATTAACAGCAGATGGATTTAGCTCACTAGCCGGTCCATTTTTGAATCCATCGGCTAAAACCCGATGAAAATTACAATTAAATTTCTATTCTCAATATACAATAAGAAAATTGCCGGAAGAAATCTGTGAAAACCCGATTAGGTGTAGGAAATGCCGGTTATTAGCCGGTAAAAGTCGAAAAATTCCCCGAACCCTAATTAGGTGTGACATGTGTGTAATTCATTATATATGTGCCAAATATTCTTTTAGTATACCCATATATTCAACTATAGCCATGTCACCTATAATACCACCTAGTTATTATATAAATAAAATTTCAATATATAATATTTAATAAAGAAAGTAGTTAAAAAAAAATCACATCATTTTTGGAGGGGTACTCATATCATGCCCTTACCTTGGTCATGATCAAATTTGGTGTTCTGATTATAAGAAAATATTAGTAATAATTTCAACTATCTTGAAAACTTTCGATCAATCAAGTATTTTCCAAAAAAGGTTTTTTCTTGAAAACATTCGATCAATCAAGTATTTTCCAAAAAAGTCATTGGTTGAATACTTCAATTACAATATATGCAAACTATGCTTGTGACTTAAGTGAGCATACAAAAGCACCAAGTCATCATACATACAAAAGCTCAAGCTTGAGTCATCATACATTATAAAGCTCAAGTCATAGAACATCTCGTATGCTAGCAAAGATTTGTCAACAACTCGATCACACCACACGAGTAATTGCCGTAACTTCATTTGACATTTGCATCCCAAAATCCAAAGTTTCAAAACACAAGTATTAGAATCATTCGAACCTACCATGCATGATTGAGTTTCATAATCATGCTTGCCTACAATGATATCTTCGTACAACTCTTGATTGAGCATCATTCTTCTCGAGATCGAACGAAATCCAAGCATACAGTGAAAGTAGACGCGAAGTACAGCTTTCGAAACTAGCTGGAGGATGCAAGGACCAATCTTAAATCACTCATGAGATACACTCTATACTCATGGGAGTAATATACGCATGATGCTTGCAATCATATAATCACACTGATGAGCATGTGAGATCATTACACTTGTGTGAACCCAGTAAAGATGGAGATGGAGGATTCAAGGTGGAGGACGAATTTGTTCTCACGCTGTAATCTTGGGTGGTGTGAGAACGTGTTGGTAGGTGATGCTCATGTGAAGAGTTCGGTCGCCAGCAACTTGGTTTGGGGGAAAGGCGTTTCCGATATCGTCAAGCTCCTCTTTCGAGAGATGGACTTCGAATGAAGCGATGTTGGAATCGAGGTTGGCGATTTTGGTGGTGCCTGGAATTGGAACTACATCAGTACCTTGATGTTGTACCCATGCGAGTGCAAGCTGGTTCATTGTACAGTTCTTTTTCTCTGCGATTTGCTTCACCCGCTCCAGTAGCTTCTCGTTTTGCTTCAAGTTCTCGCCTACCAACCGAGGAGCATTTTTCTGCAGTCCATCACACCTCACTTGTCAAATTCCAAACCCATCGGTCTTGCCACAAGAACATCTGAAAAGTAGAGGGCACACTGGACTTGATAGGTCTAGCAGGAGCTTGTCTGTGATTGGTGATTAGACTTCTGTAGCATGTGGATAGTGTATCATAAACATCTAACTTGATCTTTCTTTATTACAACATCTCTGTGAATATAATTCTCATAAGAACAAGGACAAGGTTAAGACACAAATTGTACAATGGCAATCTTCTGTAAATTTTGGTGCAAAAACCTACGTACAGATTCAAAGGGGCATTTGTAAGTTATGACCCCTAGTTCAACATGCATTATACTCCAAAACCAATACCTCCTTTTTTTTATGGACAGTAATCTTAAGCTTTGACAACCAGCTATTGGACATGACACATTGGCTGGGGGTAGGTTGGTTTCAGGTATTTCTACGCTAGTATACACGAAGCATATGAAAAGCAATAGGAAGGTGTAGAGATTACAATGCGAAAGTCTGTCTGAACAAGCTCTTCCCTCTTGAAGGTGCCGCACAAGAAGCCTCGACCTAAGGGGCAATAGGAAACAATCCCAATGCCAAGCTCTCTGCATAATACAAACAAACAAATATTTGAGAATGAAGCTACTTGTAGGTACAGGTAGCTGTGATAGCCTGCTAATCGAAAAAAAAGAAAATCGTTTGAAGAGGAAAATCGAATCCAAACCTGCACGTTGGAACAATCTCATCTTCTACATCACGAACCCAAAGTGACCACTCAAGCTGCACGGCGGAGATGGGATGGATTGCATGGGCCCGTCTTATGTCAGATGCACTGGCTTCTGAAAGACCCAGGTACTTCACTTTGCCAGCCTCCACAAGCTCCTTCATCGCCCCTACCTACAGCCGAAATCGATCAATACTCCAGATAGTAGTGAATTCAAACAGAAGACAGAAGATCACGAGCACACGTGCATTTATGAGGAATAAAAATACTTGACTAAGCTAATAAGCGATGCACATTCTCTTTTGCTGGAGCTCTGCCATTGAATATACATCACAAGCTAGCAGAATTCACGTATTAGAAGGAGCACATACTGTATCTTCGATAGGCGTATTAACATCGATACGATGCTGGTAATAGAGATCAATGTAATCGACACCCAGTCTCTTGAGACTCGCCTCACATGCTTTGTGAACATACGCGGGTGTGCCCTGGACCGAGTACTTCACTGTAGCTCCGTGTTTCTCCACGCTCACTCCAAATTTCGAAGCTATCTGAATTTTGCTCCGGTCCAATCCTTTGATTGCCTAAAAGCTCGATGCAACCAGAACAATCAGACATTCGCAATTTCAAGAAGTTCAGACATTTAGGATGTAACCAAACACGCACCTTGCCCAAGAAAATCTCGTTTGTGTGAGGACCATAAGCTTCGGAGGTGTCGAAAAAGGTGACTCCAGACGCAACAGCATGGTGGATAAGCTTGATGCCTTCCTCTTCTGGCGTGGGGTTGCCATAGAATGCCGTCACACCCATGCACCCAAGTCCTTGTTGCGAAACCTCCAACCCCCGTGACCCCAGCTTCACTCTCGGTACTCTAGCCATAGCTGCCTGCACGAAGAATGATAACACTAAAACCTTCGATCAATTCTACCAGAATTCAAGCACGTCAATCCGAGGATTTGCGAAGCGCCAAAATTTCTGCAGGAAAAGCAGTAATGCATGTGATATCTGAAGCCTCTCGGTTCCAACATGACAAATAGAAGATCATCTGAAACGTATAGCCCTCTATGCTCCGCAACATCCGGAGGATTTCCCCGAAGTTAGATCCATTCCCACTGCATGATGCCAAAGAATAGATCCGCTCGTACCATGTAGAGACAAGTAGTATCTGCTTTAACAGGATATGATTGGAATAAAAAATGAATTGGTCAATGGGAGGGGGTACCTCCTGTTCCGGAACTGGTTCGTTGCAGGTCAATCCCGGGTCTCCTGGGATCGTTCCCCACAGCCTCCTAAAGGGAAATAAGATAAAACAAACAGGTATAGAATGTTTCTAGATCCTATTCGAGAATGCAAAGACGAAACGTGATGTATTCCAACTCAAATATGATTGAATCTAACGTCAATGAAAAAGAATCGTTTTTCATAATCAACAGGGAAAATCAAATTCCTCTGAACTTCATGTATTTACAACACCAATAAATGGATTGTCCCTGTACATAATTGAGTAAATAATGATACACAAGTTTCAAATGATAAAGTAAACGAATCTAGTCAATATCTCACAACTATCCTTGACTCATGAATTCGTTCCAGGCCTGCAAAGAATCAACTACACAAAAGAAAGGCAAGCCCTATCCGGCGTGGCTACTGCTCCGCCACGCCCGCGTTGTTATCGAGCACCTTGTCGAGGCTTTCATGGGGATCCATAAGTCTTCTAAGAGGTTCAACAAACCTCCTGGGATCCAATGTGATACTACCATCCTTGTCCTCCAATCTTCCGACCTGGCCGAGGCCTACTTGAGCGTTTATTACTTCCCCTGTATCCCTGACGCTTCCTGGTCCAGCGCTCCCATCCTTGATTCTTGCCGAGTCCATGGCGGTCGCCCCAAGCTCTCTCCCAGTCAGACTGACATGGTTTTCTTCAACCTCCTTGCCCCTTCCATTTTGATTCGCGCTCTCTGCTTCTTTTCCTTCATTTACAGCTGTGGCGATTCCAACCCCTTGTTGATGGTTCCCACCCTCTGCGTCCCTTCTGACTTGATCAAATTCACTCTTGTACGTGAAATAACAGTGACAATCGAGGCACTCGTATCTGGGTTGATTCACGTTCTTGTTGTTGAAGTATTTGAACCTTGTCTTGAGCTTCTTACACGACGGACATGGCTTGGGGATCCCAACAAGATGCTCCGGTTCGATTGCCTTCCTCTTCCTCTCGGTCTGCTTCGCACTTCGGGGGCCAGTGATCATCAATAGGGTCTCGTGAGGAGCAGATGCACTCTCGACTGAAGTGGTTTCTTTCGAGAGGTCGGACAACAGAGTGGCATTGTTGTTGAAGTCACCAGAACTGGAGGGTCGCACGCGCTTATTGTGCAACTGGAACATCCCCTTGCAATCCAAGCACTTATATCTTGGCTGGTCTTGTTGGCCGTTGTTGAGATATTTGAAGGCAGTATTCTTTGAGCCACACTTGCGACATATTTTCTCCACGTTGGCAAGTTCTGGCGGTTCCTTCGCCTTTCTTTTACGTTCCTTGCCTCGGCCTTCTAACTGCTGCTGCTGCTGGTAAGGCACTATGCTGGTCATATCTGCCACAAGCGACGGAGTAACGGCCGAACCTCCAGGGGAAGGTGATGCAGAGTCTGTTGGTAACTTCTTGCCACCATGAGTGAAGAAGTCCTTGCAACTCAAACATTGGTACCGTGGCTGTGTGGACTTTTTGTTGTTGAAGTATTTAAACTTGACAAATTTGGATTTGCACCTCGGACATTCTTTCGGAACCCCAACAAGGTCTTTGGGCTCCACCGCCACCCGCTGGCGCCTCCTTGGCACACCCTCTTCCTGATACTCCCCGGAACCAAGCGTGTTCGGTTTCAAGTCAGCCATGTTGACAATGGCATGAGCAGTTTCAAGCAGCTCTTCGTTCGCAGAGCCTGTCAATTCTTGCCTACGCAAGTAATCGACTCCCATTGTACTTTCCACCTGTCCACTTTCGATGTCCATGAAATGACCATCTTCTTGACCGGATATCAGAAATGAATTGGCGCTCGCTTGCAGAATAATATCAGCAAGTCTGTTTGGTTCGTAGACATCTCCACAACTCTTGCGGCCTTCAGATTGACACCCAAAATCCGACTCCAATATCCGTGCCACTTTTCCTTCCCCTACATTCCGAGCCTTCCTTATCTCAATACATAAAGTCTTCTCCCCCGGCTCTTCGAAGATACCTTTGAAGTCTACAGATTTGGAAGCAAGACTATTTTGCATCGCCTTCTCACACAAATTCCGGATCTCTTCTTCCTCTCCTGACTTCGTCTTCAATTCCAACTTCTGGTCCGCATCGTCCAAACGACTGGGGGTGCCGAAGTGGAGAGTAGTCTTGGGCGACTTGAACTCCACATGCAATTCAGAGTCACTATCCAAACTCGATAGAAGCGCATCTATCAGCACCTTATTATTGCTCATACCTTGGCCCGCCATCGTGACGAGCGAGTAAAAGGTAGCGGCAACAATCGTGCTCCAAGATCTGTGTCACATACAGAACATCAGTGTTACATTTCGAGTACAAACAGTGATGCTACAGAAGTTACAGATGGTAGCATCACAAATCCAGAGGTTACACCGTGAAGGGTATGAGAATACCAACATGCTTTTCCGGATGATTTTCATGATTTGCGTACACGAAAAAATTCAGACTCGCAAATCTCAACTCATTTATATATCAGTTACTAGCATCATCTAAAGGTCCGCAAAGAATCTCCCAGAAACTTCGAGGGAACGTTTTCACGGAAGCTTATAAATCTAAAGGAAGCCTGTAATCTAATCGCCGATGAAAGGAGGGCAAAAGCTCAACCTCACCTCAGGGTGCGGCAATATGACAAGCACAATCCCGCTGTAAAGACCTTGTTGCAACCAGAAAGCGCTTCACTCCTTACAAGCCCAAGTAAATGTCAAGCCGAAAGCGTTGAAATTAAGCTGATCCCGATGCACGCAAGCAAATATGTTGATCATTTATCCTGAACGCCGTTCATAACACAGAAGTCAGTAACAGATCGACCATGAACTTCCACAGCTTCGAAATCCAAAAAGCTTCCTCTGAAGCATCTACATATATCCTCCTGAAAGTCTCCAAACGAAAAAGGCAAATCTGAGGAAGGGAAACCGCGACAACTCTAACCAAAAACTCTAAGGATTTTTGTTAATTAAGTCCATTGCTGCAACAGAGAATACAAAACGTGACCTCTCACAAATTAATTATTACACCCCGTTCTTTCCAAAAGGTTCCAAAAGTTAGAGGCTACCGTACCTAAAGATACAATCAGAATTGTCCTCTAAAAAACTAGTTCATCCACGTCAAATCCAGCCAATAAAATAACAATAGCAGCTACTAGTAAATGAAATCCTGCTACCTCGTACACTACGACTATCCTCGTTCAGTTCTTCCCGATCAGAGGGAGGCCACAACTCTAAATGTTTTTTCAATTATGTGTATTACTGCAACAAAGAATACAAAAACTGCCCTATCACAATAACCCGTAGAAAACCTGTAACACAAATTAAGCTCCTGAAAATTCCCATCTCCAAGTTCGAAACTACTCCCTCTCATCATATAATCCTACTAGTCCTGCTAATCCTTCTCCAAAAAAATAAATCTGTTCAGCTCTTCCCGATCAGAGGCCGCAAATTACTTTTTCCAAGTAAAAGCCTTTACTGCAACAAACTGCCCTACCACAATAAACCTGAAACAGAAATTACTCGACGCCAGTTCTTCGCTGAAGGTTTAGAGCCAACCGTACCTTTAGAAAAATAAAAAAATAAAACTCCCGCAAACACGAATACAATCTGTCGCCAAGAACAACAACCTGCAGTCGCCAATCTCTTCAGAAAAAAAACACAGCGAAACCGGCGCGAAGCGCAGAAGGCTGATCAAGAACGAAATTGCAAATGTCGCAAGCAAAAAAAATTCTATATTTTGCACTAAAAAAACGGCAGGTATCGAAAATTAGATGAATGGAGTACTTGCCAGTTACAGGGCGACGAGCGCATAATAGCCCGAAGGGGTTAATGCCATAGCCAGAGCAAATGATGCAACAACGATGAAGCTCCACAGCAAGCAAACCCTAGCTAGGGAGGGAGGAAGGGGAGGAAGGGATGGGAGCCAAATGTTGAAAAGCATTGAAGGCGACCGAGAAAAAGGTAGCGAAGACCAAAAAGTAACGGCCCGGATTGAATTTTACTTTTTTCTTTACCGTATTTCCGCTTTTTTCTTTTTCTTTTTCTTTTCGCCCGTCCTTCTCACTGTTCCTAAAGGTGCATTGGCCCCACTTTCTTTCATTCGTCCACTGACTTGGAAAGATCTAGAAAGTCATCTGATTCTATCCGTATTTCGCAAAAGAAAAAAGAAAAAGGCTTCCCCCTTCGAGTTGGTGCATTATTGTGTGCGTGGTCCTTGTCTACTTTTTCCTTTACTTTGCCTTTATGGTTGTACTAGAAAATTCAAAGCTAGAGAATAGTATCCTTTTAGATTTATTATTAGAGTATAGAACGTTGTGGAATAATATATCGTATCAGAGGCTTCTTAAGTTTAATACTAAGGGACGTTTTTTTGTAGGGAGTTTGGGGCTGGTGAAGGGCAAAATTTCCTCTCATGTGATTGGTTCATTTTTTTGGGTTTCGAACATTGAATCAATGAAATGGATTTTTGGCCTTGTGTTGTGCGGCTGACTTCCCATGATTGTGAGGAGTCCTTAAGTAACTTTGTCCCTTGATTAACCCCGTGATTTTTTTGAGTTATTTGGACGAGATTGAAATAAACATGGAAAAGTTGTAATAAGCCTTTTGTAACCTAATTGAGCAAAATTGAAAAAAGTGGTAAGGGAAGTAAAGTGATCAAACTACGAACTGTGATATCTGAAAGTTCTTTCTTTTTATTATGTAATTGAGTTTGTTTGATTTAGAAAATTATTTGTAATTCGTGAAGTATGATTACACAAATTTGGTTGTTAGCAAGGAAGGATGGTTTTGAGAATTCAAGGTACGAATTGAATGCCTTTGAGTTGTCGAAAACATTTGATTCCAACCAATGATTCATAGAGGTTCACATCCATTGCATTTCTCATATTTTGACCTGTAGCAATCAATGGTGTGATGAATTTGTAAACCAAACGCGTTTTGAAACTTTGATGCATATTGGACTGTTGGGCAACCAAAATTTTGGAGTTGAACAATCACTAGAATGTGTTAGAAGTTTGGTTTAGGAAGGGCCATGTTGATGTTGGGGGATAATTAAATAAAGTGCCTGTTAGTGCTAATGCTCTCTGTATACATAATTTTTTTGGCTTGTACCAAACTAATTAACATTTACAATTTGTTACATGCAATATATGATTCGAATGGAGATTATTATTCTTGCATATGGTATAATACTTGATAGAGTATGGTTCTTGTATGTCTCTGTATGTAAAACAATCATATCATTTTATGGCCTCAAATAACTCATTCATAAAAAAATGATCGTATGGGCGTCAAAAAATGATCATATGCACGTGAGCCTCAAGTTTTTGATTTGTACAACAATCATAACCTTTGACTATGTGGTTGACTACAACAAACATGGAGGATTTTCAAACTTTGGAACCCAAACTTAGTGCCTTGCCGCTGCTAGAAAAAAGTTAAACCTAAGTTAATCATTAATAGAGGTTTTATTTTACTTTAATAGACATTGATTACAACTCTTGGATTATATACATAACCAATTGGTTGCAAAGTAAACTCACTAATTTTCCTATGAAAATTCATTTCTATGAAATAAAAAGAACGAAATGCTTATCTAGGCTTTAAGGGGTCGACTAGGACTTTCACATTCTCTCTATATATAAAATTAAATAAATAAAAGCTTGGTTATTGCAGTATTTTCCTTAAGGCCTAAACGTGAAAATGTAGAAAAACAACATTTTTGATGGAAGTCAACAATTTTGAAGAGCCGTGACTTCTTCATCCGAGGTTCATTTTGGATGAAATTCCTTGTGATAGATCCCAAGTCAAGTCTAATTTTCATGATAAAATTTAGAATCCATATAAATTAGTGGTATGCAATATAGTGAAGACAACTCTTGGTTTTGGGTTTCCAAGCATGGGGCATGTTTTACTATTGCAAGCCAATTAATATGTGATATGAGAAATAGTTTTTCATGAATTTGTTCTTTCATGTTCATAATCTTAAGGTGATTCTTAACAACTTTCTTGTTGGAAGTTCTTTGATCCAGATATTTTTGCTATTGAATATACTATGATGTTTTGTCAATAAAAAATTTGATAAAAATTAATGATATTTGAGGAGTTATATCTCCTTCATCCACCATTGGAATTTAACATTATTTTTTGGAATGACTTCCAATTAGAGTCTAGTTGTAGAGATAGAAATCTTAACAAGATGAAAGATGTTGTGAAGATAAGGCATGGATTTGAGTGCGAAGGGTTTAGTTTTGGACAATTTTTCCTCTCTACAAGTTTTGAGAGTTTTTACCATTGTAAGGCAATGATTCTTTATTTAAAAGGTGCCATTAAGGTGAAGGTTAACAACTTTGTAGTCGGTGATTTTTTGATTGTGATTGGTTTGTTCGTAAAATTTACACTCTAAAGTGAAAATGATGAATTTTTGCAGTTTGTTTTTAGTACTAGTACACCATGATCTCCCCATCTATAAGGCTTCATGACTCAAATTTTGGTCTACATAAACTACAATAATTCTATTAAAGGTTCCTCCAGTTGAGATCTTAATAGCTTATCGTCATTTTTACCTATAACACTTTTCTTAAAAATGTGTTTTTTAGCTCGGATGTTTAACGGTTAATTTATTTAGTTAACCTAGGATTATTCTTCCATCAATTTGAAATTACCTGAAAATTGATGTGAAATAAGTCAAAGAATAATTAAAAGTTATATACAAAAATTGTTAATGTACTTGATGACAATTTTAATCAAAAGTTGTAGAACCTTGAGTTTAGCCAAATTGTAGAGACACCATATTTCTAAACTTGGTGCTCAATTTTTATAAGGTGAAGAAAGATGAATGAATGGACAATGGTAACCAATTGACATATAAAATTATTTGATCCATTGACATATTATTATTTCATTGGTCTTCTCATATTCTATACAAATATGACCCTGCAGCATTGCCACACACACTTAAATACTTTGGCCATGCCCCTCTTATGATTTTGCCATATCTAAAATTAGGTGAATTTGTAGTTTTTGGTGCTTTGAGGGCCATAATTACTTGGAAATTCAACACCTTGTGCTATGATTGTTGCCCGCACCTCTATAAAAAATGCTTGCTTTTGGATAACTCATGCGCCCCGTTTCAACTCGCAATTCCCATGATCATCATATCACTTGCAAAGATAAAAAAAAAAAACCAACTACCTTCCAAAATTATAGACTAGTATGGCCTTCTTTTTTTGGCGTTGCCAGATATATATTGTCAAATTTTGAGTACGTAAGTTATTGTAAAAATAATAAAAATGATAAAAGTGATAAAAAGTTCCTATAATTAGATCATTTTTGTGATTTCTGTTGATTTGGGGACCATATATACTTCAAAATTCAATATTGGGGGATTTGTTGACCCGTTTTGCTATCCAATTTTGAATCACAATTCATTAGAAAAACCTGCTTTTAACAACTCCTCCTGCGGCTCGTTCGACTCGCTGTCCTTTGATCATAGTGTCACAACATAAAACCTTAAATATTTAGCTCCCTCAAATAATAAACTAGTATGCCTCTACGGCGTTGCCACGCTCATACAAATAATTTTCAATATTTCTGCAACCATAAATACCTGGAAATCAAATATCTTGAACTCCGTCGCTCGGAATCGCAGTCCATATGTTGCCCACACCTTTAAAAAAAAACCCGCTTTCAATGATATCTGATGTCCCCTGATTCGACCGGCGGTGTTTCATATCATAATGTCACTTCCAAATCAAAATAAAACAAAGCAAAACAAACTGTTTGTCTTAAATAATATCACATGTAATAGAAAGAGAGATAGAGTTTGTAAACCCTAGAACCTTAGAATTGCGATCAAATACGTTCATTTTTAAGCTCACTACACACTCTTCCCAGTGAATGAATCATCTGAGGGTCATCGTACAATACTAAAAGCTCATCCGTCTTTCGAGTTTTAGAATCCTAGAAGCACCCGTGGAGTCGGAGTGCGCTATATGAATAAACTCAAGAAAAATACAAGATTTTGCTAGTTGGGATATACTAAAGTTCACATTTTATGCACTAAATCTATGCTAAATCTAAATCATCCATAACACATCTACTATCTTGTTTTGGATGATTATTGAGGCTGAGTGTGCTAACATCTCTCCACCAGTTCTCTAAGTTTAACATCCACGCAGTAATCATATTGTAACGGAGGCCTTTCATCACCAATAACACCATCATAATCATTTCCATCACGATCTCTGAAGGGAATACAACTTATTAAAAGTCAACCTGCTCATATGAGAATTTACTATGTTGTAGAATCTCAACCTGCAGAAGATAGATCTAAACTCCAACCCTTTTGCAAACCCAACCAAAAGAAAGTGTCCATTCCTTTAAATAATGAGTCAATGTCCACTGGACACAAGGCCATTGCTTCAAGACTACTCACCCCTTTCAGGAATAGTCACTTTCATAACCCAAGATAAACTGTGTGGTTACTTGTATTCAATATAATATTGGTATATATAATAGTTGTACAAGTGTTATTTTTGTACTTGATTGGATGCCAAGTCATGGCTCCAAGTCAATTTGCATAACTATATACATCTACCTCCTTTGTCCATACTTCTAGGTTTGAATGGACTCTATTCCTCACAACAAGTAATACCTTTGGGCCCTCCAAATTGTTGTGCCTACGACTCCCTCCGGACTATCAAAATCTGCTACCACCGTTTCATAACGCCGAATGACAGCTCCCTTTTGGTGTACCATTTACCTCCATTCCTTTACCATAAATAGGCCCCTTTATAAGGCAATTTGTTGCCTTCAAATCTCTATGGAGTATGCCATTTTCATGTAATGCCTTCATACCCTTGGCAATACCATACATTATGTCCAATGCAATATGCTATGAGAATCAAGATCTTGTATACGTTTTATCCTTGACGATTTTAAGATCAATTTTCTAGCGCAAGTCACTGTGATACAACCAGGGTTGTCTTGTCGGACAGACTTCCTATTCGTTTGTCAGACACAATTTAGATGAGATGTACATCTAAGAGGTCTTCAATGCATCAAATGTACATCTCACCTAAATTATGTTTGACAAATGAATAGGTATTTTGTCTGATAAGACAACCCTGGATACAACCAGAGGACAAAAGCAAACCTCCCATCGTGCATCGATGTAACCTATATTGTTTTGCAACAATTTTCAGAATGCACCGAATGTTCTCAAAATCTTTGAAGTTGTTGCTATATTCTTCATCCACATCCATAAGCATAAGCGTGCGTTGAAGATCTGATACAGAACTGATACAAATCCGACAACACAGAGCCAGAGTATGCTAACTACTGTAGCGCATTCAAGGTATGCTCAGTAGGGTAGAGGCTTGGACGGTATGAATGAACAGCTCCTTATTCTGACATGAATGAAACCATGGAAGATCATTGCGCTGTTCCCCTCTCTGTGCGCTTGATCAAAACTGAGCTCATACGGAGATCAGATTTGTCCAGATTCAAGTCTCCAACTGTTCCTTCGACAAGAAGAATGAGAAATATCGAGCACACGGTATTGGCTTGAACGACACTAGCCGGAGGTTGCAGTTTGTGCATGATAACGGAATAAACAACATACATCTTGATACCCCTGGACGATATCTAGATGGATAATCGATAACACTCTCACGTCAATTCAGAAGAAGTTCCTAGAAAAGCTTCTCTTCACTTCACTCCGATATGTTCAGTGATTTCAAATCGGGAGCAGATTACACAACTACAATTGCTCGATCAAGTCATACAAGCAACTCCGCTCTTGCCTTTTGCTAATTGTCATCGCCACAGAAACAGAGGTGATGCAATGCAGGAACCAGATGATGAAGTCCAGCATGCGTGCATGTTCATGAGTGTCCATGTCAATCTAAAACTCAATTGTGTGACAATTCTGTAGTATCAGCCACTTTCTGCATATGGGACAGTAGATTTGGAGCAGAGGAATCAATAGTTAGAGAAAAATAAAAATTACGCAGTATTGATTGACCTAGGCTTGCTTTTCTAAGCATTCTGCAGAGTCGGTCAATTTTCTAAGCACAACACTTTCAATAGTCCAAGAATGATCTTACAATTGCAAACATCACGAGCTAAGAAATTTCTGGACACAATTCGTTCCCTTGCAAGTGCAAATGTGGAATTTCAACACAACATGCTGATTATACGTCCATATACGTCCATGAGAGGAAGATGCAAACTTACCGGTCAGCCCTTGTTAAACTTGAATCTAACATTCAGCTTCTCGAAATTCAAAACTGAATCGTCCATGCTCATTACATCTAAGTCACAGCCTTCGCCGTGTTCCTGATCCGAAAGTGCTCTGTGAACATAACTCTGTATCGAAATCCTCGAGTATAGATGCATCAATGCATTTTTACTCGCACATTTATGTACCCAAAGAACGAACTGTTCATTCCTCACCGCAACAACTGTTGTTTTCAGGGATCAATGCTGATAGATGATATTTTCCGAGGAGTTGCAAACTTGCCACCTCAAAGCAAAATAACTCAGTTATTCTATTTAGAGAAATTTCACTGACCTACTGTTCCCCACGAAGCTATAGTGCTACACAGAAAGTACATTTGAGGGCCAAGTGGAAGTCTGGTCGAAAGTGCTCATACCCATGGAGAAGAGTAGAAACCGAATGGTCGAAAACCCTCAAGCTAACATATAGTCCTTCTTACTCTCATCGTCAAAAGCTCCAAAAGCATAGACTCCACAGCTGCACCACTTCGATCGCGTGACCACCTTCCATCGTGGTGTGCCAGGAAAATGCATGGGTCTGTAATTTTCTGCAGAAACAGAAGACCTCTAAGATCGAAGTGGAGTGAGTCACGTGAAGGCAGATTGGAACCCCGACCTGGTTTTGCCCCACCCGATGCCGCACAAACTCCTTCAAGGCATTCAGCATCCTCTCCTCTAATACTACGAGACAGTGAGATACTTACAATACCTGTAAAGAAAGAATATCGCAGGTGAAAAAAACAGAGAAATAGAGTTTGTAACCCTAGAACCTTATAATCGCGACCGCATGCGTTCAGTGCCAAGCTCACGATCTCACCAACTAAACACTCTTCGCGCTAAATGAATCATCTCGAGGTCATCCTGCACTACTGAAAGCTCATCCGTCTTCCGAGTTCTAGAATCCCGGAAGCGCAGTGACGAGAAGATGGGTACAGTTACAGTTGCCTTGAACCCTATACGCACACATGGACAGCAGCATCGGATCGGAGCACACGCAGAAGAAATGCAATCTTAAATCAAGTGAGAGGGGCTACAGTACAAAACCTTCTGTGGAGATCGATGCAAACTTGAATGAACAGCTGCTCCAATCTGGAGTGCGTTTTTTGAGTAAAACACAATCAAACTACAAGATACTGATAGTTGGAATTTATTACAAATCACAGTTTACATAACTAATTCAGACCTAAACCACATAATATATTCCATAGCCTATCTACTACTTCTGAGAATGTAGGCCTCTTTAGAGGCTCGGGGTGCCAACAACTCTTCACCAATTCTCCGAGTTCAGCATCCACATAATTTGGCAATGGAGGCCTTTCCCCACCAATCACACCATCATAATCGTTTGGAGCACGCTCTTCAAAGGGAATACAACCTGTGAGAACCTCATAGCATGTCATTGCGTAACTATATACATCTACTTTCTCAGTCCATACCTCTGGATTTGAATGAAGTTTTTTCTTCACAGCAAGTAATACCTCCGGGGCCCTCCAAAATCTAGTGCCTATGACTCCCTCTGGACTATCGAAATCTGTCACAATTGATCGATAGTCCGCAATATCTCCTTTAAATCTATCATCTACCGTGGAGTTCATCATGCTTCGACGACTTTGATTATTATGACTAAAAAATGGGAATGTGCGAGAAAGGCAATTTGTTGCTTTCAAATCTCTATGGAGTATGCCGTTTTCATGTAGCATCCTTAATCCATCAGCAATATCACGCATGATCGCTACTGTTCGAACATGTGAAAATGGAGGCGCTTGATGTGTTTTGTCTTTGATGATTATATGATCAATTACCTTGCGTAAGTCACTCTCATACGAAAGCAAGACAAAAGCAAACCTCCCATCTTGCAATAATGTACCATGCCTGGCACAACAATAATTTGAGAAATTTGCTATCCCTCCCAAAATCTTTGAAGTTGTTGATATGTTCTTCATCCACGAGCGTTGAAGGTCTGCAAGATAATATTCACTCTTGAACACTTTGAGCACATAACATGTTTCCTTCCCATTATAGATTAATTTGTGTATGTCAGCTTGACCTCCTCCACCGATCTTCTTGCCTACCTCCAACCCACCCCCACAGTCTATGAAAAACGGATCAGGAGGAAAATACGGTGTTATGAACCAAGGAGGAGTGCGACCACGAGTGGGCTGTGAGTCGAGGAGTTGCTGGAACAGAAGTCGATTCTCGTGGCGCACGCGTTCCAAGTCTACTTCGAACGATGGCCCATCTGATGCACGCGACGAGGAGCACGATGTGGAGTCGAGCCCTCTACTGGCCGTTTTGAAGGTCGTGGCATCCAGCTCTGCCCAGATGGGTCGCGACCTCGCCGTATCGAACTCCTCCTCGCTCCTGCACTCCGCCCGCAGCCTCTGCAGCCACTCTACACGCGCCCTCCTCGCATCCTCCACTCGCTTGTTGTCGTCGCGGCTGCTGGCCTCCGCGACTTCCATTCTGCCCGCTTCACCGAACAGTACACCCCAGATGGGAGCAGACCGGCTGCAGGGAGGGTAGACGGCAGCAACTGAAGCGATTAGTGCTGGATCAAGCAAAACAGAACCTCGCTCATGCAGGTCGTTTAGTTGCCCAAACAGATCCGGCGCACCATGTGTCGACAACACAGCTCCACTTGCAAGTCCGTCGTGACTCTGAAAACTGCTGCAATGACGCGCTGCTGCTGGGTGAGCTCCCTTGAGAAACGTTAGTACTTGCTGTCCACCATTACGGAGGAGCTTGACGACCACCCCCAGAAGCAACTTGCGTAGTCGGCACTTGGGGTTTCCCTGTTTTTGTTGAACCAATCAATGGATTCGTCTAGTCGGGAAGGAAGGTATCATGCGGGAATATGTGGAAGCACGAGTTCATCAGCAGCATTGTGGCATATTCAACTCAATCTCAGCATGCACGTTGTGCTCTGCGTTATGGAAGACAATTGTTAAACACCATGTTCGAGGCGTACTCTGTGGTAAGAAATCCGGATCCTCAAATTACGGTCTACTCAGTCAAATGACGGTTTGAAAAGTCTCTAAAGCTGGCAACTTTGCTTCACGATTGAATTCTTCTCTTCATTAAATGATTCAAAAAGATATATGAGACAAAATAAATTTGCGAAAGAGTAGGCACTGTATGTGATAGTCTCAGACCTACAAGGCGTAGGGCAATGGTTTGTGGCAGCTACCAAGGAGGCACCCTAGAATCCGTGGGACCTCCGAAGGCTGTTTTTGATAATTTTGAATTTAAATTTGAGGTCTGCGACCCCAAGTTACCCTTGAAAGCCTACTCCTTGGCATTTAATGTCTATACATCAAAAAATTAGGGGGCTCATTACCCCTCCTCCATCCTTCTTGGTAGCTGCTACGAACGCTTACTCCAAGTCGTACTAGTTTGTGAGTCGGTATTTGCACGAGTTGCTTTTGACTAAGCAGCCTCTTCTGCATATTCATGTGTGTAGTTTATCAATCGTGACAGATCAGGAAGTCAGTATTTTTCACAAACTGTCCAATTTTTCAATGCTTCTTGGAGTATCACCAATTCAACCATTAAATTTCCTTGTTGTTTTGGAAGCAACTTACAAGTCTCAAAATTGCCTTGTTTAAGTCTCCTTGCACACTTTGCCATGTGAATCATTTCTCTTTTCTCTATTTTTAGACTTTCAATTGTAGGATCTATACCTTACTTGTTTCACTCAATTCTGAAATTTTTTAACGTTAACTCAACTCTATTTGTGGGATCAAAAAGTTTAAAGTTGATGCAGAGTTTTTTTCAGCTATTGTCCAACATAGTGTAAATGGTGTCAAGGGCAAGTTGAAGTTTATTACTTCAAAAAATTTGGGCATATTCTTTTCCATGTAGGTAATCAAGTTCGGTACCCTCATGCAAAATTTTAGAGACTCATCTCGCGCTTTTGACCTCCATGCGAATTATTATTTAGAAGAGGGTCATAAAAACAACTTTTTAGACAAACATGTATTCAATAAGATATATTTGGTTGAAGAAAGAATTGATTGGCCATTAGGTGCCTTTATGAGTTTGTGATTTTTGATGATTTTTTTCAATTTTTTTCAATTTTAATTTTTTTTTCCCAAAGTTTCATAATTTGACAAGTTTTGTAAAATGTAATTTGGAAATTACTATGAATTGTGAAGATTGTTTTTGTAGTTTTTGGAGGTTGCCCTTGTGAAATTGACAAACTTATTGACTCAGGTCACTTTGAAATTCGAAAGATGATTTGATTGTAAGCATTCTTCTTTTAAAAAAGAATTTTGAGAATTTAAATTTAAGCTGCCAGTTTTAGACTTGAAACCTAAATTATCCTAGATCAATGTTTTTGATTTGAAATTTGGCTTTGCAAATTCTACCACATAGACTTTGGGGTATAAGATGCATCGTGTAAAAATCTTAGGCAAAAATAATAATTTCAACCCTTTCAATTGGGCAAAAACTTCTTAAGGGTCTAAAGGATACTCAGAAATTAACCACTAAAGCCCCTATAGACCCAAAATGGGTTTTTGCAACTTTGCATAACTTAAATGAAGGGGTTTAGAGTAATATCTCTGCCAAATATTTCTACTAGGTGCTCTACAAAGTATATGTGGTGAAAATTGCTTAGTGAAATTCCAATTTTGTTTCAAGTACATATCTTCTAAGACATTCCTCATGTTGTGAGCCGAAATCACGCAACTTAAGAAAGTTCTTAAAAAGAAATATATTTCTGGAAATATGTTCACTACTATATCAGTACTCAAGCTTTGAAGTGACCCAAGTCAAAAAGATTGCCAAATCTACAAGAACAACCTCCAAAAATTCCATTACCAATCTTCACAATGCCCAAAATAGCTCGGGAGACAAACTTTGGAAGTTAAGATCTTTCAAATGGTAAACATCCAACGGTCAATTTTCGGAACTGCACAGTAAGAGAGCCTTATGTACAAGATGCTATGGTAGGAAGTTAAATAAAAAGAGGAATGAAACAAAATAAAAATAAAAATAATGGTTCACACCCACTGGAGTGCATAGATGCATAGAATCGCAATTTTGAGGTTTCAAGTCCCAGAAAACAGCAAAGAGCTTCAGGGGTTAAGTTTTCCATTTTCCATTGTAACGTCTCTAACCTCTTGCCTATTCAACACTATCGAACAAAAAGTTCCAAACTACATAAATGAATTGCTTTAAATTACTCCGTATACATGAACAACTGAATAGAAAACATTGAATCTCATTCACACAACAATGTAAACATGTGGTATTTCCAGCAAGCTTGAGATACTCTTGGTGGAAAACTCCGGTGGATGCACCACAGTTTTCCACTTCAATAGTTTCTATTGTGCTACTGCACAAAAGAGGCCCAAACAATTGCTACAATACATCAGTAGAAAAGGCAATCAGGGAATGATCAAGTATAGAGGGAATTTCATAATTGATGCAGTATTTTCAACTCGTAACCTTCTTGCAGAATTCTTGCATCAAACTGTGCGCATACAACGATGTCCAAGAACCCCTACCGCAGTTGGGTGGACTATGGTGGTGAGCACTAGACGGCATGGGGAATAGATCCCATGACCTCCTTATTGGGGGCCATGATGATAAGTGAAACCCCTTTGTAGTTGAATCATCTGAGGAGGAGGTGAGGATCCTTGGTGTGTTCTTGTGTTGATATGAGCATTGTATTTAGAACGTTGTTCAACAATTTACTATCTTTTACAAATCTTTTAACCCGTAACGAAGGGTGCTCTACAGTGATCTGGAATCGTTGTAAAAATACTTTCAGACTTGATTTTTTTATGAAAATCCAACCTTAGGATCTTGTTCAGAGCCATTTAAAGTTTCAAACACGTAATTCGTTATAATGGGAATATTCAGATTATCAAATTGAGCTTGAGTTGAGCCAAATGTACTGTGTGGGTACATTTAGCTCGACTCCACCTAAACCCACATTTCTCAAAATCACTGAATAATACCATTATAACGAATTACGTGTTTTCAGCTAAAGTGACACAATTTGGCCTTCTCTTGACTTTAGGGGTTAAGTTGCACTTGTACTCCAAATGATCTTGGCATAGCATTTACTATTAATATAATCGTGAGGATTCCTCAGTTGGCCTTTCAATTAGGACCCCTAATATTGAATAGAGGCCAAAATGGTGGTTTGAGGGTTGTTCAGCCCCTTACTACGGTTAGCCTTTATGAAATTGAGAACTTTTTCACGTTGTAGAGTTTTATCGTACCTTTCCGTAAAATTCATTTTATGCTTCAGAATTCCTCATACTTTAAGAGACATTCACGATCGAAGTTTGAAAACACTGTTTGAAAATTGCCCAAAACTGCGGTTTATGGCTTTATGCTTGTTTATTCTCAAAATCAATAAGATTGCAGGAACTTCAAAATTCACCGAAAATTGAGATTTTCTTTTTTTCAAGTTTTGTTCTTTGTACTTGGTAATAGGGTTTTGAGGCATGATCTCACCGTTTGGATCTTTCATCGAATTATTCTTCACATGCCGTTTTTCTTATCACAAAGGGACCTTTGAAGTTGAATTTGAGCTTACCTCCATGTGAAAATTCAAGCATTCATGTAGGTCTTATAGGTCGCATGAGGGTAAACACACCATCGACATGTTCCTAACTCACTTTGGAACAAGCATTTGAAGGGCCTCAATTCAAATTTACTCTTAAATATGAATAGAGCTTACTCATTTGAAATATTTCTCCAAAAAACAATAGAGCTTATTCATTTGAATTACTTCTCCAAGAAACAATAGAGCTTATAGATATATATTACTTCTCGAAGACACTACATGTACTATTGGCGGATCACTAGATTTTAGGAAAAGAATCAAGCAACGATGGATTAAGATCTTCGACAAATAATGCGTGCACAAGGAGGTGGGTATTGAAATAAGTTACATATTGAACCAAATTGAGATTCATATATTTTATTATAAATTTTTTAGTTTTTGAGAATCAACATGGTTGACCCAAAAGCTTTTGCAAAGATTTTTTTTTGTTTTTTTCACTCTTTCACTATCAGTCATTGACGCACCGAGCTTGTCTAAAGTTGTCATCAACGAACCTATCGTCACTTCCCTTGAAATTTATTGTATTTATTAATACCTCAACAACTTGAAATATGAAATATAAATATACAAATATATGAAAGTATATGTATACAAATATGAAAATTGTTCACAATGTAAAACAAACTTACAGCTGTTAACCCTTAATTGACATCCTTGTTTTTCACAAATTGGAGAGAAATGCAACCTCATTGTCTTCTGGCCTTATTTCTGCACTGAAGGTAAAACAAATTTGAGAATCAAAAACGGTGGTTTTCAAGGTAACTTGGTGATGTGACCAATGCAAAAAAGATTGATCACATTGGGTATAATGTCAAAAAATGGCACCGTTGAGAAAAAAATGTTTTGGTTGCTGATCATGAGTTAGAAATATCATATTGCTTTTTTAGATTTTCCCCCTTTGGGTCATTTTTTCTGAAAATTGGCATCATAGAGCATGGGTTGCATGGTATAGGGATAAACATCAAGATTTTTTATTATTTTGGAAGAAAATCGTCAAAAAATTAAAAAGAAAGGCCAAGTCAAAGAGCATTGACCATGGGACCACGTGGCCCCTACAAGGCTACAATTTCACGTGGATCACACAAACCTCAAGAAGGCAATCGGGAAGGAGCATAAGAGCATTGGCTTTGGAAAATCAAAAGAATAGCGGTGCCTTTGGACACGATTTGCACCCTACCACTGTGTTGGACCGCCTAAGCAAAAACAATGAATGACCTTGGTAACCAGTTTGGTCACCGATGACAATTAAGGGTTAAGAGTGTGCATAACAGAGGCTCTTGGTTGATATATGTTATCTCTCTAATAGAGGACATGACATACTTTTATTATGTTATCAATAAAACCACTCTCATATCTTGTTTTCATACTGAACGAGTACAAACAGTGAATTTTGTATCAAATAAAACTCAAGCAAAGCACACAATGCTATAAGTTAGAATATTCTTCCAATTCAGGTTTTGTATTAAATAAAACTCAAGCAAAGCACACAATGCTATTAGTTAGAATATTCTTCCAATTCAGGCCTACCAGTTTTTACCTACCAGCTCTCAAGTCTCAACTCCATGATAACTCCTTTAAAGCGTATCCATCATCTCTTGAAAAGTAGGCCTTTTAAAAGGCTTAAAGTCTCAACACGTTTTCACCAATTCTCCAAGCTCAAGATCCACATTACTTGGTAATAGGTCCTTTCACCACTTCAAGCACCGAACAATTCTGTTGATATTGTCATTCCACATTAAGAATGAGAATACCTCTGTGTAAAAACTCGTGATAAAAGGGCCTCTATAAACTAGAGTGGGGAAGACCACCGTTGGTCAAGAATTTCATATTCAACCAATAACATATCAAGAGCCTTAGTTTCAACCAATCACATTTGAGAGTTTCCCCTTACTTTCTTGATCAATGGACTTCTCCACCATAGTGTAAACTAGTCCCAAAGGAGAGGTTGCAACCGTACATGGTAATAGAATCATCAACAAATAATACCAACGTTTTTCAAAATTGCCTCATAAAATCATACAATCAACTCCACTCTTGCAGGTAAACAGTGCCACAGACACTGAGTGAAAGTGGTTGTACTAACTTTAACTTCGTTAGTATAATAACCTCTGTTAACCCTTCCATGCCCATGGGGTCTGAAATGGGCAGCCCAAAATTGGATCACAACATCTTTGGACTTGGGCACCATGAATGAACCAATCAACGATGAGCTTGCAACCTCCACCAAGGTAATGTACAATCCCAACCGATCTACCACAATCCTTTCACAACACGAAATCACTCATACAAACTGTGATTTGAATTCTGAAATTTCACATTTTGAATGCATCATCATAAGAAGGAGAAGAGTTTGACATCAAAATATAACTGAACAGTCTAGTACAATGAGAGCTACAAAGCTGATTTTGTTGTAAAAAAGCCCCTCACGCTTGCTTGGGCCTTCTTCTCCGAGGAGCTGCAATCTTGCCACCATGTATACAGCAAAAGAAAATCAGTGTCATATTCACCCCCATTAGTCCGCGAATTCGCAATCTTATTGCACCAGCTTAGCGCCTCGGGTTCTCAGCTCTCGCTTGTCCAGGTATCGACTCTTCTCCACCTCAGAGTCAAGTGAAACCCAAATTGATCCCTCCAACCTTCAGGCAGACCCTCATGTACACGATTCTTACAACACAGAGGTTCGAACTTTAAATAGCTAAAAGCTCCACGTGAACTCCATAGTTGCGTCTTCCTGCAGCGTTGTTGAATCTCTCCTTTAACATGCATTGATCACCATATCATGTCCCAGAACATCTTGCACCCAGTTCTTCTATAAATATATCTAGTATAGTGCCAAACCAACATCCTTTAACAACTGACGAACGATTCTTAAAAGATTCCTCGGATATTGTGTACTTCTCCACCAACGAAGTATCCCATAGCCGCCCACCCGATAAAGACGACGGTTTCCTATCAATAATATACTTGCGGTACCAGGCGAAGTGCATAATTGACAGCATTATGAGCTCATCAAGCTAATAGTTGCAGTTGAATAAGCTCATTAACAAGATTTGACCTCAAATTCAAGAGCAGCAATACGTGATAAGAACTCATAAAATGATTGTGACAATCATCGGCAATCGCTTCTGCCTAGAAGAATTTCACTGACCTTCTGTACCCCCACGAAGCTAAGTGATACACAGAAAGTACATTTGAGGGCCAAGTGGAAGTCTGGTCGAAAGTGCTCATACCCATGGAGAAGGGTAGGAACCGAATGCTCGAAAACCCTCAAGCTATCATGGATCTTCTCACTCTCATCGTCATGAGCTGCAATAGCACAAACTCTACAGCTGCACCAGTACGATCGCGTAACCACCTTCCATCGTGGTACGGTGCGCAGGAATACGCATGGGTCTGTAATTTTCTGCAGAATCAAAAGACCTCTAAGATCGTAGTGGAGTGTCGTCACCTGAAGGCAGATCGGAACCCCGACCTGGTTTTGCCCTCCCGATGCCGCCCAAAACCCTTCAAGGCAGTCAGCATCCTCTCCTCTAATACTACGAGACAGTGAGATACTTACAATACCTGTAAAGAAAGAATATCGCAGGTGAAAAAAACAGAGAAATAGAGATTGTAACCCTAGAACCTTACAATCGCGACCGCATGCGTTCAGTGCCAAGCTCACGATCTCACCAACTAAACACTCTTCGCGCTAAATGAATCATCTCGAGGTCATCCTGCACTACTGAAAGCTCATCCGTCTTCCGAGTTCTAGAATCCCGGAAGCGCACGAGAAGATGGGTACCGTTACAGTTGCCTTGAACCCTACACGCACACATGGACAGCAGCATCGGATCGGAGCACACGCAGAAGAAATGCAATCTGAAATCAAGTGAGAGGGGCTACAGTACAAAACCTTCTGTGGAGATCAATGCAAACTTGAATGAACAGCTGCTTCAATCTGGAGTGCGTTTTTTGGGTAAAACACAATCAAACTACAAGATACTGATAGTTGGAATTTATTACAAATCACAGTTTACATAACTAATTCAGACCTAAACCACATAATATATTCCATAGCCTATCTACTACTTCTGAGAATGTAGGCCTCTTTAGAGGCTCGGGGTGCCAACAACTCTTCACCAATTCTCCGAGTTCAGCATCCACATAATTTGGCAATGGAGGCCTTTCCCCACCAATCACACCATCATAATCGTTTGGAGCACGCTCTTCAAAGGGAATACAACCTGTGAGAACCTCATAGCATGTCATTGCGTAACTATATACATCTACTTTCTCAGTCCATACCTCTGGATTTGAATGAAGTTTTTTCTTCACAGCAAGTAATACCTCCGGGGCCCTCCAAAATCCAGTGCCCATGACTCCCTCTGGACTATCGAAATCTGTCACAATTGATTTATAGTCCGCAATATCTCCCTTCAATATAGTATCTAACTCCGAGATCATGCTTCGACGAAGATGATTAATAGCACGAGAACCTGGGTATTTGCTAAAAAGGCAATTTGTTGCTTTCAAATCTCTATGGAGTATGCCATTTTCATGTAGTATCCTTAATCCATCAGCAATATCAAGCATGATCCCTACTGTATAAATATGTGAAAATGGAGGTGCTTGATGTGTTTTGTCTTTGATGATTATATGATCAATTACCTTGCGTAAGTCACTCTCATACGAAAGCAATACAAAAGCAAACCTCCCATCTTGCAATAATGTACCATGCATGGCACAACAATACTTCGGATAATAATCCCCCGCTCTCAAAATCTTTGAAGTTGTTGATATGTTCTTCATCCACGAGCGTTGAAGGTCTGCAAGATAATATTCACTCTTAAACACTTTGAGCACAAACTCAGGGACTTCCTTTCCATCATAGATTGCTGTGTGTATGTCAGCTTGGCCTCCTCCACCGATCTTCTTGCCTACCTCCAACTGACCCCCACAGTCGATGAAAAACGGATCAGGATGTAAAAACTGTGTTAAGAAACAAGGGGGAGTGCGACCACGAGTGGGCTGTGAGTCGAGGAGTTGCTGGAACAGAAGTCGATTCTCGTGGCGCACGCGTTCCAAGTCTTCTTCGAACGATGGCCCATCCGATGCACACGACGAGGAGCACGATGTGGAGTCGAGCCCTCTACTGGCCGTCTTGAACAACGTAGCATCCAGCTCTGCCCAGATGGGTCGCGACCTCGCCGTATCGAACTCCTCCTCGCTCTTGCACTCCGCCCGCAGCCTCTGCAGCCACTCCACACGCGCCCTCCTCGCATCCTCCACTCGCTTGTTGTCGTCGCGGCTGCTGGCCTCCGCGACTTCCATTGTGCCCGCTTTACCAAACAGTACACCCCCAGAAGGGAGCAGACCGACACAAGTCGTCGTGGGCTCCTTAGCTGCAGAGAGGGTAGACGGCAGCAACGGAAGCGAATAGTGCTGGATCAAGCAAAAGAGAACCTCATACAGGTCGTTTAGTTGCCCAAACAGATCCGGCGCACCATGTGTCGACAACACAGCTCCACTTGCAAGTCCGTCGCGACTCTGAAAACTGCTGCAATGACGCGCTGCTGCTGGGTGAGATCTCTTGAGATACGTAAGTACTCGCTGTCCACCATTACAGAGGAACTCGATGACCACCCCCAGAAGCAACTTGCGTAATCGGCACTTAGGGTTTCCTTGTTTTTGTTAGACCTATCAATGCATTCTTCTAGTCGGCACGGAAGGTATGATGCGGGAATTGTGGAAGCACGAGGGGATGAACACCATTGGGGCAAATTCAAACCCAATCTTAGCGTGCAAGTTGTGTTCTGGAAAATGGTAGACAATTATTGAACACGATCTTCTAGGCTTGATCTTAAGGGCCACTTTATACTTGGGGCCGGATTGAGGGCCGGCCCCAATTCTTCAAATTTCAACCAATAAGATGGCTCGATTCTTTCAAATCGGGCCCAAGGGCTTTATACTAGGACCCCACTCGAAACTTCACTTTATCCTATGTGGCATCCCATGTGGCACGGTTTTGGCGCCAAAATGTTCAGGCCCAAGAGATGCAATTGGGACAAGGTTTACCAAGGCCCCAACTCCCCAACTTGGGCCCAAGCCCTGCCCAGCCTCCAGCCGGCCCTGGCCTCTGTATAAAGTGGCCCTTACTCGGTGGTAAGAAATCCGGATCCTCAAATTACGGTCTATGCAGTCAAATGTTGCTTTGAAAAGTCTCTAAAGCTGGCTACTTAGGATCGCTTTCAATAGGGGAGTCAAGCCCTGCAAATCTTCAACCCAATTCATCTCACACTTTGAGCCCACTTGTCTCCATAGGCCACTTGGGGAACACATGAAACAATTAATAAAGTGAGGGCCAATTCCCCCATGTGGAAAGCACTTGCGACCGATTTGTAGAAGGAGAAACTACCATTCCATGCTTTTGATTTGTTCACATTAAAGTATTTTGGTGATATAACAATTTTGTATTGTTATGAGGAAACGGCTTTTAGGTCATGAATTGGCCTTCCACTCTTCTATCTCCCAACTTTTGCAGCTATAGATATGTTATAACTTGTCCCCCACCCATTATTTCAAAACATTGGCCTTGACTCCCCGTGTAAAGCTAATTTTTGAAAATTGGATCAATCACAAGAGAGGATTTAGCTATGAATTGGCCCATCAATGGCTTGGCCCCTGTCTAAAGCAGCCCTTGGAAAGGACATAAAACTTCATGAAGCTATCTCCTTGCATTGATAGAGAATCATAAACGATATTTCAACGGACAGTAGAAAATGCTTCCACCTGGATTCAAACGAAAGTCTTCGCTATAATCAAATAAGAGTAATAATAGCTTAGAGGCATATAACACCGCCGTTACTAAAATTCGCTTGCCACTCCAAAAAGTTTCAAATCATTTAACCCTTGTACGCCCATGGGGTCTAAAATGGGCAGCCCAAAATTGAATCACGACATCTTTTGTCGTGGGCATCCTGAATAGTGCACTTTTTGAACTTGGGCATCATGAGTGAACCAATCAATGATGAGCTTGCAATCTCCTGCAAAGTTATGTACAACCCCAACCTATTTACCACAATTGTTTCAAAGCGGAAAATCACTCGTATAAATTGTGATTTAAACTGTAAAAATTCACTTCTTGAATACATCACAAGATGGTGACCACTTTGACATCAAAATATAAGTGAAAAGTTCATTACAGTGAGAGCTACAGAGCAGATTCTGTTAAAAAAGTTCCCCTCGGGCTCTCTTAGGCGTTTACGGGTTTAGCAACTCCCCACTTGCAGAAGTCACCGTCACAGAAAGAGGAATAATTTGGCGTCAATTTGTTCTTACATGAAGGCAGTTTTAGGTTCCTCTATTTTAGTGAACAGAAGCGGCAATGAACACCAATCTTGTCAAAGACACACCGGAATGCAGAACCAGATTCAGGCCAACTTGACACTTCTCCTTCTCAGGTTATAGGTTATAGTAGTCAACAAAAAAGGGTTCACAACCACACTAATATTAAGAAGGTACATCTGATATACTTGTGATAAGAATTAAAGAGGACTTCAATTTCAAGTTGGCTGAAATCAGAAAGTCATCTGAGTGCAAACTAATTTTGAGCTTATCTCCTTGATGGATGTACAAATTTACTTCTTCGGGGCCGGGGGGTTATGTACAAAGTTGACGCCCTTCTCGATGCTTCCTTGTAACTCTGACTTCAGCTTCTCCATTCCCTCCCTGCCAAAACATGCCATATCCATGAGCGGCTCGAAATCAGAACAATGCCAAGTGCAACGGCGGAAAGATGAGGTTGTTTCAGAGGGTTTTTCATGAGACGTTCAGAGAGGATGGAAATTGGAAAGAATTATCACCTCTCATAATGATTGAGCGGTCCAACTGGGAAGATCTCCTCAATACCTTGACGCCCAATCCGCACCTTGGTTGCGAAGAATGGCAACTCAGTCACCTGCACGACAGACATTAATATCGTCGACGCAGAAACATACAAAGAAAATAACATATGGAGGAATCGCACTTTCGAGCGCTGCATATAACGGTAACCAGAATGCCTATGGTTCCTCTTGCTACACTAGAGCCATTAAACAATCTCCTTCGAAGAGCCTGCATCTTACTGTTGACGAATTGGTGCAAGTATTTACACATGTTTCTTGCTTTTTCCGATACTAGAGAAAAGTGATTGATCCTCACCTCAGAGTCAACATAAGCGCATTCGATGATGCCAGTCTCTCCTTGTAGGGCCTTTAAGCAAGACTCGGCAAACTTAGCTGCTGCGTAAGCCTGACGAAAACAACATAGAATCGTGAGTTGGATAACTTTCAAACAAGACAATGCTGGTGCTCAGCTTAGGACATACCTGTACGAAAAATAAGGTTTAGTGCGAAGTTGTCTGTGGAACTAAAATTCGGAAAAAACAAGCTATATTGTAAGAGGATAAGATTTTAATGTCTAAAAGAATGAGAAACACCACGACACTGTTGGTGAGAGGTAACAAGGATACTTTATGATGAGAGGTAACAAGGATACTTTATGATGAGAGGTAACAAGGATACTTTATGATGATTGTCTCAGAAGCTTACCATGGACAAGGTTGCAGAGCCGGTTCCTGCTTTAGCCTGGATGCCAAGAAAACTCAAAAGTCAACATCAAACGGTATTGCATGAAGAAGCATAAGATTGATTTTTAAGTGAATAAATCTAGCAAACAAAATAAAATGGTGATTAGTCATGCTTATACCTCCACCACCTCCGTTCCTCCGTTCTGGATACGGTTGGTCAAATAAGCCACTTCCTTGTCTGTGAAGGTGAATTTGGGAGTCACCTGAATTTTGAAAAGAAAACCGCCGTGAGAAACATGACCTCATAACAATTCTCAGACAGGAACATTCATTCAGGAAAGAAAAGGCATGAATAGCAACAAGAATACGTGTGATGACCCTCACCTGGGACAGGATAGGAAGAATAGTGATACCAGCATGCCCTCCAAAAACAGGTACATCCACAGCTTTAGGATCTACACCGATCACCTCCGCCTGTAAAATACGTCCACAAATCGATGAATCAACTCTCAACAATATGATAGCATTATTTTCTGCAACTAAAGTCAACAGCAGAAAATTCAAAATACGAGTATATTGAGCATGAAGCACTATTTCAAAAACCAGAAAAGACTGCTCAATGATGGAGTATAAGAGTAATCCTTACCACGAAAGTGTTCGCCCGGACGACATCAAGTGTGGTAACACCAAAGAGACGCTTAGGGTCGTACACACCAGCCAGCTTGAGCACCTCAGCAGCAATGGGAACAGTGGAGTTCACAGGGTTGCTGATGATGTTAATAATAGCTCGCGGGCAGTGCTTGGCTACACCTTGAATCAAAGTTCGCACAATGCCTGCGTTGATGTTGAACAAATCGTCTCTCGTCATGCCTGGCTTTCGTGGAACTCCAGCAGGAATGATGACCAGGTCCATGCCGTCCAAAGCAGGGCCCAGTTGATCATTGCCAAGAAAACCTCGCACCTTGAAAGACAAGGATCAAAAGTTAGTTCACCGGCGAACAACATCCACAATACTGAAGTCATCATAAACTCAAACATAAATCACTCGAGAACGAAAATTGTCCAATCACAAGTGCAACATGCAAACATTCTCTGCAGAAAAGTGGGATGCGACGCTGAAAATTAAGCAGTGCGAGGCTAGCAAATTCAAATTACAAAATAGCAATCAAAAATAGAGAGCAGCACAAGAACATATCAATTGGCTACTAAACCAAAAACTGCAATGTCAAATTTCTTCCTGTAACGATTCGGACTGATTAACTCATACAAGACGATGATAGTTTGAAATCAAACTTGCTGAGCCGAAAGTGAAATTAGTTTAATTAGCAGCAGTTGCACGCGGAAAGAAAACTGGACATACCACAGCCGAGGTGTTGGTATGACTCAAATCCGCAACAACGCCGGGAGTGTTAAACACATCGTACAAGTGGAGAGTGGACACCAAAGGATGCATTTTCATGAGCAGCGACAAAGGTTGCCCGATTCCACCCGCGGCTCCCAACACGGCCACTTTGAATCCCGGAGCTGCACCTCGCGCACGAGTAGGCTCCCTCTCTAACCCGGCCATAGCCAAAACTTGTTCCTGCAATAGAACACACCTTTTCCTTCAATAAGCCACCTCCTAATGTCAACATTGCTTTAAAATTCAACAAAAACACCAAAAATCTATCACGAAACAATTAAAATCTCAAGAAAAAATCGACCTCCCCTCGGACGTAAGACTATATCGGAGAGAGAATACGGGCTAGACCGGAAAAGCTCGGAATTGGCTTGAAAAATTGGCCCTGAGGAGGAGTACCTGAGGTGCTCGCATGTGCGAGGCGATCCGGGCGAGACGAGCTTGAGCACGGGCGTCTTCCATGGCTGTTGCTACGTTGAAGCTGACAGTAGCGGATTCAATGGCGGAGGTGATCTAAATTGGCAGCAATCCCGCTTTTTGCCCTTGCTTCGTTGATAGCCTTGCTTCGGGATGAAGAAGACGGTCCCGTGACCGCGCCGCGGCTATCGGTGACCGCGGGTGCATCTGACGGCAGATGGATAAACTTCGGCGGTGGAGATTTATCTGAATACTTGGCTCTCAGCCCTGGTTCACTGAGAGCCCCTGAACTTGGCTGCCACATTCTATCCCATTTCTAGCATGCCTGCACTTTTGTGTACTTTGTCCTCCTCTCATATTTCCTTAAGAAAAGTGCATTATCACTTTATTTTGGCTTCGGCGTTGGCATTTGTGCGAACATTCCTGTGACCTCGGAGAGCGCAGGCTCGTGACACAATTGGAGGGATGAGGAACCAGTAGTAGGGGTCTATGAAGAGCCAGATTTTTCTGTTTTGAGAGTTTGGAAATCATCAATACTTTTTTTTATATATATAATTGACATCGCATAACAAGATTTGCTTTCGGAGGAATCATTTGTGTAATGTCGGATTGTGATGAACAATTCAAGTAGAGGCCATAAATCACCACAAACCTCACTTGCAAATACCATTTAGAAATGTTGTCATTTGAGAATGTAACATGAGATACCCAAATTCTACTAAACGCTCAATACCCAACCCTCGATCATTAACAATCTACGGTGTACAATGTATCAAGTGTATTTGGATTTACACTAAATTTAACCCCAAAAGTACTTCAAAACTGTAACTCGAAAAATACTTTAAAACTTAAAGTGCATCTCTATCTGAGTTTGATTTACAATGTGGGGTTGGGTTGAAGCTAACTTTCATGTGTGGGGCTGGGTTGAAGCTAACTTTCATGTGTGGGGCATCTGGATGATGTACGACTAATTGAGATGGTACCTGAAGTGAGGCGATGCGGTCATACCAAGGCTACTACACCAGATCCCATCAGAACTCTGAAGTTAAGCGCCTTTGGGCCGGAATAGTACTGGGATGGGTGACCTCCGGGGAAGTCCCGGTGCTGCATCCATTTAAAGAAGGCACCACAAGCCTTGGCTTGGTGGTTAGGGCTTAGGCCCCCAATGAGGAGGTCGTGGGTTCTATTCCCCATGCCGGCGTGGTGCTCACCACTATAGTCCACCCAACTATTGTGGGGGGTCTTTGGACCTTGTTGTATGGGTACCTCAAAGCCCTTTGGGGGGATACTATGTCAAGTATCTTCAAGGCATTAGTAACTAGGCTAGAAACTAGCGTAGTTAGAGTGTCCACCCTCGAGAGGGGGAAGTAGTATTGTTCCAATTTCCCCTTGTCCGGTGGCCATGGGGATATTAGCATTACGAACGGACACTTCATTCACGCCGGCCCCTTAGAAAGGGACCGGAGTTTCTATCTATCTACCTGAAGTGATTCGAACAGTATCAGTGGAAAAAAATCAGTGATTAATTTGCTCACGGCCAATAAAAAGTTGAAACCAATTTAAGCTCAATGTCAGCTTCTCATGAAAGTTCGATATCCATATAAAAATGTTCACGAAATGGACATATGTTTAGCATACAAATTTCCTGATGTAAGCACTTATGCCACACTATCATTGACAATTCCTACGCATTGTACACATTTGAAGTAGTCAGATTAAACGTTTAGAAATTCAATATTACGTGAAAATAAACCTTCAACGGGTTTATGAATATTCGAATTCACTTGTTCCTGCTCCATCAGACTTCGGAAGCATTCGGAGAAAACAGACAACAAACCAAGCAGTTGGACATGTCAAGAGTACTAGATGAAGGAAGATGTTTCATCATTTTACAAAATGAATTCATGTGCCAATTCTCTAAGAATTTACATACACATGGGGCTAAGCAAAGAAAATGCTTTACAGGACTGCATCGAGTGACTTGTGAGCATCGTCGGAGACATCGCTAGAAGAGTCAATCCGGATGATCAATGGTTGCAAGACATCCGACTGGTTGTCACTCGCACCGGAAGCATCCATTTTTTCAATGTCGTTCTCACCACTTTCTTCAAGAGCAGTCCGGAGGGCATCCCTCGCTATTCGTGTTACCAACACAACCACCACAACTGCACACCACAAGCTCAGAAATGAGTACTAGATCTTTCTAACACGATAGAGAAATTCCAAGTGCTGGTCCATGAGAGACTTACTTGTGGCTAAGAGACCAACTCCCAACATAATCTGTAGCACAAATGAGGACAAAAAAATATGGGTCAGAATGCGTGTCATGAGCCGTTCTAATAAAGGACCCTGGTCGTTCCAGTTCACCTACTTCGGCATGTGCATACAATAACAATTTCTCATTACTCAACTCAGAAGGTATAAATATACTCACAATGCGGGCCCTTGTGAAATGAGCGCCGCCGTGGCTGATATCCGCGATATCCTTGATCGTCGTCCCCACGTAAACAAAACCCAGCGTCATAGGCTGCATACAAGGCAGCGAAGAAAGAACAGGTCAGATGTAATCAGGACATCAAAGGACAGAGTCATTTGTGCATCTGTTGGTAGCCTTCTTCTTGGAAGATAATAAACTCAACTCTGAATCAGCAAAGAGAAAGGTGTGGGTGACATACCATGACACCAAACCAGGTCGCTAGAATGTAACTGGTGTTACTGATGGGAGTCACTGACAGGAGATAGTTCAATACATTGAAAGGAAGGAGTGGTACAAGACGTAACAAAAGCACAATCTGCACACACAAACAAACCATAAACTACATGAGCGTTCTGGTTTTTGAACGTGCAATACATACAGTAATTTCCAAAAGCATGGAGTAACTCACTTCATAAACATCAAGGCTCCGCTACTACTTTAACACAAGTGTATTGCTTTCTGCAACTGCCTTCACGTTCTACACCCATATTATTGCCCTCTAGCACACGCAGAGTCATGTGAAAGCTGAAATAGAGTTGAGATGGTCAATATGCACTACCTTAAAACCCGACTTTCGGACAGCAACTGCAATGGCTTGAAATTGCGGATAGTCCTTAAGCTTCGAGGTTACGTACGTCCTTCCGATCTGTCATGACATAATAAAACATGTATACAGCCATTTTACTCCCTAGATGTAAGAGTGAGGCGACTTAACTAGATGCAGGAGATTGTGACCATCAAATGAGAATAAGAGTTCAGATGTTAAAGTTCGTGATATACTAATCGCATGAGATCATAATCGACCGCAAAGAAATAGTTGATGAATCTGGTGATATGATCACAATATCAAGGTAAAAAATTCTTCTGATGGCTGAAATATTCAGGTAGCATCTTTACTTTATTGTGATACACAGAGAGATCAATCAACTAACCGACTGCAATACAGTATTATGTCTAATTGTCAACTTTGCTGAAAAACCACAACAATTGTGTGCAAACCAAAGTACTCCGACATGAACATATTCTTCCATGCTGAAGCAGGAAAATTGCTAACCGTTCTGCCGACTAAAAAAGCAGCTGTCGCACCCAATGTCGAGCCAATAGAGTCCGTAACAAAGCCAACTCCTAAGCCAAATAAATAGCCTCCTCCTAACTGCCAAAATCAGAAATGGATCAGCAAGAGCAGAGGAGGACAATGTTGGGCTGTGAATAAGGTCATACAATGCAGCGTAGCGTCACCCACGATCCTTGAACAACTTTCGCTTATCACAAGTGACAGAAATTCCAAATTGTATCTGGTGCTTCAATTGATTGAATATAACAGGACATGTTTCACTAAGTACCAACGGTCTGGTTAACGATTATCGAAGGCTGGCGGGTAATTGTCAAGGATAGGATGTAGACTTACCGTGAGGATTGATGCCGGAATAGCCAACACTGAGCAAGGTATATATGCAAGCGCCCTGCAATATTCATTCACATGAATTAGAAAACCACGTGTCCTGCGCTATATTACCAAAAGAAGAACACAGATACTCGAGAAACCAGAGGCAGCTTACAAGATAATTGGACCCCACGCTCCAGCATCTTTTTGAACCCAAATTAGAAACTGCTTCAAGGTCTGCATTGCCATCAAGCCAAATCCTCATTAGGTTAAGCTGTACCAGTGAAAATTGAGAAAAATCAACTAACGGAAAGAGACTGTCTGCTCTTCAGGAACAAGAAGGGACTCTACATTTATGTCTAGCGCGCATCGTCACTTGCGTATTGAAAGAGACGGATAAAAAGATTGAACCTTTTCAACAAAGTGGGAGAATTCAGGCAACTGCACAGCAGCGCCAAAGATGAGAAGAAAGAACGTAGCCGTGAGCAACAAGCGCCACACTCTTGTACTCATGCCCACTCGCCATCGCCGCCCCTTTCGGCCAATATCCAATGCTGGACGTTTACCCGCCAGATGGGTTCGAAGTTTAGCCGACGTCGCCATATTTACGACCTTCATGTATTGAAGGCCCCGGTCGTCGTGATCACGAGTATCAAATTCTCAAACCCTTGTATACGCATTCACATCTCTTCGCCTTAAACAGATCCTCCTCTTAACTAATCATCGTCCTCTTGACTTTGCTCTTCCCGCCAAATTTTTGACACAGCATCTGTCATGAGCACATCCCGACTCAGCTAACAGTAATTCAAAATGCTCCTGTAAACCCAAACCTGGCTATTGTCGCTGCAATGGCATCAAAGTAGTATCACCACCACAATTGTCCATCTCTAACTCACCTTCGTACTTGAAGATCTCTACATCAAAATTGCTTGAAGACTCGCCGCACCATCATCAAAGTCAAAAATCAGCTCAGCCACGAAAAGTCAAAAACCTGTTTCTTAAAACCCTGGCGACTCCAGTTCGTCAATGCAGCGACGACCGCCTTGCCGACAAATGCTACACCTCTAAATCCCCTCCCCCTCAGTTCAAAACTTCCTCACTCCGCTAAAGCCAATCAACTTCATCTAAAAATCAGTACATCTAGCATTAATTATGCACACCAAACCCTAGGAGCAGAATGAATTCTGTCTATCACCGGCGGTGATCGAGCAGAAGCGAAATGTGTCAAATCTGGCATTCAAGAGCGAGGGTGGAGCTCTAGATCTTCACTACACGAAGCTGAAGCTTCAATGATTGATTGAGCGGCAGCGTACGAGTTAGGTCAGAGCTAATTTCTACCGATGTTTGGCGATTTCTATAGATGAGGAGACAAGAGAATTGGTTTGGTTTGTCCCCTAAACTTTTGTTTCTTACTGACGATTGCGATGATCGTGAAGCTGGGACATCATGCACATAATTGGGGCTGCGACGAGCCGAAAGCGGAGCCCTCGCTCGTCCCGAGGTGTGGAAGCTTGGAACTTACTAAAGGGGCAACCCCAGTTCGTCTTCGGGAACGGTAAGGGAACTCCGTGCTTGTTTTTGAGAACCATGTGAACTTCATTAATGAGCCCTTTGTTACCACTCAGGATGTTTCGGCGATGCACCCGACGTTGGTACAGTATCCTCTGCGCAATAATTTCTATATGACATTCGGATGATACTCGGGTGATAGTATTGCGATAATCAGGTGATAGTGTGGCGATACTCGGGTGATAGCGTTGCGATACTCGGGTGATAGCGTGGCGATACTGGGGTGATAGCGTTGCGATACTGGGGTGATAGCGTTGCGATACTTGGGTGATAGCGTTGCGATACTCGGGTGATAGCGTTGCGATACTCGGGTGATAGCGTTGCGATACTCGGGTGATAGCGTTGCGATACTCGGGTGATAGCGTTGCGATACTCGGGTGATAGCGTTGCGATACTCGGGTGATAGCGTTGCGATACTCGGGTGATAGCGTTGCGATACTCGGGTGATAGTGTTGCGACTTCGGGTGATAGCGTTGCGATACTCGGGTGATAGCGTTGCGATACTCGGGTGATAGCGTTGCGATACTCGGGTGATAGCGTTGCGATACTCGGGTGATAGTGTTGCGATACTCGGGTGATAGTGTTGCGCTACGCAGGTGATTGTACTGTGATACCCTGGTGATTGTATTGTAATACCCGGGTGGAAGTATTTTGATACATGGGTGACAGTATTGCAATACGGGGGTGATAGTATTGGGTATACTAGGTGATAGTATTGTGATACTGTGGTGATAATATTGCAATACTAGGGTGATAGTATTGCGATGCATTGGGGCAATCGTATTGCGGTACCGTTGGATGATGATATTGTGATACCAATGGGTTATAGTATTGTGATACCATTGTATGGTGATATTGCGATACCATTGGGTGATGATACACTAGTAGAATATGGTGATCGAAATTTGTGCGTTGTTACATATCTGGAATCATATAGAACCGCTTTTTTTTTCTATAACTTTGTGTCCTTCAATCATTTATTACAATTGTAAATTTCCATCAAAGTTTGACTATTCAATACTAGTGTGGGTTGGTTTACTAATAAAAATTTACAAATATTGGCAATTGTGTTGATTGATTCGAGAATACAAAGTTGTAGGAAAAAATAGGTGGTTCTACGTAATTTTGTACATGTAATTAAGAACAAATTTTGGGACACCATTATCTACTAGTCATATGGCCATACCATTGGGTGATGATATTGCCATACTTGGATGAAGTATTGCAATACTTGCCTAAGTGACAATTCAACAAATTCTCATTAGATGCTTGAATTCTGTCATCTATTTTTGAACCACATCGAATGAAATGCCAAATTTGCACTAATTCATAATAAGCCCTATGGGCTCATAAGCTTCCTCTTTACGATCCAAACAATCTCATGGGTTGTTATTGCCTCACACGTTGCTTCTTCATCAATTCTAGTTTTTAAAACTGAAAGAACTTTCATCTTGATTGTGGATTTATTGCTGCTATGGCTTCTCCGCCACATTGGCTTTAGCTTCCGTATAACAGAGTTTGGTATGGAGGATAGTCTTACAAGGAGGGGAGTTTATTTCTCATTGTTTGCCTTGGTACCTTAGAAGGCAAGGAGGTAGCGGATCTTCCATTGCTTGGTTCACTTTTTGATCCCCATGGCACATTCTTGTATGGTTTACATTTCTCTTGACCTCGACATGAATTCACCAAAGTAAAGTGTACTAAGTCAACGATTATAAGCCTCGTGTGAAGTGAAGTATTTATATGAATCATAATGTATTTGAATTGTGCAATTATAGTCTTCAATACAACTATTTTTCATCATTTGTTTATAAGCGATAATTTTTTTATGCACAGCGTAGTACTCATTCTTTGCTTCTAGGTCATCACTGAAAACCTTTGATCAACGCTCAAAAGACTTCAATCAAACACTATGATTTTCCACATCACCCTAATTTTTTTGAAACCATACAAAAATTTAACAGCATACGGTTAGAATCAGGAAATTATACAATGGATTTAGACATTTAAAAAAAGGATTAACAATATAAAAAAGCCTATGAAACAGGGAAAAGGATGGCCTGGGTTGAAAAAATAAGCCCAAGCGGCAAACGGAATGACGTGGACGAAGTTCCAGCCAGGCCACCACGTCGGAGAACGAAATAAGCTGAGGTGGAATTAGCTTCGTCACTTTAACTATGGAGGAGCCTCGAACGTGGCGCGTCCAGGTGCTCCCAGGCGTGGCCATGGCGACGCTCCCGTCCACTTGGCCGCCTCTGCTGCTCTTGCATGGGCCCCAGACACTAGCTAGATTCATCTTCCCCTCTTCGAGACCTCTCTTTTGCGCCATCTCTCGCTCAATATGGTGCCCTGTGCACCATTTCCCCTTTGATTGCAGCACACTCAATAGCCGGTTCGGCACCTGGCGCGCTGATCGCCACTCGGTGAGTCTCGTCACAGCGGATGAAACTCCTCGTGCACTGAAATTGTAGTACAATTAGCTAAAACGCCATTTTATTTGCAGGGAATCGGTGGGGACACAAATTACAGAACGTGAAGATTGCGCACTTACTCTGTCTGAAACGGTGAGCATCGAAATTCTCTTACATTGCTGAATTGGGGCTTTGATTGTAAGGGTAAGTGCTCCTGTAGCAGATCGGATTTTAAATGTAAAAGAGGCGGGAGTTTGAATTTCGCATTTGGAGTTGAGGAATTTCGTGATAAGGCTTGAATTTCCCATTCTTGCTTCGAGATTACTGATTTTTCAGCTAGGGTTTGAAGTTTCTTACGCAGTATGGCGCGGTCGTTTTCACAGACGATTTAGTTGCTTTAGAGCATTCGCGTATGATTCTTGTTGGTCAGTTGGTGTCTTCCGCTGCATCTGGGTTTGATAATGGAGAAAGTCGATGTCTTACTTGCATATTGTATTTCTGTCAATCTGTGGATGTATGATGATAAGTTTTGTGTTTCTTTTCAGCACAGTTGTGATTTTTTCGGCTTGCATTCTGGCGGAAGTAGCCATGGATTCCATTATAGGCTACTTTGGAGCGAAGCCGGTGAATCAGGAAAAGCCTATAGGCATTGAACGAACACCATCAGGCACGATGAAGTGGGTGAAAGAATTGTCGCCCCTGGGCAATAATGTGGTTGGGCGCTGTGCAAGGTGCGAGACTCTCGCATGTTTCTCGATGACGTTCTTTTTCTTTATGGTATAGCAGGAGGTTGCTAAAGCATTGAACAGAATAACGTCACTTGCGAATATACTTCGTACTTTTAAGGTGGAAGAGTTTCTTTGCATTGCCGTAGCTGGTTATCTTATTTAATATCTCTGAATATGGAGTTCGCCATTTGGATATTGTGCAGGATATTGTTGGTAAAACCTGAGGAGCTACAAGAGCAATTCGATAAAGAAGCACCTGCATCGGCTAAGGAAACAGATAGCTATGCTCGTAGTCTCCTGGAGTATTGCAGTTTCAGGGCTTTATCGGTTTCTTCCCAAGTTGAAGACCACTTAAATGATAGAGACTTTCGTCGCTTGTCTTATGATATGATGCTTGCTTGGGAAGCTCCTGGGTCAACCAACCGGAATGTACCGAAGGTACGAAGTGTACTTCTTTCATAGCTTCATTCCTGTGAAGCCGATACATCTTTTAAGAAATAATCTTCGTGATTGGGTCGAGGTCTCTACATTCATGCCGTGCGATAAATAATTGAATCCTTGATTATGTTTCAGGCAGAGGAAGAGGATACGAAGCTCAAAGAAGCTGAGAAAGTTGCAACAGCTTTGGGCGCTGACGACGATGAAGACGATTCAGCTCTCTTTTATGGTGACTTGATGCCAATGGTGGTACGTTGATGTGAATGTTTGCACCTTGGATCAATAGGCAATTCATATACTGGCATCGAGCAAGCTATGCGGTGCGTTGTTGATGACCAATCTGATGCTCCTTTTGCAGGCCGAAGTAGAACAAACAATAGGGTTCGATGCATTTAAAAGGATAGCTCCTGCAATTCCTTCCGTTGCAGATATTGTTACGGTGCACCCACAGTGGGAGGCACTCACAGCTACCACGGGAGCGCGGCTCCCTTTTCAATTATACGACAGATACCTTACCGAACTTGACAAGTAAGTGACCTTTATGTGACATAAACATCCGTTGTCAATCTTCTTGAGTGGTTTTGATTAACGGAGTACAACGTTGAACAGGTCAATCAAGTCAACCAAGTCTCAAGTTACTCCGGCTATAATAGAGAAGCTGAATCTCGGGCAGAGTGAGACGGTGATCGATTTGGACGGAAATTCAGGTGGACAGACAGTTCTTTTGCACGAGGGCAATTCTACTTGGCCAGGTGAGAGCTCATTAGACATCCCTTTTCATTAAACTATTTTCATCTGTAAACCATCTTTTGTTGATATTTGCAGCAACTATGTCACAGTGATCATTTCAGTTGTATAGGTGGAACGGTTATTGATTGCAGTATTTCTTCATAAGAATTAGGCGAGTTGGAATACAATTTAAACTTCTGGTGTTGGCAATTCTGTCTTCTGCAGGGCGATTGACGATCACGAACTATGCGATGTACTTTGAGACATCTGGAGTTCTAAGCTACGGTGACGCGAAGAAATACGATCTTCATTCAGAACTGAATCATCAAGTGACTCCCGATCTGACAGGGCCGTGGGGATCCAAGCTTTTCGACAAGGCCGTCATGTTCAATTCGGATGAACTGTATGTACTCGAAGTCATTCCACGAGTCATAACATTCAAGAGCTAGTAGATGTCTCTTGCATATGCTGCAGTTTTAAGGCTCATGTTTTGTATGCTACGTTTCAAGCTAAAGAATGTTTTGCGTCATTGTTCAGGTTGGATCCAATTTGTTTTGAGTTTCCAGAGATGACGGGACACGGTCGCCGTGACTTCTGGATGGCACTCATGAAAGAAGTAATTGCAGTCCACAAGTTCTGTCGGACGTACAAGTTGGAAGGCTTAGGAAAGGCGGAAGCACTAGCGAGGTCGGTGCTAGGCATAGCAAGATTGCGGGCTATTCGCGATACATTCAAAGTGCTGCCCACTGGTGCGGAGTGCCTGGTGACATTCACATATGGTGACATTATGCCCCACGGAGACTTGGTCATGGCAGCTCTTGCCGATCGACTCCGTCATTCGGGATCGAAAGACCCGAGCGATACTTTCCTGGACAAGCATGAAGGGAACACGGTATACAACAGCTCCGCAACTGCGACCGTTGCTAATCTTGGCCCTGAAATCACCCCCCACCCTGCTCCGGACCTGAACATTGAAACCGCAAATCCTGTGAATGAGGTCATGGTCGGAGGAGAGACTCAGCTGGAGAAGACTATCAAAGACTCCCTTGAAGACTCGAAGAAAGTCGAAGTTGCACAAGCTACCGTTGACAGTGCGAAAGTGGAGGGCATTGGAACGAACGTTCAAGTTTTGACGGTATGCCACTGACCATCGTCTTCTCCTGATGTGGGATTGTAGTGCATGAATTGACGAAATTGGGTTCGATGTCACAGGAGCTTTTGAAGCCACTGCAATTGCCGCTTGTCTACGGAAAATGGATTCTTAGCTGGGAGGATAAAGTTGCAACCAGTATAGCTGCGATTGTTACATTCATCTTCATCTTCATGTAAGTTCAAACTCACCTATCAACTCTTGACGTTTCACCATCGGTTTTTTATCGGCACAGTATTCTGACGGTTAGACTGCTTTCAGGGATTGGATGTCATACATTCCGGCTCTGTTGGTGCTATCAATAGCAGCATCCATTTTCTACTTGCGGTACGAGAAGAAGAAGAAAGAGGTCGGAGTGGGTGTGGTGCTTATCCCTGTACCTGAAGGAACGAGCACTGTCGAATCCTTGGTTGCCGTGCAACAAGCGGTATCTCAGGCTGAAAATGCCATTCAGGGCACGAACATCGCTCTCCTCAAAATCCGTGCACTCATGCTGTCAAATTATCCTGAGGTATGCTCATGTTCTCAAACTGGATCGTAACTCATAAATTACTGGCTTTTGTCACATTAGCCTGAACCCTAACTCCATTGTAGCTTACAAGCCTCCTGCCTTTGTCAGAATACATGAAGTATTCTTCAGTCTCATGTTCTACAACTTCATCGTAGCTCGTAAATCTTGTGCTGTTGTCAAACTACCCTAAAGCATTCTTCAGTCTCATTTTCTCTAACTTGTAAGCATCGTGCTGTGGTCATATCACCTTTAGGCCTATCTTCTGTAACCGCATTGTAGCTTTTACATATCTCGTGCTGTTGTAAGAGTACCCTGAGTTTTTCTTCCGTTTCTCCAAGTTATATGCTCATAAGTTGCAATTGAACGACTGTAGGCTTCGAATCAAGTGGCGGCACTCTTGGCAGCGATCGCATTGGCCATGGCTCTGGTTCCCACGAGGTGGATAGCGTTCATCTTGTGGGCGAATCTGTTCACGAGCGGAATGCAGAAGCAGAAGCAGAGTCCATCGTCCAACAGTGCTTTTCAGAGGCGATTCAACGAATGGTGGTACAGTGTGCCTGTGGTTCCTGTCCGCTTCCTCAAACCTGGAGAGCAAGAGAATGCAGACAAAACTGATTGAGTAGCGTCCGTCAATCTCTTTCAATACTTAGCAATATTGACCTTGCGAGGTGTATATGGTGGTCAAGCCAATGCCTCCATACTTTCCTTTCGGCGACGATTAGTTTATCGCTTTGCAACTGTCTGGACGGTTCTTAGCCTGATGGTGAGTATGTAGTTAGCTATAATTTGTTGATAGTAGGTTGTTATTGTTGATAGTAGGTTGTTAGTGATGCCGAATACAACAATTGTAAAAAAGCTTAAGTTAATTGTAGTTGTAAATCCAACAGGAATTATAACCCTTACTGTTCAATTTATGGTTTGTGATGGGTATGATGTGCAAGAAATGACATAGTGGGTTCACCCAACATTGGCCATGTATTTCGTGGTGATTCCTATAAGGCCTCTATGTGATCTAATGTAAACCATAATTCCAAATTTCCCACTCACCGTAGTAACGCCAACCATGATTCCAAATTTCCCATTTAGCAAAGTAATCATGTTTTCAAATGTAGTTTAATATGATAGAAGAATGACCATAGATTTTAGTATTGTATAAGGTGGCCAATTCAATTACTCAACTTCAAAAAATTTGAAGAATGGAAATGAGGGTGTGAGGGACATTTTGTAATTTGAACAATGGAAAGGACGATGTCAGAATTACTTTGTAATTCTATCAGTGTCAATATCCCTGACAAAAAGGTCATTACATGTGGATGAAATGTCCCTCCAAGCAACCATTCCACATTAACCCAAATCAATATCTATGAGATTTTGTATACCTTCATTTTGTAAACCTCAAATGATATGAAGATGACAATAGTAAGTAACTCCATTATGCAACTTGTTCTCTAGAGTGACTACAGTTTTGTCTACGTATGATGTTCCAAATGCTTGGTCAAAGTGCACTACCCTAATTTGTCTTTATTCCCATCTTCCATTGAAATCATAAATCTCCCAATTTTGTGCAATGAAAAAATTTGTATTTTATTCATAGATTATACTACACTAAATTTGATAATTAGTGTTAGATTATTATAAGATTTGAAAATGCTATAAGTTTTTACTTTTTTATAAAAAAATTTACCAAGATCATTGATTTTGATACTATATAAGGATCCCCATCTTGGCCAATATAGTGGGTAAAATTATTGAACAACAGTAAAAACTTATAACATGTTTATGTAAATTAGTGTATCTAACACTAATTATCAAATTTAGTGTAGTGCTCTACAAGATCCTATCGCTAAAAAAGTTTTGATCTGTCAGAAAAAAAATACACAATTGACTTGCTCATTTTGGCAGACACTTGCTACCCCCTTATGCCTTTTAAGAGATAGAAAAATGTAAATGAGTAAAAAAACACATCACCTAAAAGATAAGGAATATAGAATACTCAGACTTACCAAATCTCAACATCCGTACAGGACATCGCCAAGTCCACGTCATTTTGGGTCAATTACAAGAAGAAACATGTCACTTTCTTTACCAAATTGCAATTCCAATAAAACACTTGGCACTTTTTCCTTTAGGGCAGTTAATTTATGTCAAATCTAGCATTTACCTCACAAACACAACCCTAAAAAAGGAATATTGCTTCACCTCCAAAGGACACTAATGTTCACCATGCACATCCATGTCACTTAACCCCGTGCGTTCTTTACTTGGGTTGACTCTCCCCACTACAGTACAAAAGGATAGCATATGTAAACAAAGCCATGCCTTGCGGCTTGTGCTGGAAGCAAGCCCTGGCAATTCAAAATTCTCAAGAATGGTACAAAATGAATGACCGACCTTTGCAGGACCCTGCTGCTGTTGTTGCAACACTACTAGCACAGGCTGCGCTGCAGCACACCATAATAATGCTGTGCACCGCACCTATATTCGAAAGACCAATCCTTCCCAATCAAATCAGTCTTTCTTTTCATTGCTGAAATTCATTTCAGCATCACAATGCTTGTTTGTCACAGCGCCACTCCTCGACTCTGCAACCTCTTCCTCTCCTCTTCCAGCTGCTCACAAACAACCATCCCCCAGCTTAGCAAACACACAACTCATATCAACTCATAATGGACACACAGCTGATTTAGACTCTCAGCTTAAAATCATTCTTTGTTTGATGATATCAGCTTGGAATCATTCTTCGTTTGATGATATAACAAATTTGGAATGTTGCGGAATGAGGAACTTACAACTTTGCGAACGCGTTCATTGGCAGCAGTAGCACCGCCAAAGACATTCTCCGGTTTGTAGGGTTGTTTGACACAAACATCATTCATGACTAGAATGGTTGTCTTATCCCACCTACAAGGTAACCTGATCCAACAAACAACAACAGGTGAATCAATAACCTTGAATGAGTTGAGGCTTGAAAGCAAACAACCGGAGAAAACAGGAAGTGCTTACGTCTTAGAGAGGGCATCAAAAATGTCCTGCGCTTCCGCAGTAACGCCGACGCCGATCCTTTCAGCCTCAGCCTCTGCTTGCCTAATGAGTAGATAATGTAGTCAAGATCATGCAAGAGAGAGCCTCTGAATTGGATTCTAATACATTAACATGCTAGCTTGTCCTGTAGGTAAAAGGGAAGAGATCTTACTTGATGGCAGCTTCTTCACGGTCCAGCAAACTTTTCATATCAGGGGGAGTAAATTTCAGTTCATAAGCTTCTTGTGGAGCTTGACCGACTAATTTTACTTCCTTAATGAAGTTCGTCTTCAAAAATCGTAGATTCCGTCGACCACCAGTCATGTCACCTTCCTGTTCATATGCTGTCAAGGATAATAACATGCACGGTAAACGTGACCTAATTCATTTGTAAACGATCACTGAACAAACCTAATAACCATGAACTATCATATTGTGCTCAAAACCTACCGAATTCTACACTTTCCTCCAGAAAACAAGATACCAAAAAGCGTTCCTACCATAACACATTTATCGCTAAAAAGTAATAGCCTGCTCCTGCAGTGAATTAACGAAACTGAGAAAATTCCGAGGCAGCTCATTCGCACTTCTGTAAACCCTAACTGCGAATTCTTGGGAAGCTCGAAGAGACGACAGAATCGTGATCGCTCAAAAAGTAGGAGATTTCGCGGAAGTTGTAAAGAAATTGCCAAGCACAGCTAATTGCGAGCGCCAAACCCTAATCCTGAAACGATTCCAATAGGGAAATGAGAGGATATGAAGAACCAAGATGCTGCTGGCTTTGTCGTAGGCAAGGACATGGCCCTCAATGGCTTCGCCGAACGAGGTCTTGATCTGCAGTTTGCACCCGTCCGCGAACTCGCCTCGCTGCTGCTGCTGCTCAGAGGCACTGCTGCTGCTGCTCCCCGCGCCACCCTCCATGCCTGCCTACTGCTGGTCGGTAGTGACAATGGTGCACTGATGCTGGTGGGTATGGGCCGTGCGCGCTACTCGCAGCTTCTGCGACTGCTCAGCGTTGTTGGGTCACAGGCATTATTGCTGGAAACACTAGCGCGATTGTTGTCTTCCATTACCACGACGAGGGCGAGGGTGAGGCAGATGTTGGCTTGTTCATCTTCTGCTCCGCCATGGCCGTCCCCTCCTTGCTTGCTTGCCCTTGCCTTGCCTCCTCACTCGTTCGCTCGTCGGTCCCGCTGGGCCTTGCAGCTCCCCCCCGCTCAAGCTCCAAGGTGCCACCGGTGCCCACTCGTCGGTCGCCGTCTGGCGGACGGCGGAGGCTCGGTCAATTCAGAGGTGGCAGACGAGGTGTCCAATGTCGCACATGTTTCCCATTTCGTTTGTGGAGATCCTTTTTCCACGGTAACTTTGAAGGTGTTGTTGAATTGGCTTTAGGGAGTTTATAGGATTAATGGTAAGGTTTTAAAAAGATTCTTTGGTGAGTAAGTTCCATGCCTCAAAAAAATTTATCCTCATAGACCTATAATACTTGAAGAAATGGTTGATTTTTCACATGAGGTATGTCAAAATTTTAATATCTCCGTCAGTTTTCATCAACAAGAACGGTCAGTAAAATAGTGTTCGATTGCATGTACCAACCAGTAGAATTTGAAAGATAAAAAATGTCAATTTCTCGTGAACTTGTGAAGACATTGTGTTTTTTGCATGAGATTTACAAATTAGTTTTGGGCAAATTTCACCATAGTGTAGGGTAGCTTTTTGCACTCCCTAATAGTATTTTAGATTTTTAGAGTAAATATCTACTAAACTTTAACCCCTAAATTGTCTAGGCCGAAAACACATTCTCACATAAAGGTACCTTACTCAACAAATTTATAGTAGACTTACTGTAAATCACGTGAACTAGATTCTAAGTGACAAACCCTTATAGATTGGGAGATCACAATGTATTAGTTCTAAAAAAATTGTGAAATCTTATTTAGTAGTGTAGATTCTACCAACAAAGGAACGGCAATTACCAGCTAGAAATTTTTTTGCCTTATCTAAATAACACAGTTGTACCAAAAAAAATAAAATAATAATAATTCATACGCTCCTATGATAGCATTGCAATGGTGAAAACAACCCAAAAATTTACATAGGAGAAGTAGTCAAAAACTAGAAGAAGAGAAACTCCAACCTATTTAGAGGTCGTCATGAGAAGATTATTCCTTCGACCTATCATTGGATGTATGCCCGAAGGTCAACACACCAATGGCGGGACTACTAGCCCCTCTCAGGGTGAACACTATGCTAGTTTCGACCTAGCTACTAGTGCCTTTAAGAGACCCAACATGGTATCCTCCACTCCCCCCCCTTCTCCCAAAGGCCTTGAGGTACCCATACAACGAGGTCCTAGAACCCCTCACCATATTTGGGTGGACCATGGTAGTAATAGAACCCACGACCTCCGCATTGGAGGCCATGAGCCCTAACCACCAAGCCGCATTGGAGGCCATGAGCCCTAACCACCAAGCCGCATTGGGGGCCATGAGCCCTAACCACCAAGCCAAGGCTTGTCGTGCCTTGTCCAAAATTACACCCGATCACTCAAACCTATTATCCCAGGACACCTTCCATCAAGTCAAAATTTCTACCCCTGAAACTAGACTCTAATTGGAATTCACTCCAAAAAGTAAAGCCAACATCTAACAATGGATGGAGATTTAGCTCCTCAAACTTCATCCACTTTCCACTTTTGTCATTGTAGAAACATCACAGAAAATCCAATACCAAAATAATTTGGTTCAAAAAACTTCCACTTAGAAAGTTATTAGGATCCATCTTCAGATCATACTTCTATAAAATAGTTCATGAAAACAATTTTTGATTTCAAAAAATCAGCTTACAATGGTAAAACATGCCCAATGCAAAACCAAAAGCTGTTGTGACTAAAAAGGCATGCTATTAATTCATACTTCATTATATGGGTCTGCAATTTTTATCACACAAACTAGACTTGACTTGGGACACAACCCAAGTGATCTAGTCAAAGCGGACTCCCAATATAAAAATTATTGCTCTTCAATGTTTTTGCCCTTCATCCAAAATGCATCAAGATGACTGCAAGGCCGATTAGGGTTCAAGGAACTATCTTGAAGCACAAATGGTCTTGTCCAAAAGATGCAAAAAACTTTAAAGAAGTTTCAACGTTATATAATCTATTCTTAGAATTTGGGAGCCTGGAAATCTTGTCAATAATAATTGGGTGCTTGACCAAAGTCAATGTGGCTCAACAAAAGCTTCACTCACTTCGGGAATTAACCCTTAAACGCCCAAGCAAGCCCGCAAGGCTTGATTCCAACAGAATCTTCCCTGTAGCTCTCAATGTACTCAACTTTTTACTTGTATTTTGATGTCAAACTGGTCACCTTCTTCTCCTGCATTGAAAAAGTGAGATTTGACAATTCAAATCAAAATTTGTATGAGTGATTTTGTGCTTTGAAAGGATTATGGTAGGTAGGTTGGGGTGGTACATAACCTTGTAGGAGGTTGCAAGCTCATCACTGATTGGTTCATTCATAATGCCCAAGTTCAAAAAGTGCACTATTCATGATGCCCAAGTCCGAAAGATGCTGTGATCCAGTTTTGGGCCTGCCCATTTCAGACCCCATGGGCGTTTAAGGGTGAAGTATATATTGTACCATGCTACTCACTTATGTATATCTGATTTAATTAACTTTCCTTGAAGCATAGGGTGTGATAAAGATAGAAGATATGGAGATGTCTAGAAATACTTTGAATGAAGTTATATAGATCACCTAGATATAAAGATAACATTCAATTAAAATCATCTATGGCAAGCATCCATACATAGTTTAACGACGACACTGGAACCAGGCAAACTGAGCCATCATGAAGCCCGTGGGCATAGATCATACGGCAAATACACAATGCATAAACAGTGTAAAATAGTAATCGAATAAAGTCAAAAAATTACAGAGGTACCTAAGACAGAAGAATGATCAATACATCTATCCTGGAAATCGACATGACTCGTGCTATCTCAACGAGTCGACACCATGGCTGCAAAACCTACCTAGTATACATGGTACAAAAACTCTCGTCCGGAGCTTGTCTTTGTCGGTACAAAAACTCTCATGTTACAGAAGCCCTTCTAATTAGCAGCCACAGCGGCTTCTTGGGGTCTCTTGCTCGCCTTGATGCCGCTGATAGCTGCAAAATGCAATAGAAACCGGTTACACTCTTGAAGAATTAATGTTACCATGCTAAGAACCACGCATAGACTATACAATTAGGAGGCGTAAGAATGCTTTAGTGAATCAGACTATACCTTCAGCGTAGTCCTTGGCGCCGAAAACTGCAGATCCTGCTACGAGTGCATTGGCTCCTGCCTCGATAACCTGCCAAGGGATATTCATGTGTTAGCTCCGACTCTGATTGTCTAGTACCACTAGGAAGGTGGTGATTGTCAAGAGCTCTACCTTGTAAGCGTTCTTCGGGGTAACACCACCGTCAACCTCAATCCAGGGGTTCACGCCCTGTATCAAACATGCCGTATTAGTAAAAAAGGAGAAACACTTGATGAGTTGTTACATGAATCTCCAACTATACAAAGATAATGTACAGGTCTTTTCGTCGTTGAAATATATAGAAGACTAAAACTCCAACCAACGGGTGATTAGAGACTCACCAACTCTGCACACATTTTCCTCAAGTCGCGGATCTTCTTGACTTGAGACTCGATGAAGCTCTGTCCACCAAATCCGGGGTTGACAGACATGATCAAGACCAGATCCACACCTGCTCGTTTTCATTCAAAAGTCAGAAATCCATACCTTACAAAAAAGTTGATAAAACAGAACCGACGATTGATCTTCATTTGTTACTACCCAAAAATCGACCAATCGTGCTTACAATCAAGGACGTATGCGATTTGATCCAGAGATGTTCCAGGGTTGAGCACCACTCCAGCCTTCGCTCCCAAGCTCTTGATCTGTAACCAATGATACCAAGGTCATGAGATGGAGAGTTCTTCCATGATAAGTTTCACAGTTGATGTGATTCTTGTATTTCCAGGAATAGGATTATTGAGCACACACCTGATTGATGGTTCGGTGCAAGTGGATAGTCGAAGCGTTCTCACAGTGAACAGAGACAATATCAGCACCAGCCTTGATGAAGTCCGGTACGCGGTTCTCGGGTTCGACAATCATCTGAAAGCACACACGAAGTACTACGTTAACCTCTCTGATATTCAAGACTTCGTGTTATCAGACTAACAACTGCAAGTGTACTTACCAAGTGGACATCCAGAGGTAGGTCGGTGACGGGCCGAATTGCGTCCACAACGAGAGGACCGATGGTGATGTTCGGCACGAATCGGCCGTCCATCACATCGACGTGAATCCAGTCACATCCTGCCTCCTCAACTGCCTTGATCTGCAAATCGTAAGCACCATCAAAAACCATGCAATTAGTTGACTCCAAAATTTGAACACGAAGATTCAACAGTATTATCATCACCGCCAAGCTAACCCCAAAGTGACAAAACACAGCTTTACAAGGTTTCTCTAGTTGAGAAAAACCAAATGTGGAGAGTGCAACTACATGTTCTTATGGAGGATTGAACTATAAACTTACTGTAAAAAGTGACCATTGATCTCATGCACACAACCTTTCGTGCATGCAATTTGAACATGACACTTTGGAGTTGTTGCAAGAAGGATTAACAGCGATACTATCGATATGAAGAATGACACATGAAATTAGCTACAAAGGTACGGTGTACTGATCAAAAGTCTCTTTCTATCGAAGCTTAATAAATGAGCATTTAATGATGAGAGTTCTTGCAAGGCCTAGGGTTTACGGGTTGTTCGGAGATGCAGCAAGAGCGGGAACAGATTCCAATAAGGGTTCAAATTTTACCTGCTCTCCAAGCTTGGCGAAGTTGGCGGACAAGATTGAAGGCGAGACGATGATATCACTCTTCGAGAATCGATCAACGCGAGCGTTGGCCTGCACGACGGGCATCGTCGTAGTCGTCCTACCACTAGAATAAAACTAGGGTCAGGCTCACAATCACAATCACAAAGCTCGAAATCCGTCACAAGAGTACGTAAAAATTCAAGGAGAATGATTCAATGACTGCTCACCTGGTGGTGGCGACAGAGCGCCTGGTCGACTTGTTGTCACCCCAGAAGTTGCTTTGTTGCATCGGGGCGACTGACTTCATGGAAGCCACAGCTCCTGTCATCGCCATGGTTGCCATAGCTGCTTACTGATGCGTAATTGGAGAGCTTATCACGTACTGTGGAAGTGATTGTATTGCGAATTGGAAGCGGGAAGACTGAATGAGCGGAAGGGAGAATGATTTAAAGTGAGAATTGGGAGTGTGGGTTGCCTAGGTGAGAGTGGATTCTGGGCCTTACAAATGGAAAGCGACGGAGGATAAGAGCGGACAAGCGCGGTGTTCGGGCCGTAGCAGATCGACCTGTGGCTCTCCCGCTGCCACTGACTCTCTGGACGAGACTTCGGCGTCGTTCGTTCGTTCAAAAGTTTCGTTCGACCAGTTCGTTCACTTCAACAGGCCAATTTGGTCGGAAAGTCTGCTAACCTAAAGCGGGGGTTGGGGTTTAAGATGGCCAAACCCTTCTTTTACTGATCTTTGTTTGTGTCTCAAAGTGGATATAGGCCAATTTGGTCGGAAAGTCTGCTAACCTAAAGCGGGGGTTGGGGTTTAAGATGGCCAAACCCTTCTTTTACTGATCTTTGTTTGTGTCTCAAAGTGGATATTGACATTTTTACTGATCTTTGTTTGTGTCTCAAAGTGGATATTGACATCGTAAAGATTCAAATGGATATTAACATCATAAAGAGATGATTTTTAGTGTGTTGGAAAGTTGGAAATAAAAGAGGTGGTTTCTGTTTGTCACAAAAAAGGACGTCACAATGAGGCGGTTCTTGGTGTGGTGGAAAGTTGGAGAGAAATGGGGTGGCTTCTGTTGTGTTGGAAAGTTGGAGAGACAGGAATATCTGCCACGGCGCAGATGGTATATTGCGAGGGCTTAATTGAAGTGGCGTAGAGGCAATCAAGTAAAACCAGTGCTTTCCAGGACTCCTGTCACCAACTCTAGGACTAGTAACATCTCAGATATTTAATTCGCATCGGTACTAGTCAGCACTTTGTTTGCAAGCTTTCATGTTGTTCATGTGCAAAGCAATTCAGATTTTCATGCAAAGCAATTCAGATTTTCATGAGCATCGTCTCCTCATGCGGAAGGTGAAAACGGACAAAGGGTACAAGAGTTCTCATAGATGAACTAGCAAGCAAACGCAAGGGGTTCAAAAGCACAGGTAGCACAAAACGCAAGGAACCTCAGCACATGTGCGTAAGGCACCTCGCACTTCTTCACCCAACATACCATTTCTACTGACATCTCTTTCAATTGATATGTGCAAGAAACATGTGCACACACAATTGATATCTGCAAGAAACATGTGCACACACAATTGATATCTGCAAGAAACATGTGCACACACAAGGCTTTCTTCGCTGCAACAACGACGTGGGTTCAACACGAAATGATGCTCCCTGTCGCAAGTGACAAGAAAGGACTATTCTGTGTTCACTGAGGTGAATTGCAACAAGCCTGAAAGGACATACTCTGGCATGAGGACAAACGAAACAAAAACAAGCAGACAGGAGCTACATAAATAGCAGAAACAATCCTCTTTAAAACCAACACACGGAACACGAGTGACTGAGAAAAAAATAGGGCCTTCAAGAAATGAGGATCACAGGATGGCACGAAGTGGATGTTTATGAAACATGATGAATGCATAACATGGATCTTAAGCTGAGCAAGACTCTAAAGACCCTGCATCGATCATCATCCAGTCTAGTCGAACAGACTGAAACCCATGTCGTCGTCAGACTCCTCTTCCTTCTCGGGCTCCTTCTCCTCCACCTTGGCTGCGGCTGCGGGTGCATCAGCAGATTCGGTGGCCGCAGGGGCGGCGGCAACAGCGAACTTCGAGGGGTCCTTGAGGTACTCCTTGGTCTTCTCAGCGAGAGGGAAAGAGTAATCCGTCTCAACAGCGATGGCCAACACGTTCTTGTATGCGTTGATGAAGCTGTGGGGCACAGCAGCCAAAGTCGGGTAACCCAGGGCCAGAGAGATAGCAGCCACGGTGGAGACTCCGGCAGCGAACTTGTCCAACAAGTCATCCTCAGTCAAGTCCAAAACCTCAGGGGCGAACAAGGAGGCGTTGTCGTAGATGTTCACGACGACAAGACCGTACGAGAAAGGCCTGATACCGAGCTTGGCCAACAACGCAGCCTCGGACGATCCGACCTTGTCACCTTTGCGCACAAGCTCAACGGGGGCGATAATTTCGACAGTACCCTTGTTAATCTTGGTGGGAATGTTAAGGACCTGGAAGAAAGATGTCTGGGAGGGGTCCAGACCAGTGTTGCCGGGGGGAACCACCACATCGATGGGGGCAATCAGACCCACACGAGCAGGTGCTCCGACCTTGTACTTGCTAATCTCCTCACGCACCTCCTTCAAGTCTCCCTTGGTGAAAATGAGACCAACATTGCCCTGCACAACAAAACTCGTCTCACTCAGTACCTGTACCATTGACCTGACATCTACAAAGTACAGGAGCCGCTGGCAAAACCCTAAAACAATATGTCGAGATTAAGTCAGAACCATCGCAGTCGTAAAACCCTGTAATTACCCTATCTTGTTCTAAGGTTCGAAACAGCACGGAAAACCACATCTCGCACATCCTTCACAGGCAACATCGCCATGAACAAAAAGAGCCGTGAATTATCACGGCTCCCAAAATTCAATCATGTGATATCATATTGATAAAAAATCGTTAAGCAAGCTTAATTTTTTTAAGAGCACGTACCACCAAGGCGGGGAGGAGCTGCTCGTAGTCGGTGTTGCCGGAGGTCTCAGCGTACTTCCGGATCGACCTCTTCATCATGGTGTTCTTTCCCATAAGCACCACGGAGTCAGGGCGGAGTCCCTTCCGGATACCCTGCAACTGCTTGGAGCCGACATTGTCAGCGGCACAGATGAGCACCTGAGTGTACTCCTCTAGAAGCTCCACGAGCTTGCTGTCATACTGAACCTTCTTCTTCGAGTACGTAGTCCTCTCACTCTTGACACCCATTGCGAAAAAAACTTAAGTCTCCGGAAAAGCACAGGGGGCCAAGACGTGATAAATCACGTCAAGGTGGGCAGAATTTGCCCTTTAACCCTAATTCTGAGCTTCGACACGAAGCGGGGGGGGAGCGGAAGCAGATGAGCGCGGCGGCAAAGAGACCAGCGAAGTCGTCGTCAAGGTGTATATAGCCGAGAAAGTTAGGGTTACGTGGGAACGTGTTCACACGTGGGGAACTCGTTTTAGTTAACTTCAGTTGACTACACCATTTCCCTCAGTGGGCTACCAAATATATTATTGTATTTCTATTTTCCTTCTTTTGTGTTTGTTTGTTGAAACAATTAAAGTGCATTTATTATTTAAGACTGATAGTTTGTTTTGTTTTGATTTAGAGGCGCCACTATGATCTTGGGAACCGCCAGTTGGAAGAGGTGTCATTGGAAGCAGGTATTTTTTGTAGAGTTGTGGAAAACAATCGTATTGGAACACGGGTTATCAAGTCCCAAGATATAGAAATTTGAAGTATTGTTTTGGTTTGTCAAAATAGCTAGTTGAATTACGGCATATGAGGTATTTTAGAAGCAATTTATTTTGTAGGAATTTGGAAAAAGATCGAATCACAAAACGATTCGATGACTCTTGAGATATTGAATTTTCAAGTAAGTATGGCCTCTTAATCACCAAAAATTACAAAAATGGCCTAATTTTATATCTAGCATAAAAGCTAGAAAAGCCAAACACATAAGAATGACGTCCTTTGGAGCTATATAGGTTATTGTTTGAGAGAGAGTTAGTTTGTATTGTTTTGATTATTTCCTTTCATTTGTGAATGACACAATGATCTTGGCAATTGTCGGTCAGATTAAGGCCCATAAGGTGTCATTGGAAGTGGATTTTTTTGTTAAAATGTGGTAAATGATCAAATTGTCAAAATGTGTTGATGGATCTCTAGAGATTGATCTTCCAAGTATTTACTGTCACATCTCTTTCTAAAGGATGTTCGAACATCGAGCTGAGCCAAGAGGACCTTGTGAGTCACCTCTTGCGCTTGGCAAGTGACAAGGTGAGGTAACTAAGGAGAGTCTTAAGTAAACAACACACGACATCGTCATGCTCGAGAGGAACTTGGTAGTGTATCTTATTGTCATGGCGGTAATTATTCGCAACTTTTTTTCCTTAGAAAGTCTTACTTAGTAGCATAATTTAGGCACCTACTATTTATAGGGTTTTGTTTGAGACATTATAACTTAGAGGTTCGATGGTCGGATGGGGCAGCATGAAGTATTGTTGGAAGTGGGTTTATTTGGTAGAGTTACGGGGAAAAATCGGATCCCATAACTATTGATGGGTCTCAAGATATTAATTTTGAAGTATTTGCAACCCCCTCATGACCAGAAACCACCAAAATAACCTAATTTTTGATTTAGTAGAAAAACAAGCCATCTCTTCATCACTTTTTGAAGAATGTTACAAAAAAAAGAAAAGAAAGAAAGAAAGAAAAAATCTTTCGAGAATCTCATTGTTGTGTGCATTTAAAAGTGTAGTGATTTTGTTCCAATGTGTTTATGAAGAGGCTCGATAAACTTTTTAAGTTGCTATTTGGAGTTTTTTGGAACTGGAGGGCTCGCCAATAGGTTCATTCCAAGCCCTCCACTTTACTATAAATAGACAAAAATTGCATAAACTGCGGTATATGCTCATTTTCTCGAAATTTGCCCTACATCAATTAAATTGCAAAAATTTCAAAATTCACTAGAAATTGAGATTTTGAATTTTTTGAATTTTTGTTTTTGTACATGTAAATGAGGTTTCAAGGCATGATCTCACCTTTTGGATCACCCATCCAAATGTAAATGAGGTTTCAAGGCATGATCTCGCCTTTTGGATCACCCATCCAATTATTGCTCACATGCCATTTTTACCGTGATTGATTTTTAACATACCTCCATGTGAATATTCAAGTGTTTTTTAAGGTTCTATAGGTTGCATGAGAGTAAAAATTGCATGGACATGTTCATAAGTCACCCATGAACAATGATGTGAAGAGCCTCATATCAATTTTATTTACCAAACCTGAATTTTTTGGCACTCTAAAAATGAGTTGCCTTTTTGACAACAAGCAAAATGAACTTTCTCGACAACAAGGGAAAACATCTTTTTCTTCAACTTTGAACGTTACGATCTCACAATTGGTAAGAAATCCAATATGGTATTTGATATTCATATAAGTCAAGTACTAGATCTTACTGTTACATATCTAAAATTTTCTCAAAATTTGAAAACTTTCACCTTGCATCAAAAGTAATTAGTTTTTGCACGTTCTCGGACTTTGAGGCCTGGTCGGCATTAGGGGTAAACAAGTATGGGTGCTAATTCTGTGTGCACTTTTGATTCTGCAAAAAGTATGTCAAAAAGGTAAAAGCTTCAATCACTTTATACTTTTAGGGTTTAAGTGTTCACGTTTGCTTCGATTCTGCTTCGCGGACTGAGGTTTCGATGGAAGATCAACCGAAAGCGATGCGATTTTGTGCCATGATCTTGTAAGCTTTTCCATGTCGAATTACAACTGTTGACACTTCCAGTTTTCCGAATCAATGCACAAATTAGATTGAACTCTGGCACAATGTAAATGTTCGTGCGACCTTCAAACTCGTCACAAGGTGGAATTTCTGTAAGCGTTTGTTCTAGAGTTAGTAACATAGTAGAAAGGGCGCTTGCTACTTCCGGAAACGAGAGAAAGAAAAAAAGAAAAAGAGATTGAGACTTACTAGCACGTGCAGAATTTCGACTAACGGTTTACACCGTGCAGAATCCGGTTCTTGGCAGCTCAACGTGGTTCTTTCCAATGCTGAAGAACTAGGTCGGAGAAGATTATGCGTCGGTTTTTTATTATGAAAGAATAATCATTCGGGACGAGAGAGTGTGACAATGGCAACGGGCACGCGCATTACGCTGCTCGTTCGCCACTTGCCCGAGGGACTGCCGGCTGACACTCTCAAACGGCTATTCTCGCATTACGGAGCCTTAGATTTTCGCCTCTGCCAATCAGGAAGGTGAGATCCTCAGCAATGGCTGCACTTGTAAAGTTTTTTTTCTTCTAGCGAACTCTGAACCTCTTTTGACTATCACAGGGTGAAGAATTGTGCATTTCTGGATTATGATAGTGAAGCTGCAGCTGCTCAAGCACAATCGCAAATGCACAGGTCTGTATCAATGCTGGTTTACCTGAACTTAGCTATTGAATCATCCTGCATTTAGTCGAACTAGCTAAGCTGTCTAATGATATGGAAATATTCTGAATCGTACGACGCTATTGCATTTGGTAACGCTGTTCAAATCTTTGAGGTGTGACAGGTTGAAATTCTTGGGGAAAGTATTGAGCGTTGAGAGAGCAACTTCTGCACCAAGCAAGGATGGTGTACCGGAAGAGAATGCAACGACGAACGAAGGAGCTGGCACAGCCCCTCTACCTCCACCATTACCACCTCCAACCAGCGAAGCTCATCAATCACTCAGAAGGGAGCCTATTTCTCCGTCTTTGGGCGTCGATTACCCCTTCCCTCCACAACTCGAGTACGTGCATATACTCTTAGTTTATGTTATGCTCTGCTTGGTAGGGTTTTGAGGATTGATCATATTTTGTACGAGCAATATCTCAGTAGTTTGGACGATGCTCTTTTCTTGCTGTTCGCCCTCACTTCATTGCTGTACATGATTCTCCTCTTTCCATATTTCTGATTCAGTTCAATTGTGGAGCATGGGGTATGTCTGAAAAGTGTTTGTTGCTTTGCAGGTACGCGTATCCTCCTCCGGACGGAAACATTCTCACCAATATTGTCAACACTCTGATTGCAGTTCCACGGTTCTATACTCAGGTTACTATCGTCCTCTACATTTGCTTTTATGTCATGTGTCTGGTCAGAAGTGGTTACAAGAGGAGGCTTCATAAGGGGAAACAGACAGATAGGTGTCAAGAGGTTATTGCTGATGAGTGCGCAGATGTTGGTGGTGAATATACTGCGATCAGGTGTTGCATCTCATGAACAAAATGAATCTTCCAGCTCCGTTTCGTCCTGCACTTCCTACGCCACCATTGCCACCTCCTGTGCCGACTCCTCCGGCTGAGAAGCGACTGGCAGGGGAGCTCTCCAGTGGCGAATCGGAGCTTGAGTCATCAGACGAAGTGAGTAAGATGGCATGTTTTACTTATGTCTTATTTCGATGACCTTTGTAGGAAGTTCTTCTCTGACTTAGTGTGATAATCTGGCCTCAAAGGAGGGAGACCATCTGCTCGTGTATCAAGTCCATGATGCTGAGGCAACTTTGAGTTCTTTCAGGAAGACAACCATGGGCTTGGTGGGGAAGTCGAGAACGATGAAGCTGGCAATGAGCTGGAAACTCATAATGCAAGAAGAAAACGAGCCAAATTGGAAGCGGTAGTTGGTCCTGCAGTGGACAAGGGTGCTTCTCATGAAGCTGCAGGGGTTAAGCCTATCAGCATTATTCCAAAAACTGCTCCCATCAAAAAGAATCAGCCTGTCATGCAGGTTTGTTTCTTACAATGTGCTCTGACATATTACACTTTCTGTAAGTCATCCGGACGAAGAAATGAGTGAACATTATCTGTTTCTGAACAAGCTTTGACTTTTCCCTCACTTGGAAGTTTACCAATTAGCGCAGCTTAAAAGCTGAGTCTTGGGATTTGGAACAGATTAAGATTTCAACTAAATCCGCGGCTGGCGAAGGACCGGCGACAGACGTTGCTAACCAAGACGACATGGAGATTTCTCGAGAAGATGTGGAAGAACCTAGTCGTACATCCACACGGGCTGAGCTTCAGGCTGGTCAATTAACAGAAGCGGAGCTTCTTTCTCTATCCATTCTCAAGGTGAGCAGGTTCTAGTTTATAACATCTTCGCCATGTTATCTTTTGAACCGATCATGAACTTTGTTTGGCATAGACGCAATGATTTCAAGCTCGAAGTTTTGATCACAGACTGATAGCTATATACATGTGCTCTCTTACCGCTTTGAAGAATTACTCTGCTGGAACTCCATCACAAGTTCTGTACATCAAGAATTTGGCGAAGGAAGTGGCTGCAGAGGACCTTTTCTTTGTATATGGTAAGCTTGACCGCACTTGGCCCTTTTCTCTCAATTTCTGGATATCCTCTATTCGGCAACCTTGAAGCAATTTTCGTCTTTTCATGTTGCGCTCGATGATTCACTAGAATTCGAGTATTGTCTCAAATGCACCTCTCCTGTAAAACTTTAAAGATACTGGGTCAACTTTCGCTTTACAGTCTATCACTGATCTAAGACCTTCACTTCTGCAGGGGCTTTCTTTGCAAGTCTTGAGGAAGCAAGAACGGCATTGAATGTGAATCTCATGCAGGTACTTTTTTTTTGTCAAAGTCTTGTTTTATGCACGTCTTGTTAAGAGCTCAGCAGCTTGTAGGGCATTTACAACCGTTGCAATGTTCATGGTTAACAGCTTGCGTCTGTCCCTAGTGTGCTAGTTCAGTGTGTATGATACGCAGTTCCTTTTTCTTGTGACAGGAGGGGCGCATGCGAGGCCAAGCGTTCGTTACATTTCCATCAACAGAATCTGCTCAAGAAGCTCTAGTGAGTTATCCAGGACTTCAAAAGCATTGGCAGTTTTCAGTTACTATATGTAGCTTCTTGTAGCTGGATGTTGACATGGAGAAATACCTCAGTTATGCACATCAATTAACCCGTTTGTAATTTGCAGGGTATGACGCATGGCTTTGTGTTAAAAGGGAAGCCGATGGTAGTTCAGTTTGGTCGGAATCGTCCAGCTGCCAAGACATAGTCGTAGTTACTCGGACGGACTCATGCTATCCAAGAGCTACTGGTCTACAAGCTCCACTCTTCAGGAAGACCCGTTTTAAGAGGTTCTAGGGTAGTGGCCGCGAATGCATAAAAAGACAAGGTAGCGTTGAAAGATTTGTTCAGAGGTTCCTGAACATTAAGTGCATCACTTGAGTGGCATTGTGTATAGTGATGTGAAACATCGCGCAGTTCTAGACTTCGTCGTACTGTAGGACTACTCTCGTGTGCCAAAACAGTAAGATACTGGTATGGGCTCCAAATCTATTTTTTTGAAACGGATGATCTGAAGTCCTTTACTGAGAAGTTGAGAAATGGACTACTCTATTGTTGAGTCGCATACTATCGTCTAGCTAATCAGCATACCGAATTGTCATACAGTTACTGAACTCAGAGGTTCAGAGGTATCAGTTGGATACTATTCCTGCTCTATCTGTGGGCTCCCTGTTAAAACAACGTCGATGATGATCATTCATCGTAATATTCTTCAATGGAGAACTTCTTATGTCCCAACTTTTTATGTGTTTTACGAATATTGGTCAATGCAAAGATCATTGGACGAACGCATTTTTTTTCATGCCTCTCTGAAATGAAGGTTAATTTCGTCTTATCAAAGACACGAAGTGCAGGAACTTGCACAAACACGATAGATATGGAACATAGATCATCAGACGAGAAACGAAAAGACAGAAGGGATCTATGAAAATTTGAATTTCTTTGCATTGATCATCATAAAAACATTCGAGTGATCAAAAAAGCCTCTCTAAAAAAGTGGTGATAGACATTTAGGCAGCAGCCTTGAGATCTTTAGCCCGCTTCTTGTACTCCTCCACAATGGACAGCTTGATACCCTTGCCGCGGGGCAGGGTGATCCAGGGCTTGGGACCCTGTCCGACAATGAACACGTTGCCCATACGGGTAGCGAATTGCTGCCCGGTGGCGTCGGTCACGTGAATGATGTCGAAGCTACCTTTGTGCTTCTCACGGTGCTGGATCACTCCAATACGCCCCCTATTGCGTCCTCCGGTCACCATGACGATGTTACCAATGTCGAACTTGATGAACTCTACAACCTTTCCGGTCTCAAGGTTGATCTTCACGGTGTCGTTGGCCTTGATGAGGGGGTCGGGGTACCTGATGGTGCGCCCATCGAAGGTGGTGATGTGTGGCACTCCCTTATCTCCGAACTGAGCAGCCCTAACCTTGCACAGCTTGTACTGCAAAAATCCATACGTAAATCATGAACACAATGCAATGAATAATTATTACGAAAGATGTAAAAAGGACACCCGTTAGATTTCATTAACTTGCTTATGACAATCACCAAGGACATACGCTTCATGGACTTGCTTTCGAATGCCCATACCTTGGCCTCCTCTGCGCTGATGTGGTGCAGGGTGAAGCGACCCTTGTTGTCATACAACAAACGGAAGTTCTCGTTCGTCTTGGCAATAGAGATCACATCTGGCGTGGGAAAGGCTCACATTAGTGTTTAAAGCGCAACATGGATTCCAGTACTTATACAGACGCACCTGACGCAAAAGTGATTTCATTTCAATTGCTGCTATCTACAGAGAGAAAAACCTATGTGACTCACCCATGAACCCTGCAGGGTAGCACTTGTCAGTGCGAACCTTGCCGTCGATGGAGATCAGGCGCTGCATGACGATGGCCACCACTTCACGGTAGGTCAAGGCATACTTGAGCCTGTTCCTCAGCATCACTACCAAGGGCAAGCATTCTCTCTCCTTGTGGGGTCCAGGAGATGGCTTGGGGGCCTGCAAGGTGAAACCCTAGTAAGACACCTATTCGGACAGCAAAAACCTAAACAGATAATTTTAGGTTAACATCATGCGCGAATACTCCTTCGGCACTACAAGCAACAGATACATTGTTGTTGCCGCAGCTCGAAAAACAGAATTAGGTCAAAAGTGAAACTCACAAAAGCACCGCCCAACTTGTCAAGCATCCAATGCCTGGGGGCATTGAGCCTCTTCAAATGCTTCTTCAAACCGCGAGCCTGATGACAAAAGAAAGATCAGTATCGCACACTAGTCCGTGTCAACGGTACCACCACGCCATAACCCTACGGAATCCAGAAACCCTAAAACGGTATATTGCGCCAAATAGGAAGCCAAAAGCGTCGAGAAAAGGACGCAATCAAACGGTAGAGTTGCAATTCTAACTCACCATGGTTGCTGCCGAAACGCAACGCGATCAGCAGAGAAAGAACGACAAGCACAGCTCCGGCGCGAGGCTGGTGAGCTTGAAAGAGGGCCTTGGAGGGGGCGGCTCCTTGCCCTAGTAGAACCATGAAACGGATGAATGATTTCTGGGACAAATCATCCACAATATTGACATCCACTCACAATTCATCCTTATGGACGATTACGGCTTCGTTGGACGATGTTTAGTTTCGTCGAGCGAAGTTTATCTTCGTTCGTCAAGGGGCGCCTTGGCTGCTCCTGGGCCACCTGTTTGCAGGTGGTGTCCCTCGTCTCTCTCGCTCGTGAGTGCTGCACTTTTGTTTCCCTTATCCACGTCGCTTAGTCTACTGTGAGGCTCAGAAGGAAATCTGTTCGAAAACAACACGAATTCGACGTGTACTGACCTCCGTAGATTGCAGAGCTTGAAGAATTCTGGTCGAATTCGCGATGGCATCAACAGCGATGGCGATGTCGGGAGGAGCCGTTGTTGTCGGCGATCAGGTAGGGTCAATTGTGCCAAATCTTCCCATGATTTCATTCTGGAGAGAGGACTCTGAATTTCGTGCAAGAATTTAGAAACGCAATGGCGCATAAATCTTAGGAATAGTAAACCCTAGGATGGGAATTTGAGAATTTACGAGCGGTGTCTGTGGCAGTTTGTAGCATCCTCGTTGCCGAATTTGAGATACAAGCGAGTGGTTGTCCGAGCTGCCAATGCTGAGGGTCCATTGAGACGGCCGAGTACACCGGGCGCTGCACCGTCGATTGCGACGTCACCTGCCCCGCCCACTCCTCCTACTTCCGACCCCTCGCCGTCGCCGTCCCCGTCGTCCTCTTCATCCCCCGCCCCTCCTACGAAAGTGACGCCGTCTAAGTCCTCGGCTGTGAGCATCGAGTACCAGCGGCAGCGCGCCAAGGAGCTCCAGGAGTATTTCTTGGACAAGAAGTACGAGGAGCAGGTTCGCGCTGACCGTATCTTTGGCTGGACACGGAAGAACGAGATCACCAATGGCAGGTACTGGATTTGCTCTCTCTCATCCTCATCTTAAACTTCCAGCATGCCATTCTCTTTTTTCGAAACTGCAGTAAAACAAATAGATCGTTCACACTTCAGCTCTCTTTGAATTCAAGGTTTCATACGTCAAAGTAGTTCAAACAGGTCAGAGCATTAAGGATCTCCTGAAGATCTTGAAGCTTTGAGACCCTCTTGAATGAAATTAAGACACATTGTTGAGTCTAGTGGTCGGAGAATTATTAAAAGGTAGTGACATTCAAATAACTTTTCGGAGCCTCAGACTGCTTGGGATGTTCCAATCGAAACGTTCCTTTGGACTTTATTCGATTTTGCGGGTGTTTTATTCAATGAAATGGCTTGACAATGCCAGTGTCAAGGAATAAGCTACGTTTAACAGCGTAGTCCGCCTTCAATCAAGATATGAGTGATCTTTTGATGGTATTATCCGCGTACGGAGTGACACTTATACTTCATTCTGGTTGTTAGGAAAATTTCGCTTTTATAAGTGACTTCTGCTGATTTGACTGCGTTTTCATTATAACCTTTTCTGCATGTCATTTTTTTATTCATGTACACTAGTCTGGGTCTCATGAAGCTTGACTATTCGTTCAACTTAGGTTGTGAGGGTTCTGCATTTGTCATGGTTTAGTGTCTTGCTCACTTGCTTGTATGAATGAATGTCTCACTTGTTTTTGCTGTGCAGGTGGTCGATGTTCGGTATCGCCGTAGGATTGCTCACCGAATACGCCACAGGTTCTGACTTTGTGGAGCAATTGAAAATTATCATCTCCAACTTGGGCATTGCTGAACTTGACTGAGGAGGGCTTGTTTTCTCGAAGAGAAATCTGCAAGACTATAATGTATTTTTCTTTTTTCTTTAGTATGATTTTTTTGTGATAAGATTTGCCGACATCCATTCAATCGCCCCTGTCACTTCCCTTAAGATTGTTCATTTGAACTTTTTCTGTCTGGTGTGGTTGTTTTGGAAAAAACTGGGGCTGCAGTTTATACTCGACTGTCCTTTCATAAGGTTAAGACTCACTGACTCTCACCCATGTCGAGGATATGAGATTCACGATCACAATTCTATCTTGCTGTTAGATTCTAGTTATGCAAAAGAGTCATCTGGTAGATCACGCAGCTTCTATGAGTCTCTATTTTGTGCGATGTTTAATATGCAATGGTTCAATAATCACATCTTATCTGTTTATGATCCATGTTTTTAATGTATCCACGATGAACGTACATAGTTAAGCAATACAATCAAGTTATGGTTGTTGGAAATTTTGAGAGCGGCAAAGGCGAAGAACATGTATTAACCCTTAAACGCCCGAGCAAGCCCGAGGGGCTTGATTCCAACAGAATCTTCCCTGTAGCTCTCATTGTACTCAACGTTTCACTTATATTTTGATGTCAAACTGGTCACCTTCTTCTGATGCATTCAAAAAGTGAATTTTCACAATTCAAATCACAATTTGTATGAATGATTTTGTGGTTTGAAAGGATTGTGGTAGGTAGGTTGGGGTTGTACATAACCTTGTAGGAGGTTGCAAGCTCATCATTGATTGGTCCATTCATGATGCCCAAGTTCAAAAAGTGCACTATTCATGATGCCCAAGTCCAAAAGATGCTGTGATCCAATTTTGGGCTGCCCGTTTTAGACCCCAAGGGCGTTTAAGGGTTAAGTGCAGCTAATGGACAATTTGCAAGGTGTTTACCACATGCTCCACGCAAACACGCAAACACGCTCAAGCTCTTTGAAACATGCAAACATTACCATGCCATTACCCAATTATCAGTGATGTGAACATCTCCTTGGCATTCAAAAGTACCAATGTGCACATTATTCAAAGACATACCTATGAGTACAATGGATTCTTCACGGGTATGCCGAATACAACACTAGCAAACCTGTAAGTCTGAGGGCCTTCAGTAAGACAGTCCCGTTATTCTCTAACACTTCTCCATGTTCACATCATATCGATCCAAACGTGGCGAAGAGCCTTGAACTTATTGTGTTGCAGCGAACTGCAATGATGTATCGGTATAAAATCAGAAAGTTCATGTGTGCAGTACCTTCCAACAAGTCTTGCAATCTCCCCCCATTCTCTTGCATTGTCTACTTTCAAATTGAAATTTTGGCAAGTGTTGCTCAAGATTTTATGATGAAATTTCTCGATTAATTTTATTTTGAAATTAAGGGTCCGTAACGCAAAAGACTTAATGCAAACAGAGTTTGCGAGTTCCACAACATCAACTTCTTCAGAGTAGAGTCTGCAATACTTGCATGATTACAAAGCATGCATATACTTTGCCATCCCTAATCAACCAATTTGCTAACCTAAACAACTGCACAATTGCACATTAACCCTTAAACGCCCTTGGGGTCTAAAACGGGCAGCCCAAAATTGGATCACAGCATCTTTTGGACTTGGGCATCATGAATAGTGCACTTTTTGAACTTGGGCATCATGAATGGACCAATCAATGATGAGCTTGCAACCTCCTACAAGGTTATGTACCACCCCAACCTACCTACCACAATCCTTTCAAACCACAAAATCTTTCATACAAATTGTGATTTGAACTGTGAAAATTCACTTTTTGAATGCATCAGAAGAAGGTGACCAGTTTGACATCAAAATATAAGTGAAACGTTGAGTACAATGAGAGCTACAGGGAAGATTCTATTGGAATCAAGCCCCTCGGGCTTGCTCGGGCGTTTAACCCTTAAACGGCCCTGTCAGCCCCTCGGTCTGTTTTCCTGCAGAATCTTCTCTGTAGCTCATTTGATTTTTCACTTTTTGCTTATATTTTTATATCATTGTGGTCACCTTCTTATGATGCATCCACATAGTAAAATTTCACAATCCAAATCACAATTTGTATGAGAGATATGTGATTTGAAAGGATTGTGGTAGGTAGGTTGGGGTTGCACAAAACCTTGTAGGAGGTTGCAAGCTCATCATTGATTGGTTCATTCGTGATGCCCAAGTTCAAAAAGTGCACTATTCATGATGCCCAAGTCCAAGAGATCCAATTTCGGGCTGCCCATTGGGGAGTGGAAGGCCATTTAAGGGTTAAGGGTTAATGAATCAAATTGAATCATTTCCCACGAAAGAAACACATGTCTTTACTGGTGGGATACATAACACCCCTACTTTCTACCACCGACAATACTTTTTCAGGACAACCGATAGTACAAGCTGTGAGAAATGACAACTCCGCACAGGCTACGCTCTGAAAATCCACGATATATTTTTTAGATGTACTGTACAGCAAGCTGAACACAGAACTAAGCTGGATTCTGAATGTGAGCTGGATTGATAATAAACTCGAAACGGTCCTTGACATAATATAGAACCTGCTAATATAAGAAAGATTACAATCCCATTGACAACAGTGACGCTCTTCAGATCAGGCACTCAGAGGATAGGGCAAAGTTCAAGCACATCCGCCTAATTAGGGTACACATTAACGCAAGTCACTTGCTCTTCGCGAAAGACAATGGCACAGAAGATCGAGGTAGTAGTTAAAAGGAAGCGTCACTTACAGCACAAGAGCTACTCGAGGCTAAACTAGAGGGTCACTATACAAAACAACCTACAACACCAGATGAGTCATTGTCTCACCGATTTGCTCTCTTCCAAGCAGCTAACTCTGCAGCTCAACTTAAATAATCTCGAAACGATCAGATAACAAAATGCGCATGGAGATAGAAAGGATTCAGTGACCTCCAATCCATAAGCACAATGCATAGAATATCAGAGAATGATTCTTAATTACCACTTGAATGGAACAAAATCAATCGCCTCGATTCAAAATGTGCAAACCTATCTCTAATCATTCGGCATCGAAATCTAGGAGACCTGCAAGCTCGGCCTCATCCAATTCGAGCAATGCCGCTGCTCTTGCTTTGGCAGCTGCAGACGGCTGATATTTCTTGCCAGAGGCTAACTGAAATAGGCTCTCACCTGTACCACTACCTTCCTGCTCCGTACCTGATGAAAAATTAAGCTTCAAAGGCTTTGGAGGACTATGTACTTGACTTGTCTGTCGGTTCATATTTACTGGTGTCAGAGGCTTCCGAATGCTTGAAATCTTCGGCTCCTGCTGCCGAATAGTTGGAGTCTTCGGCTCCTGCTGCTTGAATGAAAAAGACTGCGAATCTTGTGCTTGGGAATTGAATGGAGAAGTAGCGGGTTTCGGTCTAGCATACGTCAACGGCGGCCTCCGAACCTCGTCCCTACTCGCTGCCGGCTCCAAATCCACATGCTCCTCCCGAGTGGGAAACTGGCTCACATCAGCATCCTCAGCTGCATCCGGTCGTTGCCGCTTCTCAGGTGTCTGTCTCGGAGCATTGAATTTTCTCTTATCGCCAGTAGAAACCACAGCAGGAAGGGTGTGACGTCGACACAGACCTAGGGTTTTCTGTTTCGGCAAGCCAGACGGCGACTTCGAATCCGCGTCCATTCTCTCGTTCTCTTTGTTGTCACCACGAAGTCCTTGGAAATACTCCCGCACCGCGCTCCGGCGTTTGAAAGGATCGACGATGGTCGGATATGGAGAAACTGACGCAACCGGATCTACGCGCTCCATGCTGGCTCCTGCATCCGCCTGGGGCACGGTAAACCCTCCGAGACGGCTCATCACATGCGAATTGGACTAGCGGAATGCCGAAAACCTCATTGTAGATCGGGAAAAGCCAGCGTGCAAGCGCATGATGCGCGACACTTCAATGCAATACTAACAGAGGTACAATGACGGAAACAGGAATGATGCTCAAACAAACGGAAGCGCAATGGCGGGAGGTCGAGAGAGTGAGCTTTTGTTGTGGAGAGCGAATTAGGGTTTCGTGCTGGCACAACGGTAGTAATGGCGAAGAATGCTCGATGCGGATGGCTATGGCGATGATGACGACGACGGGCGATGGCCGACCATCGACTTTTCGTCTATTCAAATCCTATTCAAGTCCCATCTGAAGAACTCTATTGGTGTACATGAATGTACACCTAACCTAGAACTTCAATTTGAATTAGGGTCTAAATTGGGATGAGATGATATTGTCATCCCAGAGGAACCCTATTATCACTATTTTCTTGTGTTTGTGAGATAAATAAAAAATCAATCACTCACTTAGTATTGGCAACAAATAGGAGGGACAATAGTAAATGGTTTAAGTAGTGAATGGTTTAAGTGATAATAATATTGTCACATGTGATTGATGTTTGTTTCTATTTAGACTATTTAGACTGGTACGCCTACACGACATTGCTACCTCATATAAATAATTTTCAATTTTTATGGGGCCAGTACTTTGAAAATCAATAACTTGGAATCCGTGGACCTACTTCGCAATCCAATTGTGGACCCACTACGTAAACATCCGCTTACGAAGACACATCGTGCGGCCCGATCCAACCAACAGTGTCGGGATTATGCCCGATCCAACTAACAGTGCCGGGATTATAATGTCATTGACTTTCTCACACAAAAATTAATACCTCCCTCAAATGATAGACTAGTATGCCTATGCGGTGCTGCCACGCTCAAACAAATAATTTCCAATATTTCTAGGGCCGTAATTGCTTCGTAATTCAATATCTTACGATTCGTTGGCTGTAATCTCAATCCGATTGTTGCCTGCACCTCTGCAAAATAACTCGCTTCCTATGACACCTCAACCGCCCCAATCCAACCGACATGTCCGGGATCATAATGTCAATCAATTACTCCCACACACACTCGCATACAAAAGAATTGTTTGTCTTAAATAATAATTGTTGCTTGATTATGGGGCCCCATTGCAGTAAAGGTGAGAGGAAAAGTGTTAAACTAAGACAAAAAACAATATTTTGGATAATCTCTAGAAACTTTGAAGAGCCATAACTTCTTCATTGCAGTTTGTATTGGACAAAATCACTTGGATAAGGTCACAAACCTGGTTCATGTAGTAAAATTTGTAGACCCATAGAATAAATTATAAATAAATGGCATGCATTTTAGTCAAGGCAGCTTATGTTTTTGGTTTTTCACACTTTTGGCATGTTCTAACATTGCAAGCCAAATATGTGAGATTAAAAATAGATTTTCATAATTCTTTTTTAACTTGAGTGTAATCTTTAGATGCATTATAGCAACTTTGTAGTTGAAAGATTTTTCATTTGAATAACCTTAGTATTGGATTTGCAATGATGTATTTATGATGAAAAAGGTGAGAAATGGATGATTTTTGAGGAGCTAAATCTCCTTCATCCACTATTAGATTTTGACATTATTTTTTGGGATGGATTCAAATTATAGTCTTGTTTGAGGGGGAGAAACCTTTACCGGATCAAGGATATATTGAGAATGAGGCATGGATTGGAGTGCAAGGGGTTTAGTTTTAGTCTATTTTCCCTTCATAAATGTTTGGCATTTTTTCACCATTGCAAGGCTAATATTTGAGCCAATATTTTTTTTTGATGAATTTTTTTGATACAATAGATTCTTTGAGATGAAGATGAATAACTTTCTAGTTGGTGATTTTTTTATTGCAAATTTCATGTTGGTAATATTTTCACTTTAATGTGAAACTCATAGTTTTTTGTAGATTGTTTTGCGCATTGAACATTGTGATCTCGCAATCTATAAGGTCCCATGATTCAAGTTTTGGTCCACATGATTTACAACAAGTCTATTACAAGTTTTTACAATTGGGACCTGAATAACTCAAAATTTGTTTCATCTATGTCACTTTTTTCAAAAAATAAGTTTTTGGCTAAAATAATCCAACTAAGTTTATAAATTATAACTACCTCTTTAGGTGAACGTAAGTATAACCATGGAGGGGCTATTGTTCGAAATTCTCACTAACAACTAATCATAATTATTGATTGAGGTCATTTTTAAAAGATTTCAACATTCGTTACTCATTTTGGCTTTTATTTACTTCACACTGCATAAAAGTCGTGGCTTCTCAAGAATTGGACTCTCAAAGATGGGCCACTGGATAAGTGGAGTTTGACTTGAGGCTTCTCGTTTCAAATGTAAAGTAACCCTCACACACCTCCTAAGTGAAATTGTTCTCACTTTTGGTGGCATTTAATCCTTAAAGGTCTAAGCGTGCCATGGCGACCAGTAAAATACGGTGTATTTTGGTTGTATTTGGAGTGAATGCACACCTTTAATGGGTTTGAGTTCAAAGAAGAAGTTGACATTTGAATTAACGCGGTTCTAGTGAGCTATTACGATTCCAGTGTAGGGTTTCTCGTTGGTAGCAAATCCTAATTATACTACAGCGTACATACTATCCCCAATGGACTTTTAAGGGTTAAATCTCATGCCCTCATTATGAGTAGTGAGGAATGTGATTCCTTTTTTCCTATTGCCATGCCTTCATTTGGTATAAGAGAACCTACTCACCTTATGTTGGGGGTACTTTTAGGTCAACTCTGATATAAGAGATTATGCACAATGTTTTGTAATATGTAAAAAATAAATAACCAAGTAAATATAGTATGGGTATTTATTATTTAGGCCAAGCAGTTTGTTTTCACAGTCACATTATGATCTTGGGCAGGACCGGTTGGATCAGGGCGCATGAGGTGTCGTTGGAAGTGGTTTTTTATTTAGGGTTGCGGGCAACAATCAAAATGCAAACTGGATTGACGAATCCCAAGATATTGAATTCATAGCCCCATAATATTGAAAAGTATGAGTAATTGCATGGAAACGCTGCGTGGACGTACTAGTAGATGATGAAAGTAAATCTTATCAATCAGAAATCTTGCCCCAAACAATCATTTGCAAAATATCATTATGTTTTTATTTTTAAATTTTATTTTGAAGTATTTGTTGCTTGACACTTGTTGTAAAGCATTAGATGTGTGATAGAAAAAGAAAGTTTTACAAATTATAAGAATAGTAGTATTAACTTGTATACCACTTATTTTTTAACGTAAAATGTTCAATACGAAATGGAAATGGTTTCCGAATGAAAATTTATTGTGTCTATCGTTCTTGTTAGAGTCATATCGGCAAATTAAATAAGAATTATTGGTTGATTGCATATAGAAAATACTTCACTGAGAACTACAAATCTTGCAAGTATTCAAAATTAATGAAATTAAGAATCTCCTGTTTCCCACAACAATACCTCTTTGTACACAAATGTTCATTGTTTATCTTGTTGCTTGAGCAAACATTCATCAGTTTTCTTTGACCTCAATTTGATAAAATTTGATCACCTTATTTCAACATCTAAATTTGAAAGAATTGAACTAAGTCAAGACTTCAACAATTGAGAGAAAATTGCAAAAACATCCGACAGTTGATGGAAGATATTATAAAGTTTGAAGTTGTTGTATATTGGTACTAGTGAACACTCTTGATTTTTGAAATTGTACTACATTGACCATCAAGAACTTCTTGTTTGATTTCTTTTAATTAACATTGCTTACATGTGCACTAGGTCAATATCTTTGCATAGACATATCATTTTTAGAGAGAAGATTAGGCACCACAAGCCTTGGCTTGGTGGTTAGGGCTCATGGCCCCCAATGAAAAGGTCGTGGGTTCTATTTCCCATGCTAGCGTGGTGCTCACCACCATAGTCCACCCAACTATGGTGGCGTTCTTGGACCTCGTTGTAGGGGTACCTCAAAGCCCTCATGGGGATACCATGTTGGGTATCACTAAGGCTCTCCTAGCTAGGTAGGAACTAGCATAGTGTTCCACCCTCTCGGGGTTAGTAGTCCTGCCATTCGTATGATGACCTCCGGGCATACATCCAAGGATAGGTTGAACAAACACTTTATTCACGGCGGTCTCTAAATAGGTTGGATTTTCTCTTCTTCTTCTAGAAGATGCAACAATCTAATCTTGTACTCATACCTACCTTAAAAGGACCTGTATGGGTTCACCCACCTTACAAGCTCAAAAGTCATCGATAAAAGGACACAGACTGACCCAAATCTCAGCAGTAAATTCACTTACCACGACAGAGTACGGTGCGTCTCCCCATCTTCACCAGTCGCACCTCACGTCCACTGATTGAAGCCGTCAATCAGACAGACTGTACCATTGCAGAATGAATGCTGGAGCTTCATCTGCCACATTACCCAGGCATGATGTTGATCACGCCATAGCCAACAACTTCGCACGAAAGAGTCCCACAATTCATCAAGCATGAGCACTGCGAGAATATAACATTGTGTTTTGGGCACTGCATTGGTAGTGCAGCATTTAACAATGGGGAGCCAAGCAGCGCCGCACGTTGTGATTGTGCCGAATGGCAGTCCTGGACATTCCATCCCAATCATGCGCTTCGCGCGGAGCTTAGCAAGCGCGGGGGTCATGACCACGATTATATCGACCGACAAGCACGTCCGAGACTTGAAGGGCACACTCGCAGATTTCAGCTACCCGCTTCGGATCGTTTCATTGGGCGACAAGACATCGCTTGAGCTTACCAACAAGGAATGGCTCCTCCAGCGGATGATGTGTGACCGGTCGGAGGAGCTTCGTCTGGTGGAGCTTCTGGAATCGAAGATCAGAAGTCTCGGGTCTCCGTTACCTGTGTGTATTGTGTGCGATATGTTTGAGTGTTGGACGCAAGAAGTTGCAGATAGGTTGCACATTCAGAAGCATCTGCTGTACGTCTCCTCTGCCGCGGCGCTCTCGTGCGGTTTGCAGAAGCAGCGTCTTCGTCAACAAGGATTGGTCCCCCTCACTCGGGAATCCAGGGATCTTGTGTTCACGGATATTCCGGGTCTTCCACCTACTGCAGCTTTGGATCTGCCCCAGTCGTTCTGGGGTAGTGAAGCCATGCAACATCGATTCTCACGGTTTCGACTCGCTGATGTTATTCTGATTAACACGTTTTATGATTTCGAGACGACCGTCTTGAATGCCTTGCGAAACGATGTCGTTGGGTCCCATGATGTGCGAGTAAAGTCGTTTCTCGACATTGGGCCTATGCTGCCAGAGTCGTACCTCAACGAGGACGAGGATGTGTCCTCGGATCCCCATCCTTGTATCGATTGGCTAAATACGCGTGCTCCGAAATCTGTTCTGTACGTTTCGTTCGGAACCGGAGCGACGCATTCGGCAGTGCAGTTGTTGGAGCTCGCGGGAGGATTAGAGGCAAGTGGAGTGTCCTTTCTGTGGATTGTGAGACCGCCGGACGCGCCTGAATTCTCTACAAGTTCCGCAACGGGGTCGGTGACGGAGTTTCTGCCGGTAGGGTTTCAGGAGCGAGTGAAGGAACGAGGGTTGTGTTACTCGCAGTGGGTGCCGCAGTTGCGTATCCTTAAGCATCCTGCTGTCGGTGGGTTTCTGAGCCATTGTGGGTGGAATTCGACGCTCGAAACGGTGTGCGCTGGAGTGCCTGTGCTCACGTGGCCCAAGTTCGCCGAACAGAACCTCAATCGCAGGTCTATTCCATTTCTCCTCACCCCCTAATCATCCTTGTCTAAATCAATCGAAGATAACATCATCATCACTGCGGTGCAACACCTCAATCTGTTCCATTTCTGTACACCCCAGATTATCCTTGACTAGACAGCAGTATGTGAAACGCACCATTGTTGCTGCAGGTTTTTGGTGGACACGGCGAAAGCGGCGATCGAGCTGAAGGAGGATCCATACACCGAAGAGCAGCTGCGGAGCGATGAAGTGAGGCCGGTGAGATTCGTCAGCAAAGAGGAAATAGAGAAGAAGGTGAGGAGTTTGATGCTTGAGCCGGAAGGAGCGATTGTGCGAGAGAACATACGCAAAGTGAAGATGAAGGCACGGAAAGCGGGAGCTTCGGGAGGCTCAGCACGCCGGAACTTCGAAGCATATGTTCGTCTCTTGGAATCACTTCCTCCTACTTAGTTACTGATACATGAAGGTCGATATGTGAAAGGATGAAGTTGAAGTGCAACAAGGCGACACTCTACTTAGAGTCTAAATGTAGATTTGTACAGAATGTGAGATATTTGAGAAATGTGCAATAAGATCTCCGTTTGGAGTTTTAGTTGTACAATAGGACTTTCCTGGTGAGTAACTTTCCTGGTCAGTTGAGGTTTGGACCTTTATGCGTGCAAAGACTTCATTTTTATTTACGGATGTGGGGGGCCATGGAGAAATCTGGGTTCAAAAACATTCTCGGAAAGGACTCACGATTTCGATTCTACGGTATGCACTGCTTTTAAGATCACTGTTTGACCAAATCTATGCTCTGCATTCACAATCTTGTAATGCGTGCCCTTTGCTGAGGAATCTCACCACATGCCTTTTTTTTATTGTCAAAAACCGGATTTCAGCATACCTCCATGTGCAGAATCAAACTTTTCTCTAGGTTTTATAGGTTCTACAAGGGTAAAATTTAGTAGACATGTACCTAACTGAGTTAGGTATAGGAATATGAAGAGACAAAACTCCTTGATCCTTATTGCGACAAGGGAAAAAACCTATTTTTCTCAACTTTGAATGTTATGATCTTATAATTGGTGAGAAATGTAAGATTTGGTGTACATGTAAATGTACAAGTTAGGTACAAGATCCTACATATACATACTTCAGAATTCGTCTAAAATTGAAAATTTGCATTTTCCACTTATTACAAGAAGACAATTTTGAGGGATCTTGGTAGTTACCACTCTCTTTCAGGGGTTAACTATGTGAGCAAAGTAAGGGTGGTATGTACTGTACAACAATGGAGAAGCTGACCAATAAGGTAGAGAAAATTTCTTAATTGTGATTGGTAAAAAGTGTGACTTTTCATTGGCGAGTATTTAGACAATAACTAATAACACATCATTTGTGAATTTTAAGAATGAATACTTTAATTTATAGTTGCATACATTTATCTAAAAAGTTCTTTGGAGGTGAAGTTTCTTGTTCGACCTTAAGAAATCGATGGTTCTTACACATGCGATCTTGCCCACCGTTACCATTGTGGATCCCCCTCGCCTCCCAGCTAAAAATAGAAGCCACATGCAGCGGACTAACAGTAGTAAAGTGCAGCCACGGTGAAATCAATTTCCAAGAACATTAGAACTACTCATGTGCCCTGATCCAACCGGTGGCGACCGAGATCATAATGTCACTCACTCACACACAAAACAAACTCTCTGTCCCATTACAACGGTTGTGTACATTTCCATAAATCTACCTTGAGAGGTAGTTTTGAGGGAGTGGATGTGTATGATTAGTAAAGTAATATTTTTACTTCACCACTAAAGAAGACTAACTAATCACCTATAAATTGAAGTACGTACGTAAATTTCTCATGTTTGATGCATATTAAAATCTTGTAACTTTCTTGAGTACATTATTTGCTTCTAGACTTGACAAATGAAGGAATATTTTGACCTTAGGTTATTGTCATAGGTGACATTCATCATGGTTACAGAGTGACTTAATTTTCACTTATTTTAGTTTTTGTATCATAATGAAAACGGTAGCTTAGATCTTCCTCAATTTTGGTTTTCTTTATTTAAAAACATAGAAAGACGTTCCTATCCATTATCTGTTTATTCAACTATCTTCATGTCACTCTTTCTCAAAAGTGATAAAAGTTTTAACCTCATTCTAAGATCAAAATTACTTACTTCTTTCATATTTGGATTTAAGAACATTACTTTTACAACTTCCGAATTACTTCACAAGAATTGCAAAATAAATTCACAAGATAATAGATGAAAATATGGTAATTATTCTTACTTTTTGAAATTTTGCTGACTTGTTTAGTGCTTTCTGCATTCTTACATGTCTTGCATTTTCTTGTCATCATCCCTCATTGATCTTTTTTAGAAGTACATATTACAAATCTTGTTAAATTTCATAATAAGTAAATACCTATGTAGATTCCTACTAGCTTACATCACTTGCTTACGAACAAGAAAGAAAAGTATGACATTCAATTTTCTCTTGTACATGAGTGTATAAGGTAGTGACAACAAGCTACCTTGCATATTCACAGAAACACCATATTCAAATGATTGCAAATACAGTACAACTCTTTGAAGAACTTCAAACTAAACTAAACTACTCAAATTTAGTAAGTAGTTAAGATGTTCAATTCACTAAAATGGGCATAATAGAGTAGCACGAATATGTGCTAGTACCTGAGCGAGACCTCGTTATTCTTCATCGCACATAAACATCTCATCTCCTTCACTTCGGCGAATCCTGGTGCATTGACAACGATTTGTGCTGAAAACTTTTCATCTTAACTCTAACTGCTCTGAAGTGTAGGCAACGGCAACGATGGAGCAGGAGATCGCATCCCCTCTAAGAACATGGCCTAAGGAAACCTCTTTCGTGAAGGTGCACTTACTAGTTCTCCATTCACATATCCTTAATTCCTTATAATGCATCATCGATCACTCTCATGATTGTCATGGTATCTCGGTGCACGTACTATCGTTCTTGAACGAGGGAGCTGCAGTGAAGGAACACGGTTCATCAATTTGGCAACCACGTCGAGTGCTTCAAATTCTTGATTCGGCGGGAAAATTTGTTTGAAATTTGCATGATGTCTATTGCAGGATTGGCTAGTGTACCCTGGCAGCGAAGAGAAAGCAAACGAAGGCCTCATCGAGTCCGATGATAGTGCACTAGATGCAGCTGCTCAGCACTTACTAGTTCTCCATTCACATAACCTTAATTCCTTATTATGCATCATCGATCACTCTCATGATTGTCATGGTATCTCGGTGCACGTACTATCGTTCAAGAACGAGGGAGCTGCAGTGAGGGAACACGGTTTATCAATTTGGCAACCACGTCAAGTGCTTCAAATTCTTGATTAGGCGGGAAAATCTGTTTGAAGTTTGAATGATGTCTATTGCAGGACTGGCTAGAGAACCCTTTCACCGAAGAGAAAGCAAACGAAGGCCTCATCGAGTCCGATAATAGTGCACAAGATGCTGCTCAGCAGGTCTCTCCTGACGTCTGAATATCTGGATCCGCTTGAGATTTTTAAAAGGAAGGTGTCGCATCTGCTCTGAAGTTCACCTTAAGTAACAAATGCACACACCGTGGTGTCTCTCTCAATATCATGTACCGTAAGGTCTAGTTGAATTGAGTATAAATACTATCAAGCGTTACTAAGTGACTACGATTGTGTCGTGATTTTCATACTAGCAATCTCTGATTCTTGCTCGCCTGTGACATGAACATAATGGAATGAAGATGGTTCAGGAAGAGATCAACTCAATCAACCAAGCGTCTGATAATATTTTTGTGGAAATTAGCACGGGGGTTGCAGAAAGATCTTACGCAGCAAGCCACAATAGAATCATACTTTCGTGCGCTTTCGAAGCCAATGGAATAGGCCCAGGCTGTGCTCCTGGAGTAAAATCCTCAGCATCTCGTTAGGACGTCATCAGCAATATGCGCATGTCAATTTTTACTGGATTTCATCGAATTGCCATCTATCTAACTTTATGTAATTATTCAACGAAGTGATAACTGAATACAGCTTCAACACTTTGTGCAGAAACCTCAGCCGTTTATCATCTATTTGGCTGTGCCGCCAAATTATCCCAACAGCCCCCCAGAAGTCAACTACAAAGAATCGACTCCTCCAGATAAGTAAGTCTTCATTGCCTTAATTTCAAATGCAATGCTGAGAAATTATCATCTCGCAGATATTATGCACCTGATTTTCTCACATTTGCAGAAAGAATTGCAACACTGATAGACTTCTACAGTTGACGAAAGCTTCTGAATGAACATGTCTAAGCAATCAAAGTGATGTAGCAAAAGTCTAGTTAACACGGTCGTTTCGTTACTGAGCTGAGAAATGGTTCGAACAATTTGCAGTCACCCTTGTTTCACGAGAGCATGGGAGGATTTTCGGCTGTGGTTCCTTTTTACGGGGGCAACTCCTTCGATTGCTACGATTGCCACGAAATGGGAAACATGTGTTCGGAACCGCCTCGATCAATTTCGACAGATTCCACCTCAAGTGACAAATGCATATGCCCTTGCGTCTCACTTAATTATATGTTCAGTAGAGTCTTGTTGAAGTTAACACTATCAAACGTCATTGAGTAAACTGCGATTGTATTGTAATAGCTAGCACTATTCGATTCTTAACATTCTTTTGTTTGCAATTATGGAACTTTGGTTTATTATGAGAGAAATTGATTGGCTCAATGTTGTATGTAGGTAACGGTGAATTCACAATCACAAAATGAAGGAAGCGAATCTATTCCTCTCGAATTTTCTCCGTACATGATGTATACAACAAGAGGCCCCATGGAAAGAATCAATCCCATCAATGGATTACCACACCGACCGGTAAGTTAATGAGTTCAAGACCGTTCTATTTTTCATATGTGAAGGAGTAAAATCCGGTGATATCATACACTAGACTAGTAAAGACTTCCCTGCATAATGCACAGGCGCACGTACATATGCACTGTTTCTTCCTCTGTAATTTCACAATTCGTACATCATATTTATGTAATCTTGAGGAAAAACAACATGGAGTAAGTTTTAATTCCACAATGAGTTATTAAAATGAGCAATGTCATAGGTTTTCATTTCCTGTGGTGTTTTGTAGGGAGCAAAGCATTGTAAACCGTATGCACAAGGAAAAGTTTGTACATATGGTACATCATGCATTTTTCACCATCCATGGCCACCTGAATTTTGTTCTTCAGAGGAGAAAAAGAAAAAGAAGAAAGGAGGGAAAGATAAGTCTGGTTTACCATGAATGTTCACCCATGTCAACCTCAGTGTTACAATTCGTACCTGCATGTGAGTATTGACATACTGGAGTCCTATTACCAAAACCCGATTGGTCTCTGGCCTACTTTCCTACTTGAAGCAACTCTTGCTCTGAAGTAACCTCTATCACTGGTGGTCAGAATTGGAGCTTTATTCATGCTCATCTATACAGACTTTTGTCCCGCTTTCTTTGCTTGGTTTTTGTAAGACACAGAATATATACATATCAATATGCTGCCTCCTGTTTCCTCCTGGGGCACAACGAACCCCTCAAGACGGCTCTTTACCAGCCTATTTCGCAAGAGGTTTGGACTAGCGGAATGCTACGAACCTTATTGTAGATCGGTTAAAGCGAGTGTGCAAGCGCATGAAGTTGGAAAACATGATCCCAAATGTGCAATGAGCGTAGGCTCGCTGTGTTGGTAGTGATGGTAGGAGCATTTGGAGAGGAAATTGGGGTATGGCCCTCCAGCTCACTCCTCTGCCCCTCCCGCCCTGTCACGCAGCTCTTTTCGTCCTCGTTGGGATATACGTCGATGCATGTTTGAATCTTTCAAATTTTCAGAGAACGTTTTCTGCTTATTGAGGCTGACCTTAACCTTGAATAATTGGTGTCATTGATCATACTTATGTGGCACTTGATATTCATTCTCTAGTTTTTGGTTTGCAATCGAAGTAGATTCTAGCATTGATCTTACTCAATTTTAAACTTCTTTATATATAATCATATAAGATGTATGTAACACTCTTGTCTATTTGTCTTGCCGACTATCTTTATCCACCCTTTTTTGAAAGTAACAAAAGCTAAAACCTATCGGATTAAAAGTTATGTACTAAGTAACTAGTGAGACAAAAAAAGTTATTACTTGTTTAGTCTCACCTGTTACAGGACATAATCTACTCCATTAACCATTCAGTTCAACCATAAGCAAAATGATTATGGTACTCTCGAACATGAAATCGACGGTCACGATCATTGGAGAGAGGATTTTGTGAAACCAACAATTATGAAAATCTATGATTCAATAAGAGAGCAATTTGCTTTAGGCACATAGGTTTGGGCATGTAAGTGAAGCCCTCTTTCCTATAAGAGCATTCTGACAATTACTCAAGTATATTTTGATTACTTAGCTCTAGTGAATTTAGTTTCATGTCTTTGCTTTAAAACTTTCTAATCACTTCAGAATCATTTCTAAGTCACCTTTGAGCAATTTCACAAGCTATTGCATAGTAAACTTGGTAATTGATTTTACTTAATGAAATTTTGCCAACTTTTTCACTATCTTTACATTCTCCACTACATAGTTACTCATCTTGTAATTCTTTATCAACATCTCTCATCCAATCCTCCAAGAAGGAACTTATTATGTACAAAGTTGGTGTGCAAGTGCATGATGCACGAAAATTATGATGCCAGATTTGCAATGAGGGAAGACTTGATGTGTAGCGGTGGTACTGAGTTTTATGAGAGGTTCATGGGTATATAGCAATCCATCTCACTTCTCTGCCCCCCCCCCCCTCGCACTCTCTCACACTACTCATCCTTCCTCGTGGGATAAACGGTACTTTTATACATATTATTGTCTTTTGAGTTTCTTGAGAACCTTCATTGCTTTTATAGTTTACATATGAAAGGTGACCTTAAACTTGGAATTATTGCTAACATTGACTATAAGGTGGAAACACTAATTATTCAATATGTGAGACATTCATTATAATTGGAGTGATGACATGTGTAATTTGTTATGTATATGTAATGTACAAATAGAAACACAAACTTTCTTTATTATGGTGGCTTTTTTTTTTAAGCAATTTTATAGTTGAATGAATTTACTGAGAATAGTCAAACCTATAACCGGATACTCTTCTTACTGTATGCATGGGGTACATGAAGTAGAGGGAAATCTAGAAAGCACATAAGAAAGAGCATGTTTGGTTAAGGGGGTGGTGTTGGGTTATAGGTTCTTCTACCTTGATTAAATGGATGGTGTTGAATTTTTAATCTTTCTAATTTTTGAGTTGCAATCACAAATTTTGCATTCCTTTAGATCTTTTTATAATTTTGGTTTTTCTTTTTATCTTAGATCAGCTGAAGACGTATATGATGTCCTTCTCTATTTATCTATGTGACTATCTCTTAGTTACCCTTCTCTAAATGTAATGAAAGCTAAGATCAAATAAGATTCAAGACTACTCATAAAACATTTTGGTAAATAGATTTACAACTTTCATATCACTTCAAAAGAATCCTGTAACTTTTTAACAAGGTAAGTACATTATTTGCTTCTGTCTTTATTTGATTATTCAGTTGTTTTACAACATCAACTTACCAGTTCAAATTCTGGATAACACATCATAAATAGATATATTTTTCAGAATTAGAGCCTCACAATCATAAGCACTAGTGGATATTACTTTTTCCATATGTATTTTTTAAAATATGAGTCGATATTCTCATGTCTTTAGGTGTAGAGGAACCACACCAATCCATCCTGAACTTGGCGGTGAAACTCTAGTGCGCTAACAATACTGTAGGAGAAGTCCTACGGAAAAATAGCTTGACGCGAGGATAAAAGAAAAGTTTAACAACTCCTATTTCTTTTACTCAAATGAAGAATGATTTTGACCTTAGGTCACTCCCATAGGTGACATTTATCATCGTTACACAGTGGCTTATGCTTCATTTTCACTTATTTTATTTTTTGTATTGTAGTAAAAACATTAGCTTAGATCTTCCTCCATTCTCGTTTTCTTTATTTATAAATATAGAGAGACTTAGAGAACGTTCCTGTCTACTATGTGTTAGTTCAACTATCTTCATGTTACTCTTATTCAAAAGTAATAAAAGTTATAACTTCTTCCTAAAATTAAAACTACTTACTTCTTTCATATTTTGAATCAATAACATTATTTACTTCTACAACTTCCAAATTAATTCACAAGAATTTCAGAGCAACTTCACAAGCCAATACATGAAAATATGGTAATTATTCTTACTTTTTGAAATCTTGCCAACTTGTTTAGTGCTTTCTATATTCTTTGCTACATGCTTAATACACGTCTTGCATTTTCTTGTCATCATATCTCATTGATCTCTTTTAGAAATACATATTACAAATCTTGTTACGTTTCATAATAGATAAATACCTATATAGATTCCTCCGAGCTTACATCTCTTGCTTACGAACAAAGAAAGAAAAGTATGACATTCAATTTTCTCTTGTACATGAGTGTATAAGGTAGTCAAAACAAGCTACCCTTGAATATTCTCAGAAACACCATATTCAAGTGATTCCAGATGTAGTACAACTCTTCTAAGAACTTTAAACTAAACTACTTAATTAAACTAAACTACTCAAATTTAGTAAGTAGATTAGATGTTCAATTCATTAAAACGCGCATAATGGAGTAGCAGGAATATGTGCTAGTACCGGAGCAAGACTTCGTTATAATTCATTGCAGATAGTAGAAACTCCGGTCCATTCTAAGGGGCTCGCACATATACATCTCCTTCACTTTGGCGAACCCTCGTGCATTGACAACGATTGGTGCCGAAAACTTTTCAACTCAACTCTGGCTGCTCTGAAGTGAACTGTACGTAGTAACAAGGCTACGGCAACGATGGCGCAGAAGGAGATCGCATCCCCTCTAAGCACAGGGCCTAAGGAAACCTCTTTCGTGAAGGTGCACTTACTAGTTCTCCATTCACATATCCTTATTATGCATCATCAACTGCACGTCGTTGATGACTTTCATGATTGTCATGGTATCTCGGTGCACGTACTATCGTTCAAGAACGAGGGAGCTGCAGTGAAAAAACACGGTTTATCAATTTGGCAACCACGTCGAGTGCTTCAAATTCTTGATTACGCGGGAAAATTTGTTTGAAATTTGCATGATGTCTATTGCAGGACTGGCTAGTGCACCCTGTCAACGAAGAGCAAGCAAACGAAGCCCTCATCGAGTCCGATAATAGTGCACAAGATGCTGCTCAGCAGGTCTCTCCTGACGTCTGAATATCTGGATCCGCTTGAGATTTTTAAAAGGAAGGTGTCGCATCTGCTCTGAAGTTCACCTTAAGTGACAAATGCACACACCCTGGTGTCTCTCTCAATATCATGTAACGAAAGGTCTAGTTGAATTGAGTATAAATACTATCAAGCGTACTAAGTGACTACGATTGTATCGTGATTTTCATACTAGCAATCTCTGATTCTCAGCATATTCTTGCTCGCCTGTGGCATGATCAGAATGGAAAGAAGGATGCTCTTGAAGAGATCGACTTAATCAATCAAGCGTGTGATAATATTTTTGTCGAAATTAGCACGGGGGTTGAAGAGAGAACTTACGAATCAAGCCACAATAGAATCATACTTTCGTGCGCTTTCAAAGCCAATGGAATAGGCCCAGGCTTTTCCCCTGCAGTAAAATCCTCAGCATCTCGTCGTGACGTCATCAGCAATATGCGCATGTCAATTTTTACTGGATTTCATCGAATTGCCATCTATCTAACTTTATGTAATTATTCAACGAAGTGATAACTGAATACAGCTTCAACACTTTGTGCAGAAACCTCAGCCGTTTACTATCTATTTGGCTGTGCCGCCAAATTATCCCAACAGCCCCCCAGAAGTCAACTACAAAGAATCGACTCCTCCAGATAAGTAAGTCTTCATGGCTTTAATTTCAATGCAATACTGAGAAATTATCATCTCGCAGATATTACGCACCTGATTTTCACACAATTGCAGAAAGAATTGCAACACTGATAGACTTCTACAGTTGACGAAAGCTTCTGAATGGACATGTCGAAGCAATCAAAGTGATGTAGCAAAAGTCTAACACGGTCGTTTCGTTACTGCGCTGAGAAATGGTTCGAACAATTTGCAGTCACCCTTGTTTCACGAGAGCATGGGAGGAATTTCAGCTGTGGTTCCTTATCACGGAGGCAACTCCTTCGATTGCTATGATTGCTACGAAGTGGGAAACATGTGTTCGGAACCGCCTCGATCAATTTCGACAGGTTCCACCTCAAGTGACAAATGCATATGCCCTTGCGTCTAACTTAAGTTTAAATGTTCAGTAGAGTCTTGTTGAAGTTAACACTATCAAACGTCTTTGAGTAACTGCGATTGTATTGTAATAGCTAGCACTATTCGATTCTTAACATTCTTTTGTTTGTATGTGACACGATCAAATCATAAGAGGTTGGTGGACGAGGTCAACGCAATCAGATTGTTCGATACTGTTGTAGAATTCGACACTGGGTTTAAACAGAGGGTTCACGAATTCTACTACGATAGAATCCTGCTTTCGTGCACTTACAAGGCCAATGCAATACTTCCAGCCTCGTCACCTTTGGTAAAACCTTCAGCCGCTCTTGATAGGGTAGCAAGGCGTCAGTAGAAATATGCGTATGTCAACCTTTACTGCACATGATCAGATATGCGCATGTCAACCTTTACTGCACATGATCAAATCTCTATCTACATATATTCATGCACTGGAGCTGAGTAAGGCTCTAACGCATTGTGCCGAAACCACAGCCATTTGTTATGTATGTGTTTGTGCCGCCAACTTATCCGGCGATCCCCCCAGACATTAAGCGCGAAACGACGACTCGTCAAATAATGTAAGATGTGATGGCCTTAATATAATGCAATGCTGATCATCTCACAGATTCTTTACCTCACTGATCTTCGCACAGTTGCGGTAAAACTGCAACACATAGACTTCAATTGAGGAAAGCTTTAGAAAAGATATTTACGTGTAGCAGCACGAGTGGTGTAGCAATAGTCTCGCATGGTTATTGTGTTACTGCGCTGATGAATTGGTTTGGGACAATTTTCAGACAGCCTTGTTTCAAGGGAGCACTAGAGGAATTTGAGGAGTGGTACAAGCAGTCCAGGTACGTGACGATTACTACGATTGCATCGAAGTGGGAATCATGTGCGAAAGGAGCACTCTTGAGGAATGCAAGCCAGGAAGGTCATGGTGGCGTCACCACAACCATGGGGTCGCGGGATACAACCTGAATACAGACTGCATGTGAGTATTGACAAACTGGAGTCCTATTACCAATACCCGATTGGTCTCTGGCCTACTTTCCTACTTGAAGCAACACTTGCTCTGAAGTAACCTCTATCACTGGTGGTCAGAATTGGAGCTTTATTCATGCTCATCCATACAGATTGAGATCTGGTCTAGCGGAATGCTAGGAACCTTTTTGCAGATCGGTAAAAGCGAGTGTGCAAGCGCATGAGGTTGGAAAACATGATCCCAAATGTGCAATGAGCGTAGGCTCGCTGTGTTGGTAGTGATGGTAGGAGCATTTGGAGAGGAAATTGAATGGGGTATGGCCCTCCATCTCACTCCTCTGCCCCTCCCGCCCTGTCACGCAGCTCCTTTCGTCCTCGTTGGGATATACGTTGATGCATGTTTGAATCTTTCAAATTTTCAGAGAACGTTTTCTGCTTATTAAGGCTGACCTTAACCTTGAATAATTGGTGTCATTGATCATACTTATGTACTTATGCACTTGGTATTCATTCTCTAGTTTTTGGTTTGCAATCGAAATAGATTCTAGCATTGATCTTACTCAATTTTAAACTTCTTTATATATAATCATATAAGATGTATGTAACACTCTTGTCTATTTGTCTAGCCGACTATCTTTATCCACCCTTTTTTGGAAGTAACAAAAGCTAAAACCTATCGGTTTAAAAGTTATGTACTAAGTAACTAGTGAGACAATAATTCAATAAAAGTTAGAACTTGTTTAATCTCACCTGTTACAGGACATAATCTACTCTATTAACCATTCAGTTCAACCATAAGCAAAATGATTATGGTACTCTCGAACATGAAGTCGGCGGTCATGATCATTGGAGAGAGGATTTTGTGAAACAAACAATCATGAAAATCTATGATTCAATAAAAGAGCAATTTGCTTTAAGCACATAGGTTTGGGAATGTGAGTGAAGCCCTGACTCTTTCCAATTTAAGAGCATTCAAACAATTACTCAAGTATATTTCGATTCCTTAGCTCTAGTGATTTTTGTTTTATGTCTTTGCTTTAAAACTTTCTAATCACTTCAGAAGCATTTCTAAGTAACCTTTGAGTAATTTCACAAGCTATTGCATAGTAAACTTGGTAACTGATTTTACTTAATGAAATTTTGCCAACTTTTTCACTATCTTTACGTTCTCCACTACATAGTTACTCATCTTGTAATTCCTTATCAACATCTCTCTTCCAATCCCTTTAGTAGGACTTATTACAAAGTTAGTGTGCAAGTGCATGATGCACGAAAATTATGATGCCAGTTTTGCAATGAGGGAAGAATTGATGTGTAGCGGTTGTACTGAGTTTTATGAGAGGTTAATGGGGATATAGCCCTCCATCTCACTTCTCTGCCCCCCTTCGCGCTCTGTCACACTACTCATTGATCCTTCCTCGTGGGATAACAGTACTTTTATACATATTATTGTCATTTGAGTTTCTTGAGAACCTTCACTAATTTTATATTTTACATATGAAAGATGACGTTAAACTTGGAATTATTGCAGACATTGACTGTAAGGTGGAAACACTAATTATTCAATATCTGAGACATTTATTATAATTGGAGTGATGACATGTGTAATTTATTAGGTTTGAGTAATGTACGAATGGAAAGACAAAGTAACTTTCTTTATTTTGGAGTTATTATTTTAGCAATTTTATAGTTGAATGAATTTAAGAATAGTCTAACCTATAAACGGACACTCTTCTTCTTTATGCATGAGGTACATGAAGTAGGGGGAATTCTTGAAAGCACATAAGAAAGAGCATGTTTGGTTATGGGGGTGGTGTTTGGTTACAGGTTCTTCTACTTTGATTAAATGATTGGTGTTGAATTTTAATCTTCCTAATTTTTGAATTGCAATCACAAATTTTGCATTCCTTCTAATCTTTTTATAATTTTGGTCTTTTTATCTTTGATCACTTGAAGACGTATATAATGTCCTTGTCTTTATATCTATTTGACGATCTCTTTGTTACCCTTCTCCAAATGTAATAAAAGCTAAGACCAAATAAAATTCAAGACTACTTATAAAACATTCTCGTAAATAGATTTTCAACTTTCGTATCACTTCAAAAGAATCTTGTAAATTTCTTAAAAGTACATTATTTGCTTCTGTCTTCATTTGATCATTCAGTTGTTTAACAACATCAACTTATTATTTCTAATTCAGGACACTACATCATTTAAATAGATGAATTTTCCAGAAATAGAGCCTCACAATGATTAGCACTAGTGGATATTACTCTTTCCGTATATTTTTTGTAATGAGTTGACTAGGAATTCTTGGTCGTCCCCACGAAGAGGCTCTTTATATGGTAATTTTAAAAAGTACCCCGTGTATACCATTTCCTCAAAGCCCGTGTTTATTTTCTTCTTTTTCTCTCTTTTCTAATTAACCCATAAAACATAAAAGATGGTAGTTAGGTAGGTAGGTTGGTATGTTGGTAGGTCAGTAGGTTTGTAGGTTGGTACGTTGATGGGTAGAAAGGATCGCAGAACAGTATTATGTTATAAAAGTAGATATTCTCAATCTTACGCGTAGAGGAACCACACCAATCCATCCCGTACTTGGTGGTGAAACTCTAGTGCGTTGACAATACTGTACTAGGGGACTCCCTACGGAAAAATAGCTCGACGCAAGTATGAAAGAAAGTTCAACAACCCCTATCTCTTTTACTCAAATGAAGAATGATTTTGACCTTAGGTCACTCTCATAGGTGACATTCATCATAGTTACACAGTGGGGCAATGGTAAGCTTGGGGTATCACTTTTTGGACACACTAATTAGGTTATTTTTATTGAAAGCCTCCAAAGTTTGTCTAATTTAGTCATTTTAATCAAGTAAAAAGACCCTAAAATAGAAAATAAAATATCATGCACCTCACTGAAATCAAAGTATATATGCCTATAGATTTTCTCTTAGATTTTTTATTTTTTTTGGATCCATTCATAGATGAGGGAAAAAGTGCTGAATTTGGGGATTTGCAGGCATTATAGTGCACAATGAATTAATTTTTTTATTATTAAATAAATTATTTTGTATTCTATACAAGAAGATGTAGGTCATATTCAAAAATTATATTAAAATAAAAATGGTTGATATTCCATTTGCTTGATTCAATGGATTTTAGATTATTGGGACATGACTTACTTTTTCAACTAAAAAATCAAATAAAATTACTTCAAAATACTTTTTTTAATTCTTAATTTTTTTTCTTGATACATTATAAGTATAGACAACTAAAACCACATCTAATGAAGTCTTATTGTATTACAGTTTTAAAATGGATATGTTTGTCACACCAGCATAGAGTGCAATTGTTCATAGGACAACCTTTTTGGGTACCCCAACCAGACTATCACCCAGTGACTTATGCTTCATTTTCACTTATTTTAGTTTTTGTATTGTAATGAAAACATTAGCTTAGATCTTCCTCAATTCTCAATTTCTTTATATATAAACATAGAAAGACTTATAGAACATTCTCGTCTATTGTTTTTATTCAACTATCTTCATGTTACTCTTATTCAAGAATAATAAAAGTTATAACTTCATCCTAAAATCAAAACTACTTACTTCTTTCATATTTTGATTCAATAAGATTACTTTTACAACTTCAAAATTTTTCACAAGAATTTCAAAACAACTTCACAAGCCAATACATGAAAATATGGTAACTATTTTCTTACTTTTTGAAATCTTGCCAACTTGTTTAGTGATTTCTATATTCTTTGCTACATGCTACCACATCTTGCATTTTCTTGTCATCATCTCCCATTGCTCTCTTTGAGAAGTACGTATTACAGATATTTTTACTTTTCATAATAAGTAAATTTCATATACCTACATAGATTGACCAGATTCCCAAGAGTTTACATCTCTTGCTTACAAACAAAGAAAGAAAAGTATGACATTCACTTTTCTCTTGTACATGAGTGTATAACCTCAATTCTGTTAAAATGGCACTATTCCATGTGCCATTTTAGGAGAGCTAAACTGCTAAAGTGCCATATTGTGCAAACGTGCCATTTTACAAGCATATTTTTGAACTGAAGTTCAGAAGTATTTATGCCTACAAAATGGCATGTTTATTAAAATCACACATGTACTCCGTAATATCACCAAAAATCTGGAATATCACCAAAATTTCCATAATATCACACATTTTTATAGTTTTTGACCTTTAGACACAATAATAGCGCAATATTTTTGAACGGCCGTTCAAAACCATTGTTGTTTTGGAACGTTCGGAAATATTTACCTTATCAATTATCATGTCAAAACTCGACAAAAACCAACATCATTTTTTTCATTTTAAGCACCCCAAAAAGGGCCATTTTACTATTTTAGCGGAATTGAGGTTGTATAAGGTAATCACAACAAGCAACCTTGTATATTCTCAGAAACACCATATTCAAGTGATTGCAAATGTAGTACAGCTCTTCTAAGAACTTCAAACTAAACTACTGAATTAAACTAAACTACTTAAATTTAGTAAGTAGACTAGATGTACAACTCACTAAAATGGGCACAATAGAGTAGCAGGAATATGTGCTAGTACCGGAGCAAGACAACATTATATTTCATTGCAGATAGATAAAAACTCCGGTCCCTTTCTAAGGGGCTGGCACATATACATCTCCATCACTTTAGCAAACCCTCGTGCATTGACAACGATTAGTGCCGAAAACTTTTCATCACTCTAACTGCTCTGAAGTGTAGGCAACGGCAACGATGGAGCAGAAGGAGATCGCATCCCCTCTAAGCACAGGGCCTAAGGAAACCTCTTTCGTGAAGGTGCACTCACTAGTTCTCCATTCACATATCCTTATTATGCATCATCAACTGCACGTTGATGACTTTCATGATTGTCATGGTATCTCGGTGCACGTACTATCGTTCAAGAACGAGGGAGCTGCAGTGAAGGAACACGGTTTATCAATTTGGCAACCACGTCGAGTGCTTCAAATTCTTGATTAGGCGGGAAAATTTGTTCGAAATTTGCATGATGTCTATTGCAGGATTGGCTAGTGCACCCTGTCAACGAAGAGGAAGCAAACGAAGGCCTCATCGAGTCCGATAATAGTGTACAAGATGCTGCTCAGCAGGTCTCTCCTGAGGTCTGAATATCTGGATCCGCTTGAGATTTTTAAAAGGAAGGTGTCGCATCTGCTCTGAAGTTCACCTTAAGTGACAAATGCACACACCGTGGTGTCTCTCTCAATATCATGTACCGTAAGGTCTAGTTGAATTGAGTATAAATACTATCAAGCGTTACTAAGTGACTACGATTTTATCGTGATTTTCATACTAGCAATCTCTGATTCTCAGCATATTCTTGCTCGCCTGTGACATGATCAGAATGGAAAGAAGAATGCTCTTAAAGAGATCGACTTACTCAACCAAGCGTGTGATAATATTTTTGTGGAAATTAGCACGGGGGTTGAAGAGAGAACTTACGAATCAAGCCACAATAGAATCATACTTTCGTGCGCTTTCAAAGCCAATGGAATAGGCCCAGGCTTTTCCCCTGCAGTAAAATCCTCAGCATCTCGTTAGGGCGTCATCAGCAATTATATGCGCATGTCAATTTTTATTGGATTTTATCTACATATATATTATTCAACGAAGTGATAACTGAATACAGCTTCAACACCTTGTGCAGAAACCTCAGCCGTTTACCATCTATTTGGCTGTGCCGCCGAATTATCCCAACAGCCCCCCAGAAGTCAACTACAAAGAATCGACTCCTCCAGATAAGTAAGTCTTCATGGCCTTAATTTCAATGCAATGCTGAGAAATTATCATCGCGCAGATATTATGCACCTGATTTTCACACAATTGCACAAAGAATTGCAACACTGATAGACTTCTACAGTTGACGAAAGCTTCTGAATGAACATGTCTAAGCAATCAAATTGCTGTAGCAAAAGTTCAACACGGTCGTTTCGTTCCTGCGCTGAGAAATGGTTCGAACAATTTGCAGTCACCCTTGTTTCACGAGAGCATGGGAGGAATTTCGGCTGTGGTTCCTTATCACGGAGGATACTCCTTCGATTGCTATGATTGCTACGAAGTGGGAAACATGTGTTCGGAACCGCCTCGATCAATTTCGACAGGTTCCACCTCCAGTGACAAATGCATATGCCCTTGCGTCTAACTTAAGTTTATGTTCAGTAGAGTCTTGTTGAAGTTAACACTATCAAACGTCATTGAGTAACTGCGATTGTATTGTAATAGCTAGCACTATTCGATTCTTAACATTCTTTTGTTTGTATGTGACACGATCAAATCATAAGAGGTTGGTGGACGAGATCAACGCAATCAAATTGTTCGATACTGTTGTAGAATTCGACACGAAGTATAAACAGAGGGTTCACGAATTCTACTACGATAGAATCCTGCTTTCGTGCACTTACAAGGCCAATGCAATACTTCCAGACTCGTCACCTTTGGTAAAACCTTCAGCTGCTCTTGATAGGGTAGCAAGGCGTCAGTAGAAATATGCGCATGTCAACCTTTACTTCACATGATCAAATATGCGCACGTCAACCTTAACTGCACATGATCAAATCTACATCTACATATATTTCATGAACTGAAAACTGAGTAAGGCTCTAACGCATTGTGCCGAAACCACAGCCATTTGTTATGTATTTGTTTGTGCCGCCAACTTATCCCGCGATCCCCCCAGGCATAAAGCGCGAAATGACGGCTCGTCAAATAAAGTAAGATGTGATGGCCTTGATATAATGCAATGCTGATCATCTCACAGATTCTTTACCTTATCTTCGCATAGTTGCGGTCGGTAAAACTGCAACACATAGACTTCAATTGAGGAAAGTATTAGAATAGATATTTACGTGGAGCAGCAAGAGTGGTGTAGCAATAGTCTCACATGGTTATTGTGTTACTGTGCTGATGAATTGGTTTGGGACAATTTTCAGACAGCCTTGTTTCGAGGGAGCAGATGAGGAATTTCGCGAGTGGTACAAGCGCACCTTGGACTGGACGATTACTACGATTGCATCAAAGTGGGAATCATGTGCAAAAGGAGCCCTCTTGAGGAATGCAAGCCAGGAAGGTGGTGGCGTCACCACAGCCATGGGGTCGCGGGATACAACCTGAATACAGACTGCATGTGAGTATTGACATACTGGAGTCCTAATACCAAACCCGATTGGTCTCTGGCCTACTTTCCTACTTGAAGCAACTCGATCTTGTTCTGAAGTAACCTCTATCACTGGTGGTCAGAATTGGAGCTTTATTCATGCTCATCTATACAGACTTTTGTCCCTCTTTCTTTGCTTGGTTTTTCTAAGACACAGAATACATATCAATATGCTGCCTCCTGTTTCCTCCTGGGGCACAACGAACCCCTCAAGACGGCTCTATACCAGCCTATTTTCCAAGAAATTTGGACAAGCGGAATGCTACGGAACTTATTGGAGATCGGTAAAAGCGAGTGTGCAAGCGCATGAAGTTGGAAAACATGATCCCAAATGTGCAATGAGCGTAGGCTCGCTGTGTTGGTAGTGATGGTAGGAGCATTTGGAGAGGAAATTGGGGTATGGCCCTCCAGCTCACTCCTCTGCCCCTCCCGCCCTGTCACGCAGCTCTTTTCGTCCTCGTTGGGATATACGTCGATGCATGTTTGAATCTTTCAAATTTTCAGAGAACGTTTTCTGCTTATTAAGGCTGACCTTAACCTTGAATAATTGGTGTCATTGATCATACTTATGTGGAAGTAGATTTTCAATCTCTAGTTTTTGGTTTGCAATCAAAGCAAATTCTAGCATTGATCCTACTCAATTTTAAACTTCTTTATATATAATCATATAAGATGTATGTAACACTCTTGTCTATTTGTCTTGCCGACTATCTTTATCCACCCTTTTTTGAAAGTAACAAAAGCTAAAACCTATCAGATTAAAAGTTATGTACTAGGTAACTAGTGACACAAAAAAAGTTATTATTTGTTTAGTCTCACCTGATACAGGACATAATCTACTCCATTAACCATTCAGTTCAACCATAAGCAAAATGATTATGGTACTCTCGAACATGAAATCGACGGTCATAATCATTGAAGAGAGGATTTTGTGAACCCAACAATTATGAAAATCTATGATTCAATAAGAGAGCAATTTGCTTTAGGCACATAGGTTTGGGCATGTAAGTGAAGCCCTCTTTCCTATAAGAGCATTCTGACAATTACTCAAGTATATTTTGATTACTTAGCTATAGTGAATTTTGTTTTATGTCTTTGCTTTACAACTTTCCAATCACTTCAAAAGCATTTCTAAGTCACCTTTGAGCAATTTCACAAGCTATTGCATAGTAAACTTGGTAATTGATTTTACTTAATGAAATTTTGCCAACTTTTTCACTATCTTTACATTCTCCACTACATAGTTACTCATCTTGTAATTCTTTATCAACATCTCTCATCCAATCCTCTAAGAAGGAACTTATTATGTACAAAGTTGGTGTGCAAGTGCATGATGCACGAAAATCATGATGCCAGATTTGCAATGAGGGAAGAATTGATGTGTAGCGGTTGTACTGAGTTTTATGAGAGGTTAATGGGGATATAGCCCTCCATCTCACTTCTCTGCCCCCCCCCCCTCGCGCTCTGTCACACTACTCATCAATCCTTCCTCGTGGGATAAACGGTACTATTATACAGATTATTGTTTTTGAGTTTCTTGAGAACCTTCACTGCTCTTATACTTTACATATGAAAGATGACGTTAAACTTGGAATTATTGCTGACATTGACTGAAAGGTGGAAACACTAATTATTCAATATGTGAGACATTCATTATAATTGGAGTGATGACATGTGTAATTTATTAGGTTTGAGTAATGTACGAATTGAAAGACAAAGTAACTTTCTTTATTATGGTGGCTTTTTTTTTAGCAATTTTATAGTTGAATGAATTTACTTAGAATAGTCAAACATATAACCGGATACTCTTCTTACTGTATGCATGGGGTACATGAAGTAGAGGGAAATCTAGAAAGCACATAAGAAAGAGCATGTTCGGTTAAGGGGGTGGTGTTGGGTTATAGGTTCTTCTACCTTGATTAAATGAATGGTGTTGAATTTTTAATCTTTCTAATTTTTGAGTTGCAATCACAAATTTTGCACTCCTTCTGATCTTTTTATGATTTTGGTCCTTTTTATCCTTTTTATCTTAAATCAGCTAAAGACGTTTATGATGTCCTTGTCTATTTATCTATGTGACTATCTCTTAGTTACCCTTTTCTAAATATTATAAAAGATAAGACCAAATAAAATTCAAGACTACTCATAAAACATTCTGGTAAATAGATTTGCAACTTTAATATCACTTCAAAAGAACTTATAATGAATTTCATAGGAAATTCACAAGATAATGCATAGGAAACTCAATAATTAATTTCACGATACAAAAAATTTCCAACTCATTCATTTTATTTGCATTCATTGCTTCATATTGACTCATTACACATTTTCTTGCCAACATTTTCACAAAATTATATTAAAAAGTACACATTACAAATCTTGTTACTTTGCGTGGAAATTTAGTTGTATATATCATTATAAATTCCTATTTAGGCCTCTTGCTTTTTAACAAACATAAATAAAAGCACTTCCTCTAGACATATGATCATCCCTCATACTTAAATGTATATGGTAGTCACAACAAGCTACCTTGTATATACTTAGACACACCACATTCAGTTGATTAATTGTGTAATGTGTTAAAATTGTGTTACAATAATGATATATTATGTAGTAAAAGGTAACTTGTCACCCAACCATAGAAGGAGATATTGAATGAAATGTTTCAACCAACTGAATCTCTTTCACCCTCCAAGCTACCTTTTATACCGTTATACCGTTAAGACAAACGGTCTTATGATGTTCCCACTACGCAAGTTTCCCTGAAAACCCAGATCCAACAAAATGAACTCATCAACTCATATTACAATGATTGAAATTTTAAACTGAACTTCTCTAACCTAGTAAGTACTCCCTTTGTCCCAATATAACTGTACAGATCTATCATAAGAGGTAGATTTGAGAGAACCTATTGGACAATTATAATGGGACGGAGGGAGTAGTTCACATGGTCAAGTCACTGAATATAAAACGGAGGCTCGCAATAGTATTAATAGCAGGCATTTGTGCTAGTACCGGAGCAACATCTTGTCATTCTTCGTCTCATATGCGCATCGATCTCCTCCAATCTTGCGAATTCTGGTGCATTGTAAACGATTTGTGCTGAAATCAATTCAACTCAACTCTAGCTGCTCCGAAGTGTTGGCAACGGCAACTATAGAGCAGAAGCAGAAGGAGAAGCAGGAAAAATCGCCTCGAACAAGTTCGACCAGCAACTCTTCCGTGGAGGTGCACTTTTCTGTTTTTCCAATTACAAATCCTTGTGTGCATCATTAACTAGATAAATGATTAATTCCATGATTCGGGCATGGTATCTTGGTGCGCGTATTGTAGTTCAAGTACAAGATGCCTGCGGTGAGGGAACATGATTCAATAGACTGGCAACCACGTCGAGTGATTCAAATTTTAAGACGCGTCTTGATTAAGCGGGAATATTTGTATAAAGGTTACATGATGTCTCTCGCAGGCTTTGAGCGGTGAAGCGCAGGCAACTTGTGGTGATGGCATGCTCCCACACGGAAGCTCCATCCAGGTCGGTAACAAAGCGTATGATGCTGTTCAGCGGGGCTTAACTTCGAAACGGTTCGTGAGCAAGCCTGTGTTGCACGCGAGCCAATGGACAGAAATCGATTTGAAGGGGAAAGAGCGCAAGCTAATGCTGCTCCAATAGATTCGGTACGTGGCTGTCTACCTGATATCTACGAATAATATACTTTCCATCTCCGCAGCCTCACGTCTCAATAGCGTTCGCATAAACAATATTGAGGCCTAACTTCATCGTGGAATATCATCTGTACGGTCTTGCTACATCCTGAGTGTCGTTCTCTCCTCTGGCTATGACTCTATGCTAGAAACAAAGGCTAAACCATGTTTTGTAATGAATATGAACAATATGAGCAGTGAAGCAATCTGAAATACTTGAATTGATCAGTGTGGTATTTCTTTCATACTTCTCATCGAATCACGTACTCGAGCATTTACAGGAATTCATCATCATTCACATAATCTCATTCGGAAGGAAGAAAATAACGAAATTAGACTCAAATAAGTTAGACTGTACGTTTTGAGAAGCCTGTAAGACACACTTACTGCAATCAAGTCGAGAAGTTATACCTTAAGTTACAAATACACACGCTCTGCTGTCTCACTCAATGTTGTGTACCGTAAAGTCTGGTCTAATTGAGTATGAATACTATCAAGTGTAATCAAGTAAGTACGACTGTATTGCAATTTCCATGACCAGCGATCTTTGATTCTTAAAATACTTATGTTTGTTTGGAACATGATCAGATCAAAAAGAGGTCGGAGGAAGAGATCAAAAAGATGTCGCAGGAAGAGATCTACAAGAAGATGGAGGAGAGGTTGGAGGTAGAGAACAAGAAGTTGGAGGTAGAGAACAAGAAGTTGGAGGTAGAGAACAAGAAGTTGGAGAAGAGGTTGGAGGTAGAGATCCAGGATAGGTTTGAGGTAGAGAACAAGAAGAGGAGGTTGGAGGGAAAGGTTCAAAGGTTGAAGGTAGAGATCCAAAAGAGGTTGGAGGAAGAGAGCGAGAAGAACAAGTTGGAGGTAGAGAGCCAGAGGAAGAGGTTGGAGGTAGAGAGCCAGAAGAGGTTGAAGGTAGAGAGCCAAAAGAAGAGCTTGGAGGTAGAGAGCCAGAAGAAGAGCTTGGAGGTAGAGAGCCTGAAGAAGAGCTTGGAGGTAGAGATCCACAAGAGGTTGGCGGTAAAGAGCCAAAAGAAGAGGATGGAGGAAGAGATCCAAAAGAGGTTGGAGGAAGAGCTCGAAAAGAGGCTGGAGGAACAGACCAAAAAGAAGTTGCAGGAAGAAATCAACGTAATCAACAAAAACATGATCGATATTTTCATGGAACACAGCAAGAGGCCTATATGGAAGAATCCCAAATTAAGCCCCAAAAGTATCGTGCTTTCGTGCACTTACAAAGCCAATGTCCGAATAAGGACAGACTCATCTTCTTTGGTAAAATCTTCAGCGGCTCTTGATAGCAGGACATCATCAGCAACAATATAAGCATGTCTATCTTTACTGCATTTAATCGAACCGTCATCTACATATATTCATTGATTTGAAGCTGAACACATTGTGCAGAAACCACAGCCGATTGCTATCTATTTTGCTGTGCCGCCAACTTATCCTGAGAGCGCCCCGTCCGAGTTTGGGTTCAACAGTTCAACTCCTGAAGCAAAGTAAGTTCCACAGGCGAAAGTAAATTTAAATGCTGATAAACGATCATCTAGCAGATATTGTGCACCTGATCTTCACACAAGTTGCGCCAAAAGTTGCAACACATAGACTTCAATTGAGGAAAGCTCTAGAATGAACATGTACCTGTAGCAGTATGAGTGATGAATCAAAAGTCGCACATGGTTGTTTCGTAGCTGTGCTGATGAAATGGTGAAGGACAATTTGCAGTCAGCCTTGTTTCGAGGGAGCACGAGAGGAATTTAAGCGGAGGTTCGAGCGCAGGCAGGCGCCCTGGTCGATTACTGAGATTGCGTTACAGTGGGGCTTAAGTGCTCGGAACGCCCTCACGAGGTACGCGGGGCAGCAAGGTGATGGCGATTTCACCACAGCGTGAGAAACAAACTGATTACAGACTGCATGTGAGTATTGGCATTGGCATACTAAAAACCTGCTACCAACACCGCTTGGTCTCTAACCTACCATCCCCCGTGAAGTGACCCCTGCTCTAAAGTAACCCCTAAGGCAGGTGGTCAAATTTGAAGCTCAATTCAAGCTCCTCTGTGCAGACTTCCATCTCCTTTCTTTGCTTGGTCCATGCATATAACAGCTTGGAGCTGCATTTACGCTCATCTACACAGACTTCCGCCCCTCCTTTGCTTGGTTCATATAATGAATAGATTCCATGTCAATATGCTGCCTCCTACATCCGCCTGGAGCACAGCGAACCCTCCAAGACGGCTCATAATGAGGACGAGCAGTAAATTGGAGTAGCGGAATGTCACAAACCTCATTGTGGATCGGTGAAAGCGAGTGTGCAAGCGCATGATGCCAGATACATCTCCATACTGTATGGCCCTCCATCTCACTTCTCTGCCCCTCCCGCCCTGTCCCGCAGCTCTTTTCTTCCTCGTGAGATTTACTTGTAGCTAAGCAAATCCTCCGCATGATGTCCATGTCCTGAAACACATCTTCAACACTACCTTACAATCACCAGTAATCACCGCAAGAGCAGACGCCATCTTTGAAGTAGTGAAACCGATTAGCATCCCTGGCCACGATCTCCCTCCCCGTCACCTTCGAGATGAACTTGGTTGCAGTATGACAATCTGAGCAGACCCGGAGGTTCTTGTGTACAATGATTGGTTTCCCATGAGGAGTGCGCATCAATCCATAAGCGATAGCCAGCTTCTCGCTATGGGAGCAAAGAGCCAGTTCTTTGTCCTCCTCGTCAATATTCTGCAGCACCAAACGAGTGTCAGGAATGTAGCCTTCAGCCTTAATGCGTTCGGTCAAGCTGTTCAGCTCAGCATGAATCTCCTTCGCTTCCGGGTGAGACTTATCCCCAACAACGAAGTAGTGGACTTTGTTGTCAACTTCAATCCAGCTACGCCCTGGCTCCTTCCTGATACCCCTCTCCTCCATCATCGTGCGCACCAACGAAACCTGGTCCCACTTGCCGGCCGCGGCATAAACATTCGAAAGCAGAACATATGTCCCGGCATGATCCCGTTCTAGCTTCAAACACTCTTCAGCAGCGAGTTCCGCCAACTCAACATTACCATGGATCCTGCAAGCAGCAAGCAAGGCTCCCCAAGTTGCTGCATCTGGAGCAACTGGCATGTCACGGATGAATTGGACCGCTTCCTCCAGGTACCCTCCCCGCCCAAGCATGTCCACCATGCAGCTACAAAGAAAAACATCAGACTTGATGCCATGGTCTTGGGTCATCGCCCGAAAGAGTCGACGGCCTTCATCCACAAGGCCTGCATGACTACAGGCTGCCAGAACTGCCACGAATGATTTCTCGTCCGGCTTCACGCCCTCTCGGATCATGGTACGAAAAACCTCCAGAGCTTCATGCCCACACCCATGTTGTGCAAGTCCACTGATCATCCCCGTCCATGAGATTACATCACGTTTGCTCATTCTGTCGAAGACTAGTCGGGCATCGTCCATGCTGCCGCACTTTGCATACATGTGAATGAGCGCATTGCTAACGCGGAGATCAGATTCCAATCCTGCTTCAAGTGCATGGCCGTGTACCGCTTTTACCCATTCCAGGGCTCCTACGCTTGCACAGGCGTTCAATATGCTTATGAAGGTTACTGCATCTGGTTTGAGGCCCTCCTGATTCATTCGCAGAAAGAGTTCATATGCTTGCTCACCACGGCCACTTTCTGCATAGCCTCCGATCATCACAGTCCATGAGATTACATCGCGTGTCCTCATTCTGTCAAAAAGTACTCGAGCATCATCCATATTGCCGCGCTTTGCATACATGTGAAGAAGTGCATTGCTCACGGGAAGATTTGACTCCAATCCTGCTTCCAGCACATGGGTGTGAAGCTCCTTCACCCACTTTAAAGCCCCTTCGTTCAATATGCTCATGAAAGTTACTGCATCTGGTTTAAGGCCTTCCCGTTTCATTTCGAGAAAGAGTTCATATGCTTGCTCACCACGGCCACTTCCTGCATAGCCTCCTATCATCCCAGTCCATGAGATAACATCACGCTTCTTCATTTTGTTGAATAGTAGTCGGGCATCGTCCATATTGCCGCACTTTGCATACATGTGAATAAGTGCATTGCTCACGAGGAGATCTGACTCCAGTCCTGCTTCCAGCACATGGCCATGAACTTCTTTCACCCACTCCATGGCCCCTCGGCTTGCAGATGTGTTCAATATGTTCATAAAGGATACTGCATCGGGTTTAAAGCCTTCGCGTTTCATTTGCAGGAAGGATTCATATGCTTGCTCACTTCCTGCATAGCCCCCAATCATCGCATTCCATGTAACTACATCACGTTTCTCCATCTTGTCAAAAATGAGTCGAGCATCACTCATACTGTTGCACTTTGCGTACATGTGAATGAGCGCATTGCTCACGCGGAGATCTGACTCCAATCCTGCTTCGCGAGCATGGCCATGAACAGCTCTCACCCGTTCCAAGCTTGCACATGCTTTCAATACGCTCATGAAGGTTGCTGCATCTGGTTTGAAGCCTTCCCGTTTCATTTCCAGAAAGAGTTCATATGCTTGCTCGCCACGGCCAATTCCTGCATAGCCTCCAATTAACACATTCCAAGATATTACATTCCGTTTCTCCATTCTGTCAAAAACCAGTCGGGCATCATCCACATTGCCGCTTTCCACGTACGCGCCAATCATCACATTCCAGGAGAAAACATCCCGATTGCTTATCTTGTTGAAAGCTTCCCTTGCTTCTTTGATGCTCCCGCACTTTGTGTACATCCTCAGGAGGGCGGTCCCGACACGCACATCTGATTCGAGTCCAGCATGTCTGATTTGCGCATGAACCTCCTTGCCCCATTTCAAAGCTGACGAACTCACACATGCCTTCAGGATGCTTAAATAAGTAATCTCATCGGCCTTCAAATCTTCTCGACACATCTGCTGGAATAGTTTCATTGCTTCACTAGCTTGATTGTGCTGGGCATAACCTCCAATCATCATATTCCAACTGATAACATCCTTTTTCAGAACTCCATCAAACACACTGCGTGCTTCCTGCAGTCTCTTGCATCGGATATACGCACTCAGTAGGTTGTTCGCCACGAATGTAATTTGATCCATTCCACTCTGGATGATGCAGTCATGAACCTGCTTGACCGCCACAGAGTCATAGGAGCGCTTCAGAACGTCAACATAAGTGTACGGGTCTGTAGTAATGCCTTGATGAAGACGATCCTTGAGAATTTGAATTGCTTCACTCGTCGTCCGAGCATTTCGCACATGCATATTGCCACCACCACCACCTTGAACATCTCTTGCACCAGTCAGCAGATTGTTTCCGTCTCCATTGCTGCTCTTCGGTAGCCTGTCACATGCACAGATTCTGTATTAGGACAACCACAAGAAAAGAACACTATCGTGCAAAGTGAAGGGTGCAAATTCATCGATTCCATAAGCTCATTAACTTGCAAGATTAGAATCTGACTACATAGCCATGAACCTTGAACCCTAAACCCTAAATCCTAAAACAGTTGCCAGTACCTTTCTTTGGTGTCTGGACCACCATGACATTGCGATCTGCCTTCAGCCACCATTGCGAGCCTTGCCTTCACCCATGCTGGAGTTGACCGGCCTATCCAAAGTGCTTCCTTTGTCACCTTATGTTTGAAGTCAGGTGACCTCGGACTCCTCTGTCGGTATCACAACCAACCACAGATATTGATATTCAAACACTCTCAACAATCTAAGAAACATGCGTTCTGAACAACTACAACCATCTGATGAAGCTCCACGAAGGCCAGATTCTATGCTTGGCAATGACTATGAGCAAGTAATAACTATCCTCCTCATATGCCCTATTCTTTTGATGATACCTTGCCAACTCTGCTGTCCCACCACTGGGAAGTATCGGCAAAATACTCCTGCCAAAGTTGTTCGTCAGTCTGTGTGCCGCCGGAAGCCACTGCAACATATATTCTCCATGTCAGTCACGTTCTCTCCTGACTGCATCGGTTTCTCCCATGACGACGGGCATCTGAAACATACCCGAAGCATTGGGACTCGAAGCTGATGAATGCGACAAACACCTGATTTCTCCAGTGCTTCGTCCATGAGAGGACGAGAGTACGAATAACGAAGAATGAACAGGCTTGACATGCGCGATCGCACGGGCATCCTGGTCACGCAAATTCCACCATTGGTCAATGAAGCAACTAAACCAGCAGTTTAGACACAAGCTTCCTAGCAACACTGTCAAGCACATTCGTATCCTCTTATTTTAAGGAGATTGTTGCGGCCTGTTTATCAAATAGAGCTGTGAAGAAGACCACATATGTTGTCAGCATGGCCAAACTACTTCAAAACAAGTCACAAATCATTCTACCGCTTGTCTCCACCAGCTGTATGGCTACGAGCTTCAACTCACTCACCCGAGCACCAGCGCCATGCTCCAATAGAAAGCTCCTGAAACGTTGCCCACAGTGGAACTGCTGTCCAAGATGTAATCGAGAGGCAAATCCTAATACTTTCTGCCTGCATCCACAGACACCAACATATTGATCACAATACTATCCACGACAGATACTTATATCCATAGCCTGGACTTGCTCTCCATCCTAAGGTTAGGATCTTAGGTTCTGATAATAAAACTAGTTGGCATGAATCCTCCATGTGATAAATGAACAAAAAGCGTTATGTTTTGCACCAGACCCTAACCCTAAACCCTGAATGATCAAGGTGAGGTGAGTGGAAGGTTGCCAGGGCTGCAACCCGATAGCAGCAGCTATGGCAAATTTATGTACTTAAAGGCATCAATTCAAGATTAGAGCCAGATAAGCATGTACTCACTCTGCAACAATCTGTCCGGCGAAATTCGTCCTTGAATTCACGGGCTGGACGAGGTGCAAGCGAATGCGATTGAGTTGCAGGTACAAGCGGGACCAATCCGAGCGTAGCCATGGCAGCATCATTGCAACGATCGCAGCAGCATTGCAGGCAGCTTGATGTGAGTGGAAGCTCGTCGTGCCTGCTCAATCCGAACAATGTACGAAGAAATTGAAGACTCTAGACTAGAAGAGATGTAGGCGGTACCGAAGATGAATTCCCGGTTTCGACCAGATCGATGGCGGGGCCTCCAGAACCTCGATAGCGGGGCTGAATAACGGGTGGAATGCCGGGCCTCGCTGGTGATTCATTTCCGCATAACGTGCCCTTTGCCCTTCAATTTGTTCTTTGACCCCTACTTTCCCGCCTCTCATGCTGTCACCTTCAGTTGAGTGGGTATACATACCGTCTCTCTCGCTGTGTGATTGATCGTTGTAAGAGTTTTCTTGTTGTCAAGAAACTGAGTGCACTTTTGTTCTTGTTTGTGTGCGAGTTCAGTCTAGTTTCGTAATTGGGAACTTTCTTTCGCTATGTGATTACAATATTTCTACACTCTACTTCAATATCACTGTCAACATTCATCAAATAGAAAAGTGAGAATATTTGTGTCGTGCTTTAGAAGAGTTGCCACAATTCTCCTTCAGGCATTTCATGGAGCAAAAGAGGAGTGATCTGGCCATGGTGCCCATAGACGGAGTCCCTAACCAGTCCGATAACAAAGCACTGGAAGAATGGATGAAGCAGTTTCAAGAAGAGTTTCAACCTCCGCAGGAAAAGGCCAAAATCCTAGCACAAGAGGATGTTATTCAGGAGCCCCCCACTGATCTTGAGACTGCGCTTGAGAGATTGAAGAGAAAGGTACTCAAAATTTTTGATCAATGTGATCAGAAATTCATCGAATCAAAAGGATAGGTTATGCACATGCTGAAATCTTGTTTCTCTCGTGCAGGTAGACACTATGGACACGGTAATGCTGCAAGCAGGTGTGTCGGATATGCATGGTATGGCTGATATCTCTACTCATTTTGCAGCCTCTACTACTAAACGTCCTATCCTTCGGCCAGCAGTTGTCGAAAAATTGTCATCCACAGCACGAGCACGAGTTGCAATGCAAGCACAACCTAAATGAAGCGGAGGCGTAAAGTCGGTTCAGTGATCGCCTGCCCGGCAGATCTAGATGAGTTTCTTGCCGACATGCGCAGGCTTGGAATGTTGTGGATTTTTTTATCAAATTGAGCCTACGAAACCCACAGATAAGCCTAAGATACCCGCGGATGAGCTTCCATATCCAAGGATGAGCCTGCGGTACCCAGAGATGAGCATTGAGACCATGTGTAGTCGTGATTTCTTTATGCCAACTAGTACACCGGCGCGGCATTGCTAGTACTTTAACCCTTAAACGCCCAAGCAAGCCCGAGGGGCTTGATTCCAACAGAATCTTCCCTGTAGCTCTCTCTGTACTCAACTTTTCACTTAAATTTTGATGTCAAATTGGTCACCTTCTTCTGATGCATTGAAAAAGTGAGATTTGACAATTCATATCACAATTTGTATGAGTGATTTTGTGCTTTGAAAGGATTATGGTAGGTAGGTTGGGGTGGTACATAACCTTGTAGGAGGTTGCAAGCTCATCAGTGATTGGTTCTTTCACAATGCCCAAGTTCAAAAAGTGCACTATTCATGATGCCCAAGTCCGAAAGATGTTGTGATCCAATTTTGGGCTGCCCATTTCAGACCCCAAGGGCGTTTAACCCCTAAGCGCCCCTTCCAAAAAGCCCGAAAATCAAGGTGTGCAGACCGTGCCCAAGCTTATCGGGTGCCAATTCTACAGAAATTGATTATTTTCAATTTCACCGTTGAGAAACATGAAGAAAAGGGATGCGAAGGTGTGGGAAAAATTGGGATGGATTTCACCGCACGGATTTGGTTTCTATAATGGTCAAACAATGGTTGACTTTTGACTGACGGAATTCCTGGCGGACACATTTAGTCCGCAGGGGCGCTCAGGGGTTAAGGGTTAAGCATGCCTATCCTGTTCCCGTCTCATCCTCATCCCTATTCTACATCATAAGTGACAAGTTTGTGGGTCTATATTTTTGTTCATGGTAAATTTTCTAGACTCCAGACGGGATGATTCTTGCATGATTAGGTTGCTCTGGTATTTCTACTCCATCTAAAATTAGGTCATTTTTTGGAAATTTTTCTAAGGCCATAAATACTTGGAAATTCAATATTAGCAAGCCCCATCCGCAATCCAATTGTTCCCCACACCCCTACAAATATACTTGCTTCTAACAACACTTCCGACACTCCTATCCCACCTACAGTTGATGTAACCTCACCTAGGGTCCCCGTGATCCAACAACCATCACAAACAAAGTAAACTACCTAAGTTATTTGCCAAAGGCTTCATTGAGCAATTAGCGACATGCTTCATTGAGCAGTTAGCGCCATGCTCCATTGCTTCTAAAATGCCAAAATGACGCATATGGTATACACCAATATGGCACATGGATAACTATATTTTAATGGAATTGATGTTTATTGGATTGCAGTTAGTATTTACATATTAAAAAAATGTAAAAAATAATATGGGTTAAAGTCAACAATTAATTAAAAGATTATAAAAGAATGGAGAATAAGTTTTAAATGTTCTTCCATAATAAATTAGGACACATTCATTCTTATATAATGAATGTGTTATCAAATGAGTAATGGTGGGATTGATTTTGAAACCCTAGTTGGCAATCTATAAAAGGCCTATGTTGCTTTAGAGGCACCCTTCATTTCATTGATTATAATTTTTTCATATGTTTTATCTAGGCTCAAACTTGGCATAGAAGCCTTTCTCTTATAACTTTTGTAACACAAACTTCACATGTTCTTCATGCTCTTCAATGTTCTTGGAGTAGACTAGAATGTTGTCGAAATAGCAAACGACGAATCTATTGAAGTATTCTTGAAAAACGTTATTTATTGAATGCTGGAAAATGTTATTTATTAAATGTTGGAAAATAGCCGGTGCATTAGTCAATCCAAACAACATGACATTATGGACAAAATGCCCATACCTCGTGCAAAAGGCAATCTTTCACTCGTTTTTTATCCGCACAAAATTATAGGCTCCACATATATCTATTTTTGAATAGATCTTGCCTTGGCTGAGCTCGTCCAAAAGTCTTGATATCAGTGGCAACGGGTAACGGATAACGGTTCTTCACAGATACCTTCTTCTGGCCTCGATAATCCACACACATTCTTAACGAGCCTTCATTCTTTTTTAGAAAGGGTATAGGTGCCCTTGTTGGAGACTTGGAATGTCGAAAAAAAATCTTCACAATATTCTTACCAACATACTCTCTCAAATTCGTAAGCTCATTTTGAGACAAGTTGTATGGTGGGCCAAAAGGTGGTTGTACTCCATCTTGAAGATCTATGGTGCAATCATATGATCTATGCTCCAGCAATATGAAGATCTATGGTGCAATCATATGATCTATGCTCCAGCAATATGCTCTAGTAAATTGAGATGAAATTCTCTAAGAGAAGCAACCATGGAATATGCCATCTCAAGCACATGTAGGGTGTTTGTTAGGAACACCTATAATGGGGCATTTTGAGGATTGTTTTTTGTTTTTTTAAGATTAGTTTTTTAAGAGTGTACAGCTCGTGTCCTTTTTTGTAAACTTTTCGAGTACCGAAGGTGTCCATGGAAGCGCTTATTTTTATATGAGAATTTAACAATCAAATCATTGCTCTGACCTGCAGATTGCAAGGAATAAAGTTTCAAAGCAGCCATGGTTCCTAAAATTTTCAAAATTGCAATAATGACCTAATTATTGAATGTCACAGAAAATAGAAAAGTGAATTGAGAAGTCTTCTTGCTTCTCCTAGCAAGGTAGGGTTAGTGAGGACAAGTCTTATCAATTTAGAAAAATCTCCAAATTCACCCAGAGACCCCTTGCAGTTCGTTCATTTAAATACTCAACAATCACCTTATTTTTGACATACATAAATAAGAACACGATAACCAACTGAATGAAAGATGGGCAACTAGAAGCCATTCGCTTCAACAGTTCCAACTGACCAAAAGCAACCTGCGAAAGAGCTGTAACAAACAATTCTTTCCAGCACAAAGGACCACAGGCAATAAATATTGATCGGGTGCGAAGCCATAGATACAAACAGACTGTCAAAACTGTGACCCTAAACCAAACTTGTGCCAGAAATAAGTACTATCGAAAGTGAAGTAAGAAAAATACTAGTACAGGAGCGGACCTCTACAGGAAAGGAACCTTAACTCAAAATCTAACCTGAAGGCAAAGAATTTTCCAGAAAAATCCTATCAACAGAAGCCAACTATACACAAGATTGAGCGAGATAAACATGTTCATCTACATGAAGCTAGCGCACTAGCAAAACCCAAATTATCTTTCACACTAAGGCTAACAACAGCGTTACAAGCAGACTCCAACGTCAACTGCCTGCCAAGAGAAACTACCTTGTCAGGTCCCGAGAGCGTTATCGTCTCCACAGCTTTCGCTCTCTGGAGTTTGTAGATGCTGCGGGAGACGCCCATTGTAGCACACTTATAACTCGTATATGCATGAGTGGCGTGGATAGAGACGATGAGTCTCAAACCAATTTAGCCGCTGCCTACTACACAGCCTGAGGTTGTGAGTTGAGTTGTTTCCTGCTACCAAAGATGTTGAACCGATCCCATGTGGCTTCGGCCTCAGTGCCATACTCCTTGAAAACATACTCATCCTGTTTCACGTGCGCTGGAACATTTCCCTCACTGTAGCAGATGGAACACAAGCTGAACTTCTTGGTAATTTCTTTAAATCTTGGTCCAATTATCACGTAGTCACAGGCCGCACAATGCACCCCATCGTGACGTACACGGTCGCCTTGTTCGAGTTTCACCAAAGTGCTCAAGATGCCAAAACCCCAGCCAGGATCATCAAACGTCCCAGTAAACTCGCGGTATGAAACCTGCACCTTGTCGTCCTCACCGTGCATCTCCGCCAGCTCACTTGTGCCCCGAGTAGGGAGGTAGATAGCTCGTAGGAATTTCATGTAGTGCTTTACCTCTGCGTTAGGAACAACACCCTCCTTCAAAAACGACAGTCGTCTTCTGAGGATATCGAAGACCAGCCGCTTCCTCTTGTCTACTGGACCAACACAAAGAGGAGCCAGAACCGCGAAGAACATGCCAACGTCGACTCTGCCTGACCCGCTTCGGTCTAAAACAGACAAGATTCGCTCGTTTATGGCTCTTACAGCACTCTGCAGTCAAAATACCCAAATTGTGAGCACATACCCAGAGCAAGACCGGACCCAGCTGCCATGATTTAACCACATTTAAGACCTTGGTACGTCCAGACAAGATCAACACATATGAGAGACGAGTAACATAAAACATAGGCGACAACCAATTGAGGATAAGCACACCTGAAACGTTTCGGGGTTGAGATTCTGGATGAGACGAGGCAGAATCTTCTCCAGCTCAGCCTTGCGAACCACTTTCTCATTTTGAGCGGGTGGAGCACCGCTTTTCTCTACACGAAGAAATCCACTCTTCTCTATCTCTGTTGACAGCGTATCGATGTCACACGTGTTGAGTCTGGTGTGTTTCTGAAACTTACGAATGCTGAGTGCACAACTCAGATACTCTCGTGGTGTTGTGTTGCTGTTCGCCTGCCTGAATCTGGTTCTATCCACCTGAATGAAGCTCGGTTCTGAGAGCGGAACGGTTCACAACAACTAATCAGTGATAACTCAGAAGTTGCTTGCTATAGGAACTGAACAGTGCGTATCCAAAATGTATGCTCTAAAAAGACGTTCATTTATATAGCAGACCCAGCAATTCTGCTATTAGCCAGGTAACGAAACGTTTGCCCTCTACTATTGGAAATGAAAGTTCCTGCTGAGATTGCATACCATGTGTAAGGGTGCGCCGACCAGTAGCACTCTGCTCAGCACTTGCCACCATTGCGTTAAGATTTTTCGGCCGTTTCTCGTTCTGCTTCAAATGTTTGATAGCGTCATAAATATCCAAGCGATTCGTCATTCTGAAAGCCTCCTTGAACGCCTTTTTAGCCTCCTCCTGCTCTCCGCACCCCAACAAGCAGACTGCTCTGTTCAGCTGCGCTCTCCAGTCACGAGGCCTTAGCTGAAGCACATTAGCATACATTTCAGCAGCTCTTTTGTACCTGCAACCAGCAGTCCACATAAGTCAGAAACAGACAGAACTACTCTTTTTCTGGAGATGAGTCAGAAACAGTAAAAACTACTCTTTATTGTGGTCAGAATTCTAACCTTCCTGAATCTTTCAATAATCCGCCCAGGTTGTAGAGAGCATCCACATGGTTAGGCTTCAGATCAATGGCCTTCTGGTACTCGGAAATGGCCTGGTCATCTTCGTGTACAGCGTGCAGAGCTGAACCAAGGTCGCAGTGAGCATCAGGGTAATTTGGTTCCAACACCAATGCTTCTTCAAGACATTTTTGAGCTGCTCGATATTCACCCAATCCAAACAGAGCGCTTCCCAACAGTTTCAACGCACGATAATGACGAGGGTTGAGTATAGCTGCCTCGCGATAGTGATCACATGCACACATTAACATTCCCTCTCCTTCAAGGGCAATTCCAAGGTTGACATGTACCTGGCAGAATGCACAAATGACATCATTGAGAGGAAATAACAGTATCGAAGATTCAGAAGCCGGAATAGCAAAAGCAACTAATCACCACGAATTAAAAGAATAGAATCGAATACATAAAATGTGGACAGCAATGTGCTAACTGAAAAAAAGTACAAACTTCTTCTCACTGGGGAATGGTGCGCCAGAAAAATAGTTCTTACCTGTGGAAGAATTCCCTCCCACTCTTGAGCATTCTCCTCTCCTGCCTCAAGTGCCTTCTGATACGATACCCAGGCTTCCCTGTACTGACCCATGGAATAAAGAGCATTCCCCTCTAAGAAATGCGCCCGGACATCCTGCGGCTTCAGCTGTACTGCCAGTCTAAAGCTGATTAGGGCTTCGTCGTGCCAACGACGTTCAAATAAACTTTTCCCCATTGCCATGTGCCCATCGAAGGCCTCATCTGGAGTATGCGCTTTCCCTGCTCTCTCACGCAGCTCCATAAGCTCCTTCCTAAATACGCCGAAATCTGCCCCCAGCTCTCCTTCCCCACGCGGCCCCCTAGCCCCTTCACCTTGCTCAGTGCTATCTTCCCAGTTTGTTGAATCAAGACCATTCAAGCCAGCCCCCTTCTTATCCTCTCGCTGCTTCCGCTTACCCTCGATTTTTGTCTCTTGCCTCCTCAGCAAGAGCTCCAAATCCTCAATCAGCTGAAAGGTATTCTCAAACTCGATTCCGTTGTTTGCAGCCTTCGCCCATTCAGGGATCCGGGACATCCTCCTGCTAACCTGACCGGTGCTTTCATTGGCAAGTGATGAAGGAGGTTTCGCCACCGATGCAGAAGGCTCTGTGAATATAGCTGGTGCTGCCTTGGGCCGAGGACTGGATTCAGCAGGAGGAGGCTCGACAAATACTGGAGGTAATTCTTCCACTTGGTCCTTGACAGGCATTTCTAACTGCAATCCCAGGGCATCGAAGTCTCGGTCCACATCACCAGCTCCATCATCGTATGTTCGTAACAAGCCCTCGAAGCTCAAGCCTTTGATGCCATCAATAAATTCGCCATAAGTCCTAAACACTTCATCAAGAATAGCCTCGATTTGCTCTTTACTGAATTTAACCCGGGGATTGACAGCAATCACCAGATGGGCCATTTCGTTCCTGTTGAGGTGGCCATCTTCATTTCGGTCGAATTTGTTGAAAATACCTCGAACTTTTGATGACCTGACACTGGCCTCCTGGCCGTTTTCCATCCTTTATCTCTCTTCTATACCAACTACTGTAAAAGCAACGCGAAAGCACTGAAACACTGGATCCAAAGTCGTCAAGCCAGGATTCCTTCCAGTATGTTGCTTAAAGAACGCCGAGAATCGATAAAGCTCGTTTGAAAAGTCAGCAGGGAGACTTTATCAACGAAGGCTTGAGAAGGTGGCCGTTCTGTGAGGGTATGAGCTGTGACCTCGAGTTTGCTCCCTGTTGACCTGCACACATGCATCATGTAAGATCGAGAATACTTCAAGATTGTTGAATCAAGCAGAATATAACTCCGCGATTCCAGAAGACAAAAGAAAATCTGCTAGGAAATGAAGTAGAATACAGAACATATGCTTAACATGTAAAGAAAAATGAAACCTACGAGTAATGAGGGTGGTCACTCAACCATCCGCATTAGCTAATAAGTAGACGGAAAAACGGAAACTTTCATGCGAAATGATTGAATACCCTAACCTCGCCCCCCTCCCCCAACAGCAAGCAAGGTGACAAATGCCCTATGCACCTGACACCTGACAAGGCTTGAATAGCCCCTGGTGCACTACTTAATGCAATAAACGAGCGCCTGCGGAGTAACTCGACAAGGACACTAACGCTGTAGAGTATTAAAGTAAGACCGATATGAAATGAGAGGACACAGCAGAGGTCTTCTTCCATAAAACTGTAGGAAACCAGACACCTCACAGTTCCAAGCAATCATCGCCAAGACCTACAGATATTCAAGGGAGATGGTTGAACGACTGGAATAATCTGCTACACTACTCATAACCCGTAAATAAGCTAAAGACTAAACAAATAACACTCGCAGAAATGCACTCGGATCCTCTCGAGTCGTTAACTAGCACAAACGATAACTAAAACACTCCGATGCAATTCCTGCTCCACATCGAGCACGACGTAATCTCAAAACTACAAAAAACACCTTGTTCCGTTGTCTCCTAAAGGCCACTAACGAGGGCTGAGAAAAATTCCACGCGCACCCCACTCTCACATTTGCTCCACCGAAATGTGGCGGAAGAACAGAGCAAACTCCAGAACAATGCAAAGAATCACCTCTCCCGTAATATTTTTACAGTCACGGGACAACCTCCGTCTCCATTCGCATCAACACACACAACGGCATTCTCAACAAAAAGCAAGCTCAACCCTTACAACAGGACAGCTGTGGAGGGGGAGCTGCAACACACTCTCACGTACAACAACAACAAGAGGTCAATCGCCACAGAGTCTGTGAAACGAACGCTCTCCGCCATTTTTTCTCAACCAAAAACGGTCACATAACGTCAGAGAGGCTCACCGGAGTCGGGAAATCGTCCGCCGAACAAAGGCTCGTGCACTGCAACCGAGACGAAATCCGCAGGAAGGGGCCAATAACTCCGACAGCAAAACCCGCGAGCAGGAGCCAAAGGGGAAAGCCCTACTGCAAGGCCAAGCCTGCTGCGATCGAGGAGCGGCACCACGACGGACGACCTCTTCTCACCATTAGTGTGTTCAGTTACTAATCCATGCTCTCTGTTCTCACTAACCGCGTCTATTGATCGTGATTACGACTAAACTCGTCCCCTGAGCGTGCGGCCAGCTGTGTCGGCCCTCTCACCGGCCCCGCCGGTTTGCATGCTGCTCGGGAACGAACGTTGGAGCGAACGTTGTTCCCCATTGTCAGCCACAAAATTCGAGCGGTGCTGCACTCCATCATGGACTAACTTATTGCTCTCCACTTTATAGCGTTGCTCTTAGTCTTAGTAATTCCTACAGTCCTTATGATCTGTGGGCATATCATCAAGGGTATGTCAAACGGACACTATATTCATGCCAACCCATAGGGGTCTTGTTTTCTTCTTCTCCTTGATTCCTACTCTCTTTTTAATATACTTATAACTTTAGGTCTAAAATATATGCTTTTCCTAAAAGGTCTCCGAAATTACAATAAGAATGGATATTGTTATTCTAAGGTTGGGTCAATGAATGTGTTGTTGAAGGTTATTCTAGGGCTCGGTAGGGCTCGGTAATCTGCAACGACAAATGGATATGTTGTTGATGGTTATCATAGGCCTAGCCATTTGCAACCATAGTGGTTATGTTGGCGATGGTTGTTTGACTTACACTTGTGCGGATATAGTATGTTGTTGATGTGTACAATATCATATGTATGTTGTTGAAGATTATCATGGATTGTGCCATTTGCAATTCTGGTGTATATGTTGGCGAAGGTCGTCCGAGGTTCCAGCCATTTGCACTTAAAGTGAATATAGTATGTTGTTTAATGTGTACAAGGGTGTACTCATCTGGTACATCTCTGTCATCTTATCTTGTCAAATGTACGCAAGAATATATTCATTTTGGATAGAAGTGATACCCGTGTAAAACTACGTCAAAGTAATGAGGTTCAGTGCTATCTACATCAAGATTAGATTTGTTGTCAGGACATATTCGAGGGCTACCTAGTTGATGTAACAGTTGCATCTCATCAAAGTTGACCATATTCACATTGAGGAGGCGTACGAGAGTGTATTATTTTGTGACGACACCAATATCCTATAATAACCTGTTTATATTGTCAAATAGGATGACTATAAATGTCCATGCAAAATTTGCAATTCAGACATCCATTTTTATTTAATTTTTTATTGCATCAAGTAAACAATTGATCAATTAAATATCAACGATACGTAATCACAAATCATTCCAAAGTAATGCCTTCAAACCATTTGAGCAGTAAGATAAATGCTTCTAACCTTAAGAATTTAGATAAAATTTAAAAAAAAAAAACTATTTTGTTATTGCATCAATGAACTCTCCAAGTAACACAATTTTTTCTTATTTATTCCTATAGTCACAACTCCATCGCCTCTCATGTTGGACCCCAAAATCTCTTTCTTTAGAGAGGGTGGGAAAAAGTAAAAATTTAAAAAAATTCCAAATTGAGACAAGATATTTGGCGCCTCCATGCCACATTGGATAAAAGGGTAAAAGAGGAATCCATCAAACAAAAAGGGGCTGGCTGTTCCTCATAATCATGAGGAATGTACCCTTACTCATCTTACTAACTTTAGAAATGGTCACAGCAATCTCCTGACCATACTAATTCGGAGGCCCCAAAAAGTTACTTTTTACTTTTTGGGTGTTGGGGCCCTACTTTTTGGGGCATGAAATAATTCAATTTACAGGCTGGCCAAGTCAGGTGGGTGTTCTAACTGAAATTGAAAAGTCATAAATCCCTCCATCATTATAGCTTATCAGAGCCATCTAGTTGTTTGGTTACATACAATAATTGGTGCAGGCCAGGAGTGTTGTGTACTTTTGAAAGTAGAAAAACGGATGATTTTTCTGGATGAATGGGTGGGATGGATGGATGTGGACTGCGGCTGACTGATGACGAGTTCTGTACCCTCTTCACATGGGCGCTTGTGAGTGCTTAGCTGTATGGATGGATGGGATGGATGGATGAAAAGATGGATGGGTGATTGATGATCATGACATTTCAGAAGGTGTCGCTATCCACTCTGTAAGTGTAACAGTGCCATAGTCTTCTTTATGTCGTATTTTCAATGTGACAATTAATATTGTTTTTGCAATATAAAAACGTATAGTACACATTTAAAGTGATCAATGTAAAGACTTGTCTTATATTGACTTTTCTCATCTTGTATCATTAAAAAAAAAAAAAAATTGAAACAATATTGTATTTGTGTCTATATTTATTTTCAAATAATTATAATTGTCTCTTTAAATGAACCAACTACCATGGTAAATACCATCTCTTCATCACCATTTGAAATGTTAAAAAATAATTAAAAATCAGTGAGATGCATTTCAAGATATACTTATTTTTTCTCATATAGTATATGAAGAGGTGCAATGTAGATCTGCACTTGCTATTGTAATTTTTTGACCCCAGGGCCTTGCCATATGATTCATTTATTGATGTTATTTATGATTTTTTTTTTTAGAAAGAGGCTATTGATTTCCAAAGGCTTAAAGGGGTAGGAAGCTTGTACTTTCCCCAAAGATAGGCAAGTCATCTTGTGAAAGTTTAGGTTTTAGTGAGATTGATTTTAAAAATTCAAAGTGTTAAATCTTGAAGTATACGGGACGTTTTACATGGGGAGTCAAGCCGTATATGGGGCCGAAGGAGGGTAGAAATTGTCTCAGCGTAATTGGCCCATTTCTTGTAGCTCGAAAGATGAATCAATCATATTAAGATGTTTTTTTTCCCCTCCTTTGGGCCTATGTACCGATTCCCATGAAAAGTGTCGCTAATAGTATGAAAAGTTCCACCAATTTAATTTCATTGGAGATTGACAAACAATTTTATATGTATGATAGTAGAATACGTTTCATCAAAAAAATAGGGTAGGATTGGGGGTGTTATCTTCTAAGTGCTATTATCTTATCACACGATAACCTCCCAAGCTTTACATGAGAACTCAAGCTATTCTTTAGGCCTAACAAGGGAAAAAACCTCTCAAGATATTTTGAGAAATGGGCCAATTTCATTATAGGATTTTTGACCTCTTTGGGCCTCATGAACAACAAAGCTTCCTATCTTAAAAGTTACTAGACTTTCTCAAATATAAAATTGTGTCCAAAACTTGGAGATGTTTCTTACAATTCTTGTGCTTCCTTAAAAATTGCCTATTGATCCCCAACTATATAAAATAGACTTCTTAAATATTTAGTAGTACCTACTTTTTGACTTTTTTCACATAAGCATTTTTGTAGGAATGGTAATTACTAAAGAATGTAACTGGAGATCCTCTCTATAATAAGATTGTAAGATCACCTAGAAAGATCATCTTCAAGTTGAGAAGTTTTATACAAACCAAATTAACTTCTAATTTCTTAGATGACAAGTGACTTGTGCGACCATTGGAGCATAGACACCAAATATTGTACATATCTTTATTATTATATTGCATTAGAGAGTGTTACCACTTTGAGTTCTTCTACTAATGTGTACGTTATATAAAAATAAAACAATGCTATGAAGTTGGTAACACACATTCTTTTTATCTTCATATCAACTCCACCTCCAAAATTTGTAAGTGAGATTTATTTTTATTTTATTTTATTTTTTCTTCTGGAGCATTTTGGAACATCATAATCACTATGTGCTACTTGATGCTCTACAAACACCTCTTAAATTTCAATAAGATGTTTTATTTTCATGTTTTATGCCAGATATTGGATTCTTATTAACCAAATACTTTAGTTCTTATTTTCTTTCACTAAACTCTTTTGGTCTAATCATGACACAAAACTAATGCAATTACTGAACATGGTGACCCACAAAGCACTAAAAAGACCATTTAATACAAGTAAATTTGGTGAAAATATCTCAAGTTTTCTATTCCAACAATTACAAGGGTGATTGAGAAGACGTCCTATGCGGATTGAGCATGGATGCTAAACATCACATTAAATTCAAATTGGATGGTACAATTACACGAGATTCACAACTAACCCCCTAGTTACTAAACAACCAATAAAACTTACGCAATTAATAAGTATGGAGGAAAAACATTCTCTTTATTGATTGTAATGAAGAGGTAGGCTTACACCAACCCCTTGATCGTGAAGTGCATATGAAAGTTATTCAATTGATGAGCATGGAGGCCAAGGATCATGTCAAATTCGAATTGGACCTCAAACAAAGGCGGGGCTCGAACATTACTCTATGTTCGTGATGCTCCTTTTGTCCGGTGGGCTTTAGGTCGTTGGCTTGACGAACAGACACTCTAATCACGCCGGTCCCGAAAAAGGATTGGAGTTTTTATCTATCTTTGTGATGCTCCCAATATGTGACTTTGAGTGATGATAAGGTAACAATTATAATTTTATATTGAGAAGTTAAGAAATCTACAACCAAATCTCATATAAAAACATTCTCTTAACCCTAAAATGAATGACTAGAAATAAACTTAGAAAGTGCAATATTTTCTTTACCGAACGCAATATGGTGATGATGATGTGGAAAAACATAGTGAAGTTCTGGAACTCAACCATTGTGAGATAGGTCCTATTTTCCCGACTTCAACTCTTTGCTAACTTCTCAAGATTATTATTTTCCTTCTTATACATTATGAAAACCATAAAGTACACTACATTTTTCATTAGCACACTTTTAAATTTAGACAACTCACTAATTCCTATAAATCTCATAATATTTTTAATGCTTCAACAATTTCCCTCCAAAAAGCAACTATATCATATATAAAACTACAATGCTTTGGGTATTGCGAGTACAGCTAGTTTTACTAATAATCTCATTTGATATCAACATGTAGAAGCTATGAACAAGACTAGCCGAAACACATCTTCTCTCCATTTGACATATGCTACCTTTCTGCATGACTAAGATGGACACCTCTCATGCAATGCACAAACATGCACCAACAAAGAATTTATAACTCAACTATGTACTTGGATGTACTTCACATGCTTTACCATCTAAGACTTTAGAAGTCTACTATAAAAATCACAACTTAGAGATTCTTAGGTATGCATCATAAGAGGAGTCAAGCCGAGAATGGGGCCAAAGGAGGGCAAAAAAAACTTGTAGTTTAGCAAATCACATTGAGAGAATTTTTTTCTCTCCATCAGCCCCATGCATGGCCGCGTGACTTCCCATGTAAAACATCCCTTATTATACTCCCCATGTCCCATTATAATTGTCCGATAAGTTGTCCGAAATCTACCTTGATACATAGATTAGAGAAAACTTATTAGACAATTATAATGGGACAAAGAGAGTAGTCAAATATGGTTGCTCCCACAATTACTTCTAATGTTGGAAACATATCTAAACCATGGGACTTGGCAAGTGCATCTCATCTACTTTCACTTTTTTATGACTAGAGTGCCCATGCTTTCATGCAATGCATGGAAATATTCAAACAAGGAAAAAGTAGGTAAAATTTAAATGGTTATAGGCCCCCAACATCTCTTTGGTAAAGCCCCTCCATACACTAAATAGAATAATGAGCGAATCCACGTCCTCATAAAATCTACAGATTCCGACAAATCTACGAGTCTACGCTAATCTACCACTCTCATTCAAATCTACGTCGTCTTCTTCACTGTCGATTCCTGCAGTCGATGGCCGAGCCTCACGAGCTTCAGGAAGTCAATTGCGCTCGCATCTGATCGTGCTCACAGCGTTGCATTCATAGTTGATGAATACATTAGTTGTTTAAAAATGAAAAGACTGGTGAATGTGGTTGCGAGGTGCAGATTCAGGGGTGACCGGGCCAGAAGAATAGGCAGGGGGTGAGCTTGGTGCCATTGACGTAATGGCGATTGAGGTCGAAGCAAGCATCCCAGATGTTCCACTCATAAGTGAGCACTGCGGAGTCGACATTAGGCCCCATGCCAGCCCACGGATCAATGGCCACGAGGTAATTTCCATCCGTGGTGGTGTTATAAAAATAGCACGTCATTTCGGCATACACATTGTAATGCGCGTCGGGCGTCACCGTGAGCGTCAGCCGGGAGAATGGCATGATGGATCGCTCCGGCGTGCGCCCCCCGGTGATCTCATTCATGCAGATCAACGTCACGTTCGATTGTGACTCCCTGTAGTTGTTAAACTCCATGAATATTGGCACGTTGAATTTCGCCGCTTGCACACTCGCTGCAGCCATGGCTACCACTACGAAGACCATCACTCCATGCCTATTAGCGCCTTCCATGGCTACGATTGAGCCTCTAACCCTAACGATCTTAACATCTCACAGTGGCTATGGCGATTATGTATAAAGAAGTAGCTCATGTGTGTAGGTGAATCGCTGCACATGCATGTGTGAGTGTCAACAAGATTATCAAGTACCGGCTACGAAGTAGGTGAGACTCTATCTGATAGAATCTACTCGATCCTTTCTGTTGTTTGCACGAGTTCTCTATCCTTTGTTATGCCAGTAGATTTGTTGCAGTGATGAGATGCTAAAGAGAGTCGTACTTGTAGTTGTTATTATTCGGAGCCCACAATTCTGGGAATCCAATCTCATTTAGAATAAAATTTTCTACCGTTGAGTTCAGATTACCTACAGCGCAATGCCGCAATCATCAAAGACTGTTCTGCAACCAAGGTGCCGATGGAGTCTGCATTGATTGATCACCAAGCAATGTGTAGGTTAGATACACAGATCAGGGTTTGGGTGCTCCGAAAAGGGACTTTACCAGATCAGCATGGAATGGATCTCTGTACTACAAGATTTGTTTGTACAGTACGTTCGATTGAGGATCTTGATGGACAGGTTGACCAAGACTCCTGGAGATTTGATTATCTCTCAAGTAGTACTGCCATGGCCGACCGCATTCTTCCCGGTTCTTCCCGGATTACTTAGTGAGCATTCGAGTGTTGCTCACTTGATGGTAAGCTTGTAAAGACTCTGCTGTGTCAAGACTTTGCTTTGTCAGGACTTTGCTTTACAGTGCCAGAGTACTTCCAAATTGTACCTCTTCATGTACCTTGTTTTGATTACTGCATTAAACTGCTCTGGCTTTATGAGGTTGAGTTGTGGTAGGTCGTTTGTCTTCTGTTGATGTGGATCATGTTGGCCAGTTTGGGTTCGATAAGATTTGCTTCTATATTGTCCTGGAAGGTGGAACACATCAAGCCAACAACTTGTTTTGTGGTTGGATTTCCTTGATGTTGAAGTTTGTTGCAGATATTGTTTGAGATCTTGGATCAATACCAGGGAATCAAATTGCATCGAACGTCTTGGACGTCATGAACATGCGATCATTTTTCATGAATACGCGGCGCTCTCGTTATCGTACTGTCAACCACAAATGAAGCTCACCGAGTACTCCATATAAGAAATTCAGTTTTCATTGTACGAGCCTCTCCTGCTTTCTCCTTCACAGTAGAAGAAAGTGAGGTTCTTTTACAAGTTCTTTGAAGAAGGATGCTCATGGCTTGATGGATGTATTTGGAACCCTTCAACGGCTACCGAACATTGCACAGACCTGTAAGAGTCCGGCAACTCCAACAATCTTGAACAGTCAGGTGGATTGACTACCACGGCGGCATCATGCGACAGTCAAGTTGTACTTCCAGTCGGAAACCTCTTTTATAGTTACAGAAGAGAGATGGAGTTGGATCATTCGGGTTCAATCCCTTCGAAAGCTTTTTTCAACAAAGATTTTCACCTCTTGCGTAAATCGCTCAGATGGAAACATTTTGCTGAAGAACGTGGCTGGCGTCCGTCGACAGGATCACTTAATTGATTCACGTCCGTCCGCAAATGGAACGTGCGTAAGGACCTTCGAATTCGTTGAAGGAGGCTTTCGTCTTACTCTGCTTGGTAACTGTGCCATCTTTGATCATGGATATTGAACTGTTTGATTTCCGAATTGTAGAGAGTCGGTGAGGTACCACCACAAATAGTCGGTCCTTATTTATATCACCAGTCTATGTCCGTGTGGAAATTGAGACGCACGTGAACTTGGAAAAGGGTAGTGGAAAGAGGGAGGTTCAGGTATCGAGGGTGATGATTGTGGCTTCGTCCACAGTCGGATATTCCTCACCCCCCCTCCTCATCCTCCCAGAATTGCATGCAGTCCTCACTTCTTGCTAGCCCACCTGGGCTCTGCAACTGTTAGGTAGTGTACTGTTGAATGTGTGCGCATTGGCTGCTGCGTGGATGTGGTGACGAGGAGCTGGTTACTGAGACGGGCGTCATTCTCCTCCGAACATTCGAATATTCTTACCGTCAATGAGGATTCGAGTCGAAGAGTCTCTGCAGGAGCGCAATCACGGAGCTCTTTCCAAACCACTGTAGAGCTCACGACGACCAGCGAACGCCCGGCCTCGACTTTCAAAAGGCTCAAAATCCTTGAAGATGCCATTCGGTACGCATGCCCCCCTTCACAGTGTCGACATCAGCTTTGGTACTTCAACACTAATAGCACTCATGCCAATGCTTGAATCCCTCTGATCAGAAGGATGCCAGCGATCGTGGCGAATAATGAAAACCAGGAATACCGTGATGCATGACGTGCGGTGATAAAGATGAATAGTTTCTTACATTCTGAAACGTCCTTTTAAATGAGCATTCTTTAAGATATATATATTCTTTCCAGCAATGTCTTGCTTTGAGCTTATTCGTGACGTGGCTTCCTACTTATGTAGTTATTCTTTCCGGTTGCTGTGACTCAGTCCGCTTTTCTTCGTCGTCTCGTGGCAAATGCTCTCTTTCCTTGTGTGCCTTGTTTTCGGTTTTTTTTCTTTTTCCCCTCACGTTATCTGAATCTCAGGTAGATTCCAATTTCTTGTGCCTCCGAGACCACATCTCCGCAGATCCCATCTGAAAGGGAACAAATTTAGAATCCAAAGACAGCAACGCTCATCTGAAGAGTAATTCCTAGTCCAAGTGAGAATCGAGTCGAACTGTGGGTGTCGGCATGCGAATACTCTTTTCCTGAATGAGGCAGATTTGACATTAAGGTTGGATGTTGGTGATTCTTGCAGATTGGCTACCCTGAGAAGAAAGCTGCATGAGTAGGCCCTGAAACGACCATTCACGAGTTCATCAGCTCAAGCCCAATTCCGCTAAATCCGCACTTTATTACAGAAAACGGCCCAGCTGTAAAGGAAGGACAGAAAGGTAGCAAACTCCTAGTAGCTTACGACAAGCTCAAGTTGCAAAAAGCACACTTCATGTCATAAGTGGGTTCATTCCATCAATACTAGAATTAACATTTCAAACTACTGATCATGAAACATCACTCACGACAATGCTCCAACTGAAGAACGACCCCAGTAAGAGCGTTTGAATGCTCATGGACATTTTTCTCCAAGACTGGATCATTTTCTGGGAGAATTTTAGATTGGATTAGTAGACTCCTTGACGATTATGATGGAAGTTTGCAAGAGACACCCTGAAGGCGTTGAAGGCGTTGATTCCTCAACTGTAGGCCATTGAAGCTTTTCAGCATCAGCAGCTAATGTCTATATCCAATTTGGTTACAATGGATTCGGTTACCATAGATTTTCTTGAACATTTTGAGGTTCGTAACGTTGCCAGGAAGCGTGTTGCCCGGACTGGGGAACCAAGAGCAGGCTCTATCCTTTTCCAGTGGGGAACCAGAAGCTCACTAAGCACAAACATGCCTGGTGTGTAAATGACATGCAAATTGTGTTCCAAAGGTCCTTTTTGTGTTGTGTCATTTTGACACCATGTTTTTTAGTAGTGATGGTGTCAAACTCTAATCCTTTCATGCAGGGGACAATCACAAAATTTATGCCTCAACAAAACAAGGTTGTTTTTCTAACCAATCTTTGTGTACAAACCTCGTGTTTAGCAATGAATTTAGACATACTTGTAAACTAGATTCATCACTAACAGTTTGTAGGAAACCACTTGTAATGTTACTTGTGAACATACTTGATATATCACCATGCTTATAATTGTGATCATGAGTTGTTGATAAAGTTGCATCACAGAGATAAGAACACCAAATCCCATTTGAGGTTGGCGTGAATTAAATGCTAGTTTCACCTACCCTTATTAACATGCATGTAGAAAACACTCCACACACTTCTCTTTGTGACAAGTCTCTCTATATTGTCATTATAATCTAATAATGAAAAACCAACATAATGATTTTGTTAAAATGAGGTTGTTGAACTTTATAATACACGTGTTTGTTAAAATGGTTTTAGTGAATTCTATGATACACCTTTATTTCAACACTCTACTACACCAGGGTACCAATCAAGATGTTGTTTTTGAATTTGCAGCGAGAAATTTTTTAGCACTGACAACTTTGAAAGCCTCTTGAGAGCGCATAAATTGGTATTTTGCCACAAGATTTTTATCAAAGAATTGTTTTTTAGTTTATTACATGTATGCCAGATTTTCAAGGTCAAAAGATTTATACAAAGAAAGTTATTCAAAATCTACCATTATTGGAAGCTGTGAGATTTTTTTCGCGAGCTTTCGGCCCCTCTTGCCATCCTACTTTTGACTGGACCCCGCTACGTAGCCTGCTCTGATACCAAGTGTCGCGGCCCTGATTACTTCCAACTCCTTTTTTTCTAAGTGAGCCTTACTTGGTTGCAGAATCACGGCTCACTTTCTTGGTAGCAACCGGCCACAACTTAGCTAACACCACACATGCCATGCACATGCAATGTTAGCATCTATTCTAGTCAAGGTGTTCAACCCACCTTGACTTCCCCAATTCGTTACCACGAACTTGTAACTCGGAACTCGTAACCTGGAATTCCCACAAAACACATGGGCGTGCCACTTGGTGGCACGGGACAACCTTCTCTAATGTCTATGCTCCCAAGGGTGATACTACTCACCCCTAGATCCAACCGCCCTTGCATGTTGTCTAACTCCCTACTAGTCTCTTTTTACTCTTGTCTCCCCCTCCATTTGAGACACTACCGGGAACCGACACTACTTTTTACCGGGACTAGTTTGGAGTGGGACAATTTTCCAACCCGATATTTCGGGATGTACACAAGCATACCATAATGCCCAAGGTGCGGGAGTGAGGCCCCATTCCAAGCCTTACCCCTAAGAGCCACCCCGTGGAAGTGGGGAGGGAGACCACCCCTCCTTATGATACCATTTGTGGTCTTCGGTAGCACCCTCCCCCCTATTGTGTTAAGGGACCTTCCGTGACGCACATTCTTTTGAAAGACCACCCGCTTTTGCCTTAACCTCAAAAACAGGCTGTAACTTCTCATCGGGCTATCGCCTAGCTCACGCATCCAAATGGGGCGTGCGATCCCATTTTTGACATCTATTCTTTGATTAAAAATCAATAGACTACCTACTTGCCCCGATGAGAGCATTCCCAACGGAGATATGCCCCTTTGAACATTTGGTGTCTCGGGAGGCAACATTCCCCAGTCCCGACCACTTTGAGGGACCATATCTCCTAAACTATTGCTTCGCTCACCACAAGCCTTAGCATTCTGGAAAGCTCTAGTCTGTAGCTTTCCAACAATATGCAATATACTGCCTTTGAAGAAGGACAACATTTCGAGTCACGGAATGCAACAATCCTGAAGTCCCGAAGGTGTCTCGGGAACGCGCTCCAACTTTGGAGAGCCATATCTCATGACCCACAACTCCAAATCGCGCGTTCTTTGAACGCTTGGGTGTCTGCTCAAACAAGGTTTGCAACCATGTAAGGCACACTACCAAGTTCGTCCCGAGCACAACGCCATTGCGTGTTTTATGCTCGAGACTCCCCTTGGTCACCTCACCTTGTCTCTTGCCAAGCCAACGACGTCACCACTGAAGTCCTCTTGGCTCACCACGGTGTTTGGACATCCTTTGGAAAGGGATGTGACACCCTTTGAATAGTCAATTTTAACACTTAATTAGAACATATATTAATGATTTCAGAGAATGTTGAGCTAAGATGAGTTTTAGGGATATGTATAATATCTATCACTAAGCTTTTTAGCATGACTTTCACTACAAGGTTTGGACTTAAAGGTTCCGTCTTCCCAAAGTAATTTTCAGTACCCTATGTATTGTTCGAATATGAACTTTACCAATAGCTGCAATATCAACTTATGTCTTCCCTGCCTCACTCAAACCTACTACGCAAGCACAAAGTTCATATGAATTAGCCATCACTCAATAATTATGATCTAGCTTTCACTTAATCACCATGATCCAACGTCACTCATTGAGCACATATGTAACCTCATTTGGTCATCGGAAAGATCTCATATACCTTCAATCACTCATCATTATTCTCCGTGACCTCCTTCACTCATTCACTAGACCTCATTATTCACCACATGCAAGTTATAACATAACCCCCTCCTAGAAATAATCCTTTGGGGTTTGTGAGGCCCTCCCTTTGTAAAATGATTTTAAAGCATTGTAGTTTCGTATAGGCTCATAGCAAATTCTTGTGAGAAAATCTCACACGGTATTCTATGTGAGCCTACACAAAACTTTTCCCCTTTTACCCTAGAAGGGGGTTACGTCGGGTGAGGCCCCCATCGTCGAGCTCCTTGCAACTCTTGTTCCTCCCTCGTCGGGCTCCTGCCTTCCTCGGGTCGGGTCCCTCATATGCTAGGAGTCCCTCCGATGGGGGCATCCCCCTTTATGTTTCCTCACTCTTAAAGAGTATCTCACATACCTTTGTATATTCTTACACTCATTCCATGCCTCATTCACTCACTTATCACATAGCCGAGACTTATTTTTTATGCACTCCGAATACTCGGCATGTTCAAAAAGTTTCAATCTTGTGTTTGAAAAATAATCTTCTTTCACCTTCCCACCTCTTGTAATGCTATATTATAAATGCAAGCATTATAAGTAGAAAATGGAACTAAAAGTAACGCCTGTAGTGACTTATTCATGGTGACGCAGAGTCTCTATTTTTATTGTGCTTTTAATGAAGTCAATAAGTTATTGAAGATGTTGCTTTTCCTAATTTTTCTGGGGTGTAGTAAGCAAAACCATTAAAAGTTCAATTAAAACAAGCACTGTGAGTCATTAGTGACAAGTCACTACAAACGTTACTTTAGTACCATTTTCTACTAGTGCATTCTTATTGAGATGAAAAAGCTTCTTCATGCATATATGGTCTCCAATTTTTACACTTAAATGCCCTAGGGGGGTTTAGAGGCTAAAATCACAAATTTTAAAAGAGTATCATGGATGAAAATGAAAGCAAGCTATTTAAATCTCAACCATACGATCTTGTCGTATACTTGTTGTAAGTTACGTGGATCAAATTTGGAGTCATTAGGCCTCATAGTTTGCAAGATCGTGACATATTGGTACTCAAAAAACATCACATAATTTCAGAACTATTGAAGAGAAAATGCTTTGAACAAACATATTGCAATGAAAAATTCACCAACTATGAAGTTGTCTAGCTCATCTTGACAACACTCTTGTACAAGAAAAATTCATTAACAAATAATAATTCTTGGCTCAAATAATAGCCTTTGCAAGGGTGATAACGGCCAAAATATATATGAAGGAAAACGGGTCCAAATCTACACCCTTTACCCTCAAATTCTTGCCTTATCTTCAAAACACCTTAGCACTTAAACTAGATTGTATTAGAAAACTATCCCAAAAAACAAAGTTGAAATCCAACAGTGGATGAAGGAGATATGCCCCCTCAAAAATCATCCACTTTTTCACTTTTATCATTGTAGAAACATCATTGATAATTCGAAACCAAAAGCATTCGGATCAAAAATCTTTCGAATACAAATTTTTTAGGTTTAATTCAAAAATCATGGTTATGTAAAAAATTCATGAATAACTATTTTAATTTCCCACAATTGCCTCATGTTTGAAAATTCAAAAACATGGGGCATATTTTCATGGCAAAACATGCCCCATGTTTGAAAACTCAAAAAACAAGAGTTGCCTTTACTAAAATGCATGCCATTTATTCATAATTCATTTCATGAATCTAAAATTTTTACCACACAAACTAGACTTAATCTAGAACCAACTCAAGTGAATTTGTCTAAAACAAAGTCTGAATGAGAAATTTTTGACTCTTCAAAGTTTTTGCCTTTCATCCAAAATGTTGTTTTTCAACATCCTATGCGTTTAAGGGTTAAACAAGTGCAATATTGAGATGTGACAAGTGCACACAACCAAATTTTGTTATTCTTGAATTTTTGAGAACTCAAGCATCTATGATTAGAGATTGCATTATCTAGAGAGTTTTAATCTAGAAACATAATTGTCTGACATACTTCAACAATTTCAAGGTCTTCAACAATCTTATTTTGAAAATTGGGCACTTCGAGCAAGGTTGGGTAGATGATAAGTTACATGAATAGAAAAACATGTCAAAAGGTTGTCAAGGAAAAAGTGCAAAGGGCAAAGGGTTTCAATTCATACAAAATAATTCTTTATTAACAACCCGAAAATGTCAAATAAAAACTTGTCAGAAAGCATATAACCGAGCCACATGGAGATATTTACTTCCAACCTTTTTGACCAAAACTCGGAAATTTGCCATGGGTTTTAAAAGGTTTGAAAGTGAAACCCATCATTGCATGTTGCTCATGGCAAAGTATCTAAGCCTTCCTTGCATGGACAATTTTTTATTATAATTTATTGAAGTTTTGTTTTCTTTTTGTGGACAAGAGTGTAAAATTGCTTCTACCCAACGTTCATTTTTTCTTATCAACCAAGTTTCCCTCCAACCATAATCCTCGGCACAACTAGAAGGAACTAATTTTTACTACTTTAAATGTTAGGATCTTGGAGACGGACTAAGAGCCATTTCAAATTTGACATCCTGCCCTCATAGTAGTCAGGTGAATAATTTCGTAGTTGAACTTACAAACATAACAAAAATACTTGACAGAAGACTCAATTCATCTACAAGTGTATATTTTTACAATTTTTGACTTTATAAGTCCACACTAATTCACAACTTTATGAATCGAAGTACAACTTTTCCTAACTTTGAACTTCAACCATAAGAACTTGAATATCTATGGTTCTATAAAATATGCTCTTTTGGGGGATACCAGTTGGGTATTTCTAAGGCACTAGTGGCTAGGTAGAATCTAGCATAGTATTCACCCCGAGAGAGGTTATTAGTCCCGCCATTGGTATCAATGAACTCCGAACATACATCCAAGAATAGGTCGAACGAACACTCTATTCACGCCGATCTCTAAATAGGTTGGAGTTTCTCTCCTTCTACAGAATATTTCTTTACAAGTCTATAAGACAGGGCGATATTTCGCTCTTATAATACTACATGAGCTATATTCTGGTTAAGTCCCTTCACTACATGAAAGATCACTTTCCGAGGTTTCTGAAATCAAACTGGATGCTTGTAAGCGTAAAGTGTAGTTTGTACGAAAACTTCTGAGGATGCGATCAGAATTGCTGCGCAGTCATATCGAGTTGACACAGTCGATTGCCACGTACCCCTAAAAGGCACTATTTTCGAACCCAACAAAACTCTCGATGCTGTGAAGTTATGCTTTCCATTAGCCACGTGGACTTTCCAAAATCAGTGGGATTCGTTACACTTACAGTATATGTCGGAGCTGCTGTGTCACCACAAACTGATTGGTAGATCACAGTTGGCACTGCAGCTAGCTGATCTGACCATTTGAAGTAGCTTCTACTCTTCAAAGCTCTTGTTGTTTTCACGGAATCTGCGGTTTTGTCACACCTTCGGCATTCATCGAGCATGTTTTTCACATCGAGCATGCGATTGTTATGTACATTTTTCTAGCAGTGAGCGGAGTAGTTGAGGGTGCAGGTGAAAGGAGGTGAGATAGCATACCTTTTGACGATTTGTGTAAATCGACAGTAGCTGAGTCTATCGGTAGTACATTACCTGGAAGAGTTCGTTTTGCAACTGACAGATGTTCCGTGCCAATGTGATCGGCACGCCACATCATAAGCTTAAATGGGTAGTTCTTCGGGAGAGTCTGAACAGAGTGCTTTGTACGAGAGGAGATACTTTCGGTCTCGAATATGATGGTTGATGGTCACTCGTCTGCACGATTGTTGAATGAGACCTGTAAGTCGTTCGGTTTAGGAACATGGTACGTTCGCACCCGACCACAACAGATTGTCAGTTGAGCTTTCAGGGGACATTAATTATGAGTCGACGGTTGCATTAGTAGAAGGACTACCGGAAGAGATTACCAGAAGAAGCGATTGTAGGGGTGCGATTCGTAGATTCCTGCAGGCGGATCTGCGCATTCCCGACATCTTGTCTTTGATGCAGCCAGCGACAAGACAAGCTTCGACGAAAAAAAATTCTGGAGGAAGGTGTGGTGCACCCTTGCGTGCCTCCCACAAAAATCTACCGCCTGGAACGCTTGCCCACCATCGTGTGAGCACCGTCCATTTCCCTTGCTCAAGTACAATAGGGCCCCACAATCTAATATTAAATTAACCCTAAAGGTCCGACGCAGATGAAGAGTATTTAGTCATGCGGCTTGGTGTCTTCATGAGCATCTGAAGTTTTTTATTCCTGCAACCTTTTGAGCCATTCTGCCAATTGCAAGCTCTAGAAACTGATTGTAAGCCACTTCATGTTGATAGTATTTCCAATCGAACTTTCAATGTAGTGACGAGCGACGTTGTGGGTTTTTACTACTACTTGAAGCTTATGACGTTATTTTGGTCCGATTACTCCGTAATATTATTTCAGAACTTCATGTCTACTTTTTAGAGATATATGTGTTTGTGCTCAAGGTCCTGTTGCTGATATTTTGGCTTTTCAAATGATGCAGTGGCAACTTTTGGAGTTTCCTTTTCGGCTAGATTGTACGAGCAACGATCATGTCGACGGTGCAGAGTGATCCCAGGAACAGTAGTAATTGCAGTCAGAATGACGGAGTCTTACAACATCAGAGCTGCTCTATATCGGTTAACGAAGTGCGGCAATGTCTGGATGCAAATCCCCTGGAAAGACGACCTTCAGTACTTGACGATGGCCTTCCACATTCTGCTCCTGAGGTTCACATTCCAGTCAATGATTGGAATTCAAGCTCTGCATTCACCCAGTCCGAGCGCAAGCCAGCCTACATGCTGACCCCACAAAACTCGAGGCCGGCATTGAGTGCATCGTCCAGTCCTGCTCGCAAGTTCAGCAGATTTAGCACACAAAATTTTTCAGAGCTTTTAGGGAACAGGCCAACGGAACCGGCAAACGACCAGAACAGAGCAGCAAACAACCAAGCATCCTTGTATGACAAGTTTCGGACGCGGTCTGCTCGTTATGACAGGTAAAGCACTTCTTCCTTCGGAACGATGTTTGGTGATCTTAGTGATGCTACAGTTAATTTTGGGCGCACCCAGTCCTAGATTATAGTGTTGCCTTTTTGGCGCTATGATCTGCCCCAACATAAATTGGCTCTTTATGGAACTCCATATACGCGATCTTGCACGTAATGAACTCTATTCGAATTGGCTCATAGACTACGCAATCATTTTTGAATACAGATGCTTAATTGATAAACACACTTGATAAGTACCACGCTAGCGAATTCCTGAGTCGAGGTGGCTTCAGCGTTCTGCATGTTTTTCTTACGCACATATCACGTTTGATGTGGCCCCAACCTCAGTGATGCATCAGGAATGTACATAGCTTCTGGTTGTGATATTTTTACCTTTGATAAATGTCATGTATCAGTATTCACTTCGGAAGTTGCTGAAATCATGTCGGTGTGCAGGCAAAGTTCTACATTGCGGAGGAGCTCTATGCTAGACCGGGAAGACGTTCCAGAAACATCGCCTGAAGAAGATGAAGGCGAGGATGATGATCCGTCAACGATCAAGCCTAGTCGCTACTTCAATGCGCTCGGCGGTCCAGAATTGGATCAGATTCGGGTTCGTGACCATTTCCTGCATTCCTTCATTGAAATTGAATTGATTTTCTGATCTGGGCAATAAACGTTAATTTGTTTTAGAAAGATGAATCTTGGAACCTCTCTTGAATATCCAAAGAGCCCACATCTAATTAACTGGAAGGTGTGAACCTTACGACACTTCAAGAATACTGAAGGATTAGGAATTAGGAAGATGTCGAGGGCTGCCAGATCAATGACAGTCAGTCTCGTGGAAAACACTTTCGCAACTTTAGCTTCGCTGTATCCGTTAAGTTCCTATATCTTGCACAGACTCGAGCTGTGTAGGCTATTTAACTCAAAGCAGAGACCGCATGTAAAAGACACTCCAATGTTCTCCTTGTTGCCCCCAAAGGCAAGAATCCTTGCACTTTGAGCGAGTGACCGGAACTAGAGAATGGCAGACATACCTAGCGCTGCAAGTCTGTGTTTCTTGAGGTGCATTCATCTGAGCACCACGTGCAGTATCCACGAGAAGAAAAGAGTCTCAGGAATGGTCATGACTGCAATGAGCATCACTTTACGAGTGGGTCAGTTGTGAATTTAAACACGGAGACATCCATTACCATATTAGGGAACATCATACTAGAGTTAAGAACCTTCTAATGCAAGTGAGCTGAAATGTGGAATCATCGGTAACGTTGGAGGACATCGAGTGCTGTGCAGGATCATGAAGTACTGATGCTGCCGAAGGATGAGCTATGGCCGTTCTTACTGCGGTTCCCGTTGAACTGTTTCGGCGTATGCTTGGGCTTGGGCAGTCAGAGCATTCTTTGGAAAAGGCTGAACAAGTCCCCCGAGCTCAGCTTCATTAACATTCCGGAAGAAGTCAACCTCTTTCTCTGGAGCGTAGCTCTCGTGGCGTATGTCTGCATAGGCCTCACCTACCTGTGCAAAGTTTTGGTTTACTTCGAGGCTGTGAGGCGGGAGTTCTTCCATCCAGTGCGCGTGAACTTCTTCTTTGCGCCTTGGATTGCAGCAATGTTTCTTGCTATAGGTATACCACCTTCCATTGCGCAATCGGTCCATCCCGCTGTCTTCTGCTGCTTGATGAGCCCCGTCTTCATCCTGGAGCTCAAGCTTTATGGCCAGTGGCTCTCCGGCGGTAAGAGAAGGCTTTCCAAAGTGGCCAACCCCTCCACGCACTTGTCTATCGTCGGCAACTTTGTAGGATCCCTTCTCGCGGCCATTGTGAAGTGGAAGGAGCCCGCCATCTTCTTTTGGTCTGTAGGCCTAGCGCACTATCTGGTTCTTTTTGTCACGCTCTATCAACGCCTTCCGACCAATGAGAAGCTGCCGAAAGACCTGCACCCTGTGTTCTTCCTCTTCGTGGCGGCACCGAGCACAGCAAGTGTCGCATGGATGTACATTGTCGGGGAGTTTGATTACGTCTCCCGCGTCGTCTTTTTCATCGCTCTCTTCTTGTACACTTCGCTTGCCGTCCGCATCAATTTCTTCCGTGGCATCAGGTCAGACCAATCCTCCACTCTTCGTGCCCGGGATCCAAATTCCTGAAATGTTCTTGTTTTTCTGTTTCCCTCTTTCAATACTAGTGTGGACATGCAGCTGTAGAATAGAATTGAAGTGCATGCGGAGGGACGTTCATTTTGCTGGTCCAGTGACTAAGTGGATAACTATAAAGTCGATCTCACACATCCTCTTTCATGACTAAGAACTGTTCCCTAATTGTGGTCCCTCTTCCCAGTCCTGAACCTTTTCCATTCTTTGTGTATGAATTCATTCAGAGTCTTGAAACAAATGCAGTGTCAGCAATAGAATGCAGCAGGAAGATTCTGCTGGTATTAAGCGTCATTACTCACCAATCTTAACTGTACGCAGATTCACATTGTCCTGGTGGGCGTACACATTTCCAATGACAGGAGCCGCCATAGCTGCAATCGAATATGCACACGCGGCACCGTCATGGATAACAAGAGTATTGGCCATAGTACTCTCACTCACAGCCTCAGTGACGGTCTTCGGGCTGTTCTGCACCACACTCCTGCACATCTTCGTGTGGCGCACGATCTTCCAGAACGACAACGCCATAGCCATCACGGCGAAGGGAACAAAGCAGTACTCCCTGCACAAGATAGCAAACATGCCGCCGAGCATTCTGGAGCTCGAGAATGAGCCCCTGCATAAGATCGTGCTCCACCACCTCCACCATCTCCTTGGCCACCACGAATTCTCCTTCAAGCGAGGGATCTGCCATCAACATCATCAACATGGAAATACTTCCGGCCCTGTCTCCATCTCTGCTTCCGATCGATCGCTACTTGATGACGACGACACACATTCGGGACCCAGATTGAATCCCTGAATCACCCCGCCAGAATTCAAATTTCTTGACAACGATTGAAGACCTGGAATTTGAATCCTGCCTCTCATTCTCTCTCGTCCGCTATAATTTTGGGGATCTTGAGTATCTCCAAAAAAAAGTGTTTTTTTGCATGAGGATGAGCTTCCTTGGTTCATCTTCATGTGTTACACTTATCTGTATATTTTTAGGGTTTTTTGCTAGTTGATTTCAGAGTGATACCCAAATAAAACTTTAAACAAGTATGATGTTAGATTACCAGTATAGGGTGTATAGAGAAATTACATTAAATTATTTTTTCTGAAGGTAATAATCTTTTTAGAATATATGAATTATAATGTGAGGGATTTTTTATAAGGTTTGATTTAGATCATCTCATATTGTTTGTAATTTTTTCACTTGGATGTTAGTGAGGAGCTATGTTAAAAATGGAATTTGTCATGGCTCTTATCTTGTAGTGCAAGTGATCATTATTTTTCATCCTTCCTTTTTATAAGTGCTTTGCACTGTGTCACTTTTTAAAATACTCATGATGGAATCGTTTAAAGTTTCTTATATTTACAAGCCATGTTCGAAGTGCTTAAATGAAGTATATAAAAAAAGTAAAGTATGCTTAGGACAAATTTGAACTCATTTAATGTAAAATAATGTATACTTTTTGTATACATTATTTTACATTCAGTTTTATTCTCAAGATATACATGAATTCCTTTTAGTTGTATTTTACATTCACTAGTAGAAAATGGCATTAAATGTGATGTCCGTAGTAACTTGTTCCTAGTGATGCGGAGTACTTGTTTTAATTGTGTTTTTAATGACATCAAAATAAGGTACACTGTTTGTCACTTCGCAATAAAATTTTACCAATCTAATAGGCTATAATATTGCTTGTTACACTAAGAAGAATTTAAGGAAAAAAGACAAATGTAGAAACTTATTTTAATGTTATTGAAAGCACAATGAAAACAGGAACTCTCGGCCACCACTAATGAACGCCACTTTTTAATGTCATTTTCTACTAGTTCAAAAACGTAGTTGAGTACACTACAACAATACACTAAGATATGGTTGTTGATGTACTGAGAAGTTTTTTTTGCACTACAAGGATCACAAGGAGCGTATATTAATCCCCCGTGATGCTCACGGGGGAAGCCACGAGGTTCTGTTGTGATTACAGCCGGCCCTTACCTTTTTTGTGCACGGGTAGCTTCCACGCCGGACAACTTCGTACGGGCGCTTCTGATACGCTCCCTACATTGGGATCGCCAACGTACGCCGAGGTCCATGTTGGTTTACACGACTTGTGGCACTACATAATCTTATGTAATTCTCTTTTACTAAACTAAAAGCTTTCTTTATATCTCCTCATTATGCATGCCACAAGTTGTAGCATTGAGTGGATTCCCTCACATGAGGCGGACACAGCTAGAAAGCTCCTTGAGAATTTTCATGGAGAGAAGACATGAAAATCCGCATTTTTCACAGGATTTTCTCCTCATGGATCTTGAACAAATTTAAGATATTTTACTTTTAGATTTTAAGTTTCTCGTTATGAATATTACATGAAAAGTGCAAACTTTCATGAGGAATTTGAGCTCTGTCACATCTTTTCTTATAGTTTATAATTTGAAAAATGGGAATATTCTCTACATAATTTTTATTTTTAACATGAAAAATACCCATTTTAATGTATTTAAAATCCACATAATGAATGAGAGAGAAAATGTTTAGCAAGGATTGAAAATGAATTTGGTATTCTTAAGAACAAATGGACAATACTTAGGAATTTCAATTGTGATTTAAAGTATGCTCCAACTATCATTACAACTTGCTGTATACTTCACAATTTTTGTATTAGTACTGGGGATATGAGAAAAAATAATGATTACAATGATTTACCCAATAGTTTAAAACCAAATAAAGTTGTTTCAATAACAACAGAGGAACAATCAAAAAAGATAGGTAAAATTCAAAGGGATGCACTTTTTCAACATTGGACCAAAAAACATTATGTTTCTAAGTAAATTTCTCGTTAAAATCTTAATATTTGGATTGAAATAATTTTTTTTTGCATATCATCAACTTACATAAACTTACAGCCGGAAGTTTTTTTTTTTGAATTTTTCCTCAGCCTGCCGGGCTTGCTGTGCGCAGGCACTTGTTCCCATGAGCTCAGCGACCTGCCAGCCACGTCTTTCGGAATCTCTTTTTCAAACTCGGTATAGATAATTTCAGCAGCTACAGCAACATGTGTAAACAACATATTTTTAACCAGTTATTGGCAGTAATTAATTAATTATTTTTTAAACAAAATCCAGTGTAGGAGAGTGTAGAAAGTGCCATATTTCCATCTCATAAATATGTGTTACATAGAAGCAATTGGTGGAACTAAACCGTATAATTTACAAGCCATGTTGGAAGTGCGTAAATGAAGTATATAAAAAAAAAGTAAAGTATACTTGGGATGAATTTAAACTCATTTAATGTGAACAAATGTATACTTTTTAAAGATATTTTTAGTCATATTTTACATTCACTAGTAGGAAATGGCATCAAATGTGATGTCCGTAGTGACTTGTCCCTAATAATGCGGAGTACTTGTTTCAATTGTGTTTTTAATAACATCAAAATAAGGTGCACCGTTTGTCACTTACATTAAAATTTTACCAATCTAATAGGCTATAGTATTGCTTGTTACATTAAAAAAAATATAAGAAAATGTGACAAATATAAAAATTCATTTTAATGTCATTGAAAGCACAATTAAAACTGACACTCTCGGTCACTACGAGCGTACGAGAATTGGATGTCATTTCTACTAATAAAAAAAAGTAGCTCAGTACACTACAACAATACATTAAGATTTGGTTGTTGATGTATTGAGATTTTTTTTGGCATTACATGACTAAGATCTCTATTTATATCTCCTCATCATGCACGTCACAAGTAGAAACATATTCTCCATTCTCTCACATGAAGCAGACTAAATGATCATACTTCATATTTAAGGACGTTTCGGTTGGGTCTTAAAGACCGAGGTTGAAGCATGCACCTTACAAAGGCCATGTGGTTTATTGACTCACTTAGCATGCACACGTCATGCTGTGCCACCTTATGTCAACCAACACTAACACTTTAATTTTGAAGACTTTATACGAAGACCACTTGGTACTCCTTATTCATTGTTGCTCGAGGTGTTTTATACATGGGTGGGTTGTGTACTGCATACACGTTGGTATCACTTGTAAATAATGACATTGAAAGTGACGTTCATAGTGATAAAGAGTGCTCGTTTTAAATGTGCTTTTAATAACATCAATATACATTTTTATATTTGTCACTTTTCCAGAGATTCTTCTTGGTGTAACAAGTGACATTATAGCCTACTAGATTGGTAAAATTTAATAAAAAGTGACAAATATAATAATTTATTTTAATTTTATTGAAATCGCAATAAAAATAAGCAATGTGCATCATTAGAGACAAGTCACTATGGACGTTACTTTTGGTACCATTTTCAATTAGTGTATACTTACAACTTCCCGTCCACTAGGGTGTGTAAAACTTTGCTCCCCCCAAGTCATGTTTGTACTAATATCAACTTACGATAAACACTTTTGAAAACCGATTTTTTTAGTGAAAGCACATTATGCAATAGTGGATTCATATATAATGCAATTTAGTAGATCATGTAATAGTGGATATACTCCACTTTCAAATATTCCTATCTGATTCTAGAAGTGTGAGAAATTTATGAATCTACTTTGACTATCCTTCCACTTAGTACTTTCCCATGCATGGAAATCGCTATCACTCTTATTTTCATCAAGGGAGAGTGCTCTATGATGGCTCAAATTAGAGATTTCTTAATCCTCTAGTGAAGTAAACAATGTAAGTAATTTTTGTATAGCAGGAGCCTCCGACGGGAGGGTATTCCGCCGGGGCTCGTGCGGCGTAACACACTTTCCAATTTTGGCTGCCTGGGTTATATGTATTATAATATTCATCGTACAATTTCTATGAAAATTTCTTGTATTTCATGAGTTTTTCTCTGTAAGGTGAGAATTGTAGAGGGCGTTTTGCCATAATCCCCTCTCTAAAGCGGGCATTACGGGACGGGAGCTCCCATCAAATGACCAGGCCCGAAATCGGAAAGTGTGTTACGTGCATGGGGAAAGTAAGTAGGATGATAGTCAAAGTGAATTTATCATTTTAGACTCTTCTACAATTTGCTACATATAAATTTTTGAACGTGCACTAACAGGTATTTCGAAAATGGTGCCCTGATTTGACACCCTAATGTTTGGAATGAGTACATGGTGTATGAAACTATCAATATATACCTATGTGTGAAGAAGCCTAGTACTCCATAACCGGTACCATTCCAGTTTTCAACACTTTCCCTCACAGATTGGGAAATCTGAAAATCGAGCTATTTCTTAGCACTCTCGCTTATGCAATGGATTCAGGGGCCAGGGCAGAAAAGTTTGTCTCTACAATCTACATTGAGTGATTGCTGGTTGCTTTTAGAGCACCCTATTCTTACTAGACGTGCACAGTGGGATATTCATAAAAATGATAACCTGATTCATATATTTTTGGGTCCCACAATCAAGTTTCTAGAACTCATGTTGCTGTCCAGATTCTATGCTTTATTTTTGGTTTATTCTTGGTTCTATTATTTTCAATATCCCAGTACTGTGTAACAGAATCAGTGAAGACTTTCCAGGCATTTTTCATAGCAAGCACTTTCAGTGGAAGAGTCTCAATAATCTAAGGTTGTGAGATTTGGTACTTTGTCTTGCAAGACTACCTTAGTGGAACTTGTTTGAAATTTGGCATAATGTAATCGATGAAGACTTTCCAGGCATTTTTCAAGGCAAGCACCTTCATTGGAAGAGTCACGGTTGTGAGACAATATTTCTCATGTCATTTGTAAAATTAGAGTATGAGTACATCACTGGTAAGTACACTTGATATTGGTAACTTACACCCATGGTGGATGTAAGTTGTTACTATAGATGTATTGAATGGTGTAGTGACTAATTTACTTTGACTACCTTTCTATTAGAATGTGTGTCATGTACCAAACACAACTTAGACTATTCGATAAATCATATTTGATGGCTTGTACGCAAATTTTAACCACATTTTTTTAAACCCTTAAACGTCAAGCCCCTTTGAAAATACAGTGGAAACCAAGCCCGAGGGGCATGCTCTGATGTTTAAGGGTTAAAGAGTGATTCTTACGATTGTCCTTGAATATGCATTTATGAAAGTGGACCATTCACATTCAAAAATGAGATCTACCTCTATTAAATGGGTAGCTTAACCCTTAACCCTTAAAGGTCCCTTGGAGATAGTATGTACGGTGGCGTATAATTGAGATTTGCTACCAACAAGAAACTCTATATTGTGATCTTAAAAGCTTAGTAGAACCGCATGGATTTATATGTCAACTTGTTCTTTGAACTCAAATCTATTAAAGGTGTGCACTCATTCCAATACAGCCAAAATATGCTGTATTCTAGCAACCAAAATATGGTTGTTCAGACCTTTAAGGGTTAAACGCCCATAAGGTTGAAACGGGCAACCCAAAATTGAATCATCTTTTGGACTTGGGCATCATAAATAGTGCACTTTTTCAACTTGGGCATCATGAATGAACCAATCAATGATGAGCTTGCAACCTCCTACAAGGTTATGTACAACCCCAACTTACCTACCACAATCATTTCAAAGCACAAAACCACTCCTACAAATTGTCATTTGAAATGTAATATTTCACTTTTTGAATGCATCATGAGAAGGTGACGAGTTTGACATCAAAATATAACTGAAAAGTTGACTACAAAGCAAATTCTCTTGGGAAAAAGCCCCTCGGGCTTCCTTGGGCGTCTAAGGGTTAAGGGAGAATGAGATTCCCCAACTGCTTCTTGGATGCAGAAAAGAGGTACATTTCGGATGACACAAGATAAAGTCAAGAACGAACCAATCAATTGAATTGGAACTTGGATTCCTCCTCATGCTTCCCATTCCAGTTCTGCCTCCTGAAGCCCAGGTGCTTGCCGAAGCTCTTTCGGGTGCTTCCGGCAAACACGAGCACCAGCAACACGGTACCGATAGACTCGGATCTACAGGACTGTACCGATTCTCATATATACTATTCTACCAGTTGAAGCTCCCGATCGATGAGCTGTGCTTCGCTCTCACCTTCCTTCGCTCGCCAGCCGCTCCTGAAAATAACCCTGCCCTCTTCCATCAGTTGCGGCTGCATGCATGCAAGATCGGGCACAAGTATTTAGAGTCGGTACCCAGTGAGAAATTTTCACCCTCAGATCTGCAACTCCAGCTCTCGTGCTAGCTCCTCATCCACATTCTTTAGCTTGCAAGCAACCGATCGGATCTCTCACTGCTTAAGGTAACGATAAGAGATCGATTCCTGCAGTCGATAGCTAGCTAGATATGTTGAGAGCTAGCTAGTCGTTGCAGTTTGACAGGATCTGATTATGTCTCGAGCGTTGTACATACTGCAGATTTGGATCGGACACAGTACTCTGAAGGCCTCTGATGAAAAGGTGAATGTTGATTGCAGGAGGAGGGAGTAGATTATTCGATGGCAGGAAGAAAACGCATTGTAGTGGTGGGAGGAGGAGTTGCGGGCACCACCGTTGCCCACGGCTTCGATACAGATGCTTACGACCTCACCCTCGTCGATCCGTATGTGCATCGATCCCAAATGGAACCTCGGATCTATCTATGGACCATCTCTGTCATTGATATCGACGTATCCTTTCTGTTGTGAGTATAACGTGCCAGGTGCGGTCAGTGAGTCTATCTAAGTTTGGCCATGGCTGAGTAGCTTGATCTGATTGCTCTGCAGAAAAGACTTCTACGAGGTTCCGTTCGCTAAACTGCGATGCACAGTGGAGCCCAAGTTCGCCGAGCGGGCAGCCATGAAGCACTCCGAGTACATGAAGAAGGGTAAGGTGCTGCGAACTTCGGCTAGCGGCGTCTCTGGCAGCGAGTTGATCACAGCCTCCGGTGAACGTGTGCCGTTCGATGTCCTCGTCGTCAGTACTGGCACCACTTTCTCGGGACCGACCACCAAAGAAGAGCTCATCGAGGAGTATCAAGCTGGTAACCATCCTTCCTGTACCCTGCCCTCATCCACCAACGGATAATTTCCCCATTCCAACTTGTCTGTAACGACTCAAGGTACTTCTGTAATCACTCCAGACAGTGCCCTTGTGCAATAGCAGAACGTCCATCTGTAACGACTCAAAATCTCGTAAATCCGTCCTGTAGTATCGTCATGACTTAAGACTGTCTGAATCATGGACAATTTGCTCTTTCTCTGTTGAGGTTGAAACTGAGTTAACAATGTGTGATAATGAGCCCAGAGAATACGAAGCTTCAGGGAGCGGAATCGGTGCTGATCATAGGAGGGGGTCCAGTGGGGGTGGAATTAGCGGGGGAGATAGTCACCGACTTTCCAGCCAAGAAGGTGACACTGGTACACGGAGGAGGTCGATTACTCGAGTTTCTGGGCACCAAAGCCTCCACGAAAGCGCTCAAATGGTTGCAGTCGAAGAAAGTGAAGGTCATTCTCGACGACAGAATCGACACCGACGGACTCGTGGGCCCGAATTACGTGACCAAGAAGGGTGTGGCCATTCAAGCCGACGCGCACTTCGTCTGCATCGGGAAGCGCGTAGGATCTTCCTGGTTGAAAGGCTCCGCTCTGGAAAGCGCTCTCGATGAGCAGAACCGCTTGAAGGTCGACCGCAACATGCGCGTCGAAGGTCACTCCAATGTTTATGCTCTTGGCGATGTTTGCAACACCAAGGTCTGTGAACGCATGCTCCTTTCGATGATGAGTGATATTTCAAGCACTTCGTTTTCTTCTTCATCTGTTGCAATCCGTGCTCTATAAACTGATCGAGTCATCGAAACAGAAGTTTTGGGAATTGATTAAACTTGTTGGTTCTGGTGACTAGCATGAACTATAATCTCTTAGTTTCACAGAGTCTCGATTGTGTGGGTATTTAGTTACTTTTCAGTGGAGACTTGGAACTGAGTAGTTCACTAAAAGTGATATCTAACAGAATTTAAGAGGTGATTGTGAGTGCAGGAAATCAAGCAAGGGTATCTAGCACAACAGCAAGCAGCAGTGGTGATTTCCAACATCAAAAAGCAATTCAAGGACCCTCACACTTCCAAATTTGCGGAATACAAACCGGCCAAGGACGCCATGGCCGTGGTCTCGTTGGGAAGGAACTTGGGGCTCATGCAGATGCCCTTGGGTACTTTGTTGGGCCGCTTGCCAGGCATGCTCAAAAGCAAGGACTTGTTTGTGGGTGCCTCCAGAAAAGCCCTTGGACTCTCTGCTTAGCATACTCTTGAATTGGTTATCAAGATCTGGGGGTATTGATTTTGTTGATATTCTCAAGTTTTTGAGAAAGTTGATGTTTTATTTGGTGTAGGAGAGTGTTAGATTTCGATTCTTTACTCTTACAGGAGCGCAATAGTGCAAATTGTTGAGTTACTGGTGTTTTAGATACGTACTCTGAGCAGTCCAGGTGATGTGATGACAGGATGATTGTAGATTTAAATTAGGACTGTATTTGGTTACTAGAATGTATATTACGGTTCGTGGGAAGAGAATTGTGTTACGAGTGATCTATGTAGAAAGTAGAGCAGTGTCAAGTTTGGTATCTTGATTTGTATATATGAAATAAAACTATGAATTCTGGACTTGCTCACTGAACCTTCTGTGTCTTTTAACTCACTGTTCTTGTTCATATTTACCAACGAGGATAAAATTTGCTCTGCAGCTGAAATGAAGCACAATCATCAAGTTAGACAGTTACTCTGGTTACGTCTAGAGATTTCTAAGTGAACATCGAATTTGACCTGACATACGAAGGTTGCATGAAGTTTGACAATTTGTAGAAGGATGTGTGACAAACTTTATGTAGGATTGCATCAAGTCAGTTTTGCAAATATCAAGCAAAACAATAAAACATTCAACTATTCAACCAAATACATGTGAGCCAAAGAAGAAGATGCAATTTACGAAAAGGGTGTCACATCTCATCAATGTAAGCAAAAGAGAATCAAGGGAATGGTTCAATTTAGCTTGGACTCAAATTCACCTACTCGGAATGTCCAACTTAGTAACGATCACAGCCTTATTTCTTCGCTCATCCCACAAACTACAGCCGACCAGATCTTACAGGTAATGGAGAATGCTGAGTTTGAAATCAGAGCCTATTGAGAAGAGCACAGTTCCTGCGCTCCAGATTGTGTGATTTCACCAATTCTGTAGAGTAGATTCAACTCCGACACTGAAAGTATCCGAAACCGTTACATACTGCCAAGCTTCTCGTTGAATGAAAGTAACAAGGTCTAACTCATGTTATCTTTACAGTATAAAAGGACGCTTACAGCCCTTGAAGTAGCCCCCGCGAAAGTCATATAGAGTCCAAGTGTGGGCGTGGCGCTCACAGCTTTATTCTTGGCCTGCACACCATCAACAAAAAAACGAACTACAAATTAGCTCATTTTACCATGCACATTGAACCCTAAACCCTAAACCCCTGCCCTTCATAAAATGATTTCTCCTACCATGCACATCGGACCTTAAACCCTAAACCCCTGGCCTTCCACTTAAACCCTAAACCCCTGGCCTTCCATCAGTTAGTTCGTTCCACTATGCACATTGAACCTTAAACCCAAAACCCTGCCCTCCTTTCGATCTACTACTAGAATAGTCCACCTCTATCGAATGACATGGCGGTTGGAGACAGGAAGATGTGAAATAGAGGATGGTACACTAATTGTTGAGTTAAGAATAAGGAGAAGATAGACCATAAACCCTACAGTGAGTCCAGTCGAGTGTTAAACCCCAAACCCTAATTTTAACCCTCGTACCTGAAATGGATGTGTGTGAGCATGTGCAGATCCAAGGTGATCCAGAAGGCCGAGGCTTTGATGTCAAGTCCAAATACTGACCCGTCTTTCAACCAACCTTCTTTTCTTGGTTAGCCAGGAACCTCAATCTCTTGATCTTCTGAGCGTCTTTGCTTCTACCCACTTTCTCAAGAGCGTCATTGAGAGCTCTGTAAGTAACAGCATCCGGCGCAACTTTCTTTTTCGTCATAGTCCTAAAAATCGTGAGCGCGTGATCAATTTTACCACCTTTTCCGAGAACATCCATCAGGGAAGTATATGCTACAACATCAGGTTCACATCCCTCCTCCGACATCTTCGTAAACACACTGAAAGCCTCTTCTAATCTTCCAGCTTTACCAAGCCCATCAAGCAGGGAACTGTATGTGATCAAATCCGGGGTGATGTTGCGAGCCTTCATGCTGTCCACCAATTTACAAGCCTCGTCCACACGATTCGCCTTCACGAGCCCATTCACCATAACGTTGTACACAAATGTATCCGGAACTAAAGTCGTGCTTCCTTCCAGCTCGTTAAAAACCTCCAATGCCAACTCAATCTTCTCCTCTCGTACAAGCCCATCAAGCAAGCTCTTGTACACACCCAACGAAGGTTCTTCCACCCTCCGAAAAGTTTCCATAGCTTTCTCCGCGTCGTGAGACTTGCAATAGGAACTGATCACTAAACAGTATGTCGCCACATCCGGAAGACAACCTTTGCTTAACATCTCATCGTAAAAGCTTAAAGCCATCGCCAGTTGGGAGCTTCGCACGAAAGAGGCCATGAGAGAACCGTAGGTAAATACATTAGGCTCGCAACCCTGAGTCTCCATCTCTCGGAGCAGATTGACGGCATCGTCGAGCTTCCCAGCTTTGCCGAGTCCATCGATTAATGTTGTGTAAGTGATCACAGATGGAGCACACTCGTGCTTTCTCATCACGTCGAGAAGCTTCACAGCTTCCTCCACATGTCCGTTATGCATAAAAGCAGACATCAAAGTGTTGTAAGTCATCACGCTCAGGGATTTGAATCCCTGAGAAGGTCCAGCATCAGAAGCAGACTCCACCATTTCTTTGATGAGTGTGAGCACCTTGTCCATGTGACCACCTTTGCCAAGCACATCAATCAAAGTATTGTATGTGAAGACATCTGGAATTGCTCCTTGAACTTTCATGTCGTGAAAGAGCTGCCATGCTTCCGGTTGCCGACCTGCTTTACCTAACACAGCGATCATAATATTATATGTGCACAAGTTCGGTACTAAACCTTTCTCTTTCATCTCCTTAAAGAGACCACACGCCATATCTGCCTCACCAGCTTTGCCCAGTCCATCAATGAGCGTGTTGTAAGCAATTGCATCTGGGGAGCAACCTTTCTCTTTCATTTCGATGAAAATCTCACATGCTTCTTCGAGCCTACCCGCCTTCGCAAGGCCGTTAACGAGTGTGGTGTAAGTCACCACATTCGGCACAGCCTTCATTGCTTTGAACACCTTGACAGCTTGCTCGATGTCGCCAGCTTTCGAAAGTCCGTCGATTAGCATTGTGAAGCTCTGTACTCCGGGGTTGACGCCGGATTCGATCATCTTGTGCACTGGCTCGAGGGCGAGAGACAGCTTCCCGGTTCGGAAAAATCCGTGTACGAGAATGCGAAATGTTTGAGCATCTGGAGGTACTCGTAATTTGGAGAAGACGATCAAAGCGCTGTGATTGAAGCCGGATTTCAGGAGAAGCTCAAGGACGAGGTTGGTCGTGTTGATGCTCGGAGTGCAGCCGAAGGTTTGCATTTGGTTGAAAAGCTCAAGAGCGCCGGAGATGTTGCTACCTCGACTGTAAGTGCGGAGGAGTGAGGTGATGAGATGGGAGGTGATCGTGTGCCCGTCCTTCCACATGGAGTAAAGTAATCGGTTTACAGACTCCGACTCCTGTGATCCGGCGAGACGTTTGATCATTAGCGTGTAGGTGCCGATGGAATGAGTGTATCCTTCTTGTTGCCCTGCCCAGGCGAAAAAAGCCCTCGCTAAGTTGAGATCCTTCTGCTTTGTTACGACTTCGCAGACGAGCGCGGGAGTGAGCTTGAGCTTCAAACGCTCCAGCTGCTTCCCTGTTTCCGCATCCCATTTCCTTTGCCTGATCACTCCATTGATCTTCTGCAGCTTACTTTTTTCCGCAAATTTCACGTCACCATTCTCCGAAACGCGAATCTGGGTTGTGAGTGTTCGGTGACCAAAACTCCATTCGTTCGTCTCTCCGCTACGAGATCCTAAAGGGAGGGGGAAAATGGAAAAACCTAAATGTGGAGACAAATGCTGGTGAGCAGCCGCAGCTGCGTGTTGCGTGGAGCTGGAACGCCATCTCCGCACGACGGCAACAAGAAGCATCATCCGCGCTCCAGGAGCAGAACCCTGGATTGCAATTGCGACGCTCGCTCACCAGAGATGGTCTACATTTGAATGCAAACTGTCCTACTCATTACAAAAAAAGGTGGTTAGAAGAATGCAGAACGCTAGTGCGACGACGATCGTGCTGGAGTCGCTTCCCTCCGTCGTGATGCAACTCCGGCATCGGCCTCTCTCCTGAGAGCCAGCTGAAGACCTGCGCTCTCCCCCGCTCCGCTCTTTCGCCCTTACATCCGCTTAGATGAAAATTAGCGCGGGTTTCGATTTAGTGTGGGCTTCGATTTAGCGTGGGCTTCGATTTAGCGTGGGCTTTCATGAAGAGGAGCAATGTGAGGGCGGGAGGAAATATTTTTACCCTCTCTAGGTGTATTCGAGGAGCATTTAAATCAGTATCACTTTGATTATACACATTAACCCCTAAACGTCCCCAATGTCGTTTTTCTACATTTCGGATGGAGGGCAGAAACTTTGAAGAGCCATAAAGCCTTCATCCAAACTCCGTTTTGGATGAAATCACTTGTGTTGGGTTCCAAATCAAGTCTAGTTTGTGTTGTAAAATTTGCAAGCCCATACAATAAAGTATGAATTAATGGAATGCACTTTAGTGAAGACAACTCTTGTTTTTGGGTTTTCAAGCATGGGGCATGTATTACCATTGCAAGCCAATTATGTGAAATTTAAAATATTTTTTCATGATTTTTTTTTTCATGGTCATGATTTTAAGGTGATTCTTAACAACTTTGTAGTGAGAAGTTTTTTGATCCAAATGATTTTGCTATTGGATTTGCAATGATGTTTTGTCAGCAGAAAAAGTGAGAAAATGGATGATATTTGAGGAGCTATATCTCCTTCATCCACCGTTGGATTTCAACTTAATTTTTTGGAATGGCCTCCAATTAGAGTCTAGTCTAAGTGGTAGAAACCTTAACAAGATCGAAGATGTTTTGAAGATAAGGCATGAAATTGAATGCAAAGGGTCTAGTTTTGGACTATTTTTCCTTTGTAAATTTTTCGGCAGTTTTTACCATTGCATGGCTTTTATTTGAGCCAAGAATTTTTTTTGATGAATTTTTGTTGGGTAAAGGACTTATTAAGATGAAGGTGAACATTTTTCTAGTTGGTGACTTTTTCATTGCAATAGGTATATTGGTAGCATTTCCACCTCAAAGTGAAAATGATGAAATTTTGCAGTTTGTTTTTGATATTGATATGTTATGATCTCCCGATCTATAGGGCCTCATGACTCAAATTTTGGTTCACATGATCTTCGATAAGTCTATTACAAGTTTGTACGGTTGAGATCTTATTAGCTCCTCTTCATTTTCATCTATGACGATTTCTATGGAAATGTGCTTTTCTGCTAAAAATAGGCTGGGACGTTTAGGGGTTAATGGTAAATTCTTGCACATCTTGTGATGTTGATACTTTGTGGAATTAAAGTCCCAACGAGTTAAGCTCATGTGCCTAGATAACAAGTTTTGTATAATTATGCTAAAAATAGTTAAAACCGATTAAATAAAAATCACCAAAAGTCAATGGAAAACTGCCAAAAGTGAAACTAAACAATCAACAAGAGATTATGAAAGGTCACTTTGTGATAAATTTTCTTAGAAAGACAATATTTAAACCTGAACAAAACAAGTGCATTAGAGGCATGCTAAAGAACAAAAAGGCCATCAATAATGTTGTCTCAAGGGAGTTCTCACATATTTCTTGAGCAAAGATTTGGGGCTACAGTTTTTGCAACTGTAGGGGTGATAATATAAATGCAAACGTTGTAAAGACTGACGTTGTTGTCAAAACAATGTAAGACTACATCTATCGCTCCTAAACTTTGCAAACTCTGTCATGTAACTGTGTTGCATGCCTATGAAGTTCTATCTTGCACAAAAGGAAAAAACATCCATTCTAGCCATGTGGCATATTCTTCAATGTACCCTGGGTTCAAGCAGATGGACTACTCCAATCACTTGCAACTGTAAATGAATATTTCTCATATAATCACATGAAAGTGAGAAAATGGGTACCAGACAAGCTTACATAGAAAGTTACCACCTGTATCTAAAAATACAGAGCGATAAATAATTATAGTTTAACAAACCCTTTACACGCTCTTCTTCACGAAGAAATATAAAGAACACTATGATACGACCCGCCTCAATTTCTGTCACTACAATCTCAAGAGCAAAAGCTGGATATGGACGAAGAAATTCATCGAGTAACTAGGGTGTTTCTACACAGTGACACTGTTGGGGATACCCCTCCCCGTCAGACCCGGTGACGACGACGGTCGCAGGAGCTCATACGGCAATTGGCCCGCATTCCCCTTTCGGTTCTTCAATTTCGAATCGTTGTTGCGATTGTTGATGTTGTCATCAATCTCTGTCAGTCTGCTCTTGTAACGCTCGAATGCGCTAAGCACCTGCCATCGGAAGACCATTATGTTAATTTAATTAGGAGGGGTATTACTATGTTAGAGTAGTGATTCACAGTATTTGAACAAGTGTTACAATCATGTTTTTTCAATGTCTAGTGTTTATGCAAATTCAGATTTTCAAGTAATATTTGGAGAAAAACGTAAGTACAGCAAGATTGGGGATTGATGCAATTGATGGATTTTGGATGGGGAGGAGCATGTGGAGATACGGTACCTTCTCGTCTTGGGTCCATCCGTCAGGGCGATCAGCGATGTACTCCTCCTCGGTGGTTTTGTTGCTCGTGAGCTCGAACACGGTCATGATTGTAAGTGCAGACATCTTATCAGAGACAGCAGACAGGAAGAATTTCTCAGGGTTTGCTTCGAGCTCAGCCCATTCCTCATCGGTCTTCTTCGGAATGAGACGCCGGGTCTTGGTAGGGCGTTGCGGCATGAAGGAACCGTAATCGTACTGGGAGTAGTTGATAGCCGCGTGCTGGCACGAGCACAACCATTGCATAATCGTCACGATTTGGACCAGGTCTGCTTTCGATTGCATGTCGCACCATCCCGGGGCGTCTTTCTTATCCTTGTGCCCTTCGTTGCGGAACTCAGTCCAAAAGCTCTGGAGCTCATTGTCGGCTCGGATTGCAGCATCGTCTTTGTAGTAGATGTCTACATACTCCTTGTTCCATGTCTTCATGGCAACCCAGAGCTCGAGCCCGTCCGCTGCGTATGGGTAGTCGTTTATTTCCAGCTTCACACCCGATTTGGCATTCTTGTCTGGCACCGCCATGCCCCTGGCAAACACCAAATTGGAATGTCAGTGCAAAGTTTAAGGCTTGAAAGGAAGTGGAGTGTGGAGAGAATCGGTGTACCTGCTAAGGAGATCTTCCGGCAACGCTTGCTCTTTGAAGTTCCATACATTTTTGTAGTAGGAAAGGACGAGTTCCAAGAAATGTTCACCGGGCGTGAATAGTCCCTCGAAGGCTCCCCCCGCACCGATGAGTGTCTGACGAGCTGTAGCATTGATTAGGCAAGTGTATCTGAAATGTGGCAGCATCAGCTGATGAATCGGGTGCATCTTGCTCAGATGACGATTCGCAGCAATGACCACTGGCTCCGTCATTGCGTGGGAGCGGCCACTGCAGAAAAAACATCGATCGACGTCTTAGTGCTGTGAACCTGAGATTGTGCCATTTTTGCAGGATATTGTCAATTGAGATTTAGTACTTTTTCTTTGTCAGTTGGTGCCATTTGGATTGATGATTGTGACAGGTACTTACAAGTGACTGACGACTTGATGGACAGCCATTTCGTTGCACATGGCATGGGCCTTGGCGAGCTCCCACACGTAGTCCTTCCTGGAGCTGTTAGGCGGAGGCGTAAACACGCGAGCGTCCTTATCGTTGTCCTTGTTATCGCTATGGCCGGGGGGAAGAACCAATTCGATGGCGAGAACCTTCAAGGTGTCGTCGTCATTCTTGAACAAGAGAGTTCGGCTTGCGTATGTTTTGAAACTCGGGTGCTTGTTGATCTGGTTCACGAGAGGCAAGTACAAGTCGTGGTAGTCGACCACGAACAGTTTCTTCTTTGTCACCGCCTGTCACAGACATGATCGCATTGAGTTAGTGCAAATAATGTAAGTACGATGGAGACTGAAGTTCTGAAGAAATCATTGTGATTACCTGCTGAACGCTCAGGCCATCCAAGCGCGCTTCAATGTGCTTCGCCGTGATTGCAGATTCAGGGCTGCCAAACTCTGAAGCGCTAAGTTTGCTCTTGATCGGAAACTCCTTGACAAGCCTGATTTCGAGGGGGTTGAGACCCGCAAGAAACTCTCGAGCAAGTTCGGCATCGGTTTGCCACGCAGTGCTGTCCTCTACAAAACAGATCATCGATCATCCCCAGTTAACTACCGGAACAGGAACAAGAAGCGATTGAATGCAAGGATGGTGCAGTGAAGGCACACTTACTGTGGAGGAGTTTGGGTAGCGGGAAGAGGGGGTCACGATATCGCCCTTCCTTAGCGTACGCCTGCATAATACTTTCAATGTTAGCAAAATTGAGCCCATCCGCTGGAACCACGGGAAACGCAGCTTTAGCATGCAATGCGCCGCGCATTCTGTCAGCTCCTTGGTCCCTTGCTTTGATGGGGTCGAAAGTCTCGTCGAGCGGGACGTAGCACGACCCCAGGAGTTCGGGGCTCTCGCACTCAGGCCCTGCACAACATCACAGCGCTTGTTAGAGAGGCATTGGTGGCGCGCAAATCCAAAAGGGACAATGATGGCGCGCATATTCATAAAGGGCTTCGTCAGCGCGCGGAAATTCAAAAAAGACAATGACGGAAGACCAAATTCAGGAGGGGCTTTGAAGGGGCGCCGGCCCCGGAATTCTTACTGGTTTGAGTAGGAGGTCGCCCTGTACGCATTCTGCGAGGGAAAGGACGCTCCTTGCTTCCACCCAAGGGTTGTCGATAGAGCTTTTCGTCCTGGTCTGGCTTGCCCAAGTCGTTGTAGACATCGTAGTCGTAGATCCGATCATTTGGATGTCGAACTCCTTCGCGCTTGTCATGGTTTCGAAGTTCTAGCAGCTCCTTCTCGCGGAACTCCTTCAATGCGGGAGGCGTGTCACATGGCAAGCAAGCCTGCAATCCAACAACGGCAAGTCAGTTACAATGGAGACGGTGCACATCATTATCATTGATTGAGACAATTTCCTTACCTTGTTGAGGAAGAACACGCGGCCCTCTGAGTTGCCGGTGTTGGACACCCATGAATTCGTCCAATACTTCGCGTCCTTCTTCGTGTCCGGAAGGTCGAGAGTGAACTCCACAAGCTTGAACTCATTCGGGTGCTGGTTCTTCACCAGAATGGCGACTGGGACGCCAAACTTCCGGGGCACGGCGAACTGCAGCTTGAACTTGATTTGATCACCAGCAGTATCGGATGTTTCATTCCAACTCTCAAAGGCTACTTCGCTGCTTACCGCCGGTTTACCTGTCTCTGTTATGAGAGCCAATTTTGTTAGCATGTGATCGATCAGAGTCCTATCCAAGCTCACTGAATTGGGTTCAGGACATACTTGGGTCGATTTCGCTGCTGACGAGCTGCACAGTGATGTTCTTTCCCTCGATATCGCTCTTGTCGTCAATGATGTCGGCATCAGCATTGAAAATGATGTTCAAGTTAGCGTCCACATTGTACTTCTTCATCACAACTGCAGTGCCATTGTACTGCACGGTCTCGTCGCCGTGTCGACCGTCGACGTAGTGGAGCGCGGCGTCCGCCACCTTGGCGACCTTGCTCGTCACTCTCCCGGCTATGGACGATTCGAACCATCCCTCCCCAGGCGTCGAACTCGCTCGCACGGCGGCACATTTCGACGCCCTCCTCACCACGAGGGACGAGTCCGCCCTGAGTGCCGACGAGCCAGCTCGCGAGATTGACACCCCGCTGCTCAGTCCAGTGACCGTCGTCTTGAACTGGTTGAGCAACATGGCTACTCTATTATCAGTTAAACTACCAAATCTTTCGACAAACACAATCTGATGCTTGTCGATCGTAAGCTGTTCAAGTCACGTCTGATACCAAACGGGTCAAGCACGGTTTATATATCCCCAGTGCCTCCAAGTTGTGATACGATACTATCCTGTCAGATCAAAGGACACTGGCTGAAAAGTGGATATTTTCGAGACTGATCCGTGACCGTGACCGTGCCGATCCGACGACGTACTAGCAATGAAGAATGTCACAGGCAAGTGTCACGTGAGTAAGCTAGCGGTGTTCAGAATGCGTGGCAGTAGCCATTCAATATAACATGTGCAAGGAATATTTCTGGGATTCCCTGTATCAATTTCAGAGATTCTTCAAAAGTCCTCTCTGAATGTTCATCAATTGTGTGATTTCCCTTCGAAAAGAAGTGCTGTATGAAAGTAAATTAATTTTGCTGTAGGGTAATACTAGTACTTTCTACTCTTAAGGCTCATTTTCCCTTCAAGAGTTTTTTTCCGATGTCTCTATAAACTTATGAACGTGTACTCATGAGCCCCGATCATCGATCATTCGGCGTACGAGTATCGCGAGCTTCATTATCCCACGTGACTCACGATCGACCCGACCCAATATCCTCGCAATGCAACGACGAGCAGGAGAAATAAATCTCGGAACCAGCTCGTGCGCAAACCGATCGATTGGTCGGTCGATAATCCTTCCACGGAAACCTGATCGATGAAACAGGTGAGTCCCTTTCCGGGTCACGGTCGATAAAGCTCTAGAGGATGTCCAATTGTCCATGTTTATCACGCTGTCGGTAAACAGAACTCATTCACTAGATTGATCAGTCATCCACTGCATTCCATGCAATCACGTTAAAAGCTTGTGAATGGTTCATCATTCATCACGTCTGACAAAGGATGTGGGTTTTCCTGACACAGATTGATTGTCGAATGGGGACAAACACCTGGACAAAAATCATTTACGGATGTCAAGCAATCTAGCTTGTTTTAGTCAAGGTAAAGTGGAAAGCTCTCAGGTGTCCAACCAGTTTCCCGAAGAGTGTGTGGAGTGCACGGAATATACCCTATAAATGATTTGCAGCTGAAAACTGTAGAGGTGAATCATCCATTGTTGTACATGGATCAAATGTTTCCACGCCATCATTCGCCATGTTGACCCAGGTTGGTGAAGTTCATCCTGATTTTCGCACAGAAGTTGCTTTCATCCACCATTGACTTCTGTTTGTGTTGTCCCAAATTTCATTTCGTGTTTGTCAATTGCAACAGTATATGGCAACCAGCTAGAAAACACACGTTTGCTGATTCTTCTCATAAGAAATCTTCTTCTGTTCATCAACCTATGCCCGAAGTACAACTTACGTTCACGACCTATTTTATTCCAATTGCATATGGTACTCTTTTGTACAGGTCTTGCTGCAACAGTATATTTGCTGCGGAGCACTGTAATTGCGAACATCACTCTAGATACCTAAGTTTAGAATGTAAAGTAGCATTACTTGGTTCGATGGTCTGAATTTGAACTTCAGCCTAAAAAGTAAAATATCAAAAGGAAAGCCACTGTGTGGCTCATGTACAGGAAGTCAATGTAGCCCGTTGTCTAGTTGGTGCTACTGACACGAACTCAACGCTTCTATCCTATGACGAAAGAACTGAGGTGTGCGTGATAAGTTATTAAGTGCCAGGGACATGGAAACCTCGTGTACAAGGGAGCATGCCAAGCTCGTGTGGTCACCGAAACGCCGAGAGCACTGGGTTGCCGTAAATGCTTGTGTCTGTTCTGGTGCGTGTTTCTTCGCCCGCTCCATCCTCTCTTCTTCCAGAAGCCATAGGCTACAGAAGACTAAACATTCAATCTGTTCATTTTCTGCCTGTGTTTCCACTCTACGAGTTTGCAATAGCTTGAAAATATCTGCGTTTTCTGATCGTATTGGAAAGAGGAGGGAGTTCTGATATTGCCAGGATAATCTTGCCTGGAGAGTGATGCTCTTGGAAATAAACGTGTGAAACTAGATACAACTATTCTAGTTGTACTCTGACATTAATTTCTCACGTTTTAGTACGAGTGGGCTTAGCCTACTTGCCATGTTCTTCTGACACTAGTAATTGTTTCGATGTACTAGAGAGAATGTTACTTGGGTACTCAATATATGGTATGTACGAACACCTTTTTTGTACATTTAGGAAATTCAATATCCTCGGAGTGGTGAAATGAGTGCCTTACTGTTGTTCTACTTGAAACAAGAAGAGAAGACCAAGTTTTCCTATTTTTATGATATTTATAAGCACTTCAAATAATAATAACAAATTTTAGGAAGTGACTGATATAGAACACAATATTCATTATACTGGAAATATTCTATGATTTTGGGAAAATTCAGTTTAGCTTGAGTCAAGCTAAACTGTACGAGCAAACAGGGCACTTCACTGAAATTGCACAAAACAACCAATTGTCAAAACTTTCAAATGGCCATAACTTACTTAAATATTGTCCGAATAGGGCATTTAAGGTGTTTTTTGACATCTACAGAAAACATAGATGTCAAAAAACATTTCATATGCCCTATTTGGACAAAATTTGAGTAAGTTATGGCCATCTGAAAGTTTTAACAATAAGTTGTTTTGGCCAGTTTCTGTGAAGTATCCAATCTGAGGGTGTAGTTTTGCTCGACTCGACCTAAACTATCATTAAATTGGGAGATTCAAAATCTCCTTAAATAATGAATATTGAGTTATAGGTTAACCTATAATTGGACACTGCACTACATATACGCTTGGGGTACATCGAGGGTAATTGTAGGGTGATCAAATCTTCTTAGAAGTAAGAATCTAGCATGCATACTTAGAGTGAGGGCTGGTTGTAGATTCTCTTACCTTATCCTTGAATGCTCAAAATGTCAAAAACGACATATTGGATGGAGAGCAGAAACTTTGACTAGTTTTTTTTTTTTTTTTTTTTTTTTTTTTTTTTTTTTTTTTTTTTAAATTTTTTTAAAAATTTTTTTTTTTAATAATCCATTGTCTGTTTGGACAAAATCACTTGGGTTGAGTCCCAAATCAAGTCTAGTTTGTGCGATAAAAATTGCATACCTATAAAATATAGTATGAATTAATAGCATGCATTTTAGTGACTGCAGCTTTAGTTTTTGGATTTTCAAACATTAAGCATATTTTACTATTGCAAGCCAATTATGCGAAATCAGTTTTTTTTTTGTGGATTTTTTTGCTTAAACATGATCTGAAGATAAACTCTAACATCTTCCTAACTTGAATTTTTTTAATCCAAACACTTTTCTTATTGGGTGTGCAACAATGTTTCTACAATGAAAAGAAGTAAAAAATTAATGATTTTGAGGAGCTATATCTCCTTCATCCACCCTTGGATTCCAACTTTGTTTTTTGGGATGGATTTCATTTTGAGTCTAACATTTGTAGGTGGTAGAAACCTTGACCCAATCGAAGTGTTTTGAAAATAAGGCAAGAATTTGAGTGCAAAAGGTGTAGCGATTTGGATAATTTTCGTGTGTGGAAATTTTTACCATGGCTAAGGTTATTATTTGAGCCAAGAAATTTTTGTGATAATTTTTTTTGTACAAGAGTGTTGTTGAGATAAAGTTGAATAACTTCATAGTTAGTGAATTCTTATTGTAATAGGCTTGTTGGTAGCAATTTAACTTCAAAGTGAAAATCATGAAATTTTGTGATTATTTGAGTAGGAATATGTTACGATCCTACAGTATCAATGAGGCCTCATGACTTCAAATTTGATCCACATGACCTAAAACAAGTTTATTAGAAGATTGTAAGGTTAAGATTTAAATAACTCATCTTCATTTCCTTTATGACACTTTGGAGAAAACTTAGGTTTTAGGCTCTAGTCCCCCATAGAGCATTTCACGGTTCAAGTACAAGATATTTACCTTCTTCTCTAATAGTGTGTTGTATGATGTAGTTTGCATTGTGTGAGCAGAACCAAGATTTGGTAGATGTTGCTTTCTACATGTACTAACATTTGATAGTAGTTGTGTACTTGTCTTCTTCTTTTGAAGATGGTACTATGATTTGTGTGCAAAAATCTTTTTTTTGGTTTGATTATTCCCACATGGTGTAGAAGTTTCACAAAGCCACATGTGAAATTTCTACTCAAAGTACAATGCTCATAGTGTATGAACAACACACTTGGTATATAAAGAACACCCATAATTTATGAAAAATTAGCATTAAGAGTAGGTACGTGGGGCAAATCACAAAGTGCACACCACACCATGTTTCAAGTAATTAGTACAACCTTACCTAACACTATACACTTTGCTTCATGAAAACATGAAGTACACTCTAATGATTATAATATAAACCAAAAACAAGAATCTAGACTGAGTAATCACAAAGTGCCCAATCTTAGGTAGTTCTATCCTATAACAATACGTAAAACATCTCAAAGCAACCTATATATTTCATTTCTAAAAAGTCTAATAATCCAAATATAGGGTCAATTTCCCTACCAGATACATGCTCCTGCTCCCAGAGTCCCAGCAATATAGTAATGTCATCTAAATGGGAGCAAGCCCCACAATAGAGCTCTAATAATCTTAACTCACAAGTACATGATAGCTTCTACATACAAGAATACCATGTACTCACTGCAAAATTATAAGGTATCACTTTAGGGCACCATTTTAAGAACACCTATATTTCCGATCACTAAAAGGGTCTACTAATCCGTTCACTTACTGGTGACAGTAGAGAATGTGACAATATGGAGGTACCCTTGTCTCCCCATCCACCGAAGTGCGAACTTAGGGCTCAGAGATCGATCGATCACGTCACAGCCAAGCAGCAATCACGCAATTCCGACGTCAAGAAGGAGATGGCTGTTCGAAAATCACATTCAATAGTGACGCTCATCCATCGATATGATGCTCGGGTCACAATGTACGCTTGCTTGCACGAACCAATTCAAAATCACTCCAGAGGATAGCGATGAAGTATATCACCACTGCAAGTCTCTCGTGATGCAGATATGGAGATTTGATGTCCGAATCTGACTTGGTGAATAAAAGGAAGGCATGAATAGGAGAGGAGCACGTAAGCTCAAATCCTCTCTTCAATCCATGAGTTTCTTCAGGAGTGCTTTTCAAATTAGGTTCGTGTATGAAACATCTCATTTATCAATTTGATCACAAACTGTGATTCGCTTGCACCGGAAACAATCTTAAAAAGGATTACGATGAGGTATATCATCATCTGGAACTCTTGTGATGCAGATACAGAGTATTGAAGCCCTGAACTTATTTTGGTAACGTAAAGGCAGCCATGAGAAGGAGAGGAGCACGTAATTTCAAATCCTCTTTTCAATCCATGAATTCCGCAAATCAGGTGTGAGAATGAGACTATGATTGTATATCTCGGAGTTCTTAGGCCAATTTGATGTGTTCATGGTGCAGCAAATGAACGCCATCTAACTTTTGATGCTCCCGCTGCTCCCCGCGCTGCATCAGGCGGCTGGTAGGGCTCTTGCATCGAATCTCATTAAACATCTAGGGTTTTGGAACAAGTTTTGAAAGAGGTATTGAAATCCTAGACTCTTGCTTCATGGTGAATTTTCCAGGTACACCAGACTGCTCACAACTCATCCTATAAAGACCAAGGCCATTACACTCGGCATCCTCAATTTTGTAGGAGACTTGCTCACACAGGTATGATCCATGGAGTCCTAATCTTTTTGTGCCGAAGAGAACGTCCTATGTTCCTAGCTCTATTGTAACGAGCAATTGTTGGCAGCTGTTTGTAGAGAAAGCGAGTAGGATCGATTTTAGAAGGACGGCTGCCATGACATCCTTGGGGCTGTTCATTATGGGACCGATTCTTCACTTCTGGTATCCTTTTCCAACTCTAGATTGAGGCTTTTGTAGAAGAGCCAGGCATTAAAGCTCTGTATTTGCTGCAGGTATGGGTTCATGAATCGAGTGGTGAAGGCACCGGGTGTGAAAGGTGTAGTGATTCGACTGATGATGGACCAGGTATGCTCTTACCTTATAAGTTCAAGCAGTTTCTTAACTGAATGATCAGTATTGATACAAGAAGACTGAGGGTGGATTCAGTTGATATTTTCACCAATTTTCATCGCTTTCACTTTCGCCTACTTGCTGTTCGTGGAGGGAAATGCCAGCAAAATCCAACAAAAGATTCAAAGTGTATGATTCTTTCTCGTGACCTTATGTTTAGACTCGTTGATCACTAGTTGCTTTGTGTACACAATGCTCTACCTATATACGAGTGTGTCTATTTTTACAGGACTGGAAACCAACTCTGATTGCGAACTGGAAACTATGGGTTCCGTTCCAGTTTTGCAACTTCATGTTTGTGCCACCTCTCATGCAGGTCTCCTATGAATTTTCAGTTTCATGGTCTACTCCAGTTTGAAGAAAATTGTGAATATTATTGTCAGCATTGCGAGGCTGGTTTTTGCTGTCTTGCAGGTACTATTTAGCAACGTTGTAGGGTTAGCGTGGAATGTGTACATATCCTATACCAGCCACAAGCCTGCAGGTCAAGTGGAGTCTATCAAGCTGCTTTCCCACCCAAAACAAGTCGTATAGCATGGGCTTCAACAACAGTTCCTTGCCGAGCCTCAAGGGCAGGTGCAAGACACTTAACAACAGATAAGTTGAACATTGTTGAGGGGGATCTTGCATCGATTTAACATGTTAGTTGTTTTCAAACCACAGTCAGACAATATCTGGACAATCGCAATCAACACAAACAGCTCAGGATAGTTAAGCGCTGCCTCATTTCTTCGATCAAATAGTGGTTTTCTGAATCTAGCTGTCCAGGTATACAGGATGCTCTGACGGAATTTCCATTCTGAACCCCCAACTTCTAGAGGAAGAGAGCCTTCCACTTAGTCGTCCCTTGCGTGGAAGTGGAGGTTGATGGATCAAAGCACAGGTATAACTGAAACGATTGGTATGATACTACTGTTGTTTGAGGTTTGTTGGAACAATTTGTGAGCATCATCATCTTCACAAAATCACAAGTAAATCAATTTGTACAAATGTATGATAAATAAGTCAGGTTTCAACAATTCCATCTTAACACATTGTCTGTTGACACATTGTCTGTTGATCGCAAAGAATATGTACAGAAAAGGTTCACGAACTATCGATTTGCTCACGTGTTGTTGATTGTTGAGTTTTGAGATCTTCACCATTTTTACCGCAAGAGTGATTAAATGAAAGAGGCGTGACTCTCACTAGAGTAACTTTACACTGTGGACACAAGAAAGTGAGAACTGAAGAAGTTAAGACAGAGAAAGTGAAAAGTGAGAAGAGCGAGAGTGAAAAATGAGAAGGCTTTGAACTGAGACTTTGAAAAGTGAGAAGACTTTGAACTGAGACTTCGGAGCAAAATTCCAACCATGTGCCACCATCAAGGCAAAAGCTTGCTTCAGAAAGCTTCAGCATTATCCAACTAAGGAGATGAAAAAGAATGCACCCAGGTACCAGATTTTGCTGATATATGCGAAAGCCCATACAAATCCACAGTTGATCAATAGCAGATCATCTGTCCTCTAATTTCCGAAAATTCCAAACAGAAATGTTCTCAAGAAAAAGGAATGAACTTCTTGAAAAAAGCCTCAGATTCTCTTGACTCAAGCAGAGCCATGTCTAATCAAACAGCCGACTACACAAGTGGAACTTCCTAACAAACAATCTACATTCCTGGACCACCACCGAGGCCGGGCGGCATACCAAGACTTTCTGCTAAATTCTTCATACGATCCTTCATTGCCTGCACATAATGGTCACACATGGATTAATACACGAAATATACCATATACTAGACTGCCATTCAAAATAAGCAGCGCTCACAAACAGTGAATGATACACAAGCTATTCAGGCCAAGAGTGCCTCTGGCAGTCAAGAAATCACCTAGCCTAACACACCAATATTGTAAATGAAAGAGGACGTGTTTTCTTACCGCAACACTTTTCGTGTGAGCATCCTTGTATGCTTGGTTTACCAACGTTGACAAGGCCTGCGTATACAAGAAACCCTGCTTAGCATAACAAGTTTGTACAAGGAAAGAAGCATTCCTAGTCATGTTCAACACAGAGACTGTCTTCTACTAAATGATATCGGAATGTTGCTTACTTCAGCGCCCTTCTCCAAGGCAATTTCTGTAATTTCAACGCGGATAGGTTCTTGGTTGCCTGATAGAGTAACCTTCACAAGCTCGTCTTCACAGTAGCCATCAAATTCGGCACTGTGAACAAGCAAGCAAGTTTCAAAACAGAATGTTAATTGTGAAAAGCGCAATCGAACCTTACATTATACCCAAAATTGTACTGGGAAGCATGCTTCTAATAAACCCTTGAATCCAATGGTCAGGACTTTCAAATAGCCACCATTAACACCGGCCAGTCAAGATACTATAAGTACACCTAAATTTTGAGGTGGTGCGTCCTCAGGAACTCTTTGAAATTAATTAAGGTAGAGAGCGTACGCAGCAAGCTCCTTTTGAACGCGAACAGCCTCAACTTGGACTACCTGTTGAGCTTTCCTCACTGTGTCATACAGCCCCTGCATGTTTCCGAACATGTTTCCTAGTCCCTGTTGCAACACCAAGAAAACCATATTCAGTGCGGAACAAAAGCAACAAAGTGGGAAATATACCGCCTCCGTGACAAATAGGGCTAACAGCATCAACAAGAATACCGATTAAGCTTGACACCAAATGCTGAAGTACTCTCAACCTCTATTCCATCTCACTGCTTTCCAAATAACAGAACAAGAGCAACAGTAAAAGGAACTGCAGACTTAATCAGATAACAGAACAGCGCCATCATAAATGCTTAGCGAACGAATGCTCATCCATCAACGTCTCGACCACATCGACTAAATTAAAGGTCTACCTTCTTGGCAGCGTCATCAGGATTCTCCTCTTTCTTCTGTCCCCACAAGCTGGTGACTGTGAGAGAACGGCAGAAAGGCGCATTCCTTCTCTTCAAAAATACACTCGTAACCCTAGAACCTGAAAGAAACACTCAGTTGTCAGCCATACTCGAGTCAGAAAAGAGTACCATTGTTTTAAACGATCACTAGTGCACCAATTGTAATGTGCAAAAAAGAAAGTCGACTCCTTCATTCTCGTTCTTCTCAACTCCCTCATAAAACTCACCCATCTCTACTTAAACAGAAATTTGCTAGGTGACTAAAAGAAACTTTATGATTCTCGTTAAACCCTGATAAATCCGTATCTCGTAGCAATAAAACAAAGCAACACAAACCTTAGCAATCAACGATCACTACGATAAAAAATGGTTGAGCTGCGAACACGGAATCCCTCTAAACAAAGCTAAATTTACAACTAAGAAATCAGAACACATACATCATCCCTAAACCCTCGAAAATGCTTCTGACCCGAACAGTTGTATCAAGCTAGGTCATAACACCCTGATTTCGACATGTCTATAGCTTGAAAATCCTTCACAAAGTACAAGATACACGAAAAAATCTCCAATAACGCTTGAATCAACTGGAACCCCACCAGACATTCAAAAGCACCTAGCTCTAGAATTCAACACAGAGCAAGCATCCAGTACAAGAAACACGAAGAAATCTGCAATGAGGATTACAGCACCTGAAACCCTATCGAACATTCCAAAATCTCGGCGACATTACGCCACCAGATTCAAAAGAAAGGGACAAAAAGAGAAGCGGATTGTGAGATTACCGAAAGTGGACGAGGACGACGAAGCTGCCACCGCTTGCTGGAAAGCAGACACCCCGGCGACCGCTACACTTGCGCACGCCATCGTTTGCTACCTCTGTCTGCTTTCTCTCTCTATCTCTCTTCGTAACTGACTGAACTGACTAGCAATGGAAGAAGTTTGGGTGGCTATGGCGGAATGAGTGCGCTAGTCGCTGCAAGTTCGGGACAAGGGGATTCCGCGCAGCACGGAAGCGTTTGCACTGGCTCGGAGGGATAAGGCGTACGGTATCTGTATTCGTATATATATACGAATACGGTGGTTCCACCGTATGCCATGAGATGGCCCTCTTGCTTGTTTGCCAAGTGTCTGGATGCCGGGTTTCCTTGGTGAATAAAATCTATAGCTCTGCTCTCTTTTGAAACTTGGCACTCTACATTCTCTCTTACTAGAGACAATCATCACAACATGTAGACATGCAACCTTACACCACGTACACTGGGTTTATCGATTAACCCCTAACTTTCCTTAAAACCCGAAATGGGTTTTGGAGGTCCCCGCAGGAGAAAAATTCAGCCAACTTCGACCATTATAATCTCACAAATGAGAAAGAATGAACGGTTCAAATTTGGTATGAGAGAAGAATGTCAAGTGAAATTTGAGATCTTACGGTTGAATCTTTTAAAAAATGCTTAGATTGAGATTTTTTGAGCTTAATCTCAAGGAAGGTCAAATTTTGTGACTTAGACCGTTTTGCAACAAGGAGATTTAGGGGTTAACCCCTAAGTGGTCAGCAGCCTCGAACTAGTCAAACACCCTCAATACCGCGTAGCCTTGAACTAGACAAACACCCTCAGTATTGCACCACACTGTTTTTATTCAAGATGTAATTTTTTGAATATTGACAAGCTTTTAAACATGTAACTGTAGGATTTAGTAGCTTGTACATGAACATGTATACCAAAACTTAGATGCAAATTCCTCACTAATTGTGAGGTCATAACGCTCAAAGGTTGAGGGGAAAAAAAAATAAAAATAAAAAAATAAATAAAAAAATAAAAAAATAAATAATAATAATAAAAAAGAAAAAGAATTCCATGTTTGTAAAATGGCAAAGTAATGTTTTGGGGGCCAAGAAACCATTCTTGGAAGGAAATTTGACATGAGGCTCTTCAGATTTTTGTTCTTAAATGATTAAGGAATATGTCCATGCAAATTTTACCCTCATTCGACCTACAATACTCAGAAGAAATGCTTGAGTTGTATGCTAAAATTCCGCCATAGCCATCATTTGATAATTATAAATATCATTTCTCATATGCTAAGAAGTAGGCTATACTTATTCAACTACGACATGATTTACAACCAGAGCTTTTTCAAAAGTGCACAACTTCCACAACTTCCAATCTTGTTTATGATACTTTCAAGCACTACTTTCAAATTGCATCTTCATAAAGCATGTATCTTACATATATGATGGCCTCACATTGCTCGCTTCACACTATTCAACCTTTAAATTGACAAAATTTGTTCAATCTTACACTACAATAATTGGTCACTCTCTTTGGAATATATCATGAAGTCATAGAGGAATTGATTGTACAAAACATCAACCATTCTCCACCCTAATGGCCACCCTACTCTTACTCATGATGGTGACTGATTATAGTGCATAAACCTCAATATTAATGTGAAAAGTGCAGAGTTGCCCACACTATTCAAACGTTCTCTTTCTTTTCCAATGACCAACGTTCCTCTTTCTCTCATCTGCACTCAAATGTTCAAACTTTACGATTAAATTGTGGTCATATGGCAAAAATTTACCATCAAACAATTTCTCTTCACATCGGAATCCAAACCACCGACACTCCGGTGGCTGACATTTGCATTGAACTCTAATGGCGATGGCGACCATCTGCTTCTCATCATCACATGTAATGACTATGCGAGGATTTCTTCAAGGGATAATAGAACGGATTCCAGTCCATTTCTTCAGCCGCAGTAGCATTCAAGGCAGAGTCCCATCCATGCTGCTTGATCCAAACAGGCTCGGTGGAGTAGCACGATCGATCGTCCATCCACAGTCCCTCAGTGTCCAGCCTCCACGCGCAGTCGATGCAGTCCGGAGTGCGAATCCAAGTGTTGACGATCGGCGGCGGGCTCCATATGCCCACACCAGCGCGCTGCAGCTCCGTCCCCAGCACCTCGAAATCGCACGTCCACGTGAAGTACGTCGTGTCCGCGTCCATCGATGCATCGATCTCGTACTCCCATGTCGGCGCCGGGACGCTCCCACTCCCCGACTCCAAAAATATCACCTCACTACCAGGAAACGCACTTTTCCCAGCTCAGAATTTACAACCTCAATCCCATCAAAGAAACACAATCCACGAAAAATGACTTCCGAGATAGAGGTTCAGAAGTTGAGGCTACAATGTGTCAGGACAACATTGTGATGGTGGTATCTCAAGTGATGGATATGGTGAAATGGCACTAAGAATACTGCCACTTAAATGGACTTTTCCACTGTAGGATCCAGGAACTGTTTTGCAGGACCAGAGAGTGAGTACCTGACGACGTCGCACTGGATTTTCACCGTCTTATTGAACTGATTCGACACGGAGAAGTGGAACGGAGTAGTGGGATCATAGAAGGCAGGGTTATCATCACGCCAGACATGTTTCAATGCCTGAACATCCTCCTTCTTCTCGGAGTCCCATAGTTGCACATAAACGCCATCATCCTGGATAGTCCAGACACAGATATTCTTCCCGATGCTATTCTTGGAGTCGCAGCGGGGACATGCGGGGTTCGCGAGCGGACTGAAGGAGGCATGCCCAGGTCTCACGATAGTCCAGGAATTCTCCCACATGCAAACCTCGGTGATGAGCCAGCGCTCGTCGCAGTTCCACTTGCGCATGCCGCTCCGGAACGTGCAGTAGAGCGGGTCATCGAAGCTTGGAGGGAAGTTGATGCTCCAGTGGTCGCCATGATTCAGCGTGCTCCGAAGCGCCCGTGCTCCTGCTGTCACGTCCGGATTGAACTCTGACAACTGGTGGTGGCAATTCACCTCCACTGACAATGAGGCGTTGCTCCGGATCACTATGGGCGCCCCCGATGCGACATAGCTTGCTGGCCCTTTACCTGAATCATCCTCCTTTGCTCTTGCTGCTGTTGCTGTGAGGATTAGCAACAGCAACACTCCAAGTAGCTTGTGCATCGTAACCTCTGCATCATACCTCTCGTCAGTGAGCTTTGCCTGTCTTTTCCACCTTTGAGATATGGACAGCTGCTGGAGACCAAAGGCCAGTTGCTCTTATTACACGAGTTCAGAATGCGTTTGTGACTCATGGAATCTACTCTTTAGTTCAAGCGGCAGAATATTAGGCCTAAGTTAAGAAGAAGAGGAATCGAGGCTTGCAAGACTATTTTTTTTATAAACTTGAACAAAAGAAAGAAGGGATTGATATACCATTATTGACAATGAAAATGCAATAGAGATATGCACGTACTGTAAATTGTGGGATGGAAAAAGTGTAGCTTAAACTCTTAGACTTTTGATAAAATGGTAACATTCCATGGATGGAAATGGCAGGCAAGAAACGCTGCCGAGACCATGTGAATTTGCGTCATTTTGGGTCAAATTTGGTAGAGGGCTCACTGAAGTGTTGGTGACGTAGTCACATGGGGGTGGTGGTGATATTACATTATATTAAAAGAGATGGGGGTGGTGGTGATATTACATTATATTAAAAGAGAGGGATTTTCAAGAAAGCTACCATAACCGAAATCTGATCCTTTAGCTACATGCTCATGTTTAGACGCTTGCACTCCACAGTTACATGCATCAGATCATTTGTGACCAAATCTCAAATCCATCAAAATGCTCACATTTATTTGATAAGTTCTTGGAGACAGTGCTCACAAGAAAAAATCCACATTTCGTTGGCCAGCGTGTCAATGAAAAGTCCTACTAACTAGTATCAATATTGCTTCTGACAGCCTCCTGTTTGATCACAGGCTCCAAGCCGATCTTATTTTCACCATAGCGATCAATCCATGCATGCTTTCTGGATCGAACGAGACGGCTGTAGTCATCAATCGAGAACGTCGTAGTAGACCTTCTGCCCACCGGCACAATTACCGGGTTTACCGCCGATGAAGTACAGGGTGCTACGGACGTGGTTGGCGAGCGGAAACGTCACGGTGTTCGACGAAGCGCCGGGAGCAGGGTCATATCTACGGATGGGGAGTTTCGTGTTGCACGCCAGATAATCAGCGTAACTCACCCACAGCACACTGTCCACCTTGTTGAACCGAAATACTGCACCACCATACAAAACAACTCATCGATCAGATCATACCATATCGATCAGATCCATCGAACTAGATTCTGGAGATATCAATCAGATCCATCGAACTAGATCCTGGAAAAAGCAACTTAAGTTATGAGTGAGGATGGCTTAGTAGTTACCGAGTTCGTCCGCGGGGTGGTAGGGCTTGTGAGCATTTTCAAAGTTCTGAAAGAAATTGGGGACGCCCCCGTAACCAGGACCCAAGACATCCAATGCCGACCACCCAAATCCATCGCCCCCGACACCGAAGGATTTGGCCATCACGCTGGGAGCCATCATCATCATCACCACCGCAATTACCACGTACCGCTCCTGCCATCCTGAAACCGCAAAACCATCATGTTCAGGATCGACAATCCCAATGTCAACTGACATGTAAGAAACAACGTCCTCAAATTTCATAATCTGTAACTAGTGAAGTAAATAGTGTAAGTAGTTTTTGTGCAGAGGGGAAGTAAGTGGGATGATATAGTAAATTAAAGTGGATTCATCATTTTTGGGCTTTTACAATTTGCTATGAATTTTTGAAGGTGCACTCATAGATGTTTCTGAAATGATGCCCTAGGTAATTTGACACCTTAATATGCTGTTTGAAATGACTACATGGTATTGTTGATGTGTGAAGCTATTATGTACCTATAGGAGAAGAAGGTGAGCACTCTATTATTGGGACTGATCCAATTTTCAGCACTCTCCCTTGTAGTAAGTTCTATCTTTCTATTCTTGTTTGGTTTCATGTTTAGTTTAAGATTTGACTCATTTATCAAGTAACCCCAGATTCCTAAACAAAGATTATTGTACACGTGGAACATTTTTCAATGATCTTATGTAAAATGGGTTTGATAAGGAGTGAATTATAAAAATGCAAACTTTCAAGACTTGTATGTAATTGGTGTATTTTTTGGCAATTGAGTAAAATCCTTGTGTAATGGAAGTTTTTACATAAAATTTACTATGATTTGCATAAAATGAGAAGTTAAAATATAATCAATGAGAAGTTTGTATCGATTTCAAGAGCAAAAAGACATTAAGAGGTGACAATTGCACTTACATAAAGAGGTCATCAAGACTTTTCAATCAAATCTTTAAAACTTGATAGAATGTTGGAATCTCCTTGAATGACATGGAAGTTGGATCACTATAAAGTGCATTCATCCCACCATCCATCTTAGGAAGCACCTTGTAAAAATGGTGGTATCTTACAGAAAACTAGAATTAAATGATGGGCTTGAGGTGTTTCAAATTCATGCAAATAAACTATGAAATTAATTCACTTTAAGACAAAGTACGAATGTATTCATAGTAGATATATTGGAAGTGGATAAGGAAATCTGTGACAACTCCCAAATCTAAATATGTGGTTGTTATAATTTCTAAAGTGGGAATTCATCATTGATCTAGTAACAATGCTCAAGTATAAGTGGTTCACATTTTTGCATGGATAGTTCAAGAGAAATAACTTATCCTCTTTATGTCAGGATATCCATACCTCAACCTAAATAATTTTCAAACCTCTAATGTGCATTGTTTTTAACATTTCAAAATTATGCTAACGATTATTAATTAAAGTTTTTTACTGAGAATAGTTCTAATCAGATGACTTTCTGGAACCAACACCAACCATTGAATGATTGATTGGGCTATGAGAAAAGTATGTACATGTAGATATTTTTTATGCTGGAATGGGCTATGAAGGGTTTATACATTCTTTATGGTCAATTCATTATTTTGAGCTGTCAACAGTTAGCATATGAATCTTTCATGGTCGGTTGGTATATCTTTTATGGTAAGTTGTGCCATCAACCCTTAAACACCGGGGGCGCAATTCCGTTCAACAATTGACCCTTGTTACTCAGCATCGAACTAAGGACTAAGGGTTAGTAACTTAGTATATCCTTCACAAAACAAGGCCTTCATCTCAGAAGTAGTTTTCCATCTCGAAAGTAGGTTTCCATCTTGAGAGTAGAGAGTTTGAAAAGTATAATTACAAACGACCTTACTGATGCATAGTGTATTCCATAGTGTGTGTGCAATTGCAACTTCTCTTGTGTGTCTTTTGTGTGCATTATACAACTTAGGTGTGCTCATCTCCGTGAAACTCAATCAGAGCTTCTCCTTCTCTTATTACGAAAAGCTAGGTACGTGTTTCTTGAGTACAGGATGGAACTCTAGTCTTGCATGATTTGGTTCGGATTCATGGGTGCTCACCGGCCTCGGCTTGGACGATTCTGCTATTTCGATCGTGCATGTACAGAATTGTTTTGATTACAAGTTTTGAATCGATCTGCAGGCTTTTTTTGAAGGGTTTATTGGAATTCTAAACCATCGATCTCTGTTCTTTTCGCGGAAAATGGGTGGATAGTGCAATCAGGATGCTGCTGATGTTTTCGTGGGCATAGATCTGATGAAAGTTTCATGTTGCTGCTGGTTGCAGGTACATTGATTTCTCCAATTCACGATGGCAGGAGCTTCTTCTTTAATCGCGACAGTCACGGTGCTGATGATGGCGTTAACGCCCTGCGTGACGGCCACCAGTTACTTCGTCGCCGGTGCAGCAGACGGCTGGTCGGTCGGGTACAAAGGCAACCCTTTTTACTTGCAGAACTGGGCAAACGAGATCAATCCCGTACACACCACCGACTCCCTCGGTACACCAAACATCCCTCAAGTCTAGTAATTGCACTTTAGGATGTTGTTGAATCCGATCGAAGCGCCTGCTTTCCAATGTGGTTGGATCGATATAACGATTCTTGCTTTTAGATGTGAGTCGTGCTTGCTTTTCGATGTAGTCGGCTCTGATCGATGCTTGCTTCTCTATTCATATCTCTCTACACTCAGTAGTCATTTACATTTCGATTATTGTGGTTGGATCCAATGGAATCCTGGTTTCCCATGTGGTTGGATCTGATCGATGCTTGCTCTCCGATGGGGTTCGATGCCTACTTCTCAATGTGGTTGAATCGGATCGATGCTTGCTTTCTGATGTTGGTTCGACCTGATCAATGCTTGCTTTCGATGTAGTTCGATGGGGTCTGCTAACTTTTCGATGTGATTCGATCTGATCATGTGGTTTTGGTGCAGTGTTCGGGTTCACAGCGAATGATGGTGTGCTGTTGGTGAATCTGGCCGACTACGAAGCGTGCAGGACGACACTTCCCATCAGGGAATACGACCCCACTCCCGGTGCGGCATTGTCCCCGGCGGTGTTCAACCTGGCCAACCACGGATTCAGCACCCTCTACTTCATCGGCAAGCAAGCCGGTGCTTGTGCTTCTGGCCAGAAGTTCCACATCGACGTCACCAATTAGCTTGCTCGTCTGCCATGCCATAGCGGTCGAATTGATCCTGCAAATAACATGCAGGGATCATGGGCCCGGGGATTAGAACCTTTGGATGGAGGAGGTAGCAGGCTTTTTTTGCAACTTTAATGATATAAGTGGAGGTTCTTGTACATAATCTTTTTACGATTTCTTTTAAATATCGATTGTTAAGAAGTTGAGTGTGACCTGCCGCATGGTAATGAATTGTGCATTCTTGTGCTTGGACTAATGATTAGCATTTTCTTTCTATGCAATTATTGGTTTGGAATTTTGGATGCAATTTTTTAACACTTTTGAGACTTATCCGCGTTTTTTCACCCCTCAGATCTTGGATCTAAATCTAACCATAAACCTGTTCAAACCTTTTCAAAAGTACAATTTTTAATGCCCAAGTGTGCTCATTTTATGTAACTTTCATGATCTTTTATGTTGGAAAAAACATTGTATACACACCTAGCCTTGCACTGGAAACTGAGTAGAGTAGAGTAAAACCGTAAAGGGCTTAAAGGTACAGGTTTGGGGAAAATTGTTGATTACAACGTGTGGATAAGTTGTATAAAAACACTTTACTTGTTTACAATTGTGAGTTCAAGTCAAAACTCATCATAAATTTGTAATCATGGACATTCTTCATTTATTAGTGAAGGGTGATCAAATTGGATTGTAAAAATGAGGATAAAGGATAATTGCAGTTGACTTACTTTGAACACAAGGGTTGAGGTTTCTTAGGGCCAAGATAGAGCCATGAAGGCCACTAAGAAATCATAGAAAGGAACCTTTACATAGAAAGGAACCTTGATTCTATGTCAAGGTTCTTCATGGCTCTATCTTGGTCATAGAAAGGAACCTTGACATAAAATCAAAAAATTGTGATAATTAACTTAAATTTTGATACTTATCTTAAATTTTGATAATTATCTTAAATTTTTATAATTATCTTGAATTAGGAAAAAATAAAAATAAAAAATTATTGGCTTCCCATCAACAATTTTTATCATTCATTAGTTAGTTAATTGACACATGTCACAAAAGGCAAATTCTTCGAAGTATTCTTGAACCTCAAATATTTTAATTTATTCCCAAAATCTCAATTTTTTTCTCATAGAAGGTTATTTTAGTACCTTATGATATCTCAAAATACAATCACCACTTCAAAGCGACATTGCAATTCATTCATTAATAAGCCACCATTAAAAAAGCTTAATAGTTAGATTCATGCAATTATGGTTATCCAAATTAATCCACTGACACTAGGATTTCTAGTGCTTTTGAGCAAACCCAATGGACTTAGACTTTTATGGCGTGAGTGCAAGTATGCTAAACTGACCCAAAATATCAAAGTTCTAAGTAAAATCAACTCAAGTAGAATATGTGTGGGAATTGGGTGAGTAGCGAGACATGTAGCAAGGCGTTGAAAGGTTGGAGGGTATTACATTTGGTTGGTCTCGGGTCTCTCTTTTACACACAGTTAAAGGTACTAGGTCAAAAAACCACTCCAATGGGAAAGAATAATGACCTTCCTTTCACTACTTGTAGCAAGTCTTCCTCAGTCCTTTTACCACTCCTTCCATTGTGAATGTTCTAAAATACATTAAAATCTCCACAAAATATTCAAAAATAGCTCTAGAATCATCTCAAATAACAAACGTGACAAAGAACAATCCTTCATGAGTCATGACGATACATTGCACACACATCTTTTCTTTCGAAGGAGGTGTCCAGAGTGCATTCTCTGATCCTCCATCTACATTATTATGAACGCTTAAACTCAGCAATCACATGCATCATGTCGAACATGAATCCACGATATCCATGATACGCTTGAATCCATGATAACCACCATTGCATCAGAATACGAATCCAATTTATTGACTAGTCCAAGCACAAGAATGCATCCTTAATCACTAGCTCCGAAGGTTACAAGTCCCAATAGCAGGAATCTCAAATCGATCATGACTCTTCACCGCTGCGATCAGTCGTGCTTTTTGCGGGATCAGATTGGTGGCTACTTCCATCACAGGAGGACGTCAATGTAGACTTTCTGGCCAGCAGCACAACTGCCGGGTCTCTGGCCGATGAAGTAGAGGGTGCTGTAGCCATGGTCGGCGAGGGGAAACAACACGGTCTTCGGCAACCCGCCGGGCGTGCCGTCCCAGAACTTGATGGGCTTCGCTGTGTTGCACGTCTGGTAATCGGCGTGACTCACCCACAGCAAACTATCTTGCGTGTCGAATTTGAAAACTGCACAAAAAGCAGATCGATCAGATCGGGAATTGCATGCTCTGAAAGCAGAGACTAAAGATGTGTGTACATACCGAGTGTGTCGGTGGTGTAGAAGGGGCCGTTCGTCTTTGCCCAATTCTGGAAGAAACCAGGGGTGAAATGAGACCCCAGAAGCGATGCTGCCGACCACCCGAACGCCGCACCCCCGACTGTGAAGTCTGTGGCCGTCACGCACGGTGCCAGTGCCACCATCACCACCATGACTGCCGCAACTAAAGAATGAGCTCCTGCCATGGTGAATTCACGTATTCACCTGCCACACCTCAACCGTAATCACATCAATCATGCATCGCATCATCCATGCAAAAGTAGAAGTTGGAATTCTAGTAATTGTTGGCCAGTAGATCGATTCTCGAGTTGGGATTTACAACTATTTTGTACATGAAGGAAACGCAAGAATTGCATAATCGAAGGTGGTGGCGCCATGATCATAGCAGCTAGCTAGGAAGTCAACGCAAGACTTAAGCTCCTGCAACCAAGAATTACGAACCTAAGTGCTGGGAAGGAGGAGCTGTGAGCTTTTTGGAGATATGTGCTTGAAAGTTGAGACTAGGGGCAGCGAAGAAGGTGGAATCTGAATGTGTGTGAGATTTAAGGACCATGAGTCTTATATTAGATAGAAGGTTGGCTTTGTTTTATATTAGTGAATAATTTAAAACAGATTTGAGTTAACCGAGCTATGTGGGTAACCTTTGGAGGACTTGATTACTCATGCTGTAATCATGAATTTATGATGGATTGTATTTGAGTTGTGAATAGATAAATGTATTCTCAATTTGAAACCCTTGGGACTGGACACAATATTCCCAACATCATATTTATGCTTCATCTTTTCATAAAATCATGGAATAAAATTACTATGTTTTTTATTGCATGTCAATAAGGAGATTCTATAATGCAATTTTCTTTTCTTTTCTTTAAAACTCTTCAAATAGAGATAGAGAGATAGCAATTACCGAAATGGGATATTCTTGTGGAAACTCGAGGTCAGGCGAACATGTTCATATTTCTAACACTAGAGTTACATGGAGATCACTTTACTCCTCAGAGCATTTCCAATAAACTCAATAAATGATGGTACCAACTAAATCTGGGGGATCGGCGAACATCACCCGAATGGACAAGCTACCTTGAAGGGCCTAACTTTTGACTGCCTACCAAAAAAGGGCCCTTAACTTGCGAAAGGTAGGGCCTTTCGAAGCCCTTCTACACCCATACAACATCCACGTACTCATGTACATCATTAACTCAATCTTTTAGGTGATTGTAAAATGACTCGAGATCTATGATTTTTCTACGATTTTTCTTAAATGTAACTCTTTGTGAGCTTTTTCTATGATCAATCTATCTACGATTTTAGAAGAAAGTGACTTTTCATAGAAAGTGATTTTTTTTTGTTATGATCTAAACAATGTTAGGGGAGAGTTGCCATGGTGTGGTGACGTTGGGTCGTTGGGCACACAAAAATTTAACCCTTAAGCGCCCACAGTGTCGTTTTTTGACATTCTGGATGTGAGGCTCCGTCTTTGGTGCACAACCCCGCTTTCATCCCATCGATTTTTCATCCGCCGCTTTTTTTGCTCAACTCCTCGGTGGGTTTACTCTACTCCCTCCTTGGATAAATAGTAAAAACCTTGATCCTCAATTTGTGAGAGTGGGCGAAAGAGATTTTTCATGAAAGTTTTGGTGGTGTGATCTTCACCCCTTTTTGCATGGATCTTGAAATCCATACCTCCAAATGGCATGCAACTTGACAGTCATACTAATTGTCATGCTCTAAAGAAGATCCTACGGTTGAATTTGCTATTTTCATCTTTTATTTGTTTTTACGCAGTTTTGAAAAAATCAGCATTATTACCAATCATTAGGAGCTTTACCCCCCCTTGGGCGTTTAGGGGTTAACAAGGACCAAATAGAAAGGTTGTGGAGTAGGGGGGGGGGGTTAGATTTGATGACCCCTATTCCGTGACTAAATATAAATAGTTCTATTGCTAATCCGCTCGAGAATGATGCTCTAAATGTCTTACCTCTTTGAATCACTTAAAGACTAAAGCCTCTTATAATCTTGGTGTACAAAATGAGAGCAAAATTATCCAAGTAAGACAATGAAAAGACCCAAGCCAGATTTCATAATATAATTAAATTAGTATACCTATTTATGTATTTGAATTTTTAGGTATAAAAATACAATTTTTTGAGGGAGATCATAAGCTTTGACCTAAGTAGGTACTAGGTAGGGAGGGTATACCAAAGTTTGAGGTCCAAAATAAGTGCCCTATATTCCTCTAAAAGATTGAGCTCAACCAATGAATGATAAAACTTCTACTGATATTAGAGGTGAAGACATTTATTGTATTTCTCAAACTTTTCATTTTGACTAGTCGATTATTTCTTGTCATGATCAATAAATCTGCAAACCGAAAGTATCATTTCCATAAATACAATGCATGGTGAACTATATAAGGCAACCAACAACAAATTAATTTTGGAGCTTACCTACCTGAGTTCAAAAGAGTAATAGAAGATTAGTTTATTTATCTCCATATATAAAAGAATGTATGTCTGTCCTTGGCGATCCATACATACATGGTCATGGTCATCATCATTTGGTCATGCATACACGAGTAACATTAAAAGTTCTTAATAGTTTGAAGAGTTTTGGTAAACTTGTGGTATTTGATTGTTATAAAGATTCGATTAGATTCAAATAATAATTATAAGAAAGAGACTAGTGGACAAGGTATGACAAACATGAGAATGGAAATGGAGAATGAGTAAATGAGAGAATGAGAGTACATGGGATAAGGAACAAAATACGGGGAATCGGGAGACAAGAACCAGGAACAAAGAAAAGAAGGATCAGGAACCAAGAATGAGGGAGCAGAGGACGGGAAACGGGAAACAATGGTATATTGAACAGAGAATTGAAAACGAGGAAACACAGAATAGGAACCAGGAACCCCGATCTGAGGAATGGAGGATAGGAACTAGGAACACAGAATAGGAACCCGGAACCCCAAACGGAGGATAGGAACTAGGAATGGAAGATGGGAAGTGGAAACAAAGAATAGAAACCAAGAGGGGGACTTAGGGGGGCGGGGATTTGTAAACAAAGGAGGGAAACCAAGAACAAAATGTGGGAACCAACAACAGGAGTTTTGGAGATGGGCAACCTTGAAGAATGAAACAATGAATGAAGAACCAATTGAAGAAGTAAAGAACTGAAGACTCGGAGGAAACGGGGAACATGAAAATAGATAACATGGTATAAATCTTAAACAAGAGAGGGGACCAAAGAGAGGGGACCAAAGAGAGGGGACCATAAACGAGGGAACCGGGGACATGTGATAAATTTTGAAGAACATCATATAAGAGCTCATTCACCAGGTGGAAGGGGACCTCATGAATTCCATTATTTTCCATGATAAACCACGGATTTTTCTCACCAAGGTTATTTTGAGTCGAAAATAAAAAGATGTTAGTACCCAATACTATGACACATTTAACTACTTTTGGACTAGGAGCAATCTAGAAGTACCACATCGTGGCTCTCCATGGTTAAGTGAACAATACACAATCTAATCATGAAAGATGTAATTTGGCAATATGCATAGAATATAAAGATACTCAAATCCCTCGAAGGAAATTTTAAATCAACATAGTCAATTCACAAAAATCCATAATTCATTTCAATCCAGAATTCTTGAATAAGTCCAGATTTAGTTCAATGTGGTACTCACTTCTATAAAGAAAACAAGGAGATTTGCTCAACAACTTTCGAGCTTGAGTACTGGTTAGTAATCACATGCCATGATTTGACGATACATTTGGACTGCCGTGGGAGCTTCCAACTCGGCATGCTCTTTCGTATAGCAATCGATGCCTGTAGACCTCGATTCACATACTTTAGAAGCACACAACATTAATTCAATCGCAACACCGATCTACTCACTCACAAAGTGTGTTCCTCACTGAAATCACCGCTAACTTCTAGGATATCGAAGTGTGGTCAAGGATATTCATGGCTGCAGGCCACCGATCAGCAGTCGACAATCGGCCGGAACTACACTGTCTAAGTTTAAGTTATGTAACCTGCGGTGTAGGATTACCATTTCACTTGAAGGAGTTGATTTCACAAGATTATTCATCTTCAGTAAGGTCTCGATTCTCGGAAGTCCAGAGTGGGCGACACCCGGTCGAAGCTCACAGAAGCAGCGAAGGAGCTGCAAAGATATGGTGTCTTGTTGCAGCAGTTGTCTTGAGCAGCAAGATCCCCCATCCGAACCGGATCAAGAGCGCAACTGGAGCGAGCCAGGAAGCAATTGAATGTTTGATCCGCCTTTCGAACCCCGAATAGTGTTGAGTCCAGCTCCGATCCGGTCCTTTCGCTCAACTTGAAACTTAGCAGCAACCCTCTCCAGTGAGAGCACTAGCCTGCAAAATGAACAGCTGAGTGAGTCTGGAAGGTGAGCAGAAATCAAACCCCTATGAAGCTCGAGAGCAATGCTACATACCTTTGATCGAGCGCACTTATCTGATCAGTGCGAGTCCAGCTGCAGTCTTTTATCATATCAAGCACGGTGGTCATGATCAGGGCTTTCCTGTTTGCACGATTGGTGGTCTCGTTGTAAAAAAATGCTTGATATTCTAAAGATACGTGATACGGTGACCAACCGTCCGACCAATTCACTGATGCTGAGTCAGGCTGGGACTGTTGCCAGAAGTCTGTACTCTGTAGTAGTTCTGGAGTACAAGCATTCTGTATTATATGCGAAGTGCATGTACATTGAGTCTGTGCATGCATGGTGGCCTACGTTTGCACGTTGAATTAACTGACAAGCCGACCCCTTGAGTTCGTCTTGATTGCTGCCGACAGTAAGTACCTTTCAGACTGACTTTCATTTAATCAAAAACTCTGCAGGTGCCATCTTGGTCATATTGTTCATTTCTGATTTTAGTGCGCTCATTCTTTACTTTTCTCGTTCGAGCGCAAATGAAAGTGAATTTCCTTGCAGAGAACAGCTACAAGCCCTCATTCGATATTGTCTCTTTCTACTCCAGAAGTTGGAAATATCATTGTTCATCGTCCGTCAGCTCTATAGCAATGACGGACCTTAATGAAGATCATAGTGCCTGTAAACACGAAGCCTGCACAAATTTCAGATTCCTTATTTTGACAGAGTTTGATCAGTTTCAGTTGCTTGAGGTGGACTTCTCCAAGGGCAGTTGTCAGTGTGAGCAACGGAAGTGGACGATCAAATTAAGTGAGATCAACATTTCTGGACTCTTCTAGAAGTGGAAAATGTAAAATTGGACTTTGAAGCCTCTGGGTGATGAGAAACTTGTTTCGATTTAATTTGTTTTACAAATATTGGTGCCTTTCGGTTTAATGAGAAATCCGGATGTGTTTGATTATTTTGTGATAGATGAATGATGCAAGCAAGTACTGTATGGGATGGCGGGCCATTATGTCTTGCGTGTGAGAAGTATTCCAGACCAGAAGAAGCGTAACGCCTGGAATCATCAACGTGCAGGTCCGACCAGCCGACTTAAGTACGTTTCTGCATGGTCGACAGACTCCAGTCATGTTCATATGCAGGTCTACGTTAAAAGACGGCCGTCAATTCCATCTCGAACACAAAATTAATTCATGCTTTTGATGATCTCATGGGTACTTCTGAGATCACCGACAAGGTCAATTTTTGGTAAGGCACCTCTTGATCACTAAAAAATGTCAACTTGCATCAAGATCCAACTCATCCAAGTGTGTCGATCAACGGAACAACCATCATCAATTTATTACTGATATGTTCAAGTATAAGGCCAAGCATCTACAACCATGGATGCACTTCTAGAATAAAAAGAATCGGTGAAGGTTTGAAACCAGTTTACATACTTCACAGATAAACTAGAATCTGAACAGTGGTCTATACATTGAGATAAAGAGGGTGCATAGTTGCATGATACTACCAGATATGAAAGTTGTGTACCGTATGTAACACATGTACCGCTGCCTTCCAACACCAGGAACCTCAAAGCGCCTTGTATCAATATTTACCTGTTCTCACATAACCAAATTTCAGAACATCAACGATATGATTTAAACTTAGCATTCGAGTTGAGCATTCGAGACTATATGATGATACTAGTATGACACAATTCTATGCTTTAGTCAAACCAGGTGTTAGTTAAGTATCATCAACCCATGTCAGGGAACCTTGCTTGGGTAACTCTCACCGCGTAAAGAAAAATCTCTATCACAAAATAAGGTTCAAAATAAAGAGTGAGTGGTGACTTCGAACCTTATGTGGAGATTTGTATTGACGCGTATCTCTCGGAGATGAAGTCACCTTTCTGTGTCTGGTACTGAATGTATCGCAGAGTGTTGGCCAGATACGAATCCATTGGTGCTTCGGGTCCCTCGCTTTGCGTTTCCGTGACAATAAGCTCCACCAGCCCCTGAATCACGGCCGATGTAATTTGGGGTAGTTGCCTGTCGAAGTAGTACAGATACCTGTCCCCAACAAAAAGTGACGGTCAGACGGCAAATGCTACAACTCTACTTACTGCATACCAAAGTAAGAAGTGAGAGCGTTAGTTACTTACGTGTTGAGAATCTCAACAAAGAGAGTCATTGAACCCGTGGTACCCCTTGTTGCAGTAGACATTTGCTGGGACGCATTAGCGATTCGTAACGCTCGTTTCAAGCACAACAGCACCCTGCACATGTCGAAACAATAAAGGCTTTTCAGTGTTACATGTGCGGTTATTTATATGATTACATATGGAAAGTTATCCTCGACCCCAGGATAAGATAAGTCTAGAAAATACACTGATTATCTCAGAATAGTTGCTGAAATCGTAAGCAAAAGTTCTCAAAGATTATGAAAATGGCTATGTTACTTATATGTGAAAGAATCATATTCGAGAGTAGAGATTGTTTCGGTACCTTTCGCCGTCCCTGACGCCTCGGTCTCCCTCGACCCAGAACAGATGCGAGCAGGAAACCACTGCCCTGCATTGATCGGGTTTCTTCAGAAGCTTCGCCGAGTACTGTCACACACCACTCATTTCGTAAATCACTTCAAGATTGAGCTTTACCGGTTATCACCGTCAAAATCAGCTCAGTCGATAGTTTCCAATCATATTGAGCGAGGTCATGAATCTAATTGCTTCTCTTTCTACACCATGTTCCAATTAGGGTAGATTATGTATCACCAGATGAAAAAAAAGTAGCACATAATGAACTAATAACTGGGATTCCCACGATCTGTTTGGCATCAGATAGAAGCTACGACTCCGAGACAATGAAGATACACTACTATAATTTTAATATGGTTTAGGCATGAGCAGGAGTATGAACAAAAGTAGTAAGTGCTGAACACTTACTCCCGTGGCCTTGTGGGTCAACGTGTCTCTATTCTCAGAACCAAAAACTCGTGTTCTTTGCAGTGTCCCAATAATGAGCTGAAGGGCAGTGACTTGCGCTTTTGAGTCCTGAACAAGCCACCAAGTTGAATTGGTGTTATGTGGCAAGCTTAAAGCCTGTTTAAGAGTTATGCAGTTTGATTCCAGGTCACCTAGACAATGATTTAGGCTAAATGTAACTTGAATCAAGGCAATGCTTAAACTTGACTAAGATCATCATACTTTCTCTTTGCACAAGCATAAGAGTAGAGCAGAATGATACAGACCGTTATGGAGATTAGATCACTTACAGATATCTCCTCTTCATACAACAAAAACGCCTGGGTGAAAAATTCGTACGTCACAGGCTCCAAGCCACAGTTGCCAGCGGCCTGCCAAAAAGCACAAGCGAAATTGTAAATGTCAATTCCATCGTATACTGCCATTATATTAAACGTTTTACACTCGTATTCAGAGTCTCATTCAAACAAGACTACCTGATTAGCCTTCAGAACTTGAAATCCTTCCACTCAGACACATATTCGATTTCAAGTTTGCGATGCTATGTATGGCAAGATAGAAAAACCAGGTCAAACCATGAATAGTAAGTGATGATACCTCCGCACACTGCAGGTTCAGCCGCAATGCTATCTCTGCTGCGGGTATCGAGGCAAGAGCCTCCACTGTCTGTGAACAGAACAAGATGAGGACGTTAACGACTACAGCACCTCCATATATAATAGAAATTAAGTACACATGGAATTAACTCCCCATGAATTAACTGCTCCCACAATTACAGTACGTAGATTTGCTTAAAAGCCCCATCATGGTCAGGCCCTTACATGATGTAAAAACTGAAACGCTTTCCTCATCGTAGGAGACCCAGTTCTATCAATAAGCCCATCTTCCAGTTCCTTCTCCCGCAAGCTGTGCACATACTGAGAAAATCAAACACACACATCAGGCGAGAAGTCATCAGTGGTCACGAGAGGGCAAATGTACATAATGAAGTTAAGAGCACCATTCGTGTAGACTGAAACGAGGTAACTAGACTTAAGATTGATTCCATCAAGGTGACCGTATTGGTGTGATCTCAAGCTTGTTATAACGACCTGATGAAGCTCAGTGACAAAGGAGCAGGCTGAGAAATTTACCTTTATAGTAGAAAATACGAGAGGTGGAAGAGTATACTGCATCCGGCAAGGACCTCCTTGCACGAAGTGTCCGCGTGCAATTACCAGAATCTGAACATGACCAAGATGTTACTCAAAGAGAATTTAAACCCATCAATTTTATACTTTACAGTGCACAATAACTATGAGTACGCCATTTGAAATTGAGGACTGCAAATTACCTTGAACATCACCTCCAAGTCATCGTTCCTCATCATGTGCACTAGCCGAGCCACCAGATTTTGTTCGTCTTTGAAATCCTCGTCGTCTGCCTGTTCCCCCTGAAATGGATATCAACTCATACAGTCTTAACAAACGAACAGCACTCATAATATTAGAATAAACAGCAATAGTGGAAAAAGCTCTAACAAGCGGTAGAATAATACGTGGGGGCGTTGGTAGCGGCAAGCTTACATTGTAGTTGGGTGATGTCTCACCGCAGTCCTTAACGAGCTCCTTCAAAAGTTCCAGTAATCCATCGACCTAGCAACCATGTTTGAATTCAGTCAAACTGTTTTCCATTTAAGAGATTACATAACCATATCCTGAAGTGCAAATTCAGAACTCGTACAATTCAGGACAAGAACGCACCTGGTCAGGTTCAGTGATTTGAATATAGTTGGTGAGAACAGATTGAATAAGAACCACCGCCATACTCTTATTATTGTCGTGGTCTAGATGCTCCATTACACGAGCGTAGTTGCTCAGCTTCAAAATCACTACCACATCCTTGTACTTCTCGAGTGGTCCACTTAAGAGCAGGACAAGCTGCTTCGTTGCCTTCGCATCCCTTACTCGTCCCCTTCCTTCCAATCTCTTAGCGCACAATCCCTGCATTGAAAGGACAATAGCGTAAGCATCTCTATTATGGTGTCACCAGAAAATCTTCAATCGAATTGGCCAGGTGATCGACATACCAGAACGTGGTTGACATAGTCGAGCTGATCACTGTGTACGCTCAAAACGAAGGTAAGAAGAGCCACGTAAAGACTGATACTGCCATCCAACGGCATGTCTGGGTGTGCTTCTACAACCTGCACTATTCACAATTTTCCACATGTTGTGAGACCATAAAAATTTGAAGAAAAATTGTAAACGCAACAAGTTTGCATGCCTACCTCGATGACAGCTTGACTGAACTTTGAAAACGCTTCCACTTGATGAAAATCTGGCAAGACCTGCATGCAGAGCGCATTTTTCATCTTCAATGCAACTCCAACTTTTACAAGCAATTCAGTGAGAATGTGCTAGAGATGGAGAGAAAGGATAACTCTTACCTACACAATATAAGCTTCACCAACACACAAAACAAACCTTCAGCTGCTTCGATCATAGGATTGGACCTATATCCACGTATACAAGCTAAACTAGGTGTCCGGTTTAGAATCTATAAGGAAAAAGATTTAGCTATATAGCATATTTCTATTGTAGTACATTCCATAATATGATTCTCTAGCAGTAAGATCTATTATCTTCCTAATTCGACAAGGAGACCACTTTCAGCCTCAAAAAATTGAACGATACTATATAAGTGTCTGAAGCATGAAAACTGAGCCAGCTTTGCTATTACCTCAGGTGAGGCTGCTGCATACTTGGATAGACGCTCCATAAGCTGCGACATGACAGTCTTCACGTCCACGGATGGCTGCAAACGCACGCTTACGATATTACCACGAGGTGCCATGAGATAGAAAAGCAAGAGAAAGTAGGGATGGAAATGAAATACCTGCAATTGCGGGCAAGCGCTCAGAAGAACCTCCAGTGTTTGCAGATGGAAGTCATCTGGAAACACCTGGATGACGCAGTCCATCAAATAAAACTGTGCAAGCACATCCTTGCAGTTGACGATCTAAGCCACAACACCAAGCAAGCCTTAGATGATCGGGTGATGCACAAAAAACGAAGAAGGTACTAAACCCTCAGCGGAGACGTATACTCGAACGTGCAGCAATATAGGTTACATACGCTTCTTGTATCTCAATAAATTATAATATCAAGATTCATACAAGCCACAATCGGAAAATGATGACATGTTTCAGTTCTAAGGCAACCCAGATCCATGGAAGTTGTAAGCTCTTAACGGCGCGCTAGAATTTGATTGATAGTTGTGGCGTGGGACACTTACTATGGTGGTTTTGATGCTAAGTACTAATTTGGCGCAAAGCTCTTGTATGTAAAATGAAATTCTTAAAAGAGTTGGAGAAGAAATAAAGTACTAGAGACAACATAATGTTCACCTGCTCAAGCACTCGAGGAAGGACCACCTCCTTGTACATCTCCAAGTCCACACCTTCCAATTGGCTAAGCACATGCAGATTCTTTCCCACCTGTTGACAACTAGATACACATAGAGGTCAAGAAAAAAGCAGAGAAGTAAATCACTGCAGACTGTAAGCCTGATCAACATATAGGTGATCTATCATGGCCTTTGAGAATGTCTGTGATACTAACCAAGTCACGAAGCTCACTCCTTTCCTTTTCCCGCTTCTCCTTCTCTCGAGGTGAGCCCTTTGTGCCATAGAGAATGTAAAATCGTCAGACAAGCAGAACTTACAACCTTGATCTCGTCAATTAGCATCCTTCCATGTGCCATTTCAACATCGAATCATGTAGAGTGGATCTGATATAACGATTCGAGCTGCTCAGTCTTGCCATTGCTACATAATCTACAGTATATTCCCTTCTTAAGCACACTTTCTACTCTGAAATCCAACATTTTCCATTCCTTTCGGTGCTGCAATTTTCCTTCATTACCGACATTGAGGTTTATGTCAGTAATGTTATTTGAATGAATTCCTGTGGCGATGGCCAAGAAGCTAACCTGGTGCTGCATCCGCACCCACAGCTTGTTCATTTCCGTGAAGTTTTGTAGCACAAATTCCACAGCGTCCATCACGCTCCCACCCTCCCTGTAAACCATCACCTCCTGCTCAGAATAGCCTCTACGTAACTGAAAATTGACAACGCTTTTAATGGATTGTCTACTGTCAATTGGTGGTCTACAACCTCCTCCTTATGCATGACTATATCAGAAAGTAATACTTAGTGGTAGGATGTTTGATCTCAAGAAAGTGAAAAATGATCGCCCAAAACCTGGACTCATGCAAACTGCAATGACGACAAGAGTGCTGATCGGGTTTTAGGTATTCAACCCTTCAAATGGAGAGCCAGAGTCCGGCAGCTTGTCACGGCTGATTTGAGTAAGATAGTTGCGCAGAAACAGCCCCCGAATGGGATGTTGGACACCACGAATCATTTCGACCAGGTCCTTCAACACATCTTTTGCTGGTGCCTCATTCGACATTATGTAGATGGATCCCACTGTACAAAGCAGGTACCTACAGAACCATAAACCCAAATGAACATCCGGCTCTCCTCGATTCCTTTAACAGTAGCGTTCGATTGAAATCTCAATTATTGTGATAGACTTACAGACGAGGTAGTATGTTGCCTGCGTGCTGCACAAGCTCGTACAAATCGGCAGGCGTGCGACCTCGCCTCGTTTCATCTTGGAAGAAAATCTCCAACCGCTGGAGCTCCCCGAACAATCGCATATCTGAACGCTTCTAGTCAAGAAAAAACACTGCTACCGACACCGATCAAGCAACTAGAGGCAATCGACAGCAAGTGCGAAAGTGGATACAGAGCTCGTAATACTTTTGAGGTGACAATTTGGAAGTCCGAAGCTCAGACAACATTAGGGCGGAGTACTTGAGCGCGTCTCGCAAATTGTTGCTATCCTGCCACAACACTCGCAGACACAAATTAAGCAAGTGCTTATTATTAGCCCTAACGCAATCCATTGCTCGCGCATTTCTCGATTGCGACGAGGAGAAATTGAGAGAATTGTCGGGAGGCTAACCAGGGCACGGTGCATGTAGAAAGCGTTGTGTTGGACAAGCGCAATGGCGTCCGCCAACCACTTTTCCTGCTCCTCCGCACTACTACCGCCATCTCCTGCGATTGCTCCTCCCACCTCCATTGCTCCACAATCGAAGCTCCAACTCCCAAACCCTCGATCAAGCACAAAGTATGAATCACTCAAGCAATCACTCTCCCGTTGACCACGTCGTTAAAGTGCCCACAAATAAAGGAGTCCTCTCACTTGTACTATTTGCATGTCCGTGAGCTTCACTCAACACACTATCAACTGAGTATACTCGCAAAACCTCTCCGAGATAAGGTCAGCATGCGCACAGAGCTCTGTTTGATTGTGAGAGAATGATACTACGATGCTCATTGTGTGTAACCCTAACCACAAGAACGATGCATGTTATGGCGGACCCACAGACGAAAATGGCGTCTAAAGCTAACTGACGTGAAGCCCAAGCAAACTGACACTCACATTCGTATTTCTCATCAATCCCAATTCATTTGGCATGAGACCTAAATTCGTCTTTCTCATCACTAAAAGCATTTCAATAGAAGGCGAAGTGTGTTGATCATCATTTGAGATTTCCAACTCCAGACATTCAAATTGGAGACCAAGTTCGTTTATAAACCCCTGCAAACAGAATTGACACGAAATTTGCATTTCTCATCAAGATTTATGGTACATTGGAGATCATTGATCTGCACATCCTGCTGACTGAAGAAGCAGGCTATTTCACAGCGAATGTACACGGGATTATGTACTTAGGAATTGACTTTACACTGCAGCGATGAGTCCATCAGCACCCAAAAATTAGGGCTAATTGATCAATCCGTTCTTCTGGAAGAATGCCTCGAGGGTGAGTCCTTTGGTATACCCAGCGGAGTAAGTGTAAAGATTGGTGATGGCCCTCCAGGCGGCTTCAGTGGGGTGGATGCTGTCGAAGATGACATGCTTGGAGGGGTCCTTGCAAACAGTGTAACTTCCTCCGCCGCAATCGTCGGTGCAACAGCGGCTGTAGGCTTCCGTGAATCCGTATGTGGGTCCTTGCTCGAAGATACGACGCATGGCTTTCGTGAGGTCGAGGTAGACAATGTTGGCTCCCTGCTTGTTCAGCGCGTTCACTTTCGCTTGCAGTTTCGAATCGTGCAAGCTCGTTTCGGTGTCCAGCAACTCGTTTGTCACGCACCCCGTCTCGCCGTTCACCCACTTTGTGGTGAATGGCATGCAGGACATCGGCACGAGATTCTCTACCAGAATGCTGCCCACTCCCATGTCGTGAAGCCGCTGCATCTGTGTCCCCATTTTGTCTACCACCGTATCCACAAATGTCGATAGCCCCTGGTAATGGATTCCAAACCCTTGATCAGTACTCACATAATCAATCACCAACTGTAAACCTCTCTTTCGCACTAACTGATCCTTCCATGACTGCACAAAGATCTCGAGGATGCAAGCTGAGTCGTTAACTTTAGAGAAAGACTTGCATACAGAGAGACTTGCACATTGCTTTCCATGATTGACAGTGTGCTTCAATCCAGACACTGGCCATGGATGGGATTAGTCGTTTGATGCAAAAGATTGACTAGGAGAGGTGGTGAAATTCAACACATGTTCTTATGACAGTAGACGATTCAGAAGATGAGAAGGTGGATGCGACTCCACGAAGATCTCAAGGACGCAGAATGAGTCAATAAGTTTAGAGAGAGACTTGCACACTGATCTTTACGATTAACAGTTTGTTTTAACCCAGACACAAACCATGGATGTATGAATAGTGTTCTCATGAGAATATGGGTACTTACCCCCATTCCGTTGCCGTTTTGGTTGTACCAAGTGTAATCGTTCACAGCGATGGAGACGAGGGCAACGGAGCCGGCCATGTGATCCTTGGAGAAGGTGCCTGCTTTCACCAGATTAGCGAGGCCGTCCACTTGCTGGTCTAGAGGCCGCAGTCCGTAAGCATAGGTGACACCAGCACCTCCTACTCCGAAGTTGACCCCCCCGTTCGTTCCACCGCCGTTCAAGTACTCCCATGGCGTCGGTGACGGCACACCCAGCTTAGCAGCTGCACGCAATCCACTCGACCAAATTGATCAGTGCAAGTCTCTCTCTATACAAGTCTCTCTCTAGACTTACGGCAAGCAAATCACAATCAACTCAGCTCATTGTTTCTTACCAATGAAATCTACTTCATTGCGTCCATCCGAAGAGCGGTGAGCTGTTCCATCTCCAGGCCACGTCATCCCATAGGGGTATTTCATGTTTTCTCCCGTGTCTGTCAATCACCAAAAGTCTAAATTATTTTCACTGTTCGCAATCAACCAAATATCCGTGTCCAACACAAGCTACATCTACATGCAACCTCAAGTCCGTTGAACACAAGCTACATCAACAAGCAACCTCGAACTTCGTTAAATTCGTGGTTTATACGACCATATGCTGAATTTAGAGTAGAAAGTGAGTCAAAGAAATGGTAACGACTCTTGCTCATGTCATGTATAACAAGATTGATTACACGTAAGATTATAGATATACACAATCTGAAAACTGAAAATTCTGTAAGGATGAATTGAGCTTCTCGATCGAAGCAAGGAATATTAATTTGACAGGGCTCTGTTTCGATCGTTACCTGTGTAGCTGTCTCCGAACACGAAGAGGCCTGTGGCTGCATCAGCGTACCCTGCAAATTACGAAGCAAAAGTACGTACGTGAGGTCCGAGAAGGTCTTAGAATACGTGAAGAATCAACTGAACATTCATATGCTTGAAAAAATTCGTCGTAGTTACCCATGTGCATCGTGAGCACCAAACAGAGTGTTGCGAAAACACTCATCCCGGCATGATCAGGTCCAGGGGATCGCTTCGACTTGATGGGATGAGCCATGGCCACAGACACTGACTGTATGCAAGGCGATCGATGATGCAGGATGAAGAATTCGGAGGTCTGGGATTGCTATATATACACTGCATGTTGATGGAGGCTGACTCTAACTTTGAGCTGCAATTGGTGAGATCATCGCTCTTCGGATGGTGATGATCAATTGGTGACTTTTACATGATTTCTTCATGCGGATTCATTCCAACTTTCGGCGAATCGACCTTGTCACTCAGATGACGTTGCCTTGTTACCATCGCGACTGAGTAGTTGGTGCCTCTTGTGGGGTCGAACACGCAGGCCTTGTTTGGACTGAGACTCGCATCACTTGTCGTGAGGCTCTTCTTTAGTTCAACCGCAATTGTGACAGTAAAACCACATCTATTTTCACACCCATTTTCTGCATGGTCTTTTTCCATGTTCCACTTTGACATACCAAAACTACCATTCCATCACGAAGTACCATTTTGATATCTTAAATCCCCTCAAGTTGTCATTTCTGCTGAAAATGGCCATTTTAATGGCACTGAGGTCGTTCAGGGCAGCCATGTATGTCAATCTGTTTACATTTATCTTAAACAATTCTAACAACATTTAGCAGCCCTAAGCAGGATCGGTCTGCGTTGAGATGGCCCATCCAATGTAGAAACCTCAATACCGACTCTAAATTATGCTAAACTTTGAATATTTCATTGAATGTTTCCATGTTCATCATCGAATGCTCTGGAGTTAAGAATGTCGTTATTTGCAGGATTATCAAATCACTTTCGAAGTTGACTTTGTGTTTAGCTAAAAGTTGACTGACTGCATAATGGAACGGGAGAAGTTACCGAGATGGAACGCGTCTAGCTACTAGGATCGAATACGTACATGTCAATCAAAAAATTCCAGGAATCATCTACCGAATGATGAGTGATGTTGAAGTCATGTTGGGAACTGTGTACTTTAAATCCGTTCACGGAAAGCAACTTTGGCTTCCGTGTCAATGATCAGAGGTTGTACACACATAATCCTCGATCGTCAACGGCATACTTCCGTGATTTGCTCCTAAAACTGCAGGTTTTCGATTCAAGAACTAACTGATGTCTGAGAGTTTATGGTGAGATATATCGACGATCTAGTCAACAGGTGCAGGGACCCCGAAGAAGTTAGAGCATGAATGATTTGGATTCGAAGAGCAAAATCATTGGATGTGGGTGAGGGTGTGCACAACACAAAACTGCATGAATGAGTGCAAGCAACAACGAGGCGTGGAATATTCGAACTTTGTACGTAAACAGTTGGTGATGGAATTCAATAATAATAGTGTGGACATGTTGATAAGACAAGCTCCTTCTCTTTTCCTTTTTCTTGCATAGCGTAGAATGATCGACAGCTTGCAAACAACAACGACCGAGCTAGGTGAAGCTTCGATCGATCGTTCGTTGTAAAGGCATCAGTGCTGGTAACGCCGCGTGGGTCGGAGGACAAATCATAGCATGTCGAACACACGGTCATAGAATGTGAATGTGTTGGCTGCCTTCCTCCGAATCGACTACTACTATTGCATGTGCTCTTTATCTCACCCTTAAACGCCCAAGCAAAGCTTGAATCTGCTCTATAGCTCTCACTGTACTCAACTTTTCACTTATATTTTGATGTCAAACTGGTCACCTTCTTACGATGCATTCACAAAGTGAAATTTTAGAACTCAAATCACAATTTATGTGAGTGATTTTGTGCTTTGAAAGGATTGTGATAGGTAGGTAGGGGTTGTACAGTACCCTCCAACAAGTGTTGCAACACACTCTATTTTTTCACTTAAAACATATCCCATGGCCTGTTTTAGAATGGTGGTGTTGGCATGATAATCATCACATCTCCATGAGATTTTTTGCATCATGGAAGGTGTTCCAGTTACCTTCATACACCAAGCATTTTCTAAATATAAAGAGGCATCCATTGCCATGTGTCTACCAAAATTCCCATCATGCTTAAAAATCTTGGAAAAGGGTACCCTTCTTAATGTGATCACTTCTTCTCTGGGATATCAGATTTTGAGTATGTTTGAGCTTGGGAGGGTCCAGAGATACACATACTTGTTTGTAAGTCATCTTGATGGTACACATTTCTTAGAAAAGTTGTGTGCAACAAGTCCTGTTTGTCAAACATATCGTTTCTGTGTTGTTGTTAGGACCTTTTTTATCAAACTTCTTGTGGATGTAAGTGTTGTTTGAGGATTGTGCACCATGACAAGGAGTTATGTATTAAATGATATACGACACATGATAGTTGGTATGCAGAAAGCTGGCATGTCGGTGAGTGAAATTGGAAACATTGTAGGAAGGCTAAAATTGACTATTTCAAGGATTCTCAAGCGATTTAGAATTAGTGGCTCTGTATTGCCAACAAGTAGATCCGGTAGGCCGAAAAACATGAGTGATCGAGATAGGAGAAGGCTCCATAGAGATCTTAGTAGTAATCGTCGTGCTCCTCTTGCGGGTGTGCAAAGCAATGTGACATCTTCGTGGGCATGTCAACTTTACGTAAAGAGCTTCATGAGCTTGGTATTAATTGATTGCATTGCGGTGAAGAAACCATTCTTGAGTGACATACACAAGGCAAAGAGGTTGGCTTTTGCAAAGAGGCACTTGCGTTGGACGATTGACGATTGGAGTAATGTGATTTGGACCGATGAGTCATCCTTTGAAGTTGGAAAGCCATCACGCCAAATTAGGTATGCTGGCGAAAAGCATATGAACGCTACAACTACAATTGCTTAGCACCTACATTCAAATCCGGAAGGACTTCAATTATGGTATGGGGCTGCTATCATGGCTCTTCTAAGTCTTATTTGGTGTTAATTCCTCCTAATAGACGATTGCCAAAGACTTTGTAGAGATAGTATCTCAAGGAGCATTAGAGCATTATTATTGGCACCATGACCACTATGAGCACCTCATTTTAATGGAGGATGGTGCTCCAAAGACATGGTAGTAATATACAAAAAGATTGAGACAAAGAACTTGGATTGAAAAAGCTTGAATGGCCACCAAATTCTCCCGACCTTAATCCTATAGAGAATGTCCGGAAGCAAGTTAAAGATCAAGTGCAACAGAGAAATAGACCACGAAACAAAGACGAAATGTGGACATCGGTCAATTTGGCTTGGGAGGATATACCTCAAGAAAGCATCAAGAAGTTGATTTCAACAATGCCAACCCGGATGAAAGTCGTAATAGCAAACTCAAGGTGGTAGCACTCGATGGTAGTAGGTGTTCCATTTCTTTGTAGAATATTTGTTAGTGAGTAAGACATATTGTAAACTTCATATCATATTAGGCTTCTATACTACTATAGCTTTGTAATGATACCTTATTTGACTTTATTTGATCAAATTTTGATTTAATATATGAGTTTGATTTCCTTAGCCTAGAATATGAATGAATGGAAACTATGAAATTACTTTAGAGCCACATAGAGGAGAATTTTACCTACATAGTATGCATCTTTGTAATACCAAGAATGTGAACAATGATATATCCTATAGATTGGTGCAATCAAATTTTAAAAAATCATCATATATATTTCTCAGTTAATTTTTTTTTGAAATAAAGTGAAAAAGATAAAATAATTCATCAAAAATAGAGATTTTGTTTTTTAACATTGACATTTTATGAACACGTGAAGGGTCCATAACACAAAAGATTTAATAGGATAAATTTGATAAAATCCTCCCATTTTGAAAATGAATTAGAGAATTTCAAGAGTTCACAAAATGGTTGCAAGACTTGTTGGAGGGTACTGTACATAACCTTGTTCATACGAGGTTGCAAGCTTATCATTGATTGGTTCATTCATGATGCCCAAGTTCAAAAAGTGCACTATCCACGATGCACGCAAGTCCAAGAGATGTTGTGATCCAATCTTGGGCTGCATGTTTCAGACCCCATGGATGGGTGTTTAATTAATCCTCAAAGGGTTAATGAAATTAAGGTTATTCATGTAAACAAATAGGCGTATGAAGTGTTCTTTTTAAACGATACATAACATTGTAACAATGGAGGACGGTGATGATATGGTGCAATATACAATTTTGCAAGGACGGCGTGCATTCAAGGAATGGTGTAACAATGGCTGCGCAATCAACAAGGAAGTACAGGAGCTGCAGTTATTTGAGGATGCGGGCCTTGTCCTCAAGAATGAATGATTTCATCATTGCAATGCTTCGCCCACTGACTTGGATTTCGTGACGCAAGCACATAGCTTGCATGTCAGAGACATACCCATCACCATTTTAAATGTGCGAATCAAATGTTCGATGACTTCATGATAAGCTTGCAACTTTCGATTGAATCCTAGTAACATTCAAAGGGCTTGGATTGAGCTACGGTCGAAGTACCCATAACCACCAACATAAGAAAATTCGCCCATTTGTAGCTGGTCTATTTATAGTGGGTAATTTTTTGGGGGTGGCAAGATAGTTTTTAGGAAGGTTTGTAATTTTTTTATATTTTTTTGTAAAACCCATGAATTAATACAAATTTCCAAACAGTAAAGTATTGCACGACCTGTAATCAACCTGTAGGGTATGCAAAAACCACCTTAGTTGGTACAAATTTCCATTCATGATTCGACCGAAAACCACCAGCTTTTTTATTGTTTTGATTGGTTAGTTTGAATTAAGTGTTCTGACAATGCTAGTTCAGGCTAGGTGCGGTTTTGGAGAGACCTATAGGTTGATATTGGGGGTGCTGGTGGTTTTAGGTACTTCTACCTTATTAACCCCTGATTCTGTGATTTTGGAGCTTGAAACCTCAATACTGCAATTTTCTATCTCTATGCAGTTCTGGGAGCATGAACCAAATATTCTGATTTTTTTTTAGATTTCCAAATGTACGATCTTATAAATAAGCCTAATTTTGGTCCAAGAATTGTGCGTTGGATGTTTATCATTCGAAAGATCGTAACATCCAAAGTTTATGCCGAAAACATTCACTGAAATTTCTAAAAACTTTGCCGCTTGCTCTTATAAAGTATGAAGGCTGCCCTTGTAGCCCCCTTTGAAAACTCAAATAGTGATTTGGTTATGAACATTTTTCCAAAAAAATAAAACTCAAAAAATCTCACTAATAGATAATCATTTTTATTTTTATTTTGTCTTCTTGCCAGCCTAAGGTGTGAAAACTAAAATTTGCATTAGAAACTCTAAAATTAAACCCCCTGACTTTATAATATGTTTTACAGACACCTTGTAGTATAGGGAACACTTTTTTTTTTTTTTTTTTAAATCTCAGCAGAAATATTGATTTTAACACCTTCATCTAGCCTATCCAAAACAGTAAAAAGCCTATTCAGCTTGTAAGGATAAATTTGGGGTTAAAGAAGAAAACATAGCCACGAGGATGAGCATAAGCACAGTGTCAATTTCGCCCTTAATTCTATACTCTAAGATCATCTCGGATGTTTTCGGATACCTCGGTAAATTTGAAAATTTTGTGCATTTGAAATTCCATCTTGTACTTCAATCATATACTTTAACACACTTCGAAAATATAATTTCCATCGTACTAGCATATCAATTACAACATCGATTGAGTATCAAAGAAGGTTCTATGATCGGTGTGTATTGTTCTTATTCAACTTTTGCTAAGATGAGACAAAAACACCCCGCAACAACTTCCGCGTTGTTGAGCTTTCCTCTACGAGGTTTTGTACTATCAATGTTCAAAAGTGGACCATGTCACTATTCATAAGAAGACCGCAATTTTAAGCTATCTACCATGTTGATGGCATCTCGCAAGCTCACCACCATCTTTCATATTCAAGATTGTTATGAAAGGAATTGCGATAAAATTGAATCTATGGTGGACCCTGGAGGTACTACTACCCATCACAATATGCTGAGGCCTCTTTTTCTCCTCCAATAATACACTGCTTTACAGCGTTTTGTAAAGGAAAAGGTGGGTGTTTTGGTAGCACACCGAATTCGGACGGGGTACGTCGGCCATGAAAGGGGTGTATGCGATGATTTTGACGTCGATGATATTATATATTTTCAAAGTCGTCTTGTTTCCATGCAACTCAACCAACCCGTAGACTTTGCACAAGTTGACTCTGTACTAACAAGTGAGGGTCCCTTCATACTATGGACCAAGAGCCATGACTAAGAAAATTAAAATCATATTCTGTCATGGTCATGGCTCTTGGCCAAGAGCTCTGACCATGATAAATCAAAAATGGATATCTGAGTGACTTGGTCACTCATGTAGTGTAAAGTGGATTCGGACCGGGAGAAGTTTAAGCTCAAGTACTTTTTGAGTCCATATAAAAACTTCATCTTTCCAAGCTAAAGGTCGCATCTTACTTGTCGAAAGTGGAAGCCACACAATCAGCAGGTGATAAGCCTCATTGGGTTAGGCAACGGGTAGGGGCCACATTAGCTTGTGGTGTCAAAATTTGAGGTACATTTGCTGCATGACGAGTACAGCACCGGTGGCAAACTAGCCCCGAACTTTCTCTGCAGACAGGAGAAATCACCTCTCCAAAAGCTCTCACCTTATTGCTCATTGAGCGATTGGGCTTTAAAATAGGCATATCCAAACCCAAACACCTTGTAGTTTCTTGAGGCGCACTTTCAGGTCTTGTCTTTGCCGAAACCGCCTAATTTGCAATAAGAAGGTCCTAGCATCCACCAATCGCACATTGAGCTTATTCTCCCTTGCCTCATGTACAGCAATAACCTCGAACGATAACAATAATCTCTCTTTGACATACGTTTCGTGGAACCCCACTCAATTGCCTTTTACATACCACAAGCACGGTGGGCTCATTACAATCCAAACAATCAAAAGATGTCGGCTTGTTTTCTTTGCTCACTTTTACCCCATGTGTACGTGGACAAAAAACTTTCTTCGTAAAAACTGAAAGCTCCTCATCATGATGTTGCATGCTTCACCATACATACATACAACTGCAGGCATTTTGTGCACGAGAGCTTCCAAGCAAGTTGTGGTGGAGATTCAGCGGTTTTTATTCGGCCGTTCTTATCCACTATATGATGCGGTACTTTGCCCTTCCTTCCCTTTGTTGCTCAACCTCTTTCCATGTGTCTCGAACTATGGATATTCTATTAACATCTTTACCCTTGGATATTCATCATGTTGATTTGAGGCGGGAGTTGACCCACTCTACGTGTTGTGGTTGAATGGCATCCAAGTGTCCAAATTGTCGTCTTTACATGATTGGCCAAGGTCAACAAAATTTTGACACCCAAAAATTGAACAATGCCATGAGAGAACCAAAGGGAAATTAAAGTCTATCGTAATTGCCATGGAAGTGTTGTTATTGGTACACACCATTTCAAGTTTCTTGGACCATATCAAAATGTACTGCATTATTTAGTGTATATCAAGCTTCGTGAATATAGACCATCACCAACAACTTCAATTCCGCATTTATTTCTGAGAGACTAGTTTATTTCTTCTGCTAAGTTGTGTTGTACAAGCAAACCTACATATTGAATGTTCAAACCTCATTAGATATGTCGTATCTGATTACTATATGTAAATCTCGGAACATGCAAAATGAAAAATTTTTAGAACCACCCAGACCGTATCAAGAGCCAACTAAGGTAGACAATGCGGTGGTTAGGGCTTAGGCCCCCAATGAGGAGGTCGTGGGTTCTATTCCCCATGCCGGCGTGGTGCTCACCACTATAGTCCACCCAACTATTGTGGGAGGTCCTTGGACCTTGTTGTATGGGTACCTCAAAGCCCTTTGGGGGGATACTATGTCAAGTATCTTCAAGGCACTAGTAACTAGGCTAGAAACTAGCGTAGTTATAGTGTCCACCCTCGAGAGGGGGAAGTAGTATTGTCCTAATTTCCCCTTGTCCGGTGGCCATCGGGATATTAGCATTACGAACGGACACTTCATTCACGCCGGCCCCTTAGAAAGGACCGGAGTTTCTATCTATCTATCTATCTCTCTAGACAATGCTAAATGAGTGCATTTAAGGACTATACTATAGTTGGAAACTTGGAATATGTAAATCGATATTTTTCAATTACAGATATGAAGAAATGAAGGAGTTTCCATATTTTTGTAATATTTTGTAAGCACTTATGTCAATAAAGAAATCAGAAGTGACATGTACCACATCAGTACCTGAAATTGTTCACATGCTCAATGTGCATATGAGGTACATCCTTCTACATGAAATCTAGAAAGTAGGCAAGAATCTACAGTGGGTGATTTAAGGAGATGCATTGATTTAGCATTGTCTACCTTACTTTGTATGTGGCCCATGTCTAGCTTACAAGCTCTTTTTCTCTGATACATTATATATGCTAAGATTTTGGAAAGATAAATAAAAAATAAATCAAAATTGAAAGTACTATTAGGAAGTTGTGAAATGATGAAAAGCAGGAGAAAGAAAAGTGCCAATGATAGCCACCTGAGTGACCCAGCCCATATAACACTTTATAATATTTTATCCTTTCCGCAGGGAAAAAGTGAGTGAAAATAACTCAGCTCGCTTATGATTGTAAGTGAGACGAGTTATTTTGATACCACGTAGAGCCATGCATGTTTACATGCTCGGCAATGATTACATGGGTAAAGTATATCTAGGCATGGGGAATGATCGCAAAATATAGTTGTACTCCGTATAGTTGGGAGTATGCAATTACTTGTGCGTTCCAAGGTTGTTTGCGGTCCTAACTTTTTGAGGGGATATGCGTTCCAAGGGGGATGCGTCCTAATGCATACATATGTATGTGCAAGGAGGAGAAAGAGAGTATTATCTTATTTTTATTATATTCTTTGTGCTTGCCATCACTGGTAAATAAGTAAATAGACAAGAACACTAAAACCCTTCTGGGGTTAGCGTGAATAAAGTGCCTGTTCGACCTACCCTTGATGATATGCCCACTGGACATAACAACAATGACGTAGGACTACTAACCCCTCTCAAGGTGGACCATCACCCGTTAACCTAATTGTCATCCCCACTAAATATGTGGAAATTGATGTGAAGAAGATTGGCATCTTGTTAGATTGAAGCTAATATGGAACTATTTTCTTCCTACTTTTGAAGCAACAATGAGACATTTTCCCCTCCCTCTTTGCATATATTTTGCAATAGTTCTCTTATTTGGGTATAAAAAATGTAATTAGTGAGTCAAATTCTCAGCATGTGATAGTGATGGTATCGATATCAATTAAAACTGCGCTTCTTGTAGAATCATCTCAAAGTTCGAAAATAGAACTCAAAAATGCCTCTTTTTGGAAGTTACTTCAATTGCGTGAGGAACTTCACTTATTTTGCTTTTTGTTTGATTCACGCAAGTTGTAGTAAGGGCGGAGTTCTATCATATATAAAAGAGAAAGTGTGTAAATTTACAGCAGGGATTTGAATGGTCAACCACTTGATCCAATTTGTGTACCTTTCCATCAAAAAAATTGTTGGTCAGTGTAATAGTGCCAAAACCTATATGCATGATTTGGCTCTAAGATTGGCTCTAATAAGTCCATGTCAACTACCAGACCCTTGTCCCCATTGCTCCTATATACTTGGGAACAATCGAGATGCCGAAAATTCCGCAACATAAGCGGTCTGTGGGCTAGACCTATGACTGCGAATGGTGCAAAATCTTCCGTATTCAGATCCAGATCGTTCTCAAGCGTTGAATGCACCTAAGGCAAAATTGCCCATGGTATTTGGAACCTGTCTCCATCCTTCTCAACCTTTAGAATTTTAAATCACAGAAAGTGCTAATTCTAGCAGAATCAGCACCACAAGACCAATTTTGGCAATATAATACACCTTGGAAACGTCCCAAATCGACCGTAGGTGCATTCAACATAAACCATGTCCAAGCATGTATGAGAGGAAAAACATTGTTTCATTTTCCACCTCTTGCCAACGTTTGATAAACTTGGTAAGAAGTTACTCACCCTAGTCTCTCCCTCGTTTTTCCTAGTTTTATTTTCCACTCGTGCCAAATGAATATTACGAGGCTCTAAAATTGTCAACAACAACTTTGCCCACGAATTAGTATGTGCTATTAATACACTACAACAAATCCAACCCAATGTGACTAGATGTAAACCGGCCTATGTGACTGCGTAGTCACATCAGTCATCAGTTTAGTCAAAAATCAGTCATAAGACGGTCTAGTCACATACTAGTCATGGACTAGTCATAAACATAGTCATTTTTTTTAAGGACGTGGATGGAAACGTCTACGGGAACGAGACATATGTTCCCCTGCGCAGTTCCCATAGTCATGCTTTGATTGCTTACTATATGCAGTCATATCTAACATAGTTGTATGGTATTGGTATTTGGTTTATGTATGACTTAGTGTTGTCATAGAGTTGGTTTGGGTGACTACATGTAGTCACGTAGTCCTTAACGTGACTAATAGTAGTCATATATTTCAATTTGATGACTCTACAAAGTCATAAACCTCTAAAAGACTCAGTAAAAAAATGACACGTGGCGAAGGTGGACCTTGCCTCCATTTTTGTTTAGGGTTAGGGTTAGGGTTGAGAATATTAAGGGCAACCAACCTCCAGCCCCTCATTTTTTGAGCTTTCTTTCTTTCTTTCTCTCTCTCTCTCTCTTAGAAGATTGTTGAAGGTAAGAGGTGTTGAGGAGTACTTTGAGGTAGGAGTCTTGAGTAGTACTTAGAGGTAGGAGTATAGATGAATACTTAGAGGGTCACATTTGATAGAGGAGAAGTGATTTTACATGTTCTTTTTCTTTGGCACTTTCTATTGATTGGCAATGAGGCAACAACTCAATTGTCCACCCAAAAGCTATATGAACTTCTTTGAAGTATTGTGTTTCATGCATGATCCTCTCTCATCTTTAATCAAGTTTACAATCTAGAGAGTATTAAGTACAGTTGAACATTGTTGCAATTTCTTGAACCTTGTATGTATCTTCCATTGAATCCCACGTAAATGTCTCCATTGTATGATTTTGGTACTGATGTGGAATGTGAATTTCAGTCAAAGAAATCATCACTCTCTGTGATCATAGGGGCCACACACGGTAGAAGAATTTTATCACTACCACGAGTCACTCTTTCCAATACTGTGACTGAAACCAGTCATCTACCCTTGACTGAAACCAGTCATCTACCCTTGACTGAAACCAGTCATGTACCCTTGACTGAAACCAGTCATCTACCCTTGACTGAAACCAGTCATGTACCCTTGACTGAAACCAATCATCTATCCTTTTACTGAAACCAGTCATCTATACTACGACGGTGCACAATCATAATCCACGGCAGCTAAAAACATAACTAACATTAATATTCCATGTCAACAACATAAAATATGACTCCATAGAGTCACATTCCACGTTGACGACATTAACTATGACTCCACATAGTCACATTCGACGTCAGCCAAAAATATGACTCAATGCAGTCACCATTAGATTACTATGCATGGTGAAAAACCATATATGTGGTGACTGATACTTCACTACAATTAGTCACTATCTTCATATTGATGACTATATGTAGTCACACATATGTGACTCTACACAGTCATATTTTCCCAAGTCCCAGTGCACGTCCCTATTTGAGGTCCCAAAACAGTGTGGGAATACAGTATTGGGAACAAAAAATGTCCGATATGTATGACTGCTAGTCAGATTGTCCGAAGCGACTAATTCCAAATGACTACAGATGGTGCTAGTCACATTTTGATTTATGCCCGATTTTAGTCATAAAACCTAGTCACATTGGGCTGGATTTGTTGTAGTGATATGTTTTTTTTCAAGTCTACTACAATTTTTTAAAATGGGATGGGGGCATTTCTTAAACTAAGCAATGTCGATTGACTTGTCTACCGGAGTGGATGAAACAACTTCAACTTTTTGCACAACAACTCTAATAAGCTTTCACCGATGAAGAATTCTGCTCCATCACATTTTAGAAATTGATGTCAAATTTCAGTGAGTCAGAATCACAATAATTACAATCTAAAATAGCTTCCAAAGTAACTTAATGGATATTAGTTGGCATCAAAAACATCAGTAACCAATTAACCCCTAAAGGAGAAGCTCTACAGTGACTATCCATCCAAATGGCCATCTGAAATCCACGAGCAATTTTTATATATTTATTTACTTATTTGTTTTTTAAATTTTGATATTTGGGAAATTCAACCATAGGATCTTGTTTATAAATGTCTAATCAGTCCACACACCAGTTTTTATCAAATTTCACCATACGGATCTTTAGATATACTGAGTCAAAGTTTCAGTTTTTGTAAAAATAGCGCATTTATTCAGAGCAAACGGACGGTGGAAGAAAAGGAATCATACAAATCGTACAAATCAGTCAAGAGGGACAAGCTTCAATAACTTGAGCAATTTCAATTTCTGAGCATGAAATGCACGCTCTAATCGGTGAAAGTCATCCTTAGCTTATGGTATAAATGATAATTTGAACTACACTAAATAGGTAGATTAGTGTTAGATACACTAATTTATATGAACATGTTATAAGTTTTTACTGTTGATCAATATTTTTACCCTCTACATTCATCAAGATGGGGATCCTTCTAGAGTATTGGAATCAATACTCTTGGTAATTTTTTTCAATCAAAAGTAAAAACTTACAGTATTTTCAAATCTTATAAAAATCTAACACTAATCTACCTATTCACTGTAGTAGATGACAATTTGAACTGATACTGTGTCGTATATGATTAAATATCAAGGATAGGTCAAACGACCAGATGTCTTCATGAACTAATACACATGCAAGTATGTAATAAACATCTCTATTACACATGCAAGTATGTGATACTATAATACACTTGAATGTGATTACAGTACGCTTCAATGTAATTGCAATGAATTTTTTCGGTTTGCAATATCTAAATACACACATTTTCCAAAGTTTTGAAATTCACTCTGGAACTGTCTCGAAAGCAGATTTCACGAGTACATCGACCGAAGTGGAGCAGCTTCCAAGGTTCTTCCGTTACCAGAAATGTTCAAACTCTAGACGTTAACGAAGAAAAGAGTGTAAAACATGTTGCAGACAGCATATGTCTACAAACTGATATATACAATGCTTAGGTTGGTGCATACTCTGATTACAAACGTGACTCGAGTAAGCAGAAAAACGAAATGTCGAGGACCTTTGATCAGGCAACTGAAACTGAAACTGAAACGTGAAAGCATGCTGATCCAGTAAGTCTGAATGACACAATATCACCAGTCTTCAATCCGTTGCCGACGTAAAACGAATGCCATCCCTTCCCTGTGAAGCAGCATTTGGTTTGTCGCGGTACTTGGATCACAACAGCTCTCACCTGACATTTCTTCCGAGGACCTTCGCAGCTGAAAAGTTTGTGATCAAACTTCTCAGCGCCATAACAACGCCAAAAGTGTGATGGAATGTCCTGTTGCAGCAGAAAAACAGAAATGTCTGATTACTAGGCGAGTTTCAAAGGCTGGCAACTTCGACAGTAATTGTAAATGATATCTTACCAGTCTGTAAGAATGTGAGGGACTCAGTTTCTTGATGAAGTGGGATCCAAACGCCAATTTGGTGGGAGAGTATGATGGTCGATCAACGCTCCTGTTCCTGCCTTCGTTTCTTGAGAGGTCCAGTGACGCAGTAGAGATACTTCGATCTTTTGTCCATTTAGAAGCGGCCAAGCTGGAGTCCCGATGGTATATGTGGACGTAAAACCTGGAGAATTCAACCAGTTCGAAGACCAGCAAGTCACCGATATTGACATTGTTGTCCGTGATGAAAGCTTTCCAGCCATCGCTGGTATAAACACGAGATGACCGGTTCTCTATGTGGTAAACCACGAGTTTCAGCCGCCACTCAGTCCCATCTCTTTCGAACACAATATCCTCTTCGAACTCTTCGCCATGGTTGACGCTGAACCGCGTCGGAAACTCCTGTCACTTGCTCAACGTCAGAAAGAGGCAGATCAACCTTGCAAGATTCAAAAACCATTGAAAATGTGATACTAACCAGTTTGGCTTGACCCTTGATCATCCAGCTTGTCATGGTTTTGTAGAAGAATGTAGCTTTTTCCTCTGCAAGCAGTTCCAGTAATCTTGAGCTCGCCATCTGTGACACGAAACTCAGCAATGCGAATACCCTCGCAATCTCTCGATCACTCCTGCTAATGCTCCAGACTAAGCAACTCATGCTACTCATGATTATAGACCTATCCCAGCCGTACCTCGATTATGGTTCACACACTCTACTCCCGATCAACCTTCAGTACAATGCTTAATGCAATCGGAAAAGACAGGTGCGTGCTGCCCCTGCCATTGCCGAAAGTTTTGGGCAGATTTAGTGAATCCCTCCCACGCATAAAGCTGACCCCAAGTGGCAACTATCAATCATCTCATCTTGAGAACTCCGTTAAAGGACGTTCTTCGGTTGGAAAGGTCTGTACAGAGAGCACGCAAAGAAAGGAGCTTCGTCTTTAAAAGGATATTCTTTTAAAGTTGGAGGAGGGTCATACCGAGAGCATTCTGTTTGAGGCGCTTGCTGAGAGCAAATCCGCTGAAGGCGGGTCTTAACATCATCAGATCAATTCCACAGAAATATAATTTTACGGTGCTTCTTGTTAGTAGTTATTATACAGGACTACCATGCCGGTGTCTGTAGATTACCTCAACGCTTTGTACCAGTGAGTTCATGATAAAACTCGCTCACATTGACGCCACACGAATTCAGAACTAGGCGGATTCGTGAGAGTCAACTTCAGACACCCACTTTGCCCAATCCAGCATTCATACCCAGACAGCGAAACCTACTGACACTAGAATCATGTTACTCCATCTGCCTCAAAGGTCGGCATCGAGATTTCTCGGAGAAAAAACTGCTCACAATCAGATATCAACAATAAGCATAAAATCTACCATCAGCCACCACACACTCTAATTCAGTCCGATGTCATTGCGATGCTAATTTCAAAAGATTCCAATTTGCCTCAAAAGAATGCACAATTGTACAGAACGTCCATGGCACGGGTCCCACTTGCAAATGCATATAATCAGGATCACATTCCTGTTGACCTTCAATCAGCGAAGGAACATGCCAGAATCTGCCACACATATATTACACTTTACTGACAGTACACAATTGACTTTCAACCTGTAACCAATATTCTGCGACAACATGTGAGGGTGAGAAAGCCACAAGGAGCCCTAATTTCACAACCAGATACTGCAGCCATATAGCATATACGAAAACGAATTCGACTCTCAGTCCTTTTGATAAAATGAGCAAGGTCACGCAACCCACTCCCGAATCCTGTCCAACTTTGCCCAAAAGCTCCTAAAATAGCTACAGCCGAAGCTCCCATCCCACTTGCAAATCATTGCAAATCACAAATTCCTCCATTGCGATGCTCAATAGGAATCGCGAACTCAATGAAAAACCAGCCAACTTGAAGAAATGACGCAATAAGGCCTAGCATGCTTCTCAAAAAAAAAAGGGGGGGGATGACCTTCAATCTCTTTTAAAGTAACACGGTTCAATTTACATGTACAGCATTGCCAAGCATCCGCTCATGAAGAAGCGTCCGCGCCACTCAGACCATCCTCCCTGAGTAGCAAACTAATCTAAATCCCAAAGTAACGCCTGCTTTTTTTTTTTTTTTTCCTTATCAATCAATAAATGGCTTAAAAATTGCCCGATCGTCGCAATTTGCGCAATCGAATGAATACGACAAGAGCTCACAGCAGCAACTGCGACGACGGCCCGCGACGGCACTCGTTAAGCATGTCGATGTAAAACTGGCACTTCCCGATGTCGCTGTTGTTGGCATTCACGCAATCCTGGAACGCCTTGGACTGGTTCACGCACGCGTCTGCGGACACGGGCTGTGCCATGGGAGAGCCATTCTCGGCCGGGGCGCCGTTGTGCACGTGCTCGACGGTGCGCGGGCCCATGATGCTGTCGACGGCGCGGTGCGCGACGGCGGAGCCTGTGCCGAACGCCATCCCCTGCGCGATGGTGGCGCCAAGGCCGGCCATCATGCCACCACCGCCCTGCTGCTGCGCCACGGCGGGCGGGTGCGCTTGATGCACTGGCGCCGGCGGCGGTGCTCGGCGAGCCATTGGCCGCGGCGCGGGTCTTGATCGCTGGCGAGGCATGGCTGCTCACTCTTCTCTCGATCTCAAATCAAATCCTTTTTCCTTCTCGCGTTCTACGCTGGTCCAAAGCAACTACTGCAAGAGTTGCGAGCTTTTGGAAAATGGTGACTTAGGGTTTGGTGCTCGGCAATAGTGTGATCGGTTGCGGTGCTTGATAAAGCAAGGGGTGTGCGTCTTGGCCACGGCTTGTATCAGAGAGACGATGGAGGTCGAGAAGGTTCCCTATGGGCTACGACCCTTGTAATTCCGACGTGGCCTCTCACCGATAACTGGAAGCGTGGTGCCCAAGGGCCTTATTCTTGAGGATGAATAAGAGAATATTCGCTTGGTTTAAATTTTCACCGCTTGTATGCCAAATTCAACTAAAGGCGAGAAATTTAAGATGAAACCATATCTTGTTCTCAAAGCCATTTGGGAGCTTTTCATGTGTCACGGCTAAATTGCTCGAAGTCGAGATAGATAGAAACTTCGGTCCCTTTCTAAGTGGTCGGCGTGAATTAAGTGTTCTTTCGTAATGTTGATATCCCGATGGCCACTAAGACAAGGGGAAATTGGAACAATACTACTTCCACCTCTCGAGGGTGAACACTATAACTACGTCATATCCAAAAATAGTTGGATATGGCATAGAGAAACCTCGGAGGAGTCATTGCCTTTGAGGTTTTAACTTATTTTCCAAAATATTGAATTTTGATATTCGACTCGTTTATGAGTTAGGCATATTATACAATCTAAATATTTGTAAGGATTTAAAAAATAAAAATGAGGAATTAAAAACGTTAAGGTGTTATAATTAGTAACATGAAAAATTTCATTGTGGAAGACTTTCACAAAAATTGATAAGGGGAATCATTTTTAGGAATTAACAAAGTACTAAGAAGGGTGTATTACTTGTACGTGATAAGCTAGTTTGACACGTTCCTAACAAGGATCAATTATATCCCAATCAACCAATTAAGATATGACGACCACTTCGAGACGAAGCGGATTTGGCTTTTTATGTATGATGACAAGGCTTTGGAATAGCCAAATAGGGTGTCTAGGAGTATAGTAGCCGCTTATAGACCTTCAATTGGGTCGAGGGTTTCTAAAATACATTCCTTGAAAGGTAGTATGTATGTGTCTCAACTCCTAAATCTCCTTGGTGGGTTTTGGGAGCTTGAAACCTCAAAACTCCGATTCTATACCTCTAAGCAATCGTTGGGGTATGAACCGATTTCTTTTCTTTTTTTAAGACTTCCAACTGTAAGATCTTGTACCTAAGAATATTCTTGATTACTGTTCAAAAAATTGACCGTTGGATGTTTAACATTTGAGAGATGATAACATCCAAAGTTTGTCTCCCAAGTTTTTTTGGGCATTGCGAAGATTGGTTTTGAAATTTTTGGAGGTTGCCCTTGTAAAATTGGTAAACTTTTTGACTTGAGTCACTTCAAAATTTGAGTAGTGATTTAGTAATGATCATGTTTCAATTTATTTTTTTAAAAAAAGTTACTTTTTTAAGCTGCCCTATCTCGGCTTGCAACCCAAGGATCGTCCTAGAAGACTCAAAAATTGGAATTTGACTTCGCAAATTTTTACCACATACACTTTGTAGTGTAAGGAGGGCTCAGTATAAATCTTAGACAAAAATATTACTTCTAACCCCTTCATCTAGGCTGCCCGGAATTTAACCCTTAAGCGGGCCGAATGTCGAAAATCGACATTCTGGATGACAGAAACTTTGGAGAGCCATAACTTCTTCATCCGGACTCCGTTTTGGACGAAATCACTTGGGTTGGGTCCCAAATCAAGTCTAGTTCATGTCATAAAAATCTCAGATCCATACAATGAAGTATGAATTAATGGCATGCATTTCAGTGACAGCAGCCTAGTTTTAGACATTTTTTCCTTTGTAAAATTTAGGGCAGTTTTCACCATTGCAGGGCCATAATTTGCACAAAGAAATTTTTCTCATGGTTTTTTTTTGTTCAAGGATGCTATTGAGATGAAGGTGAACAACATTCTAATTGGTGACTTTTTCATTGCAATAAGTCTAATGGTAGCATTTTCACTTTAAAGTGAAAATGACGAAATTATGTGATCATTTTTGAGTATTAATACATTATGATCTCGCAATCTATGAAGCCTCATGACTTAAAATTTGACCCACATGATGTTCAATATGTCTACGACAAGATTGTACGGTTGAGATTTGGATAACACACTTTTACCTCCACCTATGACAATGCTTTTGAGGATGTGTTCATTTTACTACAAATGAGTCAAACCATTTAGGGGTTAAAAAACCCATTTTGGGCTTCAAGGAGAGTTAGGGGTTAAAGTCACTCAAAACACAAAATGGTCCTATTTGCATTTCTAGTTCCACTTTTGTATTGCATCGTTCATGTGTTACACTTAATACTTATACTAGTAACTATTAATATCGTATAGTCTCACAAAAAGGCATGTACACCTTTGTAGGGTCCATAACTTTGAGCTCCCACTTCTCAGGCTCTAATAGGGTTATTGAAGTCCTTCAAGCAGTCTTTCACCTTCTCACATTCCATAGAATACCCATGTGTTCAAGTTGGATACAATTTGCAAAAAAAAAAAATCCACTCATTTGTAAAAATTATGTCAAAAGTAGGGATAGTCTAACTCATTGATTGGGATATTGGTTGTTAAATATTCAATACTCCTGCCAATTCCAAGTCCAATTCCATTTCCTCATTTTTAGGTATTTTGATTTTAATATGATTTCCATCGAACTAGCCTATCTCATATAGGAATTACTTCTTGATTAACACAAAATTTTATAATTCAAATGAGTAGAAACTTATAGGTGCTCCTTAGTAGTGAATACCTTATTTTAAGCTAAAAATTACCTCTTAGGAACATTGCAAATTCCTAAATGAAAAAGCTAAAATCCACTTCTTGGTTGAATACAAAAGTTGTTCGATTTGTGGTGCTCTTTGGTTTTCGAGGAGGAAGCAGGATCCAATAGTCCACCTCATCCGAGAAGCAGCCACGTCGGAAGTTAGAGAGCCACAGCCAATAAAGAACCTTCTAGAGGTCGTCTCTCTCGTTTTGCCATCACTGTCCTGTTTTGTTGCAGGATCATTACCGCGTTGTTATTGCAATCCTCGAACCCTAGCTCGCCATCACCGAGTTCGGATCAAAGCCAAGCGCCATGCCTCGCCAGCGATCACGACCTGCGCCGCGGCCGGTGGCTCGCTCGGCCCCGCCACCCGCGCCCGTGCACCAGGCGCACCCGCCCGCCGTGCCGCAGCAGAGCTCGGGAGGAGGAGGCATGATGGCCGGCCTTGGCGCCACCATCGCGCAGGGGATGGCGTTCGGCACAGGCTCTGCCGTCGCCCACCGCGCCGTCGACAGCATCATGGGCCCGCGCACCGTCGAGCACGTGCACAACGGCGCCCCGGCCGAGAACGGTGCTCCCATGGCGCAGCCCGTGTCCGCGGACGCGTGCCAGAACCAGTCCAAGGCGTTCCAGGATTGCGTGAATGCCAACAACAGCGACATCGGGAAATGCCAGTTTTACATCGACATGCTTAACGAGTGCCGTCGCGGATCGTCGTCGCATATGGTGCTGTGAGTTTAGAAACTGATCGGACAATTGTTATAGATTAATACGCGGGAATGGGGATGCTCTTTTGATTACCGGCAGGCATTTCTGTTCGGTGTTGTTTAGAGTATCAGAGGGGACATCTGTGTCAACGAGCAGATGTGTGGCAAGGCAGGACATATGTATCTAACCTTTTCCCTTGAGGACCATTGAAGAAGAACAAGCTGTTTGAGCAATTCTTGACCTAATTGGAACCGTGATGTCTTCGATGGGCTTGTGAATCTTGGATCGGTCTGTGAGTGAAGGTGAGTTGGTTGCTTGGTTCTGTTACTATGGTGGCGATGATATGGATTAGGGTTTTTGGCCCGAATGGGAATGAACTGATAGTCTGATGTCGCTATTGGCTGTGAGTATGGATGGCGTCTAAGAACATGAGGCGATTCTGAATTTGAAGAGGCAGATGGCGTGATATCTTTCCAGCACTTCGTGGTTGCTTCCCCGATTTTAGGGAATGCGGATGCTCGCTCTATGTTCAGCGAAGCTGTAGAGAATCATGATGTCATGTAATGCTGGAGCAAATGAAATCTAGGTTTTTGTTTTGCTACTTCTGTGATGCTTTTCGAGGACGCATACGCTTCGTGGAGTGACTTGCAATCACGGAGTTGGATTGGAGTCTTTGGTTTTAGCATGAGGTCGGGGCTTGGATGAAGACAGTTTTCGAGAATGCTTGACACTGTATTTGAGCATTGAGCGCTTTTGACCTTCAAATGGCTGATGATGTTGTGAGACTGAGGAACTGGCACTTAGTTCTAGAAAGTCAATTGCATACACGATGGTCCACTTAATCGTCTCACAGTTCATCATGAACCGAATGCTTTAGGGGTAATGCTTGTGAGCGTCGAGTTGTGTCTAGAGATCAACCGAAGAAGTATTGCTCTGCTTGTAACATCGTCCGGCAGGAGTGAGTTTCTAGATGAGACTCCTCTATTCACCAGATGGACAATAAAGTTGATTCTTGCAGATGTTGCAAAGGGTGTGATCCTAGTTTGCAACGCACTCATGTACGAAAAGTCACATGGAGGTTGTTGCGAGCACGTTGCTTGTAAGCGCTCTATTACATCTGAATTCTCATCGCAAACTAATATTGTCTTTGCTATCTCTTGACTAACACTCGTTCTCGTTTCTTTTAGCTGCTAGTCAAGAACGTTAGGTCTCTGCAAAGAATCTGATTTGACAAAGAAGAGATCTGATTCTAAGGCATTTTAAGTTCATGAGTGTCCTAGTCCCCACTCCATCCTCCCTCTCCTGCTTGTGGAACGCTCTTCCACCTTGTTTAGCGTCTTCCTATGCGTCAAAAGCTGCTGCTGCAACAGACTTATTCTACTCTTCAAAGTGTCTCTGTTGATGTCTGGTTGCTGGTAGTCGGATGATGTTGGCGTGCCTGGTGTCTCCGTCTGGTCCTTCTGAGTCATTCGAGCTTTACCTTCCTGCACGATTTCTTCTGGCATGCAGTGTGCACGTTCTGAGTCCTGGATTTTTTGCTTTGGTGGTGGTGGTGGAAGGTACGTACAGTATACCTCATTTTCACCTGGACATCAGAGTTATCCCCAAAGTGAGAAGCCTTTCTCGAACCGAAAATAGCCATAACCTCAATGGCACCATGGTCTTCATCATTACAAATAGAGCATGAGATTCAGATATCCACGAAAAGTTGGATGACTTTACTTTGGAAGTGCGTTTGTTGCCTGATTTCATTGGGTGAATATTTGTTTAATTAGAGAAAGTTAGCCTTGTTTGTGCTTGTAGGTAACTGATAACCGTTTTCTCATACTAGGAGGAAAGTAAGATTGTGCTGTCTTCACTTTCGTATTCCTAATCTCTTTGAATAGCAATGGGGTTTCTCGATGAGTTACCTGGTCGGACGTGACGGGGTCTCCCTCTCGGACGGTGGCCCTTGGTAACGATCTGCACCCGAAACTGGCCTTCAGCCACATACGTGAAGAGGAGCTGGTCATGAAGCTTCACCATATTGTCCACGGCGAAGTCGAACCATCCAGCTTTCAGTTTGACTCGCTTGTAACCATGTTGAACAGTGATCTGACATCGGACATGCCACACCCGACCCGTAGGTCCCTGCAGGCTAACGTACTCCTTGAACAGTCTCTCATGGCGTTGTGTGAAGATGCCTGGAACCTCCTGCAAATGCAATGGCAACAATTACGAAAGGTGACGACCCTCCTTCAAGTCCCTTGACTATTGCAGGAAAATTCCGACGCGTCTACAAGCTTGTGCTTCTCGGCTAGTACTCTTAAGAAGAAAACCTCCAACCTTGTGTCTTACTGAAGTTTTCTGATGTCGATTCATGTCGATATATCGAAACGACAATTCCTGAAAGCAGATTGGGGTGTACAGGATATCTCTAGTGTTGACCCCAATGAAGTTTCGAATTCGCAATCAGGTGTCGTTACTTAAGCGGAAGGAAGTAAGTAGATTTGATGTTCATCAAACTGACAGATTGCTATCTCACCAGGTGTGCGCAATGGATGCCAGTTTCGTCTTTCAAGCTGATGGCCGGCACCTTCTTGATGAAACTAGGGGGAGTCTTGGGAGGTACGAGTCGGACTGCACTTTTGCGGAAGGCACTTCTCTGGGACGATTGAAAACTATCACTCTCCTCCAACCGAACTCCACTTCCCTTCAAGGTATATTCTGACTCGCTGGGCTCTTGGCAGTTGTTGTCATCAGAAAGCTCAACCACAACAGGCTTGCACGCTACAGCCTTTTCCCTCAGCCTTACCTTCCAGGGCTCAGTCGGCACTAACGCTCGTTCGCCCTCGTCTCTTTCCCAGGGAGCTTGCTTCCAAATGCAGGACGGTACCATCGAAGCAGCATCCTGCATGGTGTAGAGTGAGCTCAGCCTTCTCCTGATTCCAACGTCATCAAAGATGTACACCTTGAACTTGGAGAAAGCCGTGAGCACGAACAAAATATGGTCGCCCTGGCGCAGTCCCAAGTCGTTGACGAGAGTTCTCCATCCCCAGTCCAACATGACTCGCCTGTGTCTCTGCATCAGAATGTTGACTCTCATGTGCCAGGTGCTCTTGCAAGGTCCTCTCACTTCCACCATGTCAGTGAGCTTGTCACTGTGTCTTTGCACGAAATCTGCCGGTACTTCCTGCAATTCCAGTACTTTCCACTGTCAGTATATGCTCCAGTGTATGAATACTGAGTTGCGAGCTTACCAGGCGGGGGCAAGGATTGCTGGGTCGCCATAGCATGAAGCTGCTGACATTCTTGAGGAAGTAAGGGCACTTCAGTGGCGGCACCTGCTGCAGCATCTTGAGCATCCATTTGCAGGAGTTTCCTTGCGCACAGGGTCTCGGGCATTTCCTGTATCTGGCCATTGGAGCTGAAGCTAAAGCTGAAGCATCGGGTTCATGGAGGTGTTTTATTTTGAGCAGGTGGGCATTTTATCGAGTGGTGAAGAGTAACTTTAATTTTGCTGTGATCTCAAAACAGTTGAGGATTCTCGAGTGCTGCAACCGTCTCGCATGCCTCAGTGTTACTGTCGCACATGCCTCGTCCTTTAGCTCTACGTACCTGCTCCGTAAACTTGCTGTCTAGATGATCTCGGTCCTTCAGAATATTTAAAATCTCTATTGAGGATACAACATTCTTTTTCTTCTCATCTCAATGATCACTTTACATCACGTCTTTTTCAGTGGGTTGTAGCAAAGAAAGAACTTTGATGTTGAAATTGAACCATGAAAACGAAATTTCTAGTGTTATAGAATTTTCTCTACAGTCGTAAATGATGCTCGAGTTGGGCCTTTATTGTACCTTATTCTTGTGTCTGGTGATTACTTTGTTTAAAGAGTGTAAGAGTTTGATGACTTTACAATTACACAAATGCACAAAATATTGCTAACAATGCAAAAGATTTTAATAACAATCCAATGGTTGGCTCCTTTCATTTACATCCACCAATACAAATCTTAATTTTAAAAGTTTGATTATTCCTATACACCTCTTATCAAAATTACCTCATCTTCCATTTAATTTTAAAAGTTTGATTATTCCTACACACCTCTATCAAAATTGGTAAGACAAACTCTATGAATTGTCATTACTCAATAAATTTTGTTCAAGAAATTAATCCTGTTAGATCACTTTGTTCCATTCTATCATCAACACAAGGTAGGACCTTTCTTGAAAGCGTGGTCAATGATTATTGATTGCATTAAATAGTAAATTTGCCTTATTTCTGAATCGTTTTTCTTTTTTGGGCCAATTTTTAAAAATGGAGCCATCTGAATACCATTATAGTGGGCACGTTCATCAACACAAAAAGGTCCAAAGTATACTAATTTAAGAATGCTACGTTGACTTCGCACTTCCAAAGTAAGATAATCAAGGACTTGTATTTGGCTACCAAATTCGTAGGTCTTCCTAGTAGTGCAGTGAGTGATTGCTAAGTCTTAGTCTTTGTTCCCATGTGGCAAGATCCATGTTTTGGTAAGTTGAGGTACACAACATTCTAATTGTAACAACAATGTTGTTGGCTATGACATTGGATTCACATTTTTTAAGTAGCACATAAACACTCGCTCCAGGTGATCGTCAAGTTTTAACTACAAACAACTTCATGCCTCTTTCAAGGATGGCGTGAATAGAGTGTAAGCCTGCAAAACTTCATGCCTCTTTCAAGGCTTGCATGAATAGAGTGTTCATTTGATCCATTCTTGAAGTAAGTCTGCAAACCTTCATGCCTCTTTTCAAGGTTGGCGTAAATAGAGTGTTCATTTGATCCATTTTATCAAGGTTGATGTGAATAGAGCTCATTTGGATCCATTCTTGAAAGCCTGCAGGTCATAGAAGAGAGAACACTCCTCATGCAACATATATTTGCACATCTTGGTACTTTCCTTCGATGGGCTATAATATGCAAGGTGTTCATACCATCGCTTAGAAATTTTAAGATCAGCCAGCCACATCTTCAATCTCTCGTATGTGTTACAGGATTATTGAACTCATTTGTCATCTCTTCCTTCTCGTTGGATAAGTTTTACTTGATGAAGCAGAGCAATAAGACCTGCATACCGATTCCCATCAAAGCCTGATACCCTAAAGTAAACATCTGTACCTTTCCTGAAGTACCACAAGAAACTCCAACCAGCTAAATCCTAATACAAGCTTTCATCTTACGGATTCAATAATCCAACATTTCTATTACCCCAAGACACAGAAAAAACTGCCATCTCTCTTTTAAACGGTCCTCAGTAGAATCCTCTACATAATACAGGTAACGTTCATAGGGAATCTAAGTCTAGATCTGTCAAAATTCTATTACATACAGACAGTTTGGGATGCAACTGTTACTGCATATGTGAGTCCCTATGCACTTACAGTCTTGAATTCACGGGTGTGTCTTCCGGTAAATGCAGGGCTTCGTAGTGTCCGAAGCCATGATATAAGACCCGAATGGGTTTGTCGGTACCAAACTCTTGACCGTATTCTGCGATAGAGATCACACCGCCTTTATCCTTCATGTACACTGTAATGGGCATCCTGTGGACACGAAAGCGTACGATGTTAGCCCCTTGAAATTGATGGAGATCCAAAAACCACCTTCGCCCATGATGAATGAGCCTCTAAGGTAGACAGTGCTTACGAATATGATCACTTCATGCTTATGATTGAAAAAGATTCATTCACATATTCCAAGTGTAAGTTTCTAAGTACAACGAATGCCTTTCTCATGTGCTTCAATGACAGATTTGAGACTTGCCGGAGGACATTGGAAAGCATCAGAAGCTCAGGCTCGCCACCCCATGTATGGGGTAAACGCATGCGCCTCACATACGCGTCGAAATCTCCTTCGATGAACCTGTACATTGTTCAGAAATCAACGAGGCTGAATGAACAACAAAGATTGCTCATATATACATCCATTTGGACTCTAGACATCATACCTAGATGTCTGATGACCGATTGCAAAACAACTGGTAGCCCATTTAGCCAATTTACAACTGCAAATGCATTTGTAAGAATGGTTGGAATGCAACCTTGGAGATCAGCAAGTAGCAGTTTTCAATTTAAAAGAATTGATCGACAGAATTGTTCAAGCATACCATTCTGACGATTCTCGACGTCGCACAAGCTCGTCTAGAGCTTTATTACGCAGGTCATCAGCCATCTGACGTTGAGTGCTTTCATCAGGAGCTGGTCTCCCGCTTCTCAAGCAAGCGCCATGTGCTACTGCACGAAACAAACACCGTCCATCTCCAGGAACACCTGCTCAGCAAACAAATGCAACTGAGCGAACACAATCAATCTCAGACTGGGCGATCTTTCAAAGCAACTACTATCAACTCCCCTAAGAATGAATACCAGATGCGAATGGCGGTAAGAGCAGAGTAGAAGTGTGTATTGGTATGTATGTGCAGACAAGAAAGAAGGGGTACCAATTTCTGCATCACCAATTGGGGTCATGACCTCACCAGTGACATGATAGTCAAAATAAACTTTCTTCCCATGAGATGCCTCACTTTCTGAACTAGACGCAGAAGCCGGAAGTGTCGACCTCCTAGCCAGAGCTTCAGCCGCGGCAGGGGGGCTACCAATCAATACGCGAGGAGCAAACGAGCCTGCAGCAGCCGCTGCCGCTGATGCGCAGATACAGCAAAGGCCAAACAACAGCCACGGTCCATGCCCGTCTCCACTCGCCTGCAGCTTCCTCGGTGCCCTTCCTGATGATGATGATGATGCTGACCAAAGCCCTTCCTGCAATTTGGCAGCAGACACGTTGGGCTTTCCATGGATCGCCTTCACGGCCGCAGAATTGAACTGGCTAGCCTCTGAGCTCCGTGGCCAGCCGGCCTGTAAACTGTTCCTCGCGAATCCATTCTGCCAACCAGAAAAAGCACTCAACAGGAAATGTCATACTGCAAGTCGAATGACTAAGGTAACCAATGTAGATGGGTCGATCTCACAAGATATTCCATAAAATGCTCAAAACAAGATAGCTCCATGACTCATGGTTACACATAAGGAAGCCTATTCTCTATGATAGTCTAAACCTTGAAGTGTTATGAAATGCTTGCAATTTAGATGAAAGGGTCGGCAGAAACGGAAGCCATTGTATACAACGATTTGAAGCTCAGACATGGAATATGATATTGCAAATCCGATCAACCAAAGGAGAGCAATGTCTAAATTCTTGCATAATCGGTTTACAAGGTAATCGATCGAACATCATCAGCAGAGTGCTCTCCCTAACTCATGGTTAAAGCATAAACGAGCCCATACGAGAGGATTCCCTGTCCATAGCTTGAGATAGTCTGAGTTTTATGCAAGATTGGAGGCATGTAAGCTTACCACATGATTTACATTGGAACGAGTGAGAGGAGCAGCTCCAATCTGCTTAGGAAGTTTGAATGCTGCTAAAATCTTCTCACCGAGCAGGGATGGTCCGCAACTTTTGGCTGCAAGCAGGTAGAAAGGAGGATGTTGAGCACCCTTCCGTAGACTACAACTATAACTTGACTTGTGGATGGCGCTGGAGACTTTTCCAGAGACCAAAGGTGAGAAAGACACACATTTTAGCATCATGGTCACAGCACCTTCAAATGAAGGTTAATCGCTTGACACCGAACGATCACGGGAGCCTCTTATGCACTAATTCCTGCACATACAGACAGCAATTAGGTCTAACCGTCTCCAAATGTATATTCTTAGAACACCGCTAAGATAACCATTCAAACAATGAGACATGATCAAAGCATTCAAACCACTTCAAATCTCGACACATAGCCTTCAAGAAATAAGAACCCCAACTGTCCATTGATTATATCATTCAAACTTTCCACTCTCAATGCCATAATTTAGGTGTTGCAGAATCGAAAAACCTATAATACAAACGTGAAAGCATAAGAAGCATTGTTCTGTAACATGATACCATCATCGATTTGAGTTAGTATGTATTAGCATTGGTTACAATTGAAGAGAGTGAAGGAAGGTGCTGATGATGCTTATTGTTGATTTGATTTTTAGGGAGAGTACAAAAGAAGGAGGCTCACGGAACGGGAAAGGGAGGAAATGGGATCACCAGCGTGAGATTAGGGCGATTCTGGAAATGGTAATCGTGAGGAAGATGATGCGATTGTGGGTTTCGAAAGAAGAATCGCTGTTGGGTCCGATTGAGTGCGGTGAGCCGGTGAGGCTCTGTATCTCTTGGTGACCGGAGTTCTTTGCCATTGCCACGTCAGGTCCTCCGACGTGGTAATTGGCTGAGTTGGCATCTCAGGGAGGAGCCAATTGTTGGTTGGAATGCTGGAACCCATGCTGTTATAGGAGATACAGCAGAATATTGTAAAGACTTTGAAAGGTTGTAGATTCGAAAGGTCAATAAATCTAACAACCCCTCTTCCCTGACTACATTCAACCTTGCTTGGCGTTCAAGAAGACAACGAGTATGGGCAAGAGTTTGGGTGGAAATTGGAGAAAACCCGTTTGGACATGAGTTTGGGTGGAAATTGGGTGCGTGACTACGCAAGGAGGACAACTTCGAAAGACGCTACCTTTAGCAAGTCGAGAGCCTCTTTTTGAGGTGCCACAAAATGTGGCGGGATATTTATTTATAGTGCTACAGCTCCTCAAAATTTGGGATCGACCATAAAATGGTTGATTGGGCACTTGGAGTGAACCCCTAAACGTCCCTTGTGTCAAAAAAACAACATTTTGGATGAAGGGGAGAAACTTTGAAGAGCAATTACTTCCTTATATGGGCTTCGTTTATGTTCGATCCACTTGGATTGAGTCACGAATTAAGCCTTGTTTGTGTTGTTAAAATTGCATACCCAAACAATGATGTGTGAACAAATGGCATGCATTTTAGTGTAGGCAACTATTCTGACTTCTTAGAATTTCAAACACTTGCATGTTTTACCATTGCAAGCCAATAGTATCAAATTAAATGTGATCAACTTTTTAGTTGGTGATCTTTTTATTCAAGTGAGTCTATTGGATGCATTGTCACTTCAAAGAGAAAGTGTTGAAATTTTGCAATTCTCTTTAGTAGTAAAATATGTTATGATCTGACAATCTATGAGGCCAACTTTTTGACCTACATGACCTACACTAACCTTACAATAAGTTTGTATAGTTGAGATCTAAAGAACTTACCTTTATTTCCATCCATAACAGTGACATATCATGAAAATGTGTTTTGGCTAAAAATAGGTTAGTAAAATTTAGGGGTCAACTCCCCATGCAAGGCCTTTTGGGCCATTTTCAAGAGATTCACTTGGCCAATCACTTGAGTGGATTCTCTAAAATTTAGGGGCCAAGGTTCACTTGTGCCAATCACTTGAGTGGATTCTCCCTTGAATTGGCCCCATCAAGAGCTTTGCCCATTGTATGTCCAACCTTTAATAAGAACTGCAAAGTTGAAACATTGCAGTGCGAAGAGTGCATTTGCAATATCAATTTTATCGCATATTAAATGAGATACAACCACAATTTGTTAAAAATCTAGATATCCAAAGCAAGCGCAATTGTGGCGCAATGCTTCACGTCAAGCAAAAATAAAAAGCTTGGCAATTTTGCAGAGAGCCTCCAGGCCATAACATGCAATCGATCTAGTTCAATCTTACTACTCTTGAAAATCACTTAATCATCCAGTCACCCGTATGAGTTCCAAAACTATGGCGATTCTAGAATAAAGTTATCCAAAGCCTCGTTTTCAAAATCTCTCCTAGATTAAAGATTTGCGTGCTCAATGAAGGTGAAGCTCAAATAGGGTACAGTGACACAATTGCCAATTTACATGTGAGGAAGCACCAGCCTCATATGCTTACAATGAAAGCTCTCTCTCAATCTCAAGCCAACTGAAGTCCCCAATCGTAATGCATCAAAACTTAGCCACAATCTTTGAACTTGCTAAGAATATTTCTGCACAACGCTTGTAGCTAGAACAATGCAACGACAGTTTGTTATGCTAACTAATTACACATAAGCTCTGAAGGGTAGAAGATTGCATTCTTCACGAAAAAGGTGCCAGCGCCAACTTGGATTGCTTCGCTAAATTCAGAGTGCTATGGCGAAGACAGTTCGCAACTGGAAACTGCAGTATCCTGTACCGGTAAACTTAACCCCTAAACTACCATGGTGTTTTGTGAGCTCTAAACTCCAAAATTGCAATTTCATACCACCTTGTAAACTTTGGAGTGTGCAAATATTTTTTACACTCTTTTGAAACTTTCAACCGTATGATCTTGAAGAGAACTATTATTAGAGGTAGTGGCCGAAATTTCAACCGTTGGATCGTAGCCATTTGTAAGATCATAACATTCAAAGTTGATACAATTTTTTTTTCAGCAAACATAGTCGACTTTGTGCAAAGGAAAACGTGATGCTTATTACCTTAAACATCTAGCTCATATTTTTTTCCATGTATATAACTAAGTTGAGCATGCCCATGCAATATTTTAGACACTCATTTTGCTTTTTGAACCTTCATGCAACTTATTTACTAGAAGAAGGTAGAAATCAAGGATTTGGTAAAACATGCACCACGTTTATTGTATATGGTTTATGGAAAAAATGAACGGTGAGTATATAACTTCTTGATTTTTTGAATTTCAAGAAAAAAGAAATTCAAGAAATTCCAAAATCTCAAATTTTGGCGAATTTTGAAAGAAAAAACAGAAATATCAAAGAAAACTTTGAATCTAGCTCTTGTAATTTTTGAAGGGTGCCCTTGTAGGATTGGTAAAAGTTTCAACTTGGGTCACTTGGAAACCTAAGTACAAAATCAATCAAGAAAAGATTTCAAAAAAAAAATTTTAAAAAAAGGTAAAAATAAAAAGTTTTTTTCTGCCCGCCCCAAGGCTGAAAACTAAAATTTGCGTTTAAGAACTCCATAGGTGGAGTTTGACTTTGCAAATTTTCCCACATACACCTTGTAGTATAGGGAACATCCGGTAAAAATCTTAGGCAAAAATATTACTTTTAACATCTTGACTTAGGCTGCCCGAAATCGCAAATCTCCTAATCGGAGGCCTTGGTAGTTTAGGGGTTAATCTACAGTCAAAATAAATGTGGTGGAAATAGCAGTACAGTACCCCAATTGTAGAAAAAACTTTTACTTCTAGTGAAGAAGAAGTCGGGGAACAGAATGAGTGGGTGGTGGTGCAGAGAGATTGAAGCAGAAGGAATTGCAGATCGTGAAGAATTTCCGTGATCAATTTATGTATCACGTACAGACTAATTACGTCTCATCGTACCACTACTCATTTGTTGCAACTTCCTAAGAGAAGCTATGATGCAATCTCGAGTATCTTCTTTGAGAAGAGTCTCAGTATTCGTTTGGTTGCAAACTCTTTGTTAGCGAGCTCATGGAATCTGCATATGTTTGTCACTGAGGAAACAAGTAAAACTATTTTGGAAACTGAATACTTGATTGTATGACCAGAAATGAAATGGAGATGCTTTCTAGTGTGAACAGATGACTCGTTTTGATCGACGAAATACTAGTAAATGAATTCTTCGCATGATGCTATTCCGGGGACTGGCTTCGACTCGCATCCCACGTCGTCCTTTCAGATTTGAAGGTAGACTCGCATCCCACGTCGTCCTTTCAGATTTGAAGGTAGACTCGCATCCCACGTCGTCCTTTCAGATTTGAAGGTAGGCGCCAAACATTCTGCTATATACTTCTTGTAAGGTTTGCGCCATACTCAAATTTGACGGGATTTCTTTCTTAGTTCAAATCAGGATTCATCTGTCCAATGACCTTGTACCCATCTTGTTCTGTACAATGCTTATATTTGTTATATAGTATCTACTTCATTAAACAAATCTCAAGGAGATGAGGGCCATAATTTGTAAGCAAAATGTACCCCACTGTAGTTACATGGTGAGATTGGAATGCTTTTGCATGCTTTCATAATAAAAATTTAAGAAATCATCAATATTTGTTTTTTAACTGATTAAACTAGAAAATGGACATTTCTGATACACAAAAGCCAACATTCCAATTGCCACTTTGATAAACCAATTTGTCAGTAGTGCCAATGTGGTGGCATGTTTGATCATGCTTCCAAAAGTGGCACCTATGATGCCATTGCATACCATGTATTGTTTTTCTACAGCACAATATAACCATCCTTAGTTTCTATTTCACTGGATTAAAACCCTTGAAAGTGCCACTTCTGTAGAATATTATCATTTTAACGAAATTTAGGTGAAGAATGCAAGAAATTTGGGAGACTTGCAAACGAAAAAACCAAAGAATCCAACGACATTATCAATACGGTGAAAGCTACAAAGAGCGACCGTCGGAGAGTGCCTCGACATCCGACTTTAGATGTTGTTCCCTTGTTGACTCCTAGGCTGAGGAACACTTTGTGAGTCACATACCTCGAGCACACAACTTTCAAGAGTTTGGTACATCTCTACATCAAACCCAAATTACAATGAATATTGGGCTCACCTTTTCATTTTCTTACATTACTCAATCCACAGTGCAACATTAGGGTTACTCCAAAGTGGAAGCAGATCAATATATTGACTCCAACATGAAATCCACGAGAGCACATCACAAGTTGTTACAACATGTTGGGCTTCCTTCACAGCTGCAAGATCGCAGTGTTGGAGTACATAAAATCCAGTAACATGAAGATGGTCGCACAACAAGTGTTGTTCACAGACCATTTCAAGCAGACGTTCCCCTTCTCTCACCTCTCGAATAATATAACAAAGTTGCAATCAGGTGATGATGTTTCATCTTCAGCCCTCCACCGCCTTTCATTTGTCGCTAAGACAAGACACTGCAACCTCCAATGGTCGAACAGTGAACCCATTGAAACTTAACTTGTTACTCGAAATTGTTACTCAAATTATCTCTTAGGAGCACATTTTGAAATGGGTCTTCCGGCGTATCCTCGTCGTAACCAACATGATTGTGTCCTTGCATGATTGTCACTTCCCAATTCTGATATCTGGAGAGTGCATACATACAAAGCTTCTCGCCCTACTTCAGCCTTTGAGTCTAAATTAGCAGGTGTAATCTACGTAACGTGCACATGTACACTTGATCCTTAAAGATTTGCGTGGCGTAATGCGTAAAGCCGGCTTTCGAACACCTTCATATCCATTCCATCGTTCCTTTGATCGTACAAGTCGTGCTTCCAGATCGCAGCCAGCACGATGTCATTTGCCTATGCGAATGAGTGAAGTCTAACCAACTTCGAACATGTGGCACCACATTTTATGCATTCCTGTCCCAATAAAGCAAGATCAGATACTACCTTAAATCAAACAGAAATGATTTTGTGTAAAAAGAACCAATTGTTGTCCCACTGCACTATTACCAATTGCTGTCTTTTGCGATAAAAACCAATTGTTGCCTAGAATATCGTTCTCCTGGCGGCTTCTTGAGAAAATATCGATTGATTTTGCAACAAAGATGTGATGAGCTACCCCTCCCATTCAAGGCTCAAGAGGTCTCAGAATGCCGCAACTTATAATTTACCTTGTGCTTAGAACATTATACTGCATATTTCTAGGAAGTCTTCTGAAATTGCACTTCGTCTTGGAGACTTCACGAAATCTTTGTGCAACAGCACGTGCATGTTCTTGCGCTCATGCTGAAAGCTTGCTAAATAGCGACGATGAGCACTGAAGGACGTCGGAGGCGGGAGCAGCTTGTGCGAGCTCCGGAACCCAGAGGAAGCGACATCGGGCGCGGAAGCGGGAGAGTTACGGAGCGGCATGGATGTTTCAACTCTAGTGGGCGAACCGCGAGCGGTTAGTCTGGCATCCTCAGCCGTTGCACACACAAGAGAGGACATGAACCCCGTTTGTAGACCAGTATTTCAGAAGCTTCGGTATTGCGGAGCGGCAAATCACATAAATATATGATGTTTGACTTCCAACTCCTCAGCGTCATTTATTTCCTGCAGATACAACACAGTGCAAGTTCCGATGCTCGAACAGTGATTCTTTAAAACTTACTCTCACACGTCCACAATGTAGCCTATCTTGTAATTTGGGATTGATTCACATGATCGATCCGCAGCATAAATTCTCCTCATACTAGCACAAGAAGGATCAGCCGGAGCCGGGAAGTTCTCACTCCACCACAAATCATCCACAACATACCCAAAATTCTTCTTATGGCCCTTCGTCACAAATTCGGTCAAGAGATGGGCAGACAAATGGACTGTTTGCTTCACCTCCTTGCAACTCTGACATATGTCAAAATCAGCACATGTGTTGCAATGGTAACCACGTTCAGAAATGACTTCGTCGCAAATATTACAAATTATTCCGCAGGTACTAAAGCCCATAACCTGCAACACAGAGAATTGTTAGCCAACTCAAGGGAAAGAGAACGATAGTAAGCTCTCCAATAATTGAAGTAGTGGAACTTACTATTCTTGAGAAGAGGGCTCGACCATTGGCTTGGACGGAGACAGGTTGAAATACAATTTGTCCATATCCTTCGATAGGCAGATTACTATGACTATTTTTGACAGTGAATTTGATGCGACGGTTTTCGATGAATGCTTGCCGGACTTCTGGAAAAGGTTGTGCTCGGAAACTACTGCTCAAATTATCTCTCAAGAGCAAATTTTGAAATGGATCTTCTGATGCATCCTCGTCGTACGCAACATGAATGTGTCCTTGCATAACTGTGATTCCAAATTTGTCACATATAGGGAGTGCGTAAACACACAGCTTGTCGCCCTGCTTCAGCCTTTGAATGAGCGGGTGTGATCTGCGTAATGTGCACAAGTATACCTGATCTCTATAGTCTGTTGAGCGCAAACGGAAAAGTCAGCTTCTGAATACTTCCATATCCGATCCTTCCTCTGATCGTACAATTCGCCCTTCAAACATTAAGAGGGTATCATATCGCCCAAGTGAATCGGTGTATCCAGACGAACCTTGGTCGTGTGCCACCACCGTAATGACAACGGCTGCAACAGTGCTCCACATGATTCCAGTTTCCATGCACAACTCATTTGTCTTTTGCATTGCATTTATCTTCTTGGTCATCGAGTTCTTAAGAAACCCCATGGCATGGTCATAGTAGCTGACCACTTGTAGAAATGGAGCTCCAGCCTAAAAAAGTCCTCATATACATTCAGCTTAGAAATGTTAGAACTTGGAATGTCTATTCAGCATTCAATATTGGACACAATGCTTTAAGTGAGCTTCAGTGGATATGACAAGAATCTAGAGGACTATGATGAATACCTGGTTCCAATCGTTGCTATACTTCACGCACACTCCACTCCCACTTACATAGCAGTGTGTCATTCTTGTTCCGAAGAGGTCAATTTGTAGTTCTAAGAGTCTACAGCATCCACTCACATTCAATTTCACGAGGGACTCCGCATGTTCCATCCCTTCCAACTTAGTCAAGCTTGTGCAATTGCACAAGGTAAGTATTCTTAGCTTTGATAGCTCCTTGACAGAAACTCTTACCACCTTGGGGCAATCTCCAAGTTCCAGCTCCACAAGTGAAACAGGTAGAGATTCAACATCGACAAGATCAGAGCTTCCTTGCATATTCAGGTTCGTCAAGTGTTTCAAATCCTTGAAGCTATAAGGCAGTTTTGATATCTTATTCTTCGTCATATCAAGATTGCTTAAATTTTGCAAGTCTCCAAAGTTGTCGGGAAGGCTCTCTAATTGGTTGCAATGGCCGAGGTTTAGGTGATGAAGTCTCTTGAGATCCCCGAGGTCACTAGGCAACTCTCGGATAGATGTGTCACTTGCAGCAAACATTATCAAGTGCGTTAGGTTCTTCACAGACCTCGGCAACTCAGATAAAGATATGCAATTAGTCATGTCCAGCTTCTCCAAACGAGTTAACTTGGAAAAAGAATCAGGTAAGGCAACCACACTAAAAACTGCCATAGCAGAGAATTCAACCAATGTCCTAAGATTTCCAAAATCTGATGGCAGATTTCGTATCTTGACACATCCATCAATACAGAATGTCTCCAGAACTCGCAGCTCCACCACAACATCAGGCAAAGCCTCCAAGCCCATGCAATATCCCAAGTCCAAACTGACGAGTCCCTTGAGTTCTCTAAGAGAACTTGGTAGAGATGTCAGCTTCTTGCACCACCGGAGATTGAGTATCCTTAACCTCGTCAAAGACTTGATATTTTCTGGAATCTTCTCTAGTGAAGTGCAATTCTCAAGGATCAGAGTCTTCAGAAACCTCGGAACCTGCATTTAGGTACACTCAAAAACAATCAAAACCACCTTCATAATGCAAACTGTCCGGTGAAGTAAACTCCAAGTATGGCAAAGTGACTCCACAACAACAATGAAGTGTACAAAACAAAACTCAAATAATCTACAAGCACCTTACTAACCATGCAGACTCACTCTAATTTTGTTTTTTCTTAATTATCCATCTTATACTTTATAGCCAATTCACCGTCTATTCTGTGTGTATCTTTCTAGAGGTTCGAAGTGAATAATAGACGCAAATTGCATACCTGAAATGCATCATGTTCTGCCCATAACTGAGTGAGGCTCTTACTATTCGAGAGATCCAAAACTACCAAGTTCGAGCAATGTAGCTCCAAAGGCAGGCTCGAAAGAGGTGCATTCCTCCACTGCATCCAACGAATTTTTTTGGAGATTTGTGAAAAGTCTCCCTCTATACAAACTCCATCTAATAGTAGAAAGTGAATCTCGGTCATGTTCCGAAATGCCGAAGCCATGAAAGTCTTTCCATTCAACCCAACCAACGATAGGCCTCGAACTTCCTTTGTTCCCTGCGTAAGCGCCAAGTACCAATATCCACTAAATAAGAAAATATACCTACATCTTTATAAAGATATGGACACTCACAACATTCATTAATTGTAAATAAGAATTACAATATGAGTAGCATCCTTCGTGACCCGAGCTCCACAAGAACTAGGTTTAATCCAAAATTTTGAGCTTAGATTAGCTATCTTCTAATGTTACAAATCAATTTGCAGATATTACTTAGGGGAACTCACTAAGTGTCAACTACAATACCCTCCGACATGTCTTGGAATCCGAGTTTCCTACCTCCCTTTCCAAATTGTAGCATTGTCTACACTCGGATTGAAATTTTGGCAAGTTGCTTAAGAAATATGATGGAATATATCTTTATTTTAGACAAACCTTAGACAGTTTTTGAGGGAGAAATTGTGAAAAATATTGTACATGTATCGTTCTTAAAATTCTTTACTTATACTTTGTGAGATAGTAGATATTGTTAATGATGAAATGTATGTGCCAAATGGTGTAGTGAACAATATTTGATGTTTACCCAATTTTCAAGCGTCAATCCCATACAGCCATGTGGAAGCTTATGTGATGTTTAACCAATTTTCACACGTGAATCCCATAGAGCCAAGTGGAAGCAAATCGATACAAAGTAAAAGACCACAAAATAAAAACAAAACATGCACATTAGCCAATTTGGCAAAGGAGGATCCACCTCAAAAAAGTATTGGGAAGCTGATTTTTATAACGCCTATTCAAAGGGAAGCTCTAATAGCAAATTGAGGTCCTAGAACATGGTGGTAGTAGGTGATCTATTTTACTATAATATATTTGCTAGCAAGAAAGACATGTTCTAAATTTCATTTCATATTGGGCCTTTACAATACTATACTTTTCCTAAAGATACCTTACTTCACTATGTTTGATCAAATTTGATTGTTTAAGACTACAATATCAAAGAGTGATAATTGTTAATATAATTAAGAGCGACCAAGACGAGAAGTTTCCCAACATAGTGAGCATATTCGAATTACGCAAGATGTGAACAATAATATATCCTGTACATTGATGGAATCAAATTTTGAAAAACCATCCCACATATTTCTCATTTTTTTTCTTGTGGAATTTGAAGAATATGATAACAATATTCTCCAGACAAGAGGTTCCATTCTCAGACACTTATACATTACAAAACACCTAACTGATCCGTAAACCAAAAGATTTAATAAGTTAAATTCCATATAATCCTCTCAGGCTCCTATAATGGAAATCAATCATATACTTCCAAAAGTTGCAAAAGCAATAGCATGACATGTTGGAGTGTACTACTATGCATCGAGACGCTGATTATACTTACCTCCTTTTCATTTAGGACATCCTCGACGTCAGCCCGATTCCACAAGTGGCTATATTGTCCAAGCCCGCGGCCTTTCTCATCTGCCGACTCATCTTGAACCATCTTTCTACCCATGTCTTGGATAAGGTCGTGCATGCTCAATCTTCCGTTATAGTCCACTTTCACAAGAGACTTGTTTTTCAAAGTTTGCAAAGAGCCCTTCACCTTTCTAGAGGTCAAACAACGGTCACGCCTGCACGGAGGTTCCATATCACGTGACGCACAAGACTCCCAAATATCTATAGCATCTTCCTCCAAAAGCCCAACCATGTGACAAGCCACATCCAAGAACATCATCTTGTCCGACTTGGATTGAAGTCCATTGTAGCTGATACTCAATGTGTCGAGGACTTTAGGATTGAGGCTCATTTCTCTAGCTTCCTCTTCCCACTCTGCTACCGACCTATTATATAAGTGTTTTCCAATGATCTCCAACGCTAATGGTAAACCCCTACACAAATCTGCTACTTTCCTCCCAAGACGGTACGACGGGTGCTTATGATTTGGGATTGATTTGTTCACAAATGCATGAACACAAAACAACTCCAATGACTCTTCACGATTGAGCACCTGCATCTCAAGTAAATAGTAGGCTTGAGGTGCTTCCCTAAAGACCATATCCAAGACATCCTTGTCACGTGATGTTAAAATGATACGACTTCCACCTCCTAGTTTCTTTAAGTCTGGTACAAGCTCCGTAAAATGCTCCCCGTGGGAAATGTCATCTACTACAACAAGCACCCTCGCATTGACTAGTTTATAAAGATGTCCTCGATACGTTTCAACCACATTTTTTTCCTTCTTGCCCAAGAGCTCAAGTACTTGATTTTGCAAATGCACCACATCTTTACCTTTGCCCAGCTCCAAGAAAACTTGGTACCCAAATGATCGTTGTGTTGAGTAATAATTGTACAATTTCTTAGCAAGAGTTGTTTTGCCAATGCCACCCGCGCCCCAAATGCCTAGAATGGCGACATTATCCCCCATCAATTCAAGTTTACTGCGAGCAAATCCAAGCACCTCCTCATGACCAACAATGTGAGTTGGAACCCATTGTGTCGTGTCTACTCGCATTGAATCAATAATCTCTTCTACTCGATTAATAATAGCGTTTTTGAGCTCACATTCATTCCTGCACACATTCAAGATCGGTACAAAACTCACTTATACTTTAGCACTAAGGAAAACAACATCAATAAAGATGAAGAAGTCAATCATACTTGCCTCATTCCGTCAATATAGCATGCCACAAACTACTATCAACTCACAAACCCATTATTTTCATATTAGAGTATCATTCATGTATGATGCTCAGGCACTTACTTGAATTTATCACCTTCAAAGCCCATCATGTCGGCAGCATCATGAAGAGCTTCCTTCCAAACAGGAATGCGCAAGCCTCAATCCCTCTGCTTGTGGTGCTCGAATGCTTCCTGAAAAGGCCCTCTCTCTGCACACCGAATACTTGAAGGAGTCACTTTCAAGAAGATAGGTATCAACTTCACGGTGCCACTAGAGTCCTTCTTTACGCACTCCACCATGTCAGCTAGCTCGTCCAGGCAGTACTTGGACTCCGCGTACAGAGGGGTAAATATTGCCAAGTGAATGCACGCATCTTGAATTGCAGCTTTGATCGCCTCGGGGAAGTGTTCTCCCTGCCCTAGCCCATTCTGATCAAAGAAAGGAGCGTACCCTCTCGTATTCAGTGCTTCCTCAAGATGAGAGGCAAAAGCTTTACCATCAGGCCCCCGGTGGTTTATAAATATATCAAACTTGGTCCGACGACGTTTGTAATTCTCCGCAATTCCCAACTGCTGATGTTCATCAGCACCGCCCTCTTCTGCAACATTTCCGGCTGAGCGTTTCGACCCTCGCCATGAGATCATGGATCTCTCCATATTGATAACGCTGCACGGTACCCTCAAGCAGGCTCAGAAACTGGGCTTTCGATCCTCCACGCCTCTAGAGTCATTCAAGGATTCAGCAAAAAACTTACAAATCAGTCGGCCCAAGCTATGGTTTACAGCCTCCTGCACTTAATGCCGACATCAAGAACTTGCCCCCTTTTAAAACAGTACGTTCTTCGTCACGCATCAATCTCCTTGCTGCCTCAGCCATGCTGTATGCATGTAAGCACCTTCTCTTACATAACTCTAAACTGCACCATGAATTTTTATAGTTGTATAGCTTGTTGGTCAAATAACAGCTACCAAATGAGGAGGTTGTGAAGCAGATGTGGTAACTTTGATAGAAATTGAACAGAAATTCCACACCGACTACATGAATACTGACTTCAGAGCGGCCAACAACTTTAGCTTATCTCCTTCAATATCAGCTATCAGCAAGTCTTTGTGGGTCAAGCAAATCAACAGAAATGTCGCCAAAAAAAGAGACGTAATATCGAACCTGTTTATATAACCAGAAAAGCGTACGTTCATTTGTTCACTTCATGCTCCATAGTAGCAAGAGGCGGAAGGCTGTTACAGTTGAACACACACGCAAAATGCAATTGGTTCAAGGCAATGAGTGGTCCTTGTTGCAACCCCAAGTGAGCAGTCACACTCCGGTACGATCAAGCTCTTCAATTTCTCTACATCCACCACAAATCTCCAGAAAGAGGATTTAGGAAATACAAATACATCGACAATGATCACTACCGAAGCTTCACTTGACAGCAACAGAGATGTACAAACACAGTGGTAATCACGCATCTGGCAGTCGCACAAGTGGTAAATCCACCATCCATTTTGCCAGTGGTTTTTGCACGGCGAATTCAACCTCAAAAACCAGCAGGATCATATAGCTTACGAAAGTTCAAAAACTTTGTGCCCCTGGTCATAACCTAACCCTAAGAGAATAATTGCGGCATCAGAAGCTTCGGACAAGAATCAGTATCGGAACGTACAGAAGACAGTCTGAGCAGGAAACGACTCACCTTCAGCACGTTTCTACCGAGAATTTCTCTTCGTCTATCTCGCCATCTCACCTGCTCAAACACGAGAGGAAATCTTGAATTGCAGTGATTCTTACTCCTTAGCTTGAGTTCTGCGGCTGCTATGGTACGTTCCTCCAAAACAACAACAACCATGTAGCTACTACAGTCTACCATGTATCTGAGATCTTGAACTGTCGGTACTGGGAGCAAAAATGCGGAGTAACAGAACGTTCACTGCGATCCTGAGTTGAAGCTGCTTTTTTGTAGGAATATGGCGGGCATCTTCCTACAGACCGCGAAGGTGGCGGGATTGTGGGAAGTATCTAACTCCGAACTTGCCTAATCATAATCCACGCGTATTCTGCACGTTCAGCGACCAATTTTTTATTCAGAATTACTTGTGCAAGCGAATGGCACCTGTCTCATGTGAAGAAGTCAAACAAGGTCCTTGCCTCGCATCCTCAAAATAAAGATTGAATTATTGAACCTCTTTTAAAAAATGGCGTTGAAGCTAAGAAGACTTGATTTTCGAATGCATCTTTGCTTTCGACACTTAGAGCATTCTCACCCATCCTAAAAAACGAATGAACTCAACTTGTATTGTGAGTGGCGGCCCTCAAAAGTGCCCCACTCATCCTTCAAAACGGATGAACTCAACTTGTTTTGGGGTTAGAAGTTGCGGTTGGCCTGCAAATTGGGGTCATTTTGAGGGCCGGAGCTCCAACCCCAAAACAAAATAGTCCATCTCAATCGCTTGCGATTGCACCAAAAAAACAAATCTTCAATACCTCCCAGAAACTTGTGTTCCTAAGAGGAATCAAGTTTCTCGAGGGAGCATCCGGCTATGAGAAGAGCACCAGACCCTTACGAGAACATAGTGTCCGTTCGACCTGCCCTTATATGCTCTCTGGACATAATCACACAACAACAGTGGTATAGGACAACTAAATAAACCCCTCTCAAGGTGGACATTGTATATCAGCATTGTATATCAACAAACCAAGAACGAGTAAAGTGTAAAGTGACATGTTACTTATACACGTGAAATGGCTCGAAATTCGAGATTATGCAAAAATTTGACGTGCATGTTTTGATTGCCAATAGCCTGAGGAGCTTGAAGAGCTTGAAGAACGTAGTTACAGTTCGAAGCATCTTGTCACTCACACCCTAATCAAATGGTTGCAGTTAGCTGCTTCTGATTGTTCTGAATGGCTTTCAACGCCCTGAATAAAGACAGTAACCAGCACAATTCCAACCTACTTTTAGAATAGTAATCATTACATTTGCAGCATAATATGACTACCTACTAAAATAATATGACGACGTACTAGAATAGCTAATGTATTTATCATAGCTCCATCAATAAGCAAAGACCTCAAACAATTGCTCACTTCTGTGGAATTTCATGTATGCAAGTTTAAAAGAAATGGTGGCGGTAAGTATAACCAATTCCTTGTGCCGAATGAGTACCGCCTAGCCATTCATCACCCATTGCCTTCTGAAATTAAGTATCTAACGTACCAATATATTGGAGTAGGCATGGAGGTAATGGCACATAATCTTGCAGTTTGTGACAGCTTATTGTAGAATTAACTTAGTTATTAGCAACGAAGCTCTTTTTATTGCTTTAGTCATATGTGAATCATTCCTTCTATCTATTTAGAGTTAGGCCCCAATCTAGATTTGATTAATGGGCATGTCATATGCTTTGAATTTTGAAACAAGTAAAATATTTTCTTGAGTTTACACCATTTCTTGGAAGATGATATATGTGCATTTATCTATGAAGTCGATTGTTGCAGTTAGGAGGTTAGGCTTTCGATCAGATTTTCGTAATTTTGACACTTTTTGATGGCTCTCTTGCAATTTTGACACTTTTTGATGGCTCTCTTGCAGAGGAGGTTAGTGACACTCTAAATTTTATTGATAGAGTAACCTCATTCACATGTTGCACTTCATGAACTTAACAACGGCAATACGAACAGTGTTTAGAAGAATGAATACTGTTAATAGCTTCCTTGGGCTAGAATTCTAGGAGGTGAGAAGCTTTTGCTAGAAGACAGGAGGCACGTCTTAGAAGGTGGCAGCCTTGCCGCTCGACTGACTTGCTACGTTGTATAGCGAGCAGGGCTCGCCCTGCCACGACTCTTACTAGGCTCGCTGCTACTTACCAACCTTACGCTACCGCACTCAGTGGCTAGGAAACAACTCACATGGTACTTGTTGCGTGCCGCAGCCGTGTTCGCCCTGCCCGCTTCACAATCTTTAAGTGCAACCTCGATCAATATTTTGGGGGATGATGAACGATGAAGTAGTAGGGTTTCGCTCTTGCATTCTTGAGTGCTACTTGATTGCGAAATCTTCTTGTGCAGAGGTCATAAGGATGTATGACAACAATTCTACTTGGACTTTGCCATGAACTCCTAAAGGCCAAAGGGGTTTCGAGAAAAACTTAAATGTGTTATAAAATATGCTTTTGGTAATTCTTATGAAGTTTTGCTCAAAAGGAAACATGAAGACCGTAATCTTTACATGACATGATTACGTTTAAGTTTCTTAAAATAGTAATTGTTGATTTGCAATGCATAAAAGAGGGTAAAATTTTGAAAATTACTAGAAAATACATTTGCTATTATTAGTAGTTGGGTATTGTTGTGATTGGCTAAAATAACATATCATATAATATAAAAAACGAAAGGCCACCAATAATCTAAGAGGAACAATATTAGTTTCCCAAAATAGTAAGTTTATTAACATTGAGGAAACCTTGCCCGGTTTGTGCTTAAAGGCTTATTGCAAACAATCTATGAATCCAAACAAGGTTCTAAAAATTGGATGTGGTTCTCAACTCACTGAACTTTTGCAAAGTAGAAGTTAACCCAAAAAAATAATGAAGTACCTAATGTCTCCAATCCCACCAAATAGGGATGTTGTAAGAGTCACCTTCTCCTTTGAAGTAGAGTTCCACCTTGCCCTATTCCCTTTCCTTGATCAAAGTTTAGGGTGTAATCAAACTTTCCAATTACAAGGTGGCCATTGCTAGTACTTGATAGGAGGCATCTTCCTCCATTTGCTATGCCTTTCACGATTGTTGATATTAAATTGTTAGTTTTACCCTACATGCATACATCCCTTGGATAACGGTGACAAAGGGTGGATAAGTGGATTGGTGTACACTTTCTAATCATAGTCGGCCACAGGAGAGGTAAGCCGTGTTTGTGGGTGAATGATTAATAATTTAGGAAGTTGTCACGACTTCATCCGTCATGACAGCTGGACGTAGCAGATACAAGGCAGTTCCCGGACGGTTACAGTTTAGAGTCCTATATCAACTGGTAGCAAGAATGCTTTCGTCATCTGGCATTTTGTAATGTTATGTAATGTTTCCACTTATCGGATGCAATGCTTATCAAACCGGTTCACAGTCTATTGAATTCTTATTGTAATGGAATGCGGAATGCTTTTGTAGTAGAATGTGAGCTACTTCGTTGTCGATTCACAACGAAGTAAATATTAATTAATTTAGGAAGTAATTATTAATTTAGTCCCACTTTAACCCCTAAAGTCGAAATCCCCCAAATATGCCAAAACTCTTCAAAATTAGCCTCTTTCAAGATAAATGCAAGACAAAAAATTTCAACTGTAGACGTAATCTAAAGTATGTAACAATATGATCTTAGATCTAACTTGTCCATATATGTGTGTACCAAAACTTCGTTTCAAATTCCTTCTGAGATCATTACATTTAAACTTTCTTTTTAAAAAGGTTGTTTTCCATGCTGCAAAAATGGGCTTGAAGTTTTTCACGAGCCCATAAAATCAAGTTTAAGAGTAAATTAGAACCATAGCTCTTTGAGTTTTTGTTAGGAAGTGAGTTTAGAACATCTCTGTGCAAATTTTACCCTCATGCGACCTATAAAACCTAAAGAAATGCTTAAAATTTCACATGAAGTTGTGATGAATAATTGAATGAGGGATGAAGTTGTGATGAAATGACATGTGATGAATAATTGAATGAGGGATCCAAAAAGTAAAATCATGCCTAGAAACCTTATTTCCAAGTAAAAAAACAAAACTTGAGAAAGAGTATAATCTCAAACTTTGGTGCATTTCTTAAGTTCCTGCAATCTTATTTATTTTAGGCAAATTCTGAGAATATAAAGCACATATACCGCAGTTTGGGGGGACTCCAAAGTATGAGGAATTGTGAAGCAAAGGGGCTGACCAGACCCCAAGCGACAATAAGGGTTAAGGATGTCATATGCAATTTTCTATGAAAATCATATAAACGAAAAAATTCTTTCTCCCATGTGCAATTCAACAAAAACTGTGGGAACAATGAGTCATCACGACTGAAAATAGTTCGTTGCACTAGACAAGATAGCACTACACACTATTCGTAGCAGACTGCAATGCCCAACCAGTAACACGATTAGCAAATACGGACACTTCTAATGAACTAGAACTATGTGCAAAATTGGCGGGTCACTCAGATCAAAAAATATGAGTCACAATGTAAGTCGTATGAAGGCATAAAAGCCTAAAGATCTAAAATTGTTGTTACACAAAACCGTATGAAGGCATAAAAGTCTACAAAAAGCATGCCTAGTAGATACGAACAGGGGACCCCATGGTAGTCTTCAGATACAACACACGAACCTGCAAACACATAAGAGAAAGTCAGACATGATCCTCCTGTAGAAATAGAGCGAGAACTGTGTCAGATTTCCATCAAGAAAAAACAAATAGGGTCCATCCACTTACATTCTGCCAGTTCTTCTTCAGCAAAGAAACGAGGAAGTTCACACTCATTTGAGTGTTTTGGAAGATCTGCTTCTCTTCCATTTCGCAGTTTCCGATGGCCACACCCATGCACAGAACTTTCTTCAACTGAAACTTCACCATAGCCTTGGTCTCCATCATCTTGGCCTCAAGCGACTCCTGGTGTGACACTAGAGCAGGAAACTTTCCTGCCTTGTTCAAACCAGGCCCAAGCAACCTTGGAATCTGCTTGATCACAGACTCAGACGCCAAAAAAGCGTGGTACTTCTTGGCTAGCTTCTTGACCAGCTTCTTGTTCTTGTTCATTTTTTTCAGGCTCTCGACGTCCATACACTCCATGTTGATCTTGTTCGCCTGCTCATGCCAAAGATTCCATTTAACCACTTGAAAACAGTTGATTGATCATACAATTTGAAGGAACTGGTTAAAAGAAACAAGAGCAGAAATGGACAGCTTTACATCACGTACAGCCAGGGCGATTACACATAGCTAGGATCTTCGACCATCCAATTCCATGAGATACATTCGCGTGGCGACTTCATTCACTTTGTATAAGAAGACTAGAAAAACAAAGGAGACTGGTAGCTTAAGTAACTTTAATCATGATGATGGATGGGAATATACCTCCTCAACGTGCTGGGCGTCACCGAGCATACACACCCTCATCTTAGGACGAGGAATGTGCGGCAACTTCACGGAGCCACTGAAACGTTTGTCTTTCTGCGGGTCATAGTTCTTCAGACCAATCTGAAGCTCCACGGTCTCCGTGAACTTGCGGTTCTTCTCCTTGGCGGCCGCAGTAATCTGGGAGATCGCCTCCCGGAGGACATCGCTCTGAAGCTTACTGCATCCCAGAACATGCCGTTAGAACCCTAACCCTAACTATAACAAACAAAAACTCGTCCCATGATGGCACTACTCATACCTTGAAATATAGCGATCAGTAAGACGAAGACGAGGACAGAGTTCATTCCTCTTCGAAAGAAGAGAAGGTCACTCCCCCGGGTGGAGACCCAGGTACCCATTTGGGGAGAGCATCGCCGCTCTCCGCCCGCGGCTGGGTGGACCGCGCGACGACAATTCCATGGTACCGACACTAATAAGAGAGAAGCGCTTTTGGAGCATCTTAGGGCAGCAACACGAACCTCATGGTTGTAACAGAATCGACACAAAGAGATGAAGCGAGCAGACGCTGAGGTGCGGAAAGAGGGAGAGGATAAATCACCAGAGGGGGTTCTCGTACTTCGGAGGGAGGAGCCCCTAACCCTAATCGTGCGTCGGTACCGGACCTTTCTTCCCGAGCCTGGACATTAGTTTTTTTTCTTTTTTTTCTTTTTTGTTGTTTTTACCTTCTAATTTTAACTCTTAAGAACATATTTGAAATCTTCCAATCCCCAAGAGGGTCCATTCCCATGTAAGACCCGTCCCCCCATTTTCACTGTAGCTACCTATACTCTTTCACGGGCCATTTTAGAAGGTGCATATTACATGTTGCTTCCAAAGCGGACCCCTCATTCTTGATAATAAGCAAGTGGTGGACAAAGCTTTTGCCCAACTCACTCTCACCCCATTCTAAGATTAAATTGCTAGTGTATAGGACTAAAGCTCTACTCACCACTTGCTTATTTTCACATACTCAATAGACAAGTGTCGCACACTATCTTTGTATTGCAGAACCCCGTAATATTTCAAAGACCTGACACCTCCCCTTGGCAAGCTCTTGAAATATTATGGGTTTCCATAAAACTAATTACAGATTGGGTTGCATGGGAATGTCTTATTTTACTAAGACCCTCTCAATTTTACATGGATGGGTCTTACATGGGAATGGGCCCTAGGACGCTTGCCCATGCTTGACCAGACCCATCTTTTGCCTAGGATTGTCGTGTAGCAAAGCTCCCTCATGAGGGAGGAAAATTATAGATTCGCCAACATGTGTGGATCGCACCATCAAATCCTTCCTCTCAATTTAGTTAGAGAAGTAACTCCTCAAAGAATGGAGGACAAAGGATGTAGCTAAAACGAAGGAAGAATCCTCCTTACATAAGAAAGAGAGTGGCCCGTATCATCAAGAAGGCTTCCAAGCCCTCTTGGCAAACACGCATTCTAAAAATATAAAAAGACTTTTATTTTCACATGTCGAGTGTCTCTAAGTTGCATGGCAGCGACCCTCACCCTCAAATAAAAATGGCTTGGTCAGAGAGGCTCTAAGAGTATTAGCGGCTAAATGTAATCACAAAACATGTGTTGTCAAGTATAGTACCCTTCTAAATTCACACCCTTCCACAAATGGTCCTCATTAGTGTCCCACTATATAGTGCCTTGTGCCAAACTCCACCTCATCATATCAAAAGTCCAAAGTGCTCTAAGTCTAAAAGTTTATTAGTTTTAAAGTATTTCCAAAAGGTATGTTGAAATCTCCCAAAAGTCAAGTGTAACCACTAAAGCTCTTTGAGGGCCGCTTTACACTACGGTGGAGAAGGCCACTGGTTAGTCAAGATTGCTTGCCCAAGACATGGTTATATGGGGCCAATGGTGAACATGCCGGAGAAGAATTAGAGCCAATAAATCATCTCTTAAAATGTCTTGACTAGTCGTAATTTAATCAATGAAAAGAAAAGTCTAGTAGAGGAGTTCATTGGAGAAGTCTAGGTGCCGGTGAAGGAAAGTTCACCAAATGGTGAAGGTTAACTATAATAAATACCTTATTCTACATGGTGATTGCTATACATGGTAAAAACCACATCTTCCTAATTAACCGTTATACTCAAAATTTTGATACAATGAATCCTATGTTGCAATGATTTTGATATCTTCAATATTCTTAACCCTTTACTTCATTTCACTCGAACATGTTTCTACTCTTGGGAAAATAAATAAAAAATCAAATTACAAATAATATTTCCTCCCCTTACCTTGTATTTCCTCTCCTTCAAAGGCACCACAAGCCTTGGCTTGATGGTTAGGGCTTAGGCCCCCAATGAGGAGGTCATGGGTTCTAATCCCCATGCCGGCAAGGTGCTCACCACTATAGTCCACCCAACTATTGTGGGGGGTCTTTGGACCTTGTTGTATGGGTACCTTAAAGCCTTTTAGGGGGATACTATGTCAAGTATCTTCAAGGCACTAGTAACTAGGCTAGAAACTAGCGTAGTTATAGTGTCCACCCTCGAGAGGGGGAAGTAGTATTGTTCCAATTTTCCCTTGTCCGGTGGCCATCGGGATATTAGCATTACAAACGGACACTTCATTCACGCCGACCCCTTAGAAAGGGACCGGAGTTTCTATCTATCTATCTATCCTCTCTTTCAGAGATGAAGGAAATCAACAAGTACCATGAATACAAGCCGGGGTAATGTAGTAATCTAACACATACCAAGAGAACTTGATTTATTTAGCCCTCCTTTCATTTCTTTGCCATGTTGCAGTTTCGTACCACTCAGCACCAAAATCCTTTGGACGAAATTGAGTGTAAGTATTGAAGAATAATTAATCTATTGAGAAGGAGTTCTCTAGAACAGTGGTTTCTAAAGCGGCCTCTTCAGGCAAGACAAGAAATCACTATTTTAGAGAACTCCGTCTCCAAAAAGTGTTGCCATCATGTCAATCATGTCATGTTATCTACCATCCCAAAAGTTCACCAAATTGTGTTTTTGACCGTAGACAAAACACTCGCTAGTGAAAAGTAACAATTTCAAGCAATCACAATTGAAAGGTTCCCTATTATTCATAATCGGAGGACTTCTCCATGGTAGTGTAAACCGGCCCTAAGACCCACAATGGAATTTTGCATTTTTGGGCAGTTTAGATGTGGGGTTAGAAGTGATATTGCATAAGATTTTTACTATGTGTACCTTATACAACAAAGTGTGGTAAAATTTGCAAAGTCAAATTCCAATTTTTGAGTCTCCTAGAATAATCCTTGGATTGCGAGTCGAAATGGAGCAATTCAAAAAGGTTTTTTTTTTTCCTTTTTTTTTTTTTTTTTTTTTTTTTTTTTTTTTTTTTCTTTCAAACTTTGTTGATTACTAAATCACTACTTAAGTTCTAAAATGAACTAAGCCAAAAATTTTACCAAATATATAAAGGCAACCTTCGAAATTTTCAAAACCAATCTTCATAATGTCCAAAAGAATACGGGAGACAAACTTTGGATGTTGTGATCTCTTAAATGGTAAAAATGCAACGGTAAAAAGATAAAAAATTGGTTGACACCCACGAGAGTGCATAAAGGCATAAAATAACAACCTTGATATTTCAAGGTTCCAAAAAACACCATGGAGCTTTAGGAGTAACCGAAGAAAATAATATTTTGGGTGGAAGTTAGGTAGGCACACAAGTAGGAGGACTTGAAGAGGAGCTATCTTTAGATATTTGGAGGGCCCCTCTTTGACAAATTCGGCTCATTAGATATCTATATTAGTGTGTTTGAAAGTGTAATTGATCCCCTCCCCTATATGTAGCCGATCCTACTTCTTTAACCACGTGAAATTGCTCCAAAGTAAAATTGTCTCATCTCTCTCATTTTCCCGTAAAGTGGAGTACTTTCAATGCAAGGTGAAAATTTCCAATATGTGACATATTTTTAAACATGTAACCATAAGATTTTTTGTACTTAGAGTGATTGTGTAGAAATGAACTAAGTCTCATATTCAAATCCTCATCATGTAATGTTTATAACTAGAAAAAGAAGTTTTTTTTCCCTTGCAATAGGAAAATAAAGTTGTATTTTATAGGCCAAGAATTTGGTAACTTAGCCTCTTGAAGCTCTTGATCCTAGGTGGATTACATTCACTTTCACTTGATTTTTATACCTTCACGGAACGAGGATTGTCTTATTAAACAATATTCCTATTCATTTGTCAAATATAATTTAGATGAGATGTACATCTAAGATGCTATCACTGTATCAAATGTACATCTCATCTAAATTATGTCTAGCAAATGAATAGGAATTTTGTATGATAAAGCAACGTTGCAGGGAACACATCAAATCTTGGGAAAAGCTGAATTTTCATATGCGGATAAATTGAAACTTAATTTCAAAGGCCACTTACTTAGCAAAAAATAAATAAATAGAGGTATGAAAAGTTTATTTGATCACAAATCTAAATAGTGCATACATGTCTCTTTTAGGGACCACTATTGCATGTAGTCCAATACAAACTTGAAAAATATAAAATTGTAATTTGAAATTTCTGCAAGCTAATTGATTTTGGGCAAATGTTCAACCCTAAATATGTTGAGATACACTTCTTCTTCTTCTTCTTTCTTTTTCTTTTTTTTCTTTTCTTTTTTTTTTTTTTTTTTTTTTTTTTGTTATATCACTTCACCACAGGGAGTTAAATTAAACTATATATAAAATTACGACACTTCAAGGTGTGATTAAATACACTTATAATACATGAGGGTACATAAGTAATGTGATGTATACAAATAGTGAGGGTAAATTCAAGAACTCACATACTAGGGTTTCTTGATTTCAACAAACAACATCATATTTCACAAGTAGCAAGAGTGTTCTAAGCTGAAAACTGTCATTGCTAATTGTTGACAAACCTTGTCATGTCAACATTGAAGACCTCTCTCACTGAGAAGGTGGGTATACTAAGTATTTGCACTAAGTTTAATGTGGCTCCATTCTACTCAAAAAAGCTCCCTCTTCACAGATGGTCATCAAGTATCAGAAAAATGTGAGTATGATGAAATACCATACCGTGTCACAAAGTGGCATGAATCTCTTCAAAAAACTCAGCCACTTGTTTCATTTTGGGACGGGAGTTGGGGTGCGGCGCTATACAAGCCAATGCTACCTGCACAGTGCTCCCCGACAGTGGTCAAACGAGTGTCTTGGATTTCAACAGGGCTATGGCCGCTTCAACAAAATGCAATTGGCAAAGATGCAGGAGGAAAGGATACCTGCAAGGATTCGATCATTCTGGAGTGGCGCTCGTCGTCGGTGTCGATCAGCAACGTGGGGTCGAAGATATGGCTCAGAGATTTCTTCTGCACGAGCGCAGCGCGCAGCCACGCCACCACGTCCAGCTGCCCCGCCGCCATCTGCTTGAACTGCGACCGGCCCGTGAGCAGCTCCACCAGCACCACGCCGAACGAGTACACATCGCTCTTCTGCGTCGCTCGACGTTGGCTCGTTGCTTCCGGCGCTTGGTACATCACCCCCACCGTCGCCGACACGCACACCGCTGCCTTCTGGGGACTCATGCACGTCAAGCTCCAGCTCCCCGACTCTGCAACCACATCGATCAGCCACTCCATGATCATCTGAATCCATCTCTAGAGAATCAAGCGAATGCATGAGATTGCAGATGCGGACCTGGAGCAGGGGACACTGAGGAAGCGCTCCGCCCGGAATCACCTCGCGCTGCAATCGAGTCCTTGATGTTGGGGTGCTCTGGCTTCATGAGCGAGAGCAGTTGTTGAAGACCCACATCAGCTACTTGAGGCTCGAAGTAAACGTCGAGGAAAATGTTTCCAGGTTTGATGTCGCCGTGAATGAACTTCCAGTCGTGGATGTGCGCAATTCCTTGCGCTACCCCGCGTGCGATTCGCACTCGCGCGTCCCATGTGAGCGCCCCCTTCACTTTCTCAGACCTCCCTGCGATCGCAGAGCTCATAACAGTCAGAGGTTCTTCGATCTGCACCAATTGGCAGTCGGAAGAATATGGATTGATTATATGTGAATCGGAAATTTGGAAGAGAATCATTTGCCTGACCGTGCAGGGCGGTGTCCAAGCTGCCGTTGGGGAGGTAATCGAAAACGAGCAGTTTCTCCTCCGGCGTCCAGGAGAACGAATGCAAGCTCACAACGTTCGGATGCCGAGTGATCCCAGCCAGAAAATTCACTACACTCTCGAACTCTTTCCGCTTCTGCTCTCCGCCATCGCCCAGCCTTCGCACTGCAACTACACTTTTAGTCTCTAATACGGCCTTGTACACGATCCCTGCAGGGCTCCGCCCGAGTTTGAACGCGGTAGCGCGTAAGAGCTCCTCCAAATTGAAGGAATAAACGCCGCTTAACTGCACCAATTTGGCACCATCATCATCTACTTCTTCGTCATTTCCTTCGTCATCGGATCCTGGAGCTCGCAAACAACAACTTCGGATGCTATGATCACTCTTCCCAGACAATTTGCTGATGCTCATGAGGCAGTAAAGCGTGAACGAGGCCATGAGCATCAGCCCCAGAATGCCGCTTCCTACTGCAATCGCCACCACTGTGCTCAGGGCCGGCTCCGCACTCAGGTCATCAGCCGTCGCAATAACGGATGACGATGGTGAAGGCGAAGTGCAGCCGATCTTGAGAGGGGAGCCACAGAGGGCGGCATTGCCAATGTACGCCACAGGCCCCTGCGACTGGAAGTAAGAGGCGGATGGCACGGGGCCGGAAAGATTGTTGTTGCTCAAGTCGAGAACCACTCTTTGCAGGTTCGCTAGCGATGATGGAATCCCGCCGGACAAACAATTGTTGGAAAGATTCAACGGCACCTGCACGGCTCAAATCTGCTCAAACACTGGGTTGCAGTTATCGTGAATCTATTCGTATGATTTGCAAAGTCAGAGGTGAGAGTACCTGGGGCAGTAGCGAAGTGAGGTTGCCGAAGTCGTCAGGGATGGAGCCCGAGAGCTGGTTCTCGGACAAGTCCAGACGCTCCAGCGGCAGCGCGCCTATGCCAACCGGAATAACACCCCCAATTCTGTTGCTGCTCAACACCAGCCTCCGAAAACGAATGCAAGCAGTGATCCCCTGTGGCAACGCGCCCGTCAAATTGTTGCCACTCAGGTCGAGCACACGCAGCTGCTGACCCAAGTCTGCTGGAATCACTCCCGTCAACTCGTTCTGCGACAGCTGCAGGCGCGATAAGTTTGACTTGAAGAGCTCCTTCGGAATCGGTCCCGTCAGCTTGTTGAATTCCAAGCTCACCTCCGTGAGACGCCTGGCACAGATACAATTGTGGACCATATGATACTCGCGAGTGGAAACTATTGGAGATGATGAGGTCAGGAGGGTACCGTAGCTGGCCGAGGCGAGGCGCGATGGTGCCCGCGAGTGCCTGCCGCGACAAGTTGAAGCTCACCACGCGATCCGCCACGCAAGTGACACCCTTCCAACGGCACGGCGTAGCATCAGAGCTATTCCAATTCCGAAACGCTCCCTGCGGATCCGACCAAATGGCCTTCTTGAACGCTAGGAGCGCTACGCCTTCGGAGTTTAATCCAGCCGCCACCCCCACCGTGACGGCCACGATCACTACCACCAGTAGCACCCCATTCCGGACGCTCATTCTGATCCAATCAATCAACTGACCATCACCTCATTTGAGCATCTGTCAGCAAAAGCTCTGAAATGATCAAGTTTCTGAACGAACAATCACCTCACTTACTAGCCCTTGATCTGTTTTCCACTTCAAAACTGCGGCGTCCTTGATTCTGGGCTTCGTAAGAGATCGCCGAAGCCTCGGCGTCTTCGTTACCGACGACTCGAAATATGCATATGCTGCGATCAATAGCTTCCCCTGAAACGTTTCCAGCATCATTGTTGGTTTGAATCATGAACCCAAATCTTTCTTGATCATTGCCAATTTATGAGATCATGGCGTACATGCTCCCATCGCCAGCTATCAATCTGTTATAGTGTTAGATCGTGACCTCCAACATACTAACCCTGTGCTCTCAACCTGGCTATGGCTCACTCGATCCATCCATCGATCGGAAAGCACGATCTGGGTACTAGTAAGAAAATGATTGAGGCGCACCCTGAATTTGACAAGGCCCTTGAATGAAGGAGCGATGCGACACGAATCGGGCCCACGAGCTAGATGCGCATCAATAGTACTGAATGATGAAGCTGCAACAATCATTCATGTATACTGAGATCGACGTTTGAGCTAATCGGTTCGAGTCTTCGGCACCGTAACACCCGGAGTCTCGATCGATCAGTTTTCCCCACAGAAGGATGAAATCTGCATGAGCCGGTCCGGAGTAAGTTCCATCAACAGTATCTGCATGCATATCAATGGCTTTTATGCATTTAGATGACGATTGGTTCTAGAACTTGGATTTCATTGCGAAAGTTGCAGTAATCTTCTTATGAGTGATGATATGTGGGAGACTGAGGAGTATATTCGTGGTAACTTTTTAGTAAGAATAGAGGTAGTGATTCGGCACACTGGTGGACATCATTGACAACCCAGGCGCCATTATTGCACACAGTTCGAGCTTGGTACTCAGACGTAAGTTCTTTACTGCAATCAAGTTCCACCTATAGCCTGTGACCTGGGGCTTCAAATCGTTTCAATCGAAATGCTTTTCACATTGACCTCGATAACATGGATCGAACTAATCAATGAATGTTCTGGTTCAGCAAATGATAAGGATTCCTTTGAATTGAAGGATTGCTGAATCAATCAAAACACAAGTTATATTATTAAGTTTATAAGGTTTAAAACATTCTTTTTTGAAGTAACTTTGTTGAAACAAGTGCTATGGAAAACACCAGGAGTTCAAGTTACAGTAACTTTTTGTTGGTGGGGGAATACTGGATCAGAGGAAGGCCCAGTCAGTGACAGTATTCGGTCTCAATCACCCTTTCTAATCGCAAATACTAGATTCTCACTTTCAATAATACAGTAGACTAGTAGATGGTGTCCAATTCTTCAAACCAATAATTGCTCCTTTTCACACGTGGCATGGGCTTATAGAGCAAAAAGGTCAAAATTGGGCACCCACCCCATGGGGTATTTCACCCAACGTTATGCACTTGCATGTATCTCCATAAGTTTAGGCTTTTTCAGTATATCGGTACACTATAAATTGTGTTTAGTGTGGCCACACTACATGATTTGGGTTTATTGTAACTTACTCTGATGAGGTTATTTACCATCTATGTGTACATGGATGCCTCGTAGATGTTCTTGTGGTATTAGTAAAAACTAGGTAGTGGGGCCCATCATGCCACCACGTTGATGAGAGGAAGGGTAGTGGAAGTTCAATGGCAAAATTATTTTCATTCATAATTACTTTTATTCTTGTCAAGATAGTAAATAAATTTCAGCGTTTGAAAATATATTATAGAATCAACCAAAAGTAGTGGGGATGTGTGATGATATAAACTTGTATCTATCCCCCGGGGAGATCACTATTGTTTTTTAGAAATATACGTGAGTTAAAATATAGGGTCTATTTAATTCAAAGGGGAGAATTTTTATATAATGTATAAGACTACTATAGGGTCCATAAAATGCTACATACTTTATTATATATAAATTAAGCCATATAAAAACAATGTGTAGTATGACATTTTATTTATAAGTTAGCCTTCACAAATAGGAGTCTTAATTTTTTTTTATAGTAGGACTAGTATGTCCACGTGTCCTTTGAACACATGGAGAAAAACATAAAAGATAGTTTTTTTATCAATGTGACTTAAGAATAAGTATATATGCTTTAAATCATAAAGTAGGTATAAAATTCACATATATCCCTTGTCCTCTCAACTCCTTTTATTCTATTACTAATATGTTCGCGTGTCCTTTGGACACATAGAGGAGTGAAGGCAAAATACAACAAAGCGTTATATACACTAAGTATCATTTTAAGTCCCAAGAACCTTATTTTGTGTCGATTTAACGAATATGACCTTTTTTGCTATGTTTAAGTTTTGATATGTTGCAACAATCAAAGTAGGACAAAATCTTTGACCTTGAGAGCAGATTTTTGTACAAGGCTGGAAAAACTGCACCCATACTGTTTATATGTAACATAGCCTCAAGTAATTCAACACATGTATGAATTTATAAAACACCATAGGGTACCGAGAGTACGCCCCGAGTAGCTTTTTATGTAATATACGGTCATTTAAAACACAAAAACAAATGTAAATAGCCCCACATGAAATACCCTCTTAACTTAGGTGTATATCTTAAATTACAAGGAGTGATCTCCCTGGGATCTATCCGGGTAGATTTTTTGGAAATACCAAGAATCACCATATCTGGTTTCAAAATGACATCGACCAAAGTAAACAAAAATCTAGCAACATACTTTCTTGCTTGACGATGACCTGAGGGAGCTTGGATTCAACAAGTTTTAATCTGCACAATCACACTGGACCGTATGAATGCTCCGAAAATGAATTCGAAAGTGGATGAAAATGAACACGAGGTTTTAAGTTCTTCAAAGAGATTGCAACGCTGGTGGACATCTTAGGCATATATACTTGAGTCCTTTACAGTGGAAACAACATCATCGAGCGATGATGTCATAGACAAAGTCACGAATCGTGTCTTCCCACTCATGCACAATGCTATCAACAGTGTGAATCTCCTCGGTGAGCTTGACAACCAGAGGAGCAGGACCGAGGCGCACAGAGTTCACATAATTCACAGGACTGTGTCCACCGATTCCCGGAACGAAGAGCGCCGCCACTCTCGCAAGCAGCGACACCCACGACTCCGCATACTCTGAACCTGCGAGCCGAACCGCATTGTATAGCTCGCCGGCCGCAGTTACATGCACCGTTAACAGATCCGACAAGTAGAAGTAGTTCTTCCCTGGCGCCTCCTCCAAGCACTGCAATCCCAAGCAAACCACCGGCCAGATCAGTAAGCTAGAATCCAAGCCCCCTCACTTCGGTTTATGTAATGGCGACGGTACTTTTAGGAGGTTTCAAAAAAAAAGAGGGTGATATAATGATGTTACAGAAAAGCCATAGGTGCATCATGATGGTATCGGAGGGTGTCATTACCAGTTCACGAAGTAGCACTTTGTGACAAGATGGCAGTTTCGGTATGTCAAATTGAGATGTAGAGACGGACTTGCTCATGGATTCAAGGGGCTGTACCTGGGCTTGGTAGCGGCGGTTGTAGTACGTGCAGTATCCGAAGTGCTTGAAATCGAAGAGCTTGTTATTGAACGGTACTCTTGGAACGATGTCATTGCAGCAGACCACTCGGAAGTAGATCGATTCCGGGAGCTTCGCCTTCATGTAGTTCGCGAATTCCGCATCGCCGACTCGTGGTTGGCCGAATGTGTACAAGGCAGCCAACTTCTCTGTGATGCTGGTTTCTTCGTAGTAATACAACATAGCTGTGTAGAGAGTTGCCAGTGCGCCTCCGAGGCTGTGGCCCGTGATGTACACTTTCGCCGTAGGGTGCTTGATCAGGAGCTTTTTCACTTTCTTGGTCACTTCGTCGAATGCTAGTCGCTTGCTGGAGTCTTCGATCACGTCTTTGTGAAGACCAGACGCAGAATCCCCCTTCGCGGCTTCGCCTGGGGGACAGGGCAGTGATATTTTAGGGTTTAGTGTTTAAGGAACTTCGGCACAAGAAGATGTACGTTGTTGGGCTTACCATTTTGTTGGAATACTTGGGTCCGCATTTGTCCCGAAGCATTCTGAGCGATTCTTTGTCGTTGCGATCGGCGAGACCAAGCGCTTCCAAGAAGCCCACATGCACGTTCCCCATGTTTTTGAAGTTGTACCACGAGAAGTCGAAGTCAGTGCTCCAGTCCATGGCGTTAAAAGGCTCAGTGCCGCGCCAGGCGACAACGATGGCTTTCGCGTCATGTGCTCTCTCGGAACACAAACACCTGCGTGTTGTCCTCCTTTAGAAACTCGTTCCAGCAGTTGTAGAATCCCACGAAATTCATCTGCAGCTCAACAACCGCATCAGCGCACCATTACAAGCAAATCCTCTCATGAAGAGCTGTCGTGGGACATTGGGAGCTGGTATGTACAAGCCATGTATTGGTAACGACGTTCTCGACGAAGAGCTTGTTTTCGTATGCGAGCTTGGAAGCCATGATCATCACATCAGCGGTTTTTCTGGCGCCGGCGTCGTTACCGGGAAACGTTTTGCTGGTGGCGGTGTCGCTGGGAGGCGAGTCGTCACCGGATTTCTCCTTCCAAAGCTCGGTTCGGGGATCTAGCTGCGCGATGAGCGAGTGGTACTTGTCACTCTCCTCGTCAAGCACGAGCTGCAGGTTCCATAGACTGCCCTGGCTGGAGTGCCACAGGTTGCCCGGGAGCTCCACAATTGTCCCCACGAGTTCCAACGGAAGTTGTACCAGCGAAAGCACATCCACGAAAAAGTGCGAAAGTCTCTCGCGCCATCCTAAGTCGAGCTCATCGTCCTTCCACGACGGTCTCTCCACGCCTTTCTGCCCCCAATGGCGCCCCCATGAGTTTAAAAATCCGGTTATGGTGCCGGGCCGCTGCAACAAAACGTAGTCTCCATTGTCCCTGCTTCGAGGACTGATACTCATCCTGCTCACGATCAAAACGGCTGCAAGATTATCTTCAAGTTCGCACTGGTGATGCTATTTCAAGGATTGGCACACTGGAACTCCTGCAGAGCCATGCAGGAGAGTGAGCCAGAGAGTAATCACGCATTGGGAGAGCTCATGTCTACGTTGATGCTTGATCTCCTCACAGGGATGTACTTTACTCCAGCTCTCACAGCAAGCCGCAGAAATTTCAGGTGACTAACCCCATGCATGCAACAATGGTGAGCATCGGGCTTCAAACACAGCTATGCTTATGTTATCCTTCCGCTACATGTGTCGCTTCTGCGCCCCTGAACATGGTGCCCGAGCTAGCGAAACAAGATCCGAAGTCGCATCTAATCTGTCCACATTGCGAAACTTCGTTCCGAAAGAGTTTTTGACTTCCTCGATCCGGCCATGGAATTGTTCGCAGGGCCATTACAAACTGAAAGAATCTACGAAGGACCTAGCCTTGCGACAGGACAGTATCCTCATGGCCGGAGAAAATATGGTTCCTCAGTCTATTTATATGGTTTCTAGCTTAATTCATCTGAGAAGCATACTTTATTGATTAGCAAAACAAGAACAAACCACAGACCCGCACACACACACAGAGACCAAGCACCCCACACCGACAGGGCCAGAGACGACAGACTACCCAGACACAGACGGACAGGACTACTGACACAGTCGGCAACGGCCGGTGCGTCAATCCGGCATTTGTCATACGACACGCTTGCCGATCTCCCATGAAAGAAATTCATATTCAAAGTGAAGAGGTGAACCATCCGACGCTCTCCCTGCTTACCAGTTCTCACTCTGCTTACCACATAGATCCAATCGGCTGCGGAATTGCCTTGGAGCTCTTCCTGGTGATGCTGCACCAAGTATTCACACTGTGGGTGAGGTGATTCCTGCAAAGCCAAGCATTCAGGCGAGAGCGCCAAACTGGTAGAGGATACTCGGTCACCAAAACGGAAGGTGTGTAGTGCGAACTGGTTACTGCAGTACACATGTGAGTATTCACCGGTTGAAATAGAAGCTCATGTTTCTCGTAAATAGAAGCTTATGTTTCTCGAAATAGAAGCTCTCAACAGTTGAACAAAAGACTTTCGGAGTTGAATATATGTCAAAGTTTTTGATGATTTTGGATTCTGACCAACTGTCAAAGCCAAATGAAGTGGTTCTACTTCCCTACATGGCTCCTTAATTACAGGCGACACTGCATGATGCTGGTTGGTTCCCCGCTAAATCCGATTTGCATGCGTAGTTCAACGAACTCCTTGATTCCAGTCTCTGAAATCTAACATGCACTTGACTGCCTGCCAATTGAGTTCTTCAACTCCTGTTGAGATCATTTGACTTGGGGTACCACCTCTAGTGCAATACTTACCAGTCTTTCTCTACCACCAAATTATCAAGACTTTTTTTCATCTGCCTGGACTTCTGTGAATCGATTCTGGGAGTTTTTAGTGTTACTTTAAATGAACAAGTGACCAAGAAGCAGTTGTGAACTGTAACTCAATTCTATTCTCTATCTAATTTTGTAGGTATATTCTTGACTCTTTACCTCGACTACTACGGAATGTACAGCACGGTGATTACCTTACCGGCCGGGAATTGCACACTTGGTGCCTTTCTAGACTTGAAATTAATTACCTCCACATGACAAGGGAGTTTCTCTGTATAAACACGCTCACATCTTCAAGCAAGCTTCGCCTCAAAGAGCTCTACAACTTTCTCTTGGTTGGTAGTCATTACTCAGAGACCACTCCTAACCTTCTGTCTATCACATCAATAGCAGAAAAATCTCTATGTACCTCATGCGGGTTACAAAAAAAACTGAATGTAAACAAGCTGAAAAATAGTGGCAACATGAGAGCCAAGAGTGGCAAGGTGCCTTAGATAAGCTTCAGTACGCGCTACAACTTCGAAGGCACAAGCAGAATTGAATGATTTTACTGCATGTCAGAAGCTCAGGAACATGGCAGCAGGAGCAAAGAAAATCATTGCCCCAGAAATTTTCTAAAAATCCGTTTCCAAATTGCTACATCAACTTCACCGAAGAATCACTTGGAAGGAATGGAAGTCTCAGAAGTCGCAGGAATCTAGAAGGGAGGAAGCGAGGAGGGAAAACGCACGAACAACCACTTGCGTTCATACTCGGCCAACTGTGGCCACTGAATCTCTTCCAGATATTTGACACGAAGCTCGTACAAATTCTTTTGAGGCGGCTTGCTCTCGTCTTGGATCAAGTCGTTCAATAACTGCCACAAAACAAGAACATTGCCACTAATCAATCCACTCTCCAATTCGGATAGTCTGACTTTATTTGATGGTTCCTATCTGACGATACTAACACAAATGGGCAATTGCAATGGCAATATTCCAAGTGCCATTTGACAAACCAAAACTGCCCTTTTATCACAAAACGTCATTTTAGTGACATATTTATATATGCTTATTGAGGTTACGACATTGAAACAGAATCGTAAGTCACATACCTTCACAGCACTTCCAAGGCGACCAGCACGCCTTTCCCGTTTTACAGCGAGTAAAAGGAACTTGGGTGAGGTAACATCAGCCCACTTGCGCAACTCCGCATACGTCTCCTCAAAAACATCGGGTGTCGGAGCTGCAGACGAAGGTGTTTCTACTTCTTCTTTGATATCACCACCATTACAACAACACATGAATTTCAATACCTTGCAATCCAATAGTCAAAACTAGAACCTCATATATTTTGTGCAGATCATGCGTGAGGATATGCGTTCTTCTCACCTGGTGCATCGGTTGTGGTTGACAGAGATTCCTCAAACTTCTCCTGCAAATCAGGCAAGGACTCAATATTAACACCAAATGTGGGTATATGACTAGATTAGTAGTACTGAAAAGTAGATCATGAAGCATACCTGCTCAGGGGTTGCCTGATCCTCCTCCAATTCAATTAACGCGAGCCCCTTCTTGTACAACGCATCTGCCAGTGCATCCCGTTGTTTCTCCATCTCTTTCTTCACTTTCTGTTCATGCATATGAACGCGGGTGAGAGGAGCAATCGGAGGACACTATATTTCGATCTATCATATGAGATAACTGCTAAGATATCTGATAGTTGAAGGTTAGTATGTTCATCTTGCAAGCGGGCTTTTCTAGAAGATTAACTACTCTCAATTACCTATGAGGAAGTCAAAATTAGTAGTTGATGGTTTTAACATCAGATACTGTTAAAATGAAAATGGAACACTTCTGACCAGAAACGCTTACCGCGGCATTGGCATCTTCAGATTCACTTTTCATCGAAAAGTGCTTTGCAAGAGTCATAGTGTCCACAAGGTGAATAACATCATCAGCTGCTTCAATTACCTGTCATGCAAAGGCGACAGAGTTACTGCATACTACACACCGATCAGGTCAAGTCGTCGAACATTTAGAGGATACTTGCAATCAATACTATACAGCAAACTTCCTCAAGTTCATGTACATTCTGCATTATAAGGGCGATCCATGAGAAGCTTTGAGACGATGGTCACCTTGGAAACACTAAACTTGTCGTCTCCCGTGCCTTGGGATGCAAAGATCTTATCCAAAATCTCCACAAATAGTTGGAGGTGCTTTGAGTACTCAGCCTGCAACGGAGTAGCAGCACTTGATGAGTCCACAAGAAAGGCAAACCTACTCCGAAATAAAAAGCGAAAATGATAGAAGAGTAAACTAAACAAGGAAGCGGTATAGGGTCGTGACCTTCAGAGAGGCAGCAAGCTTCTCCCATTCTTCTCGTTCTTCTTTTGTACTCAGGGGTAGGCTTGACAGTACTTTGATTTTTGCATCCCTCACCTGTACCATTGATTCTCGTCAAAATCACTGCTTTCATTCGAAGTAAAAGTCGATGGCATACGCTATTCTCATGTAGGGTACAGTAGTTCGTGGTAGCATGATCTGTAAGCTATGGAAAGTGGTTCAAGCTTACAAGAAATAAAGCTAGAGCCTGAAATACAAACTGAAGGATCAAGACCAGTATTGTGCCTTGTTACTGGAGTCCATAGTCGCAAAAACTTTCAGAAAGAGGACTTACCTCCGCATCCATGGCTTCGGAAACGCTCTTCTTAGCATCATCCTCCTTCTCTTTGGGTTTATCCGCTTCCTGCACACACACCAGACTCTGGCTTAAAAAGAGTATCGTGAAACCTAATGATATTTATCAGTTTATTGCGAAGGATAGACGAGTATATTGAGATTGTGGCGAACCTTTGGTGGTGGGGGTACAACATATGTGATTGGTGACTTTGCAGGGCAGGCTGCTCCTCCATTGCCTCCTTTATTCCCGATCGATACCTGCCCATACGAGATCTCACCCAACAGCACTGAACCCAGCGTCGCATCCTGCACCACACCATAACACAGAATCAGACTCATCAATCGCTTGATAGAGCCTACATAATCTCCCAATGCATGTTCATTGCTTATATTGATGATATTGGAGCAAGTCAAACAGCGTCAGTCTGCATAAGAATATGTTTCCTAGCGAGCACAGAGATGTCATACCTTTGGTATCTTGTCATCGGATGGGCCAACAATGTAAAAGGGGCGTGATTCTCTGCAATTTACGATGCATGACAGAATCGGTTAATTCAGGCACGAACTCCTCGACATTAGTATACATCTACTGGAAGTTATGAAATCATACCCAGATGCTAATTGGACGTTTCCAAATGGATCCGTTCCTGTTATAACTGCATCGATGTGTGAAGCAAAACTCAGCTTGATTGCACTCTGTTGTACATACACAATGAAGAACAGGTTAGGTTTGTCAATCAAGGCAAGACCCCATATTAGGGAGAACTCAACACTGTACTTAAAAATAAGACAATCACTAATAAAGGCTTGGATATACCTTGTCTTCCAAATTGCGTTCAATCAGCAACACCGCTTTCTTCAGCTTTTCTAGGTAACTTGTGTTGTTGTGTCTGGTAATGCCACAGAGAGAACACGTTGATTCACTTTGCAGTATTTAAATCTTCGAATCGAACTACAGTAGCTCAGAGATTGCAGAACATCATTTATGTAAACACAATACATTTAAAAAATGGCATTGCGGTAAGCATTCACTCTCCGAATGAAGAATAAACAAGATAAAACCTGATGTGAAGTAGCAAAGTGTAGTCTCCTTTCGAAAGCTTCGTGCTCACTGGGTATACATCTCCCATCGATAAAACTCGCTGTATACAATGTGTTGAACATATTTATTATCAATATATAGCTGACATCGTCACAAAGAGTCCTAGAATTTTCTAGCATACTCAGAGAATTAGAACAATTTTGATGAAGACTACGAACACATATTGTAAACCAGACGGTGGTTGTCAGGTTTGGCAGAATCCGAAACACTGTATTCGAGGGATAGACAACTTGCGAACAGCATTTCTAGCACAAAAATAATGAAACATCAAGGCAACGCACCTTGTTGGAATCGCAAATCATATAGAACTGTGATTCGAATTCATTATCATACATGCGGTCATTTAAGAGTGGAAACCTTGGGGTCACACTGCCACCTTCTGAGATTGAAAATTTATATCTGCATACCGAGAATAAGAAGTGATGTTCAGCAACATGAACCTCTGGATGCTGAATTGGCTCAGACGAAGCCAGTAACTCGAAAGCAGTGAAGAGTTCAACATGTGCGAAAAGAGCAGAGAATATAGCATTAAGAATATAGGAAGCTGTTAGATGTGCATATTCTCTTCGGGCACTTTGTAGTGAGTGTGCAACATATGCTTACGTCAAAGTGAGTGCATTGATCTGCCTGCCATCCGTCAACTTGTCCCTTGTTGCTGATAAAGGAGCAAGCTTTGCCTCCACTGGGCGATAAGGAATTCGAAGCTGTACATATGAACACCATAATTAGATAGCCCGTTAACAGCCGATATTCTTTCACTGTCAACCAGTTAAATGTCACTAACCAGAGGTTTGGTATGACAGTTTTGAAAATGCCCCAGCCAGATGGAATAATGAGCAAGAAGCATAAAAACTGAAGAGTACAGGGGTACCTTGTTCAAAGTGGCGGATGGGGCTAGAATTTCGGTCCCAAGAGCTGCTTTCACATCTACTCGAGCAGTTGCCTCGCTACCCTTTATGGATACTTCGTTGTCAACAGCAAGTAAGCTATGATACTCGATCTGCGCAACGTTCAGAAGCGATGTTCAGGACCAGAGTATGCTTCAGAAAAACTGCTTCAAAGGCAATGACATAATGCTTACCTCTATTTCTGCGGTAGCTGGCACATGACTACCGCTGCCACTGGACCAGAACTGGGCAATAGTGAGCTCCATTGTTACCCCTCCAATCAAAGGGAATGAGAAAGATTTAGAAGATGGCGATTGAAAAGTCACAAAGCTGGTCCACACGATTGGCCGTTTCTTAGGAACAAGTTGCACAGCATTCACGTAGTATTTTCGAGGAGTATCAAAGCCACTCATTCTCAGCGTTGCTTCTGCCCAAGTTGTGCCCTCTGGAACGGATATAAATCTCCTCTCAATCGCGCCTGCTCCGAGCCACCCAGGTTACTAAAAGCTCCACAAACAGAACAAATCATCAACAAGGATATGGCTAATGCAGCAAATGCAGAAGACATGATGAATAGTACCTGGGACAAACGACATGTTTGTAAAGGATACTCTTGGTGGCAATGTCTTTAACTCCAGCGCCTTGCATATGGTCACAGGAATCCTAAAAAGGGGTCCTCGCCATGGTGCCTCGGAGTCGATACCCACAACTTCGGAGTAGTGCAATCCTTCCTTCAAACCTGTTGGATCCACCACAATACTGACCACATACAGAAGTTAATATCAGACGATATTTTTTCAGGTCCAAGTAGCAAGAGCTATTTCGGTGAGAGGGAAGTACTTGAAGGTGCGGCCGTTGTTGGTGAGTAACAGATAATCAGGACACTTGAGCCAAGATGAGGCACCACTTTCCAACTTCACGCGTTCTTCGTAGGGGACCACCGTGTTCAGGTTATCAGCATCCTCAGGAAAAGTGGGCCTGACTGTGATGTTCCACTGAAAAAGATACAAGCAACGCGGCGTTCAGTCTATATTGACTCCTTGACTGTATGGAGATCGACCCCGTATTAAATTTGAATGATTTCGATCGTGATAAAAAAGCCTTCGTTAGTGATAGTACCTCACTGGCTTGACGGCAGTCAAAAGCCTCCCTCAAATAAACCCCACGGAGAGTGACCCCTGTTAAACGGACGAACCACGGTTCTCAAGTAATTCATCATTTTCAATCAGATCTCAGCTGAGATTTACAAGTTGATCACTGCAAGCACCTTGCAGCATAGGCAGCTAAAATGATGGTTTCCTCACGAGCATCATTAATACAAAAGAGACTGCCATTACAGATCACTCTACATTCAGGATAAGCGCCATAATCAGATTCCAAACGTTGCATAGAACGATCCAAAACATAGATATGCAATTACGTATATATTGACACCATTTGCAGAATGACGATTGCGGATATAACATTCACCTGAATTGGCGCCACGAGTAACTTCCACCTTATAATTCACAGGTGGGAGATCCTTGCATTTTTGCAGATACTCGTAAGTCCTGAAATCATGTTAAACATCAAACAAGAATCACATGATGCACAAATATACGATGGTTTCTGTAACCATGGAGAAGGGGCCAACATATGATAAGGTTATAAGTAGCAGCCGTTCGACGCAAGAGCCACTATGTCTAAGCTCCAGGTGCGCATCTACTCGCACTTTAGTGTGGATGCTGTACAGAATAGTATAGAAACTGAATTGATATAGAACTCAATAGATTTTCCGAGGAGATACAGGGTAAACAAGACGAAGGCGTATAGCAGCCTTACTTGTCAACTTGCAAAAGACCTCGACCGATTGTAAGAGCCTCCTCAGGTACAGCATGGACTTGAGCTGCAGTATTTTCAAGTGCTTTTCTCACCACATGCGGGCTAATGGGACGTCCTTCTGCCTGATCAATAGGCAGAGCATTCAGATTATGTCAAGCAAAGTCGGAACTAGTTCCCACACCACACAGAACCGTTGACATGCTGTTCTGTAGAGCACTTCTCCACTCGCTTAATACTCCTACAAACCGAACGTATACGATAACAAACTCGATACTACCAGTGTGATGAGAGGACCAGAAATGGGATGAATGCACCCTTTATTTTAATTGAGAAGTGAGCAAACCTTGAGGGAGCTAAGGATCAGGGCAATGCCACCGCAAGCACAAGGAGAAGACATCGATGTGCCATTCATTAACATGCGTGGTTGAAGAGTCCACTTGGGCACTGGAGCCACAGCTCCACCAAGGGCACTAATACCAACCCCTAGATCGCCATCTGCTGTTGGTCCTCTGCTCGACCTGATAACACAACAATAAATTAAAGCAAGATAAATTGCTATAACGAAGTGAAGAAATGATTATCCATTGCGACCAGACAACAGTAGTTGTCAAAAGAGTAGCTGAGGCAACATCTTTTAGAGAGTGCTTGTCATTTACCAGGTGTACTGGACGCCTTCTGTAGGTGCCTCAACCAAAGAGTGAGCTGAAACTGCCATTGATGGAGTCACAAATGCCCCGATGGACAAAATACTTGATGACGTGCCTCCAGGGGAACCTACTGTGGTTAGTGATGGTCCATTGTTTCCTGCACTCGATACAAATATCACCCCATGTTTGTTTACCACCTGCCACGAAACAAAAGCATGAGAACTGGTAAGTCGAGTGGAGAATTACAAAATTTCGCCATGCACGATGATATGACCGTAATAAAACAAAGGCATCATAATTGGTCCATGAAAACCCAATGTCGTTTCATAGTAAAGGCAGAACCCAGGGTAGTGTACAAATAGTTACGGAAGACAAACACAATGAGCCTTGCATATATGTCGTATCAAACTCCGACACGGAGCTGAGCAGAAGAGTAAGACAGTGTTCTTACTTCCTCAGCTAGCTGGATGAAACGGCCATAGTTTGGCATTGAAGTTGGCTCTCCATAACTCATGTTAATGAGGTCACACTTTGTCTGTAGGCACAACATTCAAGAGATCAGCAACTGAAAAGCCAATTGTCTCCAGAGATGCAGTTGGGCATGATTAAGAGAACCGGCTGTAAGAAGGATATGTTATTTGTAACAAGCCCACTTCAGTTACTTTATGAAAACTCTAGGATACATTCTGAGAAAATCCAGTTTGATGATTGAAGGTACATCACGGAGACAGCCTGCATAAGTTACTGTCCCTCTTTAACGTCCTGTGACGCGAGGCCTGGACGGAATATTAGATACAGGGCAATGTAGAAGATTATACCTCGACCACTGCTATAAGGGCGCGAACCAGGCCTGTGCCGATTTCCATGGAACCAAGTCGAGTATCGCCAATCTTGCAAGAAACGATTTGAGCTCCTGGTGCCACTCCATTCAAGAGTGGTTCCTGTTGCAAAATGAACGGCCACCAGGGATCACACACATGCTGTTACGATGTGTGTCTATACCTCCTGAATGTAGCAAATAGTTACACTGTAAAAGACGAAGTGTAAAGTGGACGCCCAAGTGTATCAGTGATGCAGGCGCAAACCTCGGGGTGGTGGGCGGCAGTGATTCCAGCAACATGTGTGCCATGAGGAGAGCAGTCTGTAACGATACTAAGCACATTTCCATCATCAAAAATATTCAACACGTAGCTGCAAGCATCCATCCGCGTGAAGATTCCATATTGGCGCTCAGTTCTGCAGATCCATCAATATGAACATATTGAGAGGGCAGCAATTGAAGGTCCTACAGCTTTTGAAGGTAGTTCCACAACCCTACTACTTTTTAGATGAGGCCAATATTAACTCTACGAAGATTCCTAACAACTGAAGTGATATACTGCAACAGGCGAATAAGGACCTGTAGTTGGTCAAAGGAATACAATCAGCAAGCTTTCCGTGTCCACTTTCTTCTTCCATATCTTGAGTGTCCAATGCAGCCCTCCATAAATCCCCATCATGCCAGACGACAGCATCAATGACAGGCCCGTTGTCCTCATAACTCTGCAGAAAACAAAAAGACTCGTTTACCACCATGACTTAAATGAAATATAAGTTCTAAAATACCTCAGTTGTTAGGGAACAGACAGAACTTATCCTTAGCCAGTGATGGAATGGACCGATGTCACACTTATGAAAACATGTGTCTCTACCACATCTAGGAGTGTCTAGGCATTGTTTGATAACGAAAAGCCTCGTGAGGACAACATATTCTAAATCCAAAGCAGTAATGCATAAAATCCAGTAAGCAGTACACAAAGGAAGACGATAGTACTGAACAGCAACAATGGAAATAAAAAATGAGAGAGATCAGGTGCAAGATTCTTACGTCAGCTTGTTTCTGCAGAAGATCAATTCGATTTTGGAGATCTTCCCGAGCTTTCTTTAGAGCTGGCTCAGTGGGTTGAGGATGTTTCTGTGGAACCAGAAGTATTGAAATCAATATACAAATCAGGACAGCGATCTAGTTGAAACTTTTGCGCGGTAGGTGACTTACCACATCAAAAGCATTAAGATTACGGAGTGCAGCGGTTTGTAAGCCTCTTAGCTCTTCATCCCATTTCTTTTTGCGTTCTCCCTGCATAAGAAATCGCCAAAACTCGATCAGAAATGTCAAATGCGTGATAAAATTTGAAGATGAACTGTGACAAATCGATATATCACGGCCTTACCTTGAGGCGACTCGTGAGAGTGTCGGTGAAGAGTGAGAATGCTAATTTAGCGCCTACCCTCCATTCCCCAGTCGGATTTTTCCACTCTTTGTTTATTTGAAGCCGGGCTCCTAGTCAGCGGGAAAACCCGGTCATAAGTTCCTCTACTCATCGACATGTTAGCGGCTACAATAACTTTCTAGCCGGCCTCAGAATGGTAATTCAATATCCAGCCATGTTGACGCAATAAGAATGATTCGAACAATACCCACAAAATTGTTACAGCTTGAACAAGTAGTCGAGTATATACTACACAAGAGTTATTATGGTTTGGTCAGGAGGATACCTGAGGCTCCTGTAATAAACCCGTCTGCATCTGCTTTCACTATCGTGGAAGTATCCACGTCTCCACTTCCAGTGCTGCATTCAGAGAAGCACCTCATGTAAGACTTCCAAAAACGAAAAGATTTCTAACACAAAGGTTCGAGGCATGAAACCGTACTTATTTACAATTCATACAAAAAATTCAACAATTTTAAAGGCTTCATGACAAGAAAAGCAACGGCTGAAGAAGTGATATCGGAAAAAATCACTTTCTTCCGCTCCTTTCTGAGCTTACCAATCAAGTACGTCGATGACCTTGGGTTTCCCATCTGTTGTCACTTGCAAACCAGCAGCTGCAGGGTCGACTCCAGAGTCTAAATTCACGAAACGCGATGGATCAGTCCGTAACCGAGCAGTTCTCTCAATCTGTCGATCTTGGAGTCTCATGAAGAAGCATACAGATTCTAGCAATCTAAAGCTAAGTATAGGACCTTATATGCACAAAAGGCGAGAGGTTGATGCAACCATACAATGCGTGTTTGAGCTATGCTAATGTACATCCAATGGAGTGTCTTACCAAAAATTGCGATCTTGACGCCCCTTCCATCGTAATGAGGATGCTCTTCAAGGAAGCGAGCAGCCCCAATCTCCTTCTTCGGCATCAACCCTTCTAGGAAATGGGACTCTGAATCCGAGGAGCGTTTGACTTCTGCCGGGTATGAACCTCCCATCCTGTCAGATGAATTGTCGTCGAAGGTAGGAGAATAGGTTTCCTGACCTTGAAGAAATGAAAAACTTCGGGAAAAGTCTTGGTTACGAAGCTCCCGGTTACTGGAAAACCAGCCGCTCTGTACACCACCCTGCTCCTTGAAATTCTTCCTTACTGCTGCTCTCAAGTTATGTTGTGGATTAACCCCTGGACAACCAAGAAATTTTCATAAACCCTGCGATGAATATAAACACCGATTGATAATCTTCTTCTGTAGCATGTTAGCAATACGGTTTGAGAACCAATTGAATATATAATTCATGGTTGCATTTTTTATCATGCGTCGCACCTGCAAGTGCTGCAGAAAACAACATTTGCTAGTTCTCAGCGTTGCTTCCAGATTCACAATTGGCAATGTCTGCACCCACTTCGATTCCTTAATACTAGATACTAAACCCTAACTGATGAGGAAATGAGCATGCAATTGACAAAAAAGCTTCCCCATCCGTTCTGTATCCACCAGATGAGCAGATGTAGCTCACACCTCTCTTGGCATTTTGTCTGCTCAGTGCCACCCTGATGCCCTTCACATGGGCAGCAACTGGAAGCCCGCATCGTCTGCCTTTCCTAGCTTTCAACTTCAGACTGAATGCAGACCCAAGTCTCAGACTGTTGCATGACGAAGAAGCTACAACAGGGTATGATTGCACCGGTCCATACCAGCATTTGTCTCCTGAGGCAATGAGATGATCAACGCAGCCGGACAACATTGATTGATAGCCTAAGATTCTGTGTCGGTGCGTCGAATGTGGCGCGAATCTGTCAAGAATGTCACCAAAGCCGTCAGAGCATGCAGATTCCAACCATGAAACCCTAAACAGCGAGAACGGAGACTATAACTTCCATTGAGCTCCGCAAGCTGCAATATCCAATTTCCTTCCGCAAGCTTATGATCTCAATAAAAGCTGTCAACTGTGAGCTGAGCATCAAGGCCACTAATAAGATACGAGTCATCCCTCATTGAACGGCTCGAGATTGAAAATCACACCTAGCTGTCTCAGACTTCTAAATTCCGAAGACCCTACTGTTCCAGAATCCTCCCAGCAAGTGGGTACAGTAGTGCCGACGTAACTAACTCGGGGGGAATCTGAATAAGTTCGAATAAAATTAAGTCTTCAGCAGCAAGCATTTTTCGAGATTCACTCACAAAAGAGAATCAGCCCTATGACTTAGAACTCACAGAATTCGCGACCGCAGCAACAGCTACCTCCACCAGCGAACGAGGGGCATATACACGCGCGACCACCGTAAGCTTCACCGAGCACGAATCGTGAGGATTGTGAAACGAATGCGAGGAGCAAGAAGAATGTGTGACAGAATGCGGTCAGAATTCCTGCTCTGGAATCAGCACACTGTGAGTTAACTTAACTTAAACGTCCTTCTTACTTCTGTTCATCTTCACGTCATCTTGTGTCAGTGTCCCCAGATCCCGTCACCTCGGTCGGCGACCTCGTCTAGGTCTCAGGACTTAGCTTTTGCGTAGAATCTTTCTGCTTTCGGGCACCAAAAATCCTACTCTTTGTCTTTGAAACTTGAAAAGGACAGAAATTGACCGAACGTGAAGACCATGTACGTCATCGCTATGGCGTTTCCTGTGATATTCCTTGCTTGGAGTGTGGATAGCATGAAGGCTCACACGAATAAGTCTGCTCTCCAACATATTTTACACATTTTGCATTACAAAGCATAGTCACGTAAAAATGGCGGGCTACAACTCAAAAGTCATGCAAGGAGTATAAAGAGCAAGTATCTGATAACGTCTCAAATGTATAAGATCTGTATACTGAGTGCATCAATTCTCAATTCTCCTGTTAAAAAAGTATGCAAAACGTTATCACAAATCACGATGAGGGCCACTGTTTGAGCCCTCCGTCGCCTTATTGTTTTTTCACCTCCAGCAACTTTCAAAATAGGGCAGCAATCTACAATGTTCGGTTTGTTCACCTTCATGCCCAGAAACTCAACAGCCTAATATCCACTGAGGATCAACTCCAAGCAACAAACACCAAAATCTTAGTCCTGTACCTGGGTCAACCAGATTATGATGCCCTTGGTGGCATGAGCTGAATCTAAACAACTGATCTGCACTAACCAACACATTCCTGATCTCCATAGCCTCGTGCAGATGTGCGCATCTCCTCTTCAGAATTTCGTGTTGCAGTCACCTTATCAAGGCCACTACAGTACTCTACTGAACACTGTTCCATCATGTCGACATTCTTGACCAAAGTACGTCCAAGTGCTCTAATTGCGTATCCTTTAAGCAAGTTAGAGGTTATCTTGTTGGAGCTCGATCCGATTCTCGTCGCCAACTTCAAACTTCGTCCCCATTCCCTCAGCGAAACTAGATACATATACCATGTCATGAGGAGAACAACATCTCATAAAAAGGATCTAAGTAAACCAAGCCTATGAATGTGTCACCTCAATTGTACACATGATTGTTGTGCCGGTGATCAATCACGAGCCCTTTGTAGGTGTCCGGCTTAGCTAGACTGAAGCACCCGGAATCCAATTCCACATGTTGTAGCTCGAGGCATTGAGGTTGTTGGAAACGTCGACGATTTCCGGTGTCACGCCATTCGTGCCTCGTGGGTGCAGGGCCGCTATGGGTTGGCGGCACAGAGGGCAGGTTAGCAAACCTCCCACACACGAGAAGCAAAACAAGTTGTGCCCACACGGCTGCAACAACACCACGTTTGCATCAGCGCATCAAGCATTTTCAGAGTCTCTCTGCTCTCTAAAACACTCACAATATGCTTACCTATTAGCCTCAATCATCACTGATAATGGTGTAGAAAAAGGGAAGGAAAGATGTCACAATATGCTTACCCATTAACCTCAATTAATCAATGACAATGGCGTAATGAAGGAAAGATGGTGGATTCAGGAATAGAAGGTGAGTGGAGGAAGGGGAACTACTGTAGAAGAAGAAGGTTAATATGGTAACAGTGAGCAATTGCATCGGTAAGATGTGCAACAGAGAAGCGCAATCGAGTCCACGCCACTCCATGTCAAAATGGCACATATAGTTGAGGTTCATTAAGAATGGGCGGTAGAGCATGGAGTATGTGGTAATTGACGGAGAATAAAGGAGGCAAGTACCACGAGATTGACGCTGGCCGGGTGCTCAAGACAAACAATACAGAGGCTGTCGTTAGCATCTTCTCGCAAAGGCGAAGCAGCCTCATACAAGTTGCGCTCTCCAGGCAGCTCTTTCGCCGCCCAGGAAAAATTCGGCAAACTCTCGCGAAGAAAGTCGCAGTGAGGAAAGTCAAATGGCGTGCACGGTGTGCTCGTGTCTAAGAAAATGCAGTTGCTGGTATCTGCGTCGGATCTGTCACCTGGCGGTGAAATTGGGATTGGCAACCCGCCTTCGCCAAAAAAGAACAAGCTGGGGCCCAAGTGAAACCCTGGCGCAGCTGATGCTGCTGCCCCTCTTGGCTCCGGACTCGGATCTACCCAAAGATTACCATTCTCCTTGTGTTGATGATTCTGCAAGAGTCCAGTTTCGCTGCTCATTGACCTGTTGTGCTGGAGGAGACGCTGTTCCAGGCGTACTTGCTGAAGCGCTTGCTCTAAGGAAGCTACCGATTGTTGCAACGCATGGTCGAGAAGCTCAAACTCGGATGCCCGCTCCAGCTCTGGACTTTGTAACCCCATGAGCTGTCTATCAACCTGCAGTCAACCCAAGTCCCAAAATTAAGTAGCGCAACACATCTATGAATGGATCCTTTCAGTGTCAATTGACACGCTTGCCAAGTGATGATCGTGGTTATGTAAAATTTTCATAAATCGGGCTGAAACACGGAAGGAAAGATGGTAGACTTTGGAGCAGAAAGCGAAGCAAAACTGATGTACATTATGCAACTTGTGTCAAGAGTGAGCCATTGAAGTGACTAATTTTTGCAAGCAATCTCATTGCACAGAACTCTGAGTCAATATGGCATCAACTGAGGTTGTATACGGAATGAGTTGGCTGTGACCGTCACCTGGGGTTGCCAATCAAAGAAGACGCGCGATTGGTGAGCAACGTCGCCATGGTCACTATCTCCCGATTTGGTGACCTGCCCCTACACTCAGAGAAACACGGAAGGAATTTTAAAAGGCTGATTGGCGATGGTAGTTCGAAGAATCGATGGTATGGAAGTTTTAGTGCTTGCGTTACCTCCAGGAGAGATGAGTGCTTTTGTTGGGCAGCAGCGGCCGCTACTGCTTGCACTTGCTGTTGTTGTTGTTGTTGCAAGTGCTGCAACCACACCTGATGGGGCGGAAATGGACCAGCCGTGCTGAGCACAGACTGCGGTTCCTCTGCAGCTTTGGGTGATTGGTCGTTGCCGTTATTGGCGAAGGCTTTGCGAGGTGGAGGCTGGTAGTAAAATTCCACACCACCGATGACATGTTCCCGCTGCACAAACTCCCCGCGCCGCTTACACTCGCACAGATCTTTATATTTCGCCACGGCTTGCTCTATCAGTGCAACTGCTGCCTGGACCACGGCCTTCTTGCCTTGAATGCGAAAAAGCCGAATAGGAACCGAATCCGGCCTGGGCAACAATTACAAATCCCTCAGAAGATTATCAATAGTGCACGTATCTCTCACCGCTCGAGTCGTGCTGAGCTCAACGTACCGGCAAGATTCTGTCCATGATTGCACGATGGCGCCCGTGACTTGCCCAATCAATCTGGCGCTGATTCCGCGGGCTCCGATCACAAACCCCGCTGCCAGCAGAGTCACTCGCATCAACGCTTGCGTTCTGGCAGCTTGGTAATCCGTGCTCACCACACGGTGATCCTCAGACGGCAACATTGGTTGTGCTGCAGCAGCAGCAGCATCCGTAGTGGCAGTAGTGCTCCCACTTCGAGGTCCACGAGCAAGACGGCGCCGACTCTCAACAGCTGCTCGCATACTCTGTTTCGGATGCTGCTTCGCACCTCTCCGTCCCTGCAGGAGAGCCTGATCTCAATCACAATTGGACCTCTCTGGCAAAAGAAACTAATACAACAAGTGCCAAGCTCTGAATTCGAACGTACTCCGATCAGGTCCCATGGACCGCCATCGTTCCGCCGTCGCCGTGGCTGGTCAACACCGTCTTGCTTCAGTCGTCGCAGATGTTGTTGGTGGTCTACCAGCGCAATGTCCTGCCTCAATAGGGTCATGTGTAAGGCACCCCACAATCATCACCCCACGAACATCATCATCGAAGCAAAGCCCACAAACCCCACAATCATCACCCTCATTACCATCCCACAAACGAGCTACAATCATCACCTCATCAGCATCCCACAAACATATCCCATCGATGCATAGCCCACAATCATCACCTCATCACTCTCAGTAGCATTCCACAATCAGTGAAAGCCCTTTCCGGGGATTCGCATTCCACAAACATCAGAGCAAAGCCCACACTCATCACCCTCATTAGCATCCCACAAACATAACCCACAATCATCACTCTCAGTAGCATTTCACAAGCCTTTTGCAAGGGTTAGCATTCCACAAACATAAGCATCAGAGCAAAGTCCACATACATCATCTCATCAGACACCCTCAATACCATCCCACAACATCGAAGCAAAGCCCACGATCATCACCCCCACAAACATAAGCATCGGAGCAAAGCCTACGATCATCACCTCAACAACCTCACAAACATAAGCATCGGAGCAAAGCCCACGATCACCCTCAATACCATCCCGGGAACAGAGTTATTGGAGTCGAAGATGGGATTGGAATGAGGCTACAAGAGAGAGAGAGAGAGAAAGGGGAGGTGTAAGTAACTGGGCGTTGCTGAGGGTGGTGAGAGTGGTGGTGACGACGATGAGGCTCGGGGTTGTTATTGTTGTCAAGAATGTTGGTGCCATGATGTTGTTGAAGCTTGAGCGCTCGAGCGGCTTGTAGCTTGCGATGCTTGGACTTCTTGAGAGACCAGCCGCAGGTGGACGTAGCGTCAGCGGCGGCTGAAATGCATGGTGTCAAGGCCGACTCCATGAATCTACCCTCATCTTGTCAAACGGATGCAGCAGGAGCCTGGCCGCCTACTATAGCTTAGACTCACTCCCTTTCTTTTTCTTCTGCCATATAGAATCATACCAACAACCAATTTTACTACTTTCGATTAACAACAACCATTATACCATGCTTTGAATAAGCAATTTGCACTTGCTTAGCTTTGTCTCCATATTATTATATTCACTTGTAAGATAGTAACTCAACAATTCAATTTAATAACTTATTTTGGAAAGTGTGGGCTTTGCTGAATTGTTGAGCTTTTAGATTGAGTAGATTGGGCATTTAGGGGTTAATCCCAAAGTGACATAGCATACCCTCTCAATGAGAAGGTAGTTGTCGTCTTTTACATTTTCTTTGTTTAGCTTAAACAAGAACAATCGATCACTCCTAGAAAGAGTTGAACAATACTCTTGTTACAGAAAATATTTAACTTTTTACCATTGGGGAGGCCCCGACATGGTTGTACATTCCTATAATGAGTTGAACATTCCTATAAAGACTTGTGCGACGATCTTGTTACAGAAGATATTTGACCGTTTACTACCTGGGACTGTGGGAGGCCTTGTCAGAGTTGTACATTTCTTTAATGAGTTGTACAATAATCTCCTGACAAAAAATATTCAATCCTTTATCCGTTGGGGAGGCCCTGACAGTGTTGTACATTCCTATAATGAGTTGAACATCCCTATAGAGACTTGTGCGATGATCTTGTTACAGAAGATATCTGACCGCTTACTGCCTGGGACTGTGGGAGGCCTTGTCAGAGTTGTACATTTCTTTAATGAGTTGTACAATAATCTCCTGACAAAAGATATTTAATCCTTTATCCGTTGGGGAGGCCTGACGGTGTTGTACATTCCTATAATGAGTTGAACATTCCTATAGAGACTTATGCAATGATCTTGTTAAAGAAGATATTTGACCGTGGGAGGCCTTGTCAAGGTTGTACATTTCTATAATGAGTTGTACAATAATCTCCTGACAAAAAATAATTAACCCTTTATCCGTTGGCGAGGCCCTGACAGGGTTGTACATTCCTATAATGAGTTAAACATTCTTATAAAGACTTGTACAATAATCTCGTTGTAGAAGATATTTGACCTTTTACTGCCTTGGACTTCGGCAGGGAGGCCCCGTCAGGGTTGTACATTTCTATAATGAGTTGTAGAATAATCTACTCACAGAAGATATTTAACCCTTTATCCGTTGGGGAGGCCCTGACAGTGTTGTACATTCCTATAATGAGTTGAACATTCTTATAAAGACTTGTACGATAAATTTGTTACGAAAGATATTTGACCTTTTACTGCCTGGGACTTTGGCGGAGAGGCCTTATCAGGGTTGTACATTTCTATAATGAGTTGTACAATAATTAGTCATTATAGAAGAAATTTAATTAATCCTTTGTGACAGTAACACGTTCGTGACAAGCCCAAAAGATGTTCAATACTTAAACATTTGGAGTATGTCAAAGGCCCGTCAAAAGCCCATGCTAGCGAAAAAGGGCTAAATTTTAGATATCATGCACACAATATGCATTGAAAAGCATGCAACAATTGGAAGCTTAATGTCATTTTTTTGTCTACTTTGGAGTTGAATTAAGGTAGGATAGATGGTGGATTTAGGAATAAAAAGTTAGTAGGGTAAAATATAAGACTCCATCATGTAAACTATGGTAATAGAGGAGTTGAAACTTTGAAGTTTGGCATATAGGAAAAATGCAATCAATGTAATGGTATGTGACATTCATGTCAAAATGGCACTTGTGATATCATTACAAGATTAAAAATCAGTCTTAGTCTTTCACAAGCCCGTAAGATGTATTTTTTCCTAATTCCAACCTAGAGATTGTTTTAACTCACTGATCTCTACAACTAAAATAGACCTAAACATATACTACCATTAATAGAAATTGTGAAAATGAACCAAATTACAGCTAAATAAGATTTGTATGACAACCACAATCTTAAAACTTGTGTATATACTACATATTAAGTAAATATTGTGAAATCTTTGATAGTTTATGAAATCACATGGTCTAATTTCTCTAAATCTTAATAAAATTTTCTCACATATTACAAACCCTCTTTGTTTATCTTTTCACTTAGTACATAGTGTTTGTTCATAATGGGGTATAATAATGTGAAGCAATTATTTTGTTTGCATATACAAGACTTCAAAGTAAAGCACATTTTTGCAAAACCTCACTTAACATTCACATCAGGGATGTAAGTAGCTATTGCTAACTTATTATTAAAATTGCTGCGATTTAAGTTGAAACTCTTTGATTACGTTGTAGATTACTTCACTTTTTATGTTATTACGAAAACACTCTGAATTTGAGAACTTGTTTGTAGAAAGATTTATGCTCACAATTGTTACAAACAACCTTGTGAATTCATCAAATCGTCAAGTGACAATTGGTATAACAAAGCAATGAGTTGTGCATGTTGTTGACCAATTATATCGATTAATCATCAAAGCGAACAATTATGGATAAATTTTATTGCAGAATATGCTCTTGAACTCAATTTTTTTAGTTTTCTCTCTTCAACTTGCATGAAAATATATTAAGAGATAAATATTTGAATGACTCAATTTAATTAAATCTAAACCATAGTTGTTGCAACGAGATGTAATATGATATATAACTTTCCTTTAAGGTTACAATTTGTTTGTTGCAAGTCAACCTTTCATTCTCAAGCAATCTAAAGACCATTCTGATTTGAAAACTTAAAATTACTCTCTATAATATATTTCTTGATATATATTGAAACTTTTTCATAATGTTTATCAATTTATATCTAAGAAGGATGGAGTTTCAATTCTTTGCTCTAAAACATAACAAAATACTATTGATATTTACACAATGAACTATGAATTCTTTGTTTTTGATTGTATGCTTTCTTAAAATATACTTACATATGATTTTTGACCTTGGAGGTATACATGCCGCTGAAAAAATCTTTACAATCAAACATTCTTCATATTCAACTGCATCCTTTATTTATGTGTACTTCTGAGAAATCTCTACACTCTTCTTTATACAAAACCTAAAGACTTATGTTAGCTCATATAGTAGTAAAGCAAAGGAATAAGTCAAAATTCAATCAAGACTCTATGTTTCAATAAGTGTATTGAAACAATAATCATACATGTTGCAATATTGGAGGTCATGTATGTTCAAGATTGAAACCAATGATATAACACTATAACTAATTGACCAATGGAAGTTATGATTAGTGAGTTACTATTTGGAGCTATAATCGTAACCCAAATAATAACAAACTAGTTGATTTCTACACAGAGTTAAAAGAGGTTACAAGCTTACTTGACTTGCTTTGATAATTTTTTGTTTGTTATGTGCTTGCAAAAAGGGAGGGTTCGGAACTCATCGGGTGGAAATTGATTGAACCCTCTTATCAACATAGTAACAAACCCTTACTTGGTTCCAGAAGTAAGACCACACATTATAAGCTTTGCAACAAAATAAATTCTGCACATATATCAATGGTTAGAGGTGAAAAGGCCAAATAACATTGTTTTAATATGAATACTTCTCATAAGCTTGGGATCACCTTAGAAAACTTGCCCATGCCTCATGCAACCAATTGCTCAGGCAATCATCTCTTATAACATACGTGATATTTTTCCTATAGAGTCGCTTACCTCACGCCGGCATCTCTTGTAATTCACGCCCCATACACGCACTTGCTCAAGCCATCGTTTTCATAACCATGCCTCTGCTAGCGTAAGCACTCAACTTCTTACCCCTGCATGCCCTCGCTTAAGTTGTCATCTCAGTACCCATGCAGTACATTCCATGTAGCCACTTGTTCAAGCCGACATTTCCAAACCCATGCATTCGTTCACTCAAGCCGTCATCTCCGTACCCATGCACGCGCTTGCTTAAGCTGTCATTTCCATACCCATTGAAAACGCTCGCTTAACGCGTCATCTCTTATAACTCACGTAATTTACTTAAACTCGGTCATCAACCTCTTGAGTGCAAAACTTTCACCTATCATCTTATTTAACCTCAATACCATTAAAATGAAGGTAGTCTTTGTGTCATTTTGCGACAGCCTTGATGTGCTATTTTGGCCGCCTTCCAAAACGTGCTATTTTAGAGGCATATTTTTGAACTTAAGTTCACAAATATTTATGCCTGCAAAATAGAATTTTTTTTTAATACCACACACGTCCTCTGTAATATCACTATCAATTCCATAACATCACACTTTCAAGGTTTTTAACCTTTAAATGCTGTCAAAGGGCAATGTTTTGAATGGCCATTCATGAACATCGTTGTTTTCGAATGGCCATTCAAGATCATTGTTGTTTTTAAATGGTCATTTAGAAACATTTGCCCTTTCAAGTCAAAAATGTTATTTTTTAAAATTTTAAGCATCCTAAAACACGCCATTCAAACAAGATTGAGATCATATCCTATTTTTAAACAATAGTTAAGGAAACATTGTTTTTACCATCTCATGGGGTTTTTCATTTTTAATCATTTAATATTTTCCTATTTATTTTATTTTTTATAAAAGTTAGATGCTCTTCTAGTACCTAGGAAAGTAATTCTTTTTTTCAATATTTGTTAAGACTAAGTTACAAAACTTGCAACGCTTGCTGGTTGTACAAATTTGAACTATAAATATAGGGTTGGAGAAAAACAAAGATCTATTTACAAGTGTGCTATCGTGTTCCTAAGCTTCTCACTTTTCCTTTCAAGATTTGGTATAATCTTAATCCTTTTTTTTTGCAACATTTGCTTGTTTTATAACATGAAATATCAAGTATACTAATATATAAATATTCTTGTAAGTATCAATAATGGTGTCTAAAATTGAAAGACTCAATAGTTAGATATGTTTGCTTGAATCTATATATTTAGGTTTAGAATGAGTGAGACGTCCCTTTTGATGCAATAAGGTTTTTGTTCAGTTATATTTTTTATGTGTAATTACATACTTTTGAAAGTTTTCAATATTTATTTGTATTCTAACTTTAAAATAACTTCAAAATCTTTGATATGTAGCAGTTCTTAAGGCAGACGCTTATAGTCAACTTTTAAGATGGTTTCTTGGTTATAAAAGTAACATATCAGATTATGGGGTATGCTACAAAGTATAATGAGCAATAGGTGAAGTTGTCATTGATAAACACATTGAAGCATTTCAAATTTTGCAATTGACAACTCCACCTCCAACATCAAGTTAAGAAGATTGTTACCAAGAGTGCTCCTAACCTCATTTAACCATATTCGAATTCATATCTGAACTAACATATACGAATTGATCTACACAAAGTTTTGTTCAGTTAAGCTCCACAAACTTATACAAGGAATAGAAAATTGAAAAATTGAAAATAGATGTTGTTACATTAGGTCTCCTAGTGGTGGAGGTGGAAAGGAGGGAGGGCGGTTTTGGGTTCACCGACCTTAGGGTTGGAGGGGCGCGCTTCCCGAGGCATGCGGTGGAGCCCGAGGCGTGCCAGGAGGGAGTACCTTAGTGCAAATGGAAGCTTGAAGGTCCGCGCATCATCCGAAAGGGCCAGCCAGCCAACACCCCACCCCACCCCCACTCCCTCTACCCTTGTACGTCTTGTTACGTCGTCCCTTTCCCTTCCCTTCGTTTCCTCCTTACCCCAATTCGCTTGGATCAAGCCCTTTTCAAAGGACTGGCTCTCTCTGTGGCACCACCAGCAGCAGCAGCAAAGGTGCGGACAGTCTCCTGCGGGCACTGATGGTTTGAATAAGTGGTGCCAACCCAGGTGTGATTAGGGTTCTGTTTTTGCTCTTGTTTTTGGACCGGGTGCCGGATCAGCAGATCATGGATAATGGCCGGGCGCTCTTCTTTTCCTTCTTCTCGAATTCCTACGCTCTTTGATTTTATTGGGTATTGGCTGAGATTTTGTTTTTCGTCTTGACCTAATTATGGCGGTTGCGAATAGAATCTGGAGCTTGTCGAGAAACCCTAAATTGATGTGCTGTAGTATTCTTGCCGTTTTGGGTTGATTGCTGCTTAGCTGAATAGGAAAACACCAGTCATAGGTATGGATCAGGTGAGCCTTTGAATTCCGCCTCGTGTATCCGGAGGGGATACGGAGTGTGCTAATTTTGCCTGAAAATGGCGCGTCATTTATGTGCTCATGAAGTTGCAGCGGCGATCTACATCGTTTTAGAACCGGTGGTTACTCTGGCTGTGATGGTTTAAGAAGTGATTTTTGTGTTTTGGATGGTTTATGGAGGGATTTAATCTTGCCCAGTTTTGAATTTAATGCAGCCATCGTTAATGGTGATGTATGAATTATCTTGATTGTGTGCAATATGGTCATCAGATTTATCATTCTTAAACTAGGAGATGAATGCTCTGTGCGTGAAATGATGTAGATTGTGTGTTGCAGACTCGAGCTGTTGCGGAGTGAAGCTGAACAATGGCGTCGGAGGAGGACAGCTTTGCAAATGCAGCCTCAAAAAAGAGGGTAGCGTCGCGACAAATTTCAAAGGATGACGACCCAGACGTGGAGGAGGAGGCTCCATTAGAAGGCGATACGTTTAGAAAAGCTCCAGATTCCGTACTTGCCAACAGACGTATCGTCAAGGTTCGGCGAACAGGTGGGAATGCTGCAGCAGCCCCCGCAGCTGCGAATCCCTTCGCTTCAATTCGTCTCGTCCCTCCTTCTGCGGAGCCAAAACCTGCCGAACCCACTCCGGCCGAGCCAAAACCTGCAGGGGAACCTGCTCCAGCTGAGCCAAAACCTGCAGACGAACCTACTCCGGCCGAGCCAAAGCCTGCAGAGGCTACTCCAGCCGAGCCAAAGCCTGCAGAAGCTGCTACCCCAGCTGAGGAGGCCGCTCCAGAGCCTGAGGGTGAAGGTGAGAGCAAGGAGGAGGCCCAGCCCGAGGCAGTGACCGTCACCGTGACGGAGACGATGACAGTCACTGCCACTGCAGATGATGAAAGCTCAAAGGAGACGACGGTGTCGGAGAAAGTGGTGGAAGTGGTGCAGCCCGCAGCAGCAACGAATGGAACCTCCACGCTTCTGAGCTCCGAAACTTTCCAGTTGGCTTCATCAGCCAAGAATGCATTCTCTGCTTCCTTCGGCTCAGGCTTCCCGGCCACCACGACACCGTTTGGAAGCAATTTGTCAACCTCGGGGGGGTTCGGATCCTTGAACGGCGGTTTCTCGTTTGGCTCAGGTTCGGCATTCGGCTCCAGTCTCTTCGGATCAAGTACGTTCGGGCAAGCGGCGAATCCTGTGGTGTTCGAGAAGACGAATGGGAGCAGCACGGCGGCGGCCGCGGCGTCAGTCTCCCCAGCAAGCGCGGCGCCAGCGAAGATCACATTGCAGGAGGTGCCATTGGAAACAGGCGAGGAGAAAGAGAAGGCTGTGTTCACGGCAGATGCTTCCCTGTTTGAGTTTCTGGACGGCGGGTGGAAGGAGCGGGGCAAAGGTGAGATCAAGGTCAGTGTTCCGGACGATACCTCCCGGAAGTCTCGGCTTGTCATGCGGTCCAAGGGCAACTTGCGTTTGCTGTTGAACGCCAACATCTTCCCCGACATGAAGATCACCAAGATGGACAACAGAGGCGTTACATTCGTCTGTGCTAATGCAACTGCTGGTGGGAAGGAGGGGTTCACCACCTACGCGTTGAAGTTGAGGGATCCTCAGACTGCCAAGGATTTCATGTCTACTGTTGAAGCCCACAAGGGGACGGCCACAAGTACCGACTAAGAAAATCAATCAGCAGAATCTATCAATTTGTTCAATCAATCAATCACTCGTGGATCATTCCTTGCGTCGAGCTTATTTAAGTCAGAGGGGTCTCGGTTGATCTTATTATCATGCTTGGGTACATGTAGGGCGGGAGTCTGTGCTGGTGCTCAGTCCTGAGCCATCATCGGCTAGCTGGGCGACTGTTCTATTAAACTCTCATATTGCAATCAAATAGGTAGCTTGCATACTCAGTTTATACAGTTTATACAGATTTTGTCCCAGTTTCTGTAACTCATTTCCAGATTTTGGAGTCCCCGTGCTCTGTTCCAAGCGAAGAACTCCTTCCTTCAGTCTGATCTATCTTTTTCTCTTCTTTGTTTGAAGGTTTGTGGCCTGTATGCTACATATTTTGCTACATGCCTCCCACCATTGCTGTAAGCTGCTTACCCGAATCGTAAAGCCTGGTCTCAAATTCCAGAATGCCAAGTTCCTGACATGAAGGTCCGGATAGGAGTTGATAATCATACACTCTGTTGCTATGATGCTTCAGTTGATCTGTAACTGTGTCTGTTGCGAATGGTGAAGTCCCTTTTGCTTGTAAGATCTTTCCTGGAGGGTGATGATGATAGTTATGGATCTCTTCGTCGACTAGCAATGAGGCTTTTGAAAAGCAGCCTCGAAGATAGTGATAGACTTTGCTGATACTCACCGTCGGCAACGAGACGTGATCTATGGCAGGAACTTCCGACGTTTCTGTCATAAACTGCCGATGCCAATGCGTGGGAAAAACGTAGACCAGAATTCTAATCTTCGATTGTAGCCGAATGGACTGGACAAGTGAAAATTTGCTGGTTTTTTGTCTAAGGGTATGTGGCAGCTACAGTGCTGGGTTTAATTAGTGTCTTACATCAGATAGTGTTCAATTTATTTTCAGATAGTATCCCAATTTACATGAAATCCTTACCAAATGCATGCCTTGTTACTTGTTTAGATACTAATCATTCACATTCATGTTAATCACACCCCTGAGGAAGGGTGTAGGTCGGATCAATCTCAAGCAATAAAGGTGTAAAGATTGGGCACAAGAAAATTAGTAAAAAGGCAAAACCCCTTGAGCAAGAGATTACATTATAACTTCCAGTTTCAAATTCTATCGTATCCACCGTGCACATTGATTTAAGTAATTTTATTTCAAAGTAGTTGGTTTTAGGTACACATGTAGGATCCATTTCCAAAATTCTCAACAAACAAAAAATAAATCCAATTTCATATTATTCCAAGTGGGTTGGCAATCTCCTACATACTTTACACACTTTCCAAAACTGATTGATTGCATTGGCCACGCTTGCCAATGTGAAATTCATGCTTCCTACATTCCATAACAACTTCGTATTGAGATTTTTGTCACAAAGCTCAAGAATCTACCGTGGGAAAGAGAGAATGCCCTTTTCGATAAATTTGATACTAAACCGTATACAGCTCCTGTGGTAGTCAATCTCAATTACTGCAGAAAATTCAAAGATTTCATGGATGACTGTTTTATTCAATAAAGGTGGGGTACTATACTCCTGATTAGTTCATCAAGTATTTTCTCAGGAAGCCTGCCGAACACCGGATCCCAATTTTGAATGCTTCAATCGATCCTTAGCCCTGCAGTCTAGAATTCCATCTCCAGACATCGATCACTTACGTCAACTGATTGGGATGCATCCGAGGCCAGCGATCTCGACCGTCACATTGCAATTCTGAAACTTTTAAACGCCCGTGGGGTCTGAAACGGGCAGCTCGGATCATAACATTTTTGGACTTGGTCATCATGAATAGTGTGCTTTCTGAACTTGGGCATCATGAATAGTGTGCTTTCTGAACTTGGGCATCATGAATGAACCAATCAATGATGAGCTTGCAATCTCCTACAAGGTCATGTACAACCCCAATTTACCTATCACAATCCTTTCAAAGTAAAAGATCAATCAAACAAATTGTGATTTGAATTGTAAAATTCCACTTTTTGAATGCATCATAAGAAGGTGAACAGTTTGACATCAAAATACAAGTAAGAAGTTGGGAACAATGAGAGCTATAGAAAAAGCCCCTTGGGCATTTAAGGGTGAAGATATTTGATTTTTGGCCTTTGATATCGTTGGTCGTTTGGGCTTCGAGGTTAAAACCATCCGAATTTGTGAAGAGGATAAAAAAGGAAAGAAGGCAAATGTGACGAATGACTGTACACTAAAATTCAAAAATAAGTGTTGGATGCAATAATTTTCAATCATAACACTAATTCTATTTTTTGAAGTTGGTGTTCAATTAGTAAATGACAATTCTAACACAATATAAGTTCTATGGTAAAATTTAGCACTTCAACATTTTAGAAGGGTACATTTAGTGTTAGATGGAACCAAAGTGTGGAAATTGGATAAAATATCCGTGTGATCGTTGCTAAAACTAAGGTTAATTCTATAATAAGCTGTCACAAACTACAAGATTATGTGCCATTACCACTATGCCTTCTCCATAGTATATAGGTACGCTAGATACTTGATTTCGAAAGGCAATGGGTGGTGAAAGGCCAAGCGGTACTAATCCATCACAAGAAATTGGTTTTACTTATCACCACCATTTCTTTCAAACCTGCATACACAAAAGTCGACAATTAGACATTTGTTTCACGTCGTTGCTTATTGACGGAGCTATGATAAATACATAGGCTATTCTAGTATGTCATCATATTACTTTAGTAGGTAGTTACATTATGCTTTGTAATGATTACTATTCAAAAGGTAGGTTGGAATGGTGTTCGTTACCATCTTCATTCGGGGCATTGAAAGCCACTCAGAAGCGGCCGAGCCGCACGACTCACTGCAACAATTTGATAATAGTTTGAGTGGCAAGCTGCTTAGAACTCTAACTACGTTCTTCCATTTGCTCAAGGTGTCGGCAATGACAACATGTGCGCCAAATTTCTATGTGATTCGGAAATTCAAGCCATTTCACCTATCAAGCAACATGTCACTTTACACTGTATTTGTTCTTGGTTTTTTGATATACAACACTTATCTACCCTAAGTGGGATTTACTTACTTGTCCTATACCATTGTTGTTATGTCCTCATGATGTATGCTGTTCTTTGCATAGCGATGCTACCTCAAGAAACTTGATTCCTCTTAGAAATAATACGAGTTTCTGATGGGTAAAGAAGATTTTTCTTTGGTGAAAAGGCAAGCAATCCATAAGGATTGGAGTTGAATTGATGAACCTCTTTTGACAAAATGGCGTTGAAGCTAAGAGGACTTTGACATTCGAATGCGTCTTTGATTTCGACACTCAGAGAGTGCAGCCAAGGGCACCTACTAAACAAACAGTGCCGAGGATGGATTTCTACTCATTTGATTGCTTCCTTCGTTAGTAAAGCAATAATTTGGGGAAGCGAGGCAAGGACCTCGTTTGACTTATTCACATGAGACAGGGGCCACTCGCTCGCTCGAGTAATTCTGAATAAAAAATTGGTCGCTGAACGTGTTGAATACGTCAACGTAGATTGGCATTAGGCAAGTTCGGAGCTAGATACTTCCCACAATCCCGCCACCTTCTCGGTCTGTAGGAGCAGGCCCGCCATATTCCTACAAGAAAGCAGCTTCAACTCAGGATCGGAGTAAACGTTGTGTTACTCTGCATTATTGCTTCCCGTACCGACTGTTCAAGATATCAGATATATGGTACACTATAGTAGCTACATGGTTGCTGTTGTTTTGGAGGAACGCACCATAGCTGCTGCAGAACTCTAGCTAAGGAGTAACAAGTCGCTGCAATTCAAGATTTCCTCTCGTGTTTGAGCAGGTGAGATGGCGAAGAGAAATTCTCGGTAGAAACGTGCTGAAGGTGAGTCGTTTCCTGCTCACACTGTCTTCTTCTGTACGTTCCGACACTGATTCTTGTCCGAAGCTTCTGATGCCACAACTATTTCCTTCCTTAGGGTTAGGTCATGACCAAGGGCACAAAGTGTCCGAACGTTCTGTAGCTGTATGATCCTGCTGGTTTTGAAGGACAAATTCGCTGTGGAAAAACCTCTGGCAACATGTTACCACAGAGGGTAGATTTACCACTTGTGCGACTTCCAGATGCGTGATTACCAATGTGTTTGTACATCTCTGTCGCTGTCAAGTGAGGCTTCGGTAGTGATCATTGTCGATGTATTTGTATTTCCTAAATCCTCTTTCTGGAGAATTGTGGTGGATGTAGAGAAATCGAAGAGCTTGATCGTTCAGGAGCGTGAGTGCTCACCTGGGGTTGCAACAAGCAACAGTCATGGCCTTGAACCGAATGCATTTTGCGTGTGTGTTCAAGTGTAACAATCTGCCGCCTCCTGCTACTATGGAGCGTGAGGTCAAGAGATGAATGTACGCTTTCTTTGTCGCATAATCTAGATAGTCATTGCGTCTCTTTTTTTGCGACATTTGTGTTGATTTGCATGACCCACAAAGACTTGGTGATACTGAAGCAGATAAGATGAAGTTGTTGGTTGCTCTGAAGTCAAATTTCATGCGGTCGTTGTGGAAATTTTGTTGAATTTCTCAAACATACCAAGTTTATAGTAGGTATTTAAGATTTTTCCGTACTCAAATCGCAAGCGATTGACATGGATTGGAGTTGAATTAATGAACCTCTTTTGAAAAAATGGCGTCTTCGCTTTCGACACTCACAAAGTGCAGCTAATGGCACCTACTGAATGAACAACGCCGAGGATGGATTTCTTCTCTTTTGATTGCTTCCTTCGTTAGTAGGGCATAAATTTGGGGTTGCGAGGCAGGGACCTTGGTTTAACTTATTCACATGAGACAGGTGCCACTCGCTCGCTCAAGTAATTCTGAATAAAAAAATTGGTCACTTAACATGTTGAATACGTCAACGTGGATTGGCATTAGGCAAGTTCGGAGTTACATACTTCCGCCACCTTCTCGGTCTGTAGGAAGATGCCTGCCAAATTCCTACAAGAAAGCAGCTTCAACTCAGGATCGGAGTGAACGTTGTGTTACTCCGCATTATTGCTCCCAGTACCGACAGTTCAAGATATCAGATGTATGGTAGACTATAGTAGCTACATGGTTGCTGTTGTTTTGGAGGAATGTACCATAGCTGCTGCAGAACTTAAGCTAAGTAGTAAGAGTCGCTGCAATTCAAGATTTCCTCTCGTGTTTGAGCAGGTGAGATGGCGAGAGAGACGAAGAGAAATTCTAGGTAGAAACGTGCTGAAGGTGAGTCGTTTCCTGCTCACACTGTCTTCTGTACGTTCCGATTCTGATTCTTGTCCGAAGCTTCTGATGCCACAACTATTTCCTCCCTTAGGGTTAGGTCATGACCAGGGGCACAAAGTTTCCGAACGTTCTGTAGCTGTATGATCCTGCTGGTTTTGAAGGACAAATTCGCTGTGGAAAAACCTCTGGCAACATGTTACCACAGAGGGTAGATTTACCACTTGTGCGACTGCCAGATGCGTGATTACCAATGTGTTTGTACATCTCTGTCGCTGTCAAGTGAGGCTTCGGTAGTGATCATTGTCGATGTATTTGTATTTCCTAAATCCTCTTTCTGGAGAATTGTGGTGGATGTAGAGAAATCGAAGAGCTTGATCGTTCCGGAGCGTGAGTGTACCCTAAACCCTAAATCCTCTCTTCAAGGAATATTGTTTTCAATCAAGCTCTTCGAATTCCCTACATCCACGACAAATCTGAAAATTTGAGAATAGAACTTGCTCTACAAGTGGCAACAATCGAAACTTTGAGGGGTTAACCCTTGAAGTCGAAAAGAGCCCAAATAGGGTCGTTTGAGGTCTGGTCAGCCCCGTACTTACTATATTTAGCTTTTATGAAATTGAAACCTTTTGCACGTTGAAGAGATTTTCCATAGCTTTCCGAGAAGTCATTTCATGCTGCTAAATTCCTCATACTTTATGAGATATTTATGGTCAAAGTTTGAAAACACTATTTAGAATCTGCCCAAAACTGCCCAGACTCTCGTATATGCTCGTTTATTCTCAAAATCTGCCCAAATTAAATAAGATAGCCGGAAGTTCAAAAATTCACCAAAAACTGAGATTTTACTTTTATTAATTTTTGATTTTTGTACTTGGATATAAGGGTGTAAGGCATGATTTCACTGTTTGGATCTTCCATCCAACAATTATTTACATGCCATTTTTATTACCAAAGAGAAGCCTTTGAAGTTGAATTTCAGCATACCTCCTTGTGAAAGTTTAAGCATTTCATTAAGTTGTATAGGTCGCATGAGATAAAAATTACATAGGCATGTTACCAACTTACTTAGGAACAAGAATTTGGAGAGCCTCAATTCAAATTTACTCTTAAAATTGGTTTTTTGGGCTAACAAAAAACTTCCAACCCATTTTGCAATAAGGAATTTTTTTTTTTTCAACTTTGAATGTTACGATCTCACAATTGGTAAGGAATTTGAATCCAAGTTTTGGTACACACATACATGGACAAGTTAGGTATAAGATCTTACGGTTACATGCTTAAGATTCCGTCAGAAGTTGAAAATTTTCATCTTGCATTGAAAGACGGAGGTTTTGAGGAGTTATGACAATTTTGGGGGCTATCGACTTTAGGGGTTAAGAAGGTCCCCAAACACATGAGCTCTCAGCACCCACTGAGTGTGCGAGGCTCAAAACGTAAAATGCGTGGTTATGTGGAGAAAATTGTATCGGAATCAATGAAAATTGAGCCACAAGTGCTTCCCCACTACCTGAACTTCTTCTGAGTAATGGAGGCCTTCCAAGAGAGCGCAGGGAATCTCTTTTGAGTGTAATAATTTCGTACTCGAGGGAGACTGCTCAGTTGGGGTTGCAACAAGCAACACTCATGGCCTTGAACCAAATGCATTTTGCGTGTGTTCAATTGTAACAGCCTGCCATCTCTTCCTACTATGGAGCGTGAAGTCAACACATGAACGTACGCTTTTTTTGTTGGATATCCGGGTAAGTTATTACGTCTCTTTTTTTGGCGACATTTCTGTTGGTTTGCATGACCGACAAAGACTTCCTGATAAGATTTGCTAGTACCGAAGTTGATAAGCTGAAGTTGTTGGCTGCTCCAAAGTCAGTATTCATGTAGTAGGTGTGGAGTCTCTCTTGAATTTCTGCTAGGATTACCACATGTGCTTCACAACTTCCTCATTTGGTAGGTGTCCACAAACAGGCTGCATAGCTGTAATAATCCATGGTGCAGTATTGATAGAGTTATATAAGAGAAGGTGCTTACATGTGTACAGCATGGCCTTGGTAGCAGGAGATCGACGCCTGACGATGAACGTGTTGTTTGAAAAGGGGGCAAGTTTTTGACATCTGCATCCAGTATAGGAGGCTGTAAACCATAGATTGGGCCGACTAATTTCTAAAATTTCGCGGAATCCTTAGACGACCGCAAACGCGTGGAGGATCGGAAGTCTAGTTTCTAAGGGAGCTTGAGGGTATTGTGAAGCATAATCAACATGGAGAAATCTATGATTTCATGTCGAGGGTGGAAACGCTCAGCCGAAAATGTTCTAGAAGAGGGCTGTGGTGATGAATATGAATGGTTGAGAATTGCGGAGAGTTACAAACGTCGTCGGACCAAGTTTGATATATTCATAAACCACCGGGGGCCTGATGGTAAAGCTTTTGCCTCTCACCTAGAGGAAGCATTGAATACGAGAGGGTACGCTCCTTTCTTTGATCAGAATGGACTGGGGCAGGGAGAACACTTCCCCGAGGCGATCAAAGCTGCAATTCAAGATGCGCGCGTTCACTTGGCAATATTTACCCCTCTCTATGCGGAGTCCAAGTACTGCCTGGACGAGCTAGTTGACATGGTGGAGTGCGTATAGGACTCTGGTGGCAACGTGAAGTTGATACTTATCTTCTTGAAAGTGACTCCTTCAAGTATTCGGTGTGTAGAGAGAGGGCCTTTTTATGAAGCATTCGAGCACCATAAGCAGAGGGATCGAGGCTTGCGCATTCGTGTTTGGAAAGAAGCTCTTCATATTGCTGCCGACATGATGGGGTTTGAGGGTGATAAATTCAAGTAAGTCCTGAAGCATCATACATGAATGATATTTTGACATGGAAATAGTGGGTTTGTGGATTGATAGTAGTTTGTGGCATGCTATATTGCCGGTATGAGGCGAGTATGATTGACTTTTTTATATATGTGTTTCGAAGTGCTAAAGGATGAGTGGGTTTCGTATCAATCTTGAATGTGTGCAGGAATGAAAGTGAGCTCAAAAATGCTATTATTGATCGAGTTGAAGAGATTTTCGATTTAACTCGAGTCGACAGGACACAATGGGTTCCAACTCGTATGGTTGGTCGTGAGCAGTTGCTTGGGTTTGCTTTGAGTAAACTTGAATTGATGGGGGATAATGTCGCCATATTAGGCATTTGGGGCGCGGGTGGCATTGGCAAAACAACTCTGGCCAAGAAATTATACAATCATTACTCAATGCAACGATCATTTGGGTATCAAGCTTTCTTGGAGCTGGGCAAAGGTAATAATGTGGCGCAATTGCAAAATCAAGTACTTGAGCTCTTGGGCAAGAAGGAGAGAAATGTTGTTGAAACGTACCGAGGTTATCTCAATAAACTAGTCAATGTGAGGGCGCTTGTTGTAGTAGATGACATCTCCTACAGGGAGCATTTCATGGAGCTCATACCGGACTTGAAGAAACTTGGAGTTGGAAGTCGTATCATTTTAACATCACGTGACAAGGATGTCTTGGATATGGTTTTCAAGGAAGCACCTCAAGCCTACCATTTACTTGAGATGCAGGTGCTAAACTCTCAGGTGTCATTGGAGTTGTTTTGTGTTCATGCATTTTTGAACAAATCAATCCCTAACGAGAACCACCCGTTGTACCCTCTTGCAAAGAAAGTAGCAGATATGTGTAGGGGTTTACCATTGGCGTTGGAGATGATTGGAAAGCACTTATATAATAGGTCGGAAGGAGAGTGGGAAGAGGAAGCAAGAGAAATGAGCCTTAGTTCTGCCGTCCTTGACATATTGAGTATGAGCTACAAGGGTCTTTGTTCCAAGTCGGACAAGATGATGTTCTTGGATGTCGCTTGCCTCATGGATGGACTTTTGGAGGAAGATGCTATCGATATTTGGGAGTCTTGCGCGTCACGAGATTCAAATCCTCCGTGTAGGCGTGACCGTTGCTTGACCTCTAGAAAGGTGAAAGGCTCCTTGCAGACTTTGATAAACAAGTCTCTTGTCAAAGTGGGCTATGATGGAAGATTGACCATGCACGGCCTCATCCAAGAGATGGGTAGAAAAATGGTTCAAGATGAGACGAGAGATGAAAAAGCGCGTGAGCTTGGAGAATATAGCCACTTGTGGGATCTTGGCGATGTTGAGAATGTCCTTAATGAAGAGGAGGTATGTATATTATGCGTCTTGATGTGTAGTACAGTCCAACATCTGTTGCAATTGTTTTTGGATTTACTGAAAGTCTTTGATTGATTTCTTTTGTGGGAGGATCATATGGAATTCAACTTATTAAACTTTTGTCATTACAGATTATTTAGGTGTATGTAAATTATAAGTGTGTGAAAATGAGAACCCTAGTTAAGAGAATATTCTCATCGTATTTTTCAAATTCCACATGAATTGAAGTGAGAAATATGTGATGATTTTTTAAAATTTCATTAGTTTAATGTAGAGGATATATAATTGTTTACGTCTTGCGTAGACCAGAGATGCACCATGTAGGCAAACTTCTCTCTTTGTGGCTCTAAAGTGTTTTCATAGTTGTCAGTCCTTGATATTCAAGTCCAAAGGAATCAAGTTCAAATATTAGATCAAAATTTGATCAAACATAGTGAGATAAGGTATTTGCACAAAAAGCATAGTATTGTAGAGGCCCAATATGATATGAAATTTACAATATGTTCTCTACGAGATTGAAGTGTGAAAAATGTTAAACACATTGAATAATGTTCTCTACACCATTTGGCACATAAGTTTCAACATCTACTATATTTATTGTGGCACAAAGTTTAATAAAATATTTTTAAACGTTCTATATCTTTCACAATATCACGCTCAAAACATTCTATTGTAAGGTATGTCTCGAATTAGGAGACTCTCCAAGTAAGTACATGCGATTGTGTATACTCTTTACTTCAAACTTCTTTTGAATCTCAAACTCTATGTGAGATAAAATCTCATACCTAACATTAGTCTTTTTGCATGGAAATTGAGCTAAATGTTGATTAAGTTACCAACATATCAATGCAATCAATTGATTAGATTTTATATTCTCAGGGACAGAAGAAGATCAATGTACTTCCCAGAAACAATTAATATCCCCGAAACTTTTGGCTCTACCTCTCCTACCTCTCCCCAAACTCTGGCATTGTCTACATTCGAATTGAAGGGAGAGGCAAGTTGTTCATTAATTAATATCCCTGAAACAATTAATATCCCTGAAACTTTTGGATTATGCCTAGTTATTGTAGAGCTCATGCCATGAATAATGTCACTCATATTGTATTTCTTTAATCTAAATTACAATTATTGAATGTTGTGAGTATTCATGTCTTTATAGAGATCTATCAAGTATAATTTCTCATCTAGTGGTTATTGGTACTTGGCGCTCACTCAGGGGACAAAGGAAGTTCGAGGCCTATCGTTGGTTGGGTTGAATGGGAAGACTTTTATGGCTTCGGCATTTCGGAACATGACCGAGATCCACTTTTTGCTATTAGATGGAGTTCGCATAGAGGGAGACTTTTCCCAAATATCCAAAAAGATCCGTTGGATGCAGTGGAGGAATGCATGTCTTTCGAGCCTACCCCTGGAGCTGCATTGCTCAAACTTGGTAGTTTTGGATCTTACAAATAGTAAGAGTCTCACTCAGTTATGGGCAGAAGATGATGCATTTCAGGTATGCAATTTGCGTCCAATGGATAACAATGGATAACTTAGAAAAAAACAAAATTAGAGTGATTTTGCATGGTTAGTAAGGTGCTTGCAAATTATTTGAGTTTTGTTATGTATACTTCATTGTTGCTGTGGAGTCACTTTGCCATAATTGGAGTATACTTCATCGGATTGTTTACACTACTAAGGTGGTTATGATTGTGCTTGAGTGTACCTAAATGCAGGTTCCAAGGTTTTTGAAGACTCTCATTCTTGAGAACTGCACTTCATTAGAGAAGATTCCAGAAAATATCAAGTCTTTGACGAGGCTAAGGATACTCAATCTCCGGCAGTGTGAGAAGCTCACATCTTTACCATGTTCTCTTGGCAAACTCAAAGGACTTGTCAAGTTAAAATTGAAAGGGTGCAAGCAATTGGAGGCCTTGCCTGATGGTGTGGTGAAGTTGTCACTTCTCGAGACATTGTCCATAGACATGTGTGTGAAGATACTAAATCTGCCAACGAATTTTCGAAATCTTAGGGCATTGGTTAGATTCTCTGCTTGGGGAGCTTCCAGTCTAACTGCCTTACCTGATTCTTTCTCCAAGTTAACTTTGACGAGGCTAAAAATACTCAATCTCCGGGAGTGCGAGAAGCTCACATCTCTACCAATTTCTCTTGGCGAGCTCAAGGGACTCGTCCATTTGAACTTGACAGGGTGCAAGCGCTTGGAGGCCTTGCTTGATGGTGTGGTGAAGCTGCCACTTCTCATCACATTCTCCATGGACAAATGTGTCAAGATACGAAATCTGCCAGTGAATTTTGGAAATCTTGGGGCTTTGGTTAGATTCTCTGCTAGAGGAGCTTCTAGTCTCACTGCCTTACCTGATTCTTTCTCCAAGTTAACTCGTTTGGAGAGTCTGGACGTGCTTGATTGCAAATCTTTATCTCAGTTGCCGAGGTATGTGAAGGAACTAACGCACTTGAGAGTGTTTTATGTACAACGCACAGCTATCCGAGAGTTGCCTAGTGACCTTGGGGATCTCAAAAGCCTGAGTGATCTCTCAATTTCCCAGTACAACCAATTAGAGAGCCTTCCTGACATCTTTAGAGACTTGCAGAATTTAAGGACTCTATATTTGTCGAAGAATAAGATGACAAAGCTGCCTAATAGCTTCAAGAATTTGACACGCTTGGAGAACCTGCATATGCAAGGAAGCCCGAATCTTGTCAATGTTGAATCTCTACCCGTGTCACTTGTAGAGCTCGATCTTGCAAATTGTCCCAAGGTGGTAAGAGTTTCCGTCAAGGAGCTATCAAAGCTGGAACTAATCACCCTGTGCAACTGCATAAGCTTGACTAAGTTGGAAGGGGTGGAACATGCGAAGTCCCTCTGTAGATTGAACGTGAGCGGATGTTGTAGCCTGTCGGAATTACAAATTGACCTCTCCAAATCAAGAATGACACATTGCTATGTAAGTGGAAGTGGAGTGTGCGTGAAGTTTAACAACGATTGGAACCAGGTATTAATCATATTCCTCTAGATTCTTGTGATGTCCACTAAAAGCTCACGAAAAGCACTATTAGCAATATTGAATGCTAAATTGACATTCCAAGTTCTTACATTACTAAGGTCAATGTATTTGAGGACTTTTCCAGGCTGGAGCTCCATTACAACAAGTGGTCAACTACTATGACCATGCCATGGGGTTTGTTAAGAACTCAATGACTAGAAAGATATCTTCATCGCAATTTGAAGATGGGGAGTTGTGCATGGAAACTGGAATCGTGGGGAGCGGTGTTGCAGCCGTTGTCATTACGGTGGTGGCACACGACAAAGATTGGACTAGCCCCACCCGTCCACATGGGCGATACACTTACAAGTTAAAGTTCCAAGGGCGAATTGTACGGTCAGAGGAAGAATTGGATGTGGAAGTTTTCCCAAGAGAGCTTTTTCTGTTGCGCCAAGGAGACCATAGGGATCATGTGTACTTGTGCGCATTACGCCGATCACACCCGCTCATTAAAAATCTTAGGCAGGGCGACAAGCTTCGTGTTTACACAATCTCCTTATATAAAGGATTTGAAATGACAATCATGCAAGGACACATTCATGTTGCTTACGACCAGAATACATTGGAAGTTCCATTTCAGAATCTGCTACTGATAGACAATTTGAGCAGTACACTCCGAGCAAAACCTTTACATAAAGTCCGCCAAGCATACATCGAAAATCGTTCTATTAGATTCACTATCAAAAATAGTGATGGTGATTTGCTTGTCAAAGTTCTTGGACAAATTGTGTATCAACCAGTCCTCGTCCAAGTCAATGCTCGAGCCCTATCCTCAACAGATGCGAGTTCAACTTCTTCAATCATTAGAGAGCTTAATATTGTTCTCTTTTTGTCGAGCTTGCTAAGATTTTTTCACTTTCTTGGTGTTTCAGGTCATGGGCTTTAGTACGCGCGGAAGAATGTGTGATATCTGCGACAAAGTCAATCTTGAACGGGGTTACCATTGCAACACATGTGCTGATTTCGACATGTGTCAGAGTTGCAAGGAGGTGAAGCAAACAGTCCATCCTTCAGAACATCATTTCACCAAATTTGAGGCGATTGGCTATAATAAGAATTGGGGGTATGTGGTGAATGATTTGTGGTGGAGTGAGAACTTCCCTGCTTCTGATGATCCTCCTTGTGCTACTATGAGGAGAATTTATGCTGGAGATGGATCAACCAAATTAAATCCAAATTTCAAGATCGGCTACATTGTGGATGTGCGAGAGGAAGTTTCAGCGAATCACTGTTCGAGCAACGGAACTTGCACTGTGTTGTATGGGCACGAAATCAATGGCATTGAGGAGCTGAGGTGAAACATTATTATGTGATTTGCTGCTTTGCAATATGGAAGCTCTTCAAACTGTGGTCTACGAACGGGGTTCCCGTCCCCGCCCGCGCGTGCAACGCCTGAGCAGGCGAGACCACTCGGCCTCAGCCCGCCCTCTAGGGTTGGGGCATCCCTGCTCCATAACTCTTACGCTTCCTCGCCCGATGACGCTCTCTACGGCTTCTGGAGCTCGCACCTCCTGCTTCCGCCTCCGACGTCCCTCGGTGCTCGTCCTCGCTTTTCAGCAACCTTTTTGAACCAACACAAGAACACGATCATGCTGCTGCCCAAATATGAAGTGAAGATTTATGACGAAGTGCAATTTCAAAATACTTTCTAGCAAAATGTAGCATGATGTTCCAAGCACAAGTTAAATCATAAATTGCGGCAATCTGAAACTGCTTGAGCTTTCAATGGAAGGGGAAGCCCATCACATCTGTTTGCCGCAGAATAAATCTTAAGTAGCTCAAGAAAGCCGCTAGGAGAACGATATTCTAGGCAACAATTGGTTTTTACTTTTTATTGGAAAAGAGACCAGTTTGTTATAGTGCAGTGGGACAACAATTGGTTCTTACAAAGAAATTAATTCTTGTTTGATTTAAGGTGGTATCTAATCTTGGTTTTCTACGACATGAATGCATAAAATGTCGTGGCACATGTTCAAAGTTGGTCAGACTTGACTCATTCACATCGGTGCACGATATTGTGCTCGCTGTGATCTGGAAGCACGACTCGTACGGTCAGAGGAAAGATGGATTGGATGTGGAGGTGTTTGCAAGCCGGCTTTACGCATAACGCCACGTAGATTCGTAAGGATCAAGTGTACATGAGCACATTACGTAGCTGGCACCCGCTCATTTAAATTCAAAGGTTGAAGCATGGCGACAAGCTTTGTGTGTATGCACTCTCTAGATATCAGAGTGACAGTCATCCATCGACTCGTGCATATTGCTTACGACCAGGATTCAACGAACAGAAGATCCATTTAGGAATGAGCTCCTGAGAGATAATTTGTGTAACAATTTTTAGCACAACCTTTTCCAAACGTCTGCCAAACATTCACCATCTATCGTATCGTCTTCACTATCAAAAATAGTGGTGGTGATTAGATTGTCACAGTTTTTGCACAAGTAGTTTGACAACCACTTCCGGTCCAGGTTGAATGCCGATTCCCTCGCTCCGAAGCTGTAAGTACCACTGCTAGGATCATTCAACACCTTACCAATCGTTATCTTTCCCTCGAGCTTGCTAACGATTCTCGGTGTTGTAGACTATGGCCCCTAGTACGCCCCGGGGAATCTGTAGTGTCTGCAACAATGTCATTTCTAAACGTGGTTCTCATTACAACACATGTGCTGATTTCGACATGCGTCAGAGTTGCAAAGAGGTGTAGCAATTAGTGGAGCAATAAGACCATTCTTTGACAACAATATATTGAGGCGAATGGTGTTGCCCTAGGATGGAAGTACATATGAGGATTGGGGTTATTTGATGCGTGGTTTCGTGTGGTGTCATAGCTGCCTTAATTCGTGTGATCCTCCTCATTCTACAACGGCTGGAAATTGTGTGAAGCAATAACCGTCGAAATCAGATCAAAATTACGATATTGGCTTCAACGTGGAAGTGTCATAGTAAGTTCTAATGGTTCACAGCTCGAGCATTGGAGGTTGCATTGCGTTGTCTTTGCGGCAAATTAAAGGCCGTGGAGGGCTGAAAATGAAACATTATCACGTGATTGCAGCTCCAATATATTATTCGAGAGGCGAGAGAAGAGAAATGTCTGCTTGAAATGGTCTGTGAACAACGCTTGTTATGCGACCATCATCATGTTACCGGATTTTTTGCACCCCAAAAGTATGGTCTTGCAGCTGAGTGTGATGGACACCTGGCATGTTATAATAGCTTGTGATGTGCTCTCGTGGATTTCATGTTGGAGTCATGATATTGATCTGCTTCCACTTTTGGAGTAACTGAAATGTTGCACTCTAAATTGAGTAATATAAGAAACTGAAAAGGTGAGGCAATGTTGTAATTTGGGTTTGATGTAGAGACGTACCAAACTCTTTAAAGCTGCGTGCTCGAGGTGTGTGCTCAAGTACGAGGCATATACATATATTATCATGTAAGAAATGTAAACATCAGTTTGTGAGTTACTTTGACAGCTACCCGAGTTTCTAGCATACTGAATCTTCCTCATCCAGATTGTTTTGTTTCTTCCGAATGGTGGTCGAAGTTCATTTTGGTGTCAATCATCTGGCAAGGCTATGGGAGGGCGGACCTAGCTAACGTCCATTTGATGAATGAAGCCACAAAACTTCGTACTTAGATGTGAAAAATTCCAAAAATATTCTCGCCATGCATAACGTGCTTTGGTTCATCTTGTATTGGTATGCAATTATTAATACAATAATTGGTTAAAAAAAAAAAAAAGCCACAAAACTTGTGGACAGAACGAAATCAACGAATGGGTCGTGTAGAATTTGATGTCGGTCGCTCTTTTCTCGAATATCTTACAAGGGTTATTTGCATCTAGAAGCTTCTTCGGATGGGGTATACAAATGCTAGCACAATGTCTCATCATTTATATTGGACCGTCCATATTTCATGTTGAGTTTGATTCCTGAATTGTGCATGGTCAATTTCAACTTGTATAAACTTCCCAACAAGTTTCGTTTGTTTTCATACAAAATTCTTCATTACTTATGAAAGAATTCTAGTCACCTTCCTTCACTACTAAAACTATAAGGAATAAGTTATCCGTGTATACATGAACACAATATATAACAGTATATAGAATAAAATCATTTTGAATCGAACCATTTTTAGCTAATCTTATGAGCGATTGAAGTTGTTAAGCATTGTGTTCAACATTGTGTAATAAGAATGTGACTTAACCCTTGCAACACCTAAGGTGTCAAAAAACGGCATTCGGGATGAAAGGAAGAAACTTTGAAGAGCCATAACTTCTTTATTTGGGCTCCGTTTTGGACAAAATCACTTGGGTTGGGTCCCAAAGTAAGTCTAGTTTATGTCGTTATGATTGCAGATCCCATACAATGAATTATGAATGAAAGGCATCCATTTTAGGGAAAACAACTCTCTTTTTTTGAGTTTTTAGACATGGGGCATGTTTTACCATTGTGAGGCAATTATGGAAAATCAAAAATCTTTTTGCATGATTTACATAATCATGGTATTAAGATGAAATTTAACAACTCTGTAATTGGAAGATTTTTTATCCAAATTTATAGTTTTGGTATTGGAATTTCGAGGATGTTTCTACAATGAAAAACATGATTTCTTACAAGCTATATCTCCTTCATCCACTTTTGGCTTTCAATTTTTTGGGATAGGTTCTAAATAGAGTATAGTTTAAGTGGTGAAAACCTTGACCCAATTAACCCTTAAGCGGGCCGAATGTCGAAAAACGACATTTTGGATGACACCAACTTTGGAGAGCCATAACTTCTTCATCCGGACTCCGTTTTGGACGAAATCACTTGGGTTGGGTCCCAAATCAAGTCTAGTTCATGTAATGAAAATCTCAGACCCATACAATGAAGTATGAATTAATGGCATGCATTTCAGTGACAGCAGCCTAGTTTTAGACATTTTTTCCTTTGTAAAATTCAGGGCAGTTTTCACCATTGCAGGGCCATAATTTGCACAAAGAAATTTTTCTCATGGTTTTTTTTTGTTCAAGGATGCTACTGAGATGAAGGTGAACAACATTCTAATCGGTGACTTTTTCATTGCAATAAGTCTAATGGTAGCATTTTCACTTTAAAGTGAAAATGATGAAATTATGTGATCATTTTTGAGTATTAATACATTATGATCTCGCAATCTATGAAGCCTCATGACTCAAAATTTGACTCACATGATGTTCAATATGTTTACGACAAGATTGTACGGTTGAGATTTGGATAACACACTTTTACCTCCACCTATGACAATGCTTTTGAGGATGTGTTCATTTTACTACAAATGAGTCAAACCATTTAGGGGTTAAAGGTCTTTTGAAGATAAGGCAAGAATTTCAGTGCAAGGGGTGTACATTTGAACCCTTTTCCTTCGAAAATATATTTTGACAATCTTCATCCTTGCAAGGCTACCATTTGAGCTACCACTTTTATGAATCTTTTTTGAACAAGAGTGTTGTTGAACTGCCGCTAGACAACTTTGTACATAGTTGGTAAATTTTTCATTGCAATATGTTTGTTGATAGCATTTTCACTTCAAAGTGAATGCTGAGATTCTGTGATCTTTTTTGAGTACTAATATGTTACGATCTGGCAAACTATAAGGCCTCATGACTCCGAATTTGACCTACAACAAGTATACTACAAGATTGTATGGTTGGAATCTAGATAGCTTCCCTTCATTTTCATCCATGACACTTAACAAAAAAAATTATGTTTCTAGGCTCTTACGAGACCCCTTGGGCGTTTAAGGGTTAATATTTCTATATTGAAAAAGGTCAATATTACAACTCATGTACTATATTCATTTTCTTATAAATGATACTATCATTATTAATTGAAATCAAATCTTTTCATCACTTGGGCAACCCAACTCACATGTAGCTAGATTGACTACTTCGTCACCTATGCCGCCATGTCTGGACTTTCTCTCAAAAAGCTCCTAGATCCCTCCTGCTAATACAGGAAAGGTCAGCTAGACTCGATCACAGACTGATGTCAGATGCAAGAGAGGAAATTTGATCGATACTTTCCGAAATTGAAAACTTGGCGACAAAATCAGGAAATCGAACGTTCTTCAGATCCCTACCCTGCAGCTCGATTGGGAGCCCCAATCCTCGCTCGATCCAGAGCTACGGAATGGGAGTGAAGATCTCTATGGCTGACAAATTCTATTGGAGTAAGGTCCTTTGAAATTGCTCCGTAGAACACATTCTCAGTCTTCAGTTTTTAGTATAGTTTGATCATACATCTCAATTTGATCAGTGACAGCTTCATGTGCTGCTTTCCCTGATTGTAAGACCATTGACTGCAAATCGAAAGATGTTAAAAACTTAACAGAGACCTTGTTCGGAATCTTGTTAGACCGACCACATGCATGGCCAATGAACGAAATAACAAGTTTCAGTTTCTCGAGAGAAACGTGTCCACCATAAACTCAGCCTGGACATTGAGAAACAAAAACGTCACAGGATCGAGATTGACACGAAGTTTGTATGGAAATAGAGTAGATTTTGAACGTGTATGATTAAGTTGGCGTCAGACTTCTTATTTGTTTGACAATGACTAAAGCGCTCCGAACATTCCAAAAATTGGTATGTTCTATGGGTACATTCGGTCAAGAAAATCGCATCCCATTGATGCCTCAGCCAGGCAGTTTATTGGATGTAAACTTTACACGAGGAAAATGTAGGGTTATACTTGTGCCGATTTCAGATGGAATCGTGTGAGCTATCATACGTTTAAATCTCAAGTTCTCAGCCACTCATATGCTCACTCTCGCCGGAGAAGCTCTACGTACAGTGACCTGCATACGGTCATATCTGAAATCAGATTTCGGGAAATCCGACCGTGAGATTTTAATTCGTCTAAATAGGTTACCCACCGAAAAAATTCAGATTTCACCGCAAAGATCTTGAGTTATATCCAGTCAAAGTTTCAGTTAATGCTTACGACCCATTCCATTAAGCGTGAAATTTTGTTAAGGATTAATCGGGAAAATCGTCGTTATAATGGATTATATGTGACATCGCCATGGAACTGTCCAGTTACGAGATCGTTTGTTTCGGAAAATCGCAGGTGAAAGTGAATGGCACGAGTCATAAAATGTTACAATAAGCATTATATAAGAAGTATATAAGCAGCTCGCAATTAAACTTATCATTAGGAAAGCCTCGACTGCAGACTAGTACCCAACCATGACAAGCTCGGATACCATCACACTCAGTCAAACACTTGTGAAGTTGATCTCGTCAGCTAGAAATTACATCACGAAAAACTCAACAATCAGTCCCTGCAAGGTCTTTTGTGTGGAGTTTATCCACGACAACAATGTTCATATACTTTTCAGGCACGGATATGCTCTAGCTAGCCACATCGGTATTAAAAGGCCATTGCAGTGGGTAGTACTTACAAACAATCCGATCCTCAAGTCCACACGGATCGATCGATCGATTTACAGCCCTGTGAGTTGATTCAACTCCTTCCTCTTTATCACTTGTATTTCTTATTGCTAGCAGCAAAGCTTTTGAATGTCCAGGCTCATTGTTCTGGTGAGTTTTCAGGTTGAAGCATTTGAGCTAGCAGTTGATCGAGATAAGTCTTCAATTCTAAGCTGTGTATTGTACATTACATATGATAGACTTTCAGTCTATCGATATGCTAACATATATATTTTCTTTTTCCGATTGACGAGTGCATGCAATTGTATATGTATCACCGTACTTGTTATTGAGACAAGAGATTAGAGAGCATGTCTCAGCAGAGATCGAACCACCAGGAACTCGACGTTCGTGCTCCTGGAAACTAACTCGTGAACATGCTTGCAGAGATAGTTGCGTCACTGCAGAAATGAGAGCCTCGAAACTAACTCGTGAACATGCTTGCAGAGATAGTTGGGTCACCGTAGAAATGAGGGCCTCGACTGCAAGCATGAGGGTGATGGCCATGATGATGGCGGTGGTGATGATGACGAGCACCGTGAAGGCGGTGGACATCCAGGGGTTCGACAGCGCAACGGAATCGCATGCTCAGGATACACCTTCGCAGGCAAGCCTGCACGCAATTAGCGCCGTTCTCGTCCGCAGCTTGGCAAGCGCCTGCCAGACGGGGACCGCGTACCGGAGCGCAACAGGTGCACCACCGCGATCTTGAGCGGCAACGGCCCCAACGTCCAGTGCTTCATCGGCGGCGCTTTCACTGGAGCCGCGTGGTTCAACAACTGCCGTCGCCGCAAGCTCCAGCAAACTGCTGCCGCTACCGGCGGGCAGCTGCTCCCATGATTCAGCTACTACCCCCACGGGTGTGCACTTCACTGACGTCTCCGGCTCCTTCACGCCACTGCCATGCTTGACCTCCCCCGCGCCCTCGAAGACGCTGCGAAAGTGGAGTGGCTCAAATCTCAAGGCGCCCACTTCCTTACTGCATAACTTCAATTCTTCACAGGCATGCCAAGGACCCATTGACACAGGCTGTGAAAAGCCTGTGAAGCTACTGCATGCTTTATGTTTGAATGAATTTGTGGTTTGAATTTACCAGTATATGCTCCACTTGACGGTCTTGTTAGTCTGATCTTTAAAGGTGTAAATTAACCAATCCTGTGTGGGCGATGAAATGATTCGATGGACAGTAATTGTAGCAGTTGCTGTTGGCAGGACTACGTACCCAGTGAATGCAGTGTTTTTTACTATATCTTGTTTAGTGGAATGGCTCAAGTCCCAAGGCTTCAATGAATGCTTGATGAACCGCCCCATCATCACAAACTGTGCAAGCATGCAAACTCGCTCATGAATACTTAGTGTGACAACGTTATGGTTACATAGGACTTGATCATGGAGGTAAGGTAGCGTAGTGGCACTGATTTCACTATTGCAAATACATAGCGAAGTTAGTCATGCAATCAATTTGTGGACAAGTAAAGGATTATCATATTTAGATCTTCTGAAATTTGTTAGGAATATTTTTAATTGGACTCGTAGGTGTTCTCAAAGTGGTGTGATCTAAAATGTTCACAATGAGTACATTGAAATTCAACCTTCGATGATATTATGTACCTCGTGTAAAGTTCACCCATCATTGAGGAGGCTATGTACCCTATGTAGGAGCAAAGGTGTCCATTACGTACTAGTCCAATCTTGTGTGGTGTAAGCTAGTGTAGACAACATTCTCACTCTTAAATCTTTGTGTAATTACCGTTCTGGTAATTGTCAGCTGGCAAGGGGCGTTACAAATATCTGGAGTCGGTACCTTTGCTGCAGTGAATGGTATATTCTCCTCAAGGGGACAGATATTTTCCTTTACTGTCCTCATGTAACAGTGATGTACATGAATGGATACAAATGTTCACGAGAGTTACATCGATATGGGTTATGGGTGCCAACTATTTGTATCTTCAACTCGTAATTCGGAAGATCTCATTGACAGTAAATAATCTCATTTGGTTTGGATTCTCTGCATTGCGTGTCTCTTTTGAATTTGCAAGTTCATATGAACCTTCTCTCTTTTTATGTTTGCTCGAATGTGATGCCTACTAAACCTTGCACTTAGCATTGACACTTGTTACTAACACAAAAATCATTGTGGTTTGTTGATAATTGCACCAATTGGTCTCAGTAGATGCCCCTCTTCTTCCGGTGTATCTTTTCTTCTTAACCCTTGGGGACGTGGATGTGGTAACCGTATACCATGCACATGTTTTGCTCTTTGGATAATGAAAGGCATGTTTCGGGATTCCAACCGTATAATATGACAATTAATGTACACTATGTCTGTAGAATTGTTCTAAGGAGTGATCAATCCCACGGTTTTAGTGGGATTCCATGAAAGAAATCACAAGACAGTGAGGTTACAATAGCTCCAGGGTCTTGACATCTTTGGAAAAATATCTGTGACACCACGACTCAAATGAATCTCTAAGGATGCTCAGAAGTATATCTCTTATGCGCATGCCGCATAAAAAATGCAGAGCCGATCGGTTGCAATTCAGGTCTCGCTTCTCATACGCCGTATCTAATTCCACACTAAAATCCACAAGGTACTGTCACAAAAGGAGGCAAACAATGTATCAATAGAAAGTTGTTTGTTTCAAATACAAACTTCCTTTTAGAGTAGACTCCAAGGTACAAACCAGAAGACATGCAAATACACAAATAATATATTGGCCCCAACCGCTCGCTCAAACCTTTAACGATCAACCCTAACCTAAAATGCTCGATCATTCCCATGGGGCTTGCTTTTCATTGTATTTTCATACCACTAGGCGTTTAGTAGGTGACATGTAGGGCTTGTTTTCAATGCCAAAACAATCAATGTATGGTAAAATGTTCATGGTCTAACGTAGTTCAATTAACTTTGAAAAAAAGAGGGTTGGACATAAAGTGGGTTACCTTATCTCCTAAGCGAAAGTGATGAAATTATGAAATATGAATCTATTGAGGGGGCAGGGGCAGGGGGCAGGGGGTACTAGTGGGCATGGGCCTGAGAGTGGTGCTGCTCATTACTAGTGGCCTCTGGAGCGTCGTCCTGGTACGCTACCACCTTGGGAACCTCGTCATGGTCGTACTCATCTGGGAGTATGTTCCCCCCCAGGCCCCAGGCTTCAGCAGCAGTGCCAGCCTGGATCTCTCACCCTGAGGCCTCCTCTCAGTTTCCTCATCAGGGAAAATATCATCATCATCATGGACACGCCGCTTTCATATTCAGTATCCAATGCCCCTTTTTGTTAATTGTCCCCTCTTCCTTAACAAAAATAACCACGTTATCCACTTTGGTATACAGGGTTTTTACTATTCTAGCACTTGGTTTGACCACTAACCACCTAAGGAGCCCAAAACAGGTGGGTAAGCGTTCGTAGCAGCTACCAAGGAGGATGGAGGAGGGTGAGGGTTCGCAGCAGCTACCAAGAGGATGAGAAAGTGCCACCCCATCCTCCCTCCCATCCCTGGAATTTTAAGTTGAACTCCCCCAAGGCCATTTTTGATGATTTTGAATTCAGAAATGGGCCCTGCGGCCCCAAATTACTCTACGAGCCTACTCCTTGGCAATTTAAACCAATACACTAAAAAATTAGGGGCTCCTTTACCCCTCCCCATCCAACGCTCATCCTCATCTTCATCCTCTTGGTAGCTGCTGCGAACCCTTAGGAGGGGTAATGAGCCCCCTAATTTCTTGATGAAGTAGGCTTCCAAAGGTAACTTGGGGTCGCATACCTCAAATTTGAATTCAAAATTATCAAAAACTGCCTTGGGAGGTCCCCACGGATTCTAGGAAGCCTCCTTGGTAGTTGCCACAAACCATTGCCCAAAACAAGTCGTTTTGTTCGTGCTCAATTTCGGATCTATTTGAAACAGACGATTGTATTTCGGGCACCCTCAAACTAGTGGTACCAGCGTATCTCGGAAGCCCATCAGCCAATGGGTCTCTTTTCTTCAGAATCTCTGGAATTTTCGATTTGGATCTCCTACGATTTCCATTTTTGATATTTTTGGATTCACTTCTGGGGCGTGCGGCCCCAACTTACTCTGGAATGCGGCCCCAACTTACTTTGGAAGCTTACTCCTTGGCATTTTAAGCCTATACATCAAAAATTTATAGGACTCTTTACCCCTCCCCCTCCCTTGCCCCCGTAAAATGCTCGTAGCACTGATTTATAGTAATCCTCGTATTTCACCCCTCCGAGCTGTTTCAGAGCCAGCCCAGCCAATGGGCTTTTTTTCTCTAGAATCCTTGGAGATTTCAGTTTGGACCCTTCTGCTACCATTTTTGATTGTTTTGAATCAAAAATTTGGTCTCAAAGTAAGTACCCTGGGGTGTAGTCCTTGGCATTTTAATCCACAATCAAAAGATTAGAGAGCTCTTTTACCCCTCTCCCTCCCCTACGAGGAACGCTCGTAGGGGTATTTTACGACGATCCCTATGAGACTTAAACCTTGCGTGAATTGTAGTATTTCCCATACTTTATGAAACCATTCATGTTTTGGAATTTCCTATAATTTGGGAGACAAGCGTGGTACCCGTCGTTCCGACGGATGACGATAGTCAATATTCACATGTGACGCTACAAAAGCGTAGATTGAACATACAGAATTGCTTCTCAGATCAACTCTCTTCAATGTCATGAATGCGGGCAATGCTTATATAAGTCAAAGAAATGCTTCTTCGCAAGGTTCCTTTCAGCCCGACGGGAAGCTCTTTATATGATACTTTTAAAAAAGTATCCCATGTCTACCATCTCTTATCACTTTTATATATGCATGTTTTTTTTTGTGTGTGTATATATATATATATATATATATATATATATATATATATATATATATATATAAAATTTAAAAAACACAAAAGAAAGTAGGTAGGTTGGTAAGTTTGTAGGTTGGTAGGTTTGTATGTTGGTAAATTGGTATGTCATAGGTTGGTACATTGGTGGGTAGGAAGGATTGCCAAACGAAGAACCCAATTTTGTTTTATATATACTCCAAATCTCCCCCAATTTTTTATTGTTTGCATGAACTATGGAAATTCACAAATTAACCCCTAAAGATCCACGGCCACCAAAGTGGAGGTTTCTATTTCGGGCAGCCTAGATGAAGGGGTTAAAATTAATATTTTTTCCTAAATTTTTTGCTGGGTGCTCCTTACACCGCAAAGTGCATGTGGTAAAATTTGCAAATCCAAATTTCAATTTTAGAACCTTCATCTAGAAATTTTAGGTTTGAAGTCCAAAAAGGGCAGTTTAAATTTAGTCTTTTTTTGAATTTTTTTTTTTGGAAATATATTCATGAACAAATCACTACTTGAGTTCCGAAGTGACCCAAGTCAAAAAGTTTGTCAATTCCACAAGGGCAGCCCTCAAAAATTACAAAACAATCTTCACAATTTCTTGTAATTTCTGAATTAACTCTTACAAAATTTGTCAAAATTTAAGGTTTTGGAATTTTCTCAATTTTTTTTTTCTCAAATTTCACAAACTCATAAAGGCACCTACTCGTCATTGGGATCTTTAATTAAGCCAAATATATTGAATGAAATGCATGTTTTACTATATTGTTGTTTTTAGACCTTCTTTTACGAAATAATTTGCATGAAGGTCACAAAAATGGAATGAGTTTCCAAAATTTTGCATGAGCGTACCCAACTTGATTACCCATATGAAAAAAAATATGGAAATTATGTTTGGGGTAACAATCTTCAAATTTCTCTTTGCTCCATGGAAACAATCTCTCACAAGCAATGCCCGAAAAAACTTTTGCACCAACTTTGAATGTTATGATCTCACAAATGATAAAGATCCAAGGATTGAAATTTCACATGGTAGTAGTGATAGTAGGTAGGTTTGAGATCTTACGGTTGAAAGTACAGATAAACAATAAAATTTTTGACCATGTCTCAATCCGAACAAGGTATTAGAAAATCGCAGTTTTTGGTTTTGGAAGTCCAAAAAACGCTTGGATTTTTAGGGGTTAAGTGATTTTTTTATTTCTATTTTTATTTTTAAAAAAAAATCTTTTTTGTTCTTTGAACACGTAAACTACTTAGTAAGGCATACTTTGACCATTTGGGTTTCTGATACACCAATCTTTCAATTGCTTTGTTTATTTCCGATTTTAGATTTCACATTTGGATACGCCCTTTAGATTTGAATTTTAGGATACCCTGATGTGAAAGTCAAGCTTATCTTCCGATTTTGTAGGTCCCATGTGGGAGAAAATAAATTTAAATTTGCTCACACTTCCTTAGGAATGATTGTTTGAACAGAGCAAGATATATCTAAATTCATGAATGGCATTTCTGATCTCCAAAACACTACTTTCCCATTTTAGGATGAGTTTTAAAAATAAATAAATTATTATTATTATTATTATGATAATAAAACAATCAACCTTAAACATCATGACGATGGAATAATTTGAATCTAAGATTTGTCGTACATGTATATGTAAGAGTTAAGTTCTATATCTTACAATTACATCTTTAAAATGAGCCACAAATTAATTTCTATCACCTTTCATTTTATGTTGATACTGAAGTGGACCTTGTTGTACGGGTACCTCAAAGCATTTTGGGGGAGATGCTATGTCAAGTATCTTCAAGGCACTAGTTACTAACTAGTAACTAGTGTAGTTATAGAGTCCACCCTCAAAAAGAGAAAATAATATTGCTCCAATTTCCCCTTGTCCGATGGGCATCAGGTTATTAGTATTACGAACAGACACTTCATTCACGCCGACCCCTTAGAATGGGACCGGAGTTTCTATCTATCTTGATATTGAAGCCTTACTACCAAGAAAAGGGTGAGCCAGTAAAACTGTCCACTCTTTTGCAAGATAGAACTGAGGTTCTTGTACTGTACTTCATGAACAATTGAATTTTCATGATTCATGCCAGCCCATCAATAGATTTTTTAATTCTTGTAAAATTAAATCAGCTGACCTGTCATGCATTCAAATTTGAATGCTCACGTGATGTGGACGGGTTAGCGTTGATATCCGGTGGCGGGTATCATCCATCGACCAGATATCAATTAGGGTTTGAAGCTCAGATATTGTCTGTCCGGCCTTGTAAGCTGTTCGGTCACTCGACTGTATGTTGTTGCAGCACACTCAGCAGCTTTTGTCCTTCCAAGGAAGCGACGGAAAATCATGCTCTGGGAGCTTGATGTGAGGATTATCATGGGAAACCACCAATGCCCGCAACCGCAATCACATAAGTTGAATTTGGCTGGGATCGATTCATGAGCGGCTGGGCAGTTAGTAGCTTAGTTTCGTACAAGAACGTTGCTCGGGAGTAAGAATTAGCGAAAGTTTTGTAAGGGCAGGAGAGTGCTAGCATTGGCATTGATGGTGAGTGGCCTTCTTGAAAACGATCCAGACAGATTGGGCTGCCTTTTCAAACTCTGGCTTGAGCTGGTGCATGATGCCTACTGATAGATACCAGTGACAAGGACGTTGAAGAGAGTCAGGGTTCACTTACTTGTTGATCTCATCCCTTTAGCTGAATACACAGTACAGTGAGGATAAAATGTGCATTGATAGTATGGAGAGGTTGTAGTGGTGACGATCGATCGAAGTTGGTGTGGTTTAGATTGAAGCAGCGCCTTACGTTGTTCCTTACGTTTGGTGGACTTTGTTACTGCAGACAGTAGCTACCTAGCGCTCCCGTGAACAATCTGCTTTAGATCTGCATACGCCTATTTGTGATCGACAATCTTGGGAGAGCTTCAGCTGTCTTTTTGAACGTAGCAATCTCAGGTAAAGAAATGAATGCCTGCTTCACCTTTAAGATTCGGCGATTACTGATTTTGCGGTCGGACAATGGCTCTCGAACGAACACATGTGATACTATCTCAGGTGGGGGTACGAAAGGTTGATGCAACTTGCGTCTTAGTGTACTTCTGCTTTCGCCATTGTAAATTTGTAGCTGAAATTGTGTGTAAATTGCTCAAGTTTCGCTTGCTTGGTTTATTTGGCCAGGTTGACGAAGTACGAGGACTACTCTTCTCTGCCTCTGAAGAACGGTTGGAATTGAACGTCTGCCTGCATTCTCAAGGCAGTGATGGAGAGCCCCAGAATTCTATGGATCTGTACGATGTTGTTCATGGCAGCCATGGCCGGAGCTGGAGGCAGCACGGTTAGTTACCGTCCGTTCCGGCCATGGCCAGGGAGCAACGCTAACACGCTGGAGTCCAAGAGTCTGGTTCAAGAGCCAGTGGTGAATATGCAGTACCACATGGGGCCGGTACTCACATCGGCGATCCATGTCTACATTATCTGGTACGGGGCATGGGGAGCTAGCCAGAAAAGCATCATCCGCGACTTCCTGAACTCGGTCTCATCCCCATCCCAAGTCTCCGGCCCATCAGTGCAGCAGTGGTGGTCCACAGTGCAAACCTACACGGATCAGACGGGCGCCAATATCAGCGCGTCCATCGTGGTGGCAGGCGAGCACGTCGACGCCCATTACTCTCACGGGAAAGTCCTCTCTCGTCTCAGCGTGCAAGACGTCATTCGCAGCTCGCTCTCTGAGAACAAGGGCACTCTCCCTGTGAACACGAAAGGAGGCCTGTATATGGTACTCACGGGCGAGGACGTGATGATGCAGGTATGGTTGCATGGTCAACTCGAACGCTAATTCAGCTTGGTTCAGTGAAAGCTATCACTCTCTTAAAGAGTTTAGCTTTTTGTTCTTGAATTCTTGTGCTTCATTGTTCAAATATATGTATGTAGGGGTTTTTGATTTTGTGACTCTGGATGCAGGATTACTGCCGAGCAGTGTGTGGATTTCACTACTTCACATTCCCTGCCAAAGTGGGCTACACGCTGCCGTACGCGTGGATAGGAAATTCAGGGAAGTTATGCCCAGACGTTTGTGCTTTCCCGTTCGCAATTCCGGGGTACATGGCGGCCTCGATGTCGCCTCTAAAGAGCCCGAACAACGACGTGGGCGTGGACGGCATGGTGAGCGTCATCGGTCACGAGTTGGCAGAGATTTCCAGCAATCCGCTCATCAATGCGTGGTACGCGGGCGAGAATCCCTCAGCGCCCAACGAGATTGCGGATCTCTGCGAAGGCATGTACGGGTCCGGTGCTGGAGGGGGTTACCCAGGCGCCGTGGAAATCTCCAAGTTCGGAGCCAGCTACAACATGCACGGTGTGCGAGGGCGGAAATTTCTGGTGCAATGGATCTGGAATGCCGACATGAACTCCTGTCAAGGCCCCCACTGATGCTCGAACCTTTTGATTCCCTCTACCGCCGGCCGGAGTATTTTCATTCAGAGTTGCATGGAGACTGGATTTGCATGGAACAGTGCGTTCCTCACCGAAGTAGAAGCTAGCGCCCAATAAACCCAGCCTTGCAGAGGACTAGTCACATTCTGCTGAAGCTGCCTCTTTCTCTCACAAATCCATGGTAGGTAATCCATACCACCCTACATATCTCGTGATGAAGCAACGTGTTTCATGGCAGCTCAACCATCGATAGTAGCCTTTGTTCATCTGTGCCCAAGTGGAGCAGATAGCAGGCTACAACTATCCCGAACAGACTCCTGGTCTTATTCTTATTCCTCTACAACTCTGCCTTGGGTCTACGACACAAAATTAGATTCGTGAGTTCTTTTGTTGTTTTAGTATCATGCTGCAAACCGACTGGCCGAGATTGCTGGTGGTTGTAGTTATCTTGACAGTCAAGTAGTTCCTTGACTGCTTGTTCCTGGCAGAGATGTAAGTACCTTGCTTGATGCAGTAAGAGAATGTTGTTACCCCGATGTAATGTTACCTTAAACAGATCAAAATTATTGAGAACATTTGTGTTCTATATAACTTAGGTACACCTTAGCTTTGTGTTGTATATAACTTAGATAAACCTTTTGATAAAAATTAGCTTCCAATATAGTGTATTACCAGATACTTGCTTTCCGTAGTTATCAATATCACATCAAGTTCAATGTTTGCAATACGTTTGCAATGTAATGTTTTCAGTTTCTACAAATTACTTGTTTTTGATGTGATAAAGAAAAAACGGATCTGTACGGGCAAAGAGATTGCTTCGAAGAGTTGGTTATTTACAAAATTTATACAAACTCTCCTCTTCATTGATGACAAATGAGGGTACTTAATCACTCAAGTTTGTTATTACGAAACTGCTTAGATCAATTGTCAAATGTAATTACTTACTACTTCAAGCCTTATAAACTTCAATTTATACAATGATTTTCATACTTTCAGGGATAAGCACTCAAACTTTGAAGCATATACCCTTGTAAAACTTGAAAAAGATTCAGCATTGATTACCTCAAAATATAAGTGAAAGTTTGTTCATGAACATATCACAATAAGAGAACCTGTGAAATAATTGATCTTTGTTGTTCCTGACTTCAGCTCCTAAGTAAAATACTGTATACCTCCCGCGACCATTACTTGTGTCATTATAAACATGTAATCTATCCAAAAATCATAAAGCCATTTTGTCTTTTGAGGAACTTTCAACTAAAGTATTTCAAAAATAGTTGCATCTATCTTTTTTTTATACAGCAATTTCATTGAAATTTAACCCCTAAAGGTCTGAGCGTGCCGTGGCGACCAGTAGAATACGGTGTATTTTGGTTGTATTTGGAGTGAATGCACACATTTAATGGGTTTGAGTTCAAAGAAGAAGTTGACATTTGAATTAATGCGGTTCTAGTGAGCTGTTACGATTCCAGTTTAGAGTTTCTTGTTGGTATCAAATCCTAATTATACGACAGCGTACATACTATCCCCAAGGGACTTTTAAGGGTTAAGGAAAGAATCTACATGCATAACATGTCACCGACTTTGATCAAATGAAAGGTTTGAAGATGCCACATGCTTTGAAAAGTTCATCTTTTTCTAAACTGGAAGCACCTATTTCCAGAGAGGCCCTAATCCATTGTACAGAGTCACCTATATTTGCAAATTCTAAAATCTCAATGTCGTAGTACTTATTCTTGCAGAGCAGTACGCTCTGTGTTGATACGCGTACTCAAGGCAATTCGACCTATTTCAGGAATGAAAACCATGACAACGGAACATGAAGATGAGTTTATTGATCAAAATCAGAAGTCGTATGTAGTCATGATAACAGAACATGAAGATGAGTTTGTTGATCAAAATCAGGGGTCGTCTGTAGTCGTGTCGGTGACCGCCGTGACAATATTGGAGGGCCTCTTATGATCCATGCCGGCAGGCTGCTCAGTTCACTTACACACAAATCACGTCCACCATTATCCATCGCCATAGCTTCTACCCTGAATAAGAGTGATAACAGATTCTGCTTCTTCAGCACTGAAAAGGAGTCTTTAGTTAGATACGAAGGTATTGTCAGAAGCATTGTGTATTGCATTCAAAAATCATTGAACAATATAAAAAACACGAGATGTGGCCACTCTACCTTCATTGCGGTCTTTTGCAGAGCACACTTTTCTGTGGTTTGGGGTCACAGCTATCTGCTATATGCTGTTTGAGGTCGGGTTTTGAAGTTTCTATGCTACATGGTAGTTTCGTTCTCAGCTCTTGTATGCTACATGATAGTTTCGCTCTCAACCCTTGTATGTATGCTACATAATAGTTTCGCTTGAATACACCATGTTTATGATGATGTACCATTTTCCGTAATGAAGTCCCCAGATAACACATCCTCTGGGCTTGAGAGTTCATTTCACTTCTCACTATTTTACAAGTGTACTGTACATGCTCAGTCCACGAGCTTGAGCTCCTGGAATAAGGGGCCAGCAATGGCCTGGTTCATCACCATGATGGGATCGATATCGCCATCGTTCTGCAAGAAAAGCTTGAGCAAGTTCTTGGAGAATCCTGACACCAAAGCCACGCCACTCTGGTCATGCGTCACCGGCGTACTGGCAGAGTCTCGGAGGTTCCAGAACACGATCTGAGGAGGGAGGCCATAGCCAGCGTCGCTGAACTTTTTGCAGATCACAACGTAGTCTGTGGCTCGCCAATCTTGGGTGGAGCTCGAGCTTGCCGCGTCAAACTCCATGTCAGTAAACACAACCAGCCGCTTGATCATCTTCTCCTTCGGTAACCTGTGTCTAACTGCGAGGCTCAGGATCTCGTCAAACACGCCCTGGAAATTCGTATTCATCCCCCAGTCCATTTTTGCTATGGATATGTACTTCTCTCGGATAGATGTCCCTTCCACTCTATGAATTTTAGGGTTAGCACTAAAAGTGATCACACTTCCTTTCCAGGGCTCCTCGCAGAGCTCAGATACCAACAACCCTAGGGCAATGCACACTTCCATAGGCTCGCCACTCATGCTCCCGGAGACGTCACACACAGCGATGCAGTTCGACAACTTCCCACTCTTTGACATATCCTCCACCATGCGTTGCCATTGCAGCTCTGCCACATTGGGCGTGTCGTCAATGTGCTCAACTGCGTCGCGGAGTACTTCGTGAGGTAGCACGGCCCCGGCTGCAATCTTCTTCTTGCCATCTTGCACATCCTGAAGGAACTGTGTGAATCGCTCGCTATCGTGCTTCTCAAAAATCTCTTTGTAGTTCTTCATTGCGACCGACGCCACTCGGTTGTAAGGAAGCTCCTGCCACCGTTTCGCGCTCATGTAGACTTCAGGTAACTCAAGCTTCTGTCTCAAGGGGGTGAGAATCTCCTTCCTGTAGCGGTCGCGCACTCTGTACACGTAGTGGTGATCTTCTAAGGTTGCGTATTCGGGATCCTTCGGGAAAATTCGTCGGGCTATGGCCTCGCAGAGCAGAGTGCGTTGATCGTACGATAGATCCAAAGATGGCGCCCACTTGCCTGCCAAGCTTATATCAAAGAGCTTCCCATTCTTCAAGGCTTCTATGTCTTTCATGAGCTGGTCTGCAAATACCTGAGCCACAGCAGAGTAGAAGAGCTTGTACTTCGGATCCTTGCCGTAAGTGTCTAAAGCCCGTTTTGCAAGGCCTAATCTCCTCTCCTTCCGCAACGTTGCTGCCGCCTCTTTCGCAAGCTGATCTTTCAAATTGCTCTCTGCAATACGCTCCTCTCGTGGCTTTAACGTGCCAGCGGCCTTGGCCTCTCGAGCAGCGGCGCCTTTTCGTCCCCAGTAGCCACGCTCTGTGCGCACACCGTCGGGATGACGACGAGCTCTCTTCTTAACTAATGCACTTGTACGAGCCAATGTTTTCCCGCGCTTCACAACCTCGTTGTGCTCCTGCTTTTCGAGCATGCGCTTACGCGTATCCTCAGAGCCCTCGACAGCGCGAAGGACAATCTCCAGCAGATCCTTGTAATACCCGAACGCAGCAATGAGGTTCGCATTCGCAACCAGCGTGCCACAGTGTTTCTCGTACAGCCACAAAGCGGCAACGTAGAAATTCTTCTTGTCCGCCTTCCCCGTGCCTCGGACTCCTCGTAGCTGGAAAATGAGCTTCAATGCCATGAGCGGATCCTCTTTCCAAGCCTCCTCGAGAAGCGACACCACAACATCCTCGGGAGTGTCCGGGACAACTCGGAAGAAAAGGTCTATGCACTTGTTCCCCGCGCTTCGAAATGTAACCGAGTTGTTCTCCGTAAGCCCAAGGGGCGGAAGACCCTGGCCCGTCATACTCTTGTGCAGCATATCCAAGAAGGCATCGCCCTTCACCGCCTCCTGCTGCTTCACCTGCTTCAGTTCAGGTGGCCCAACAAGATCGCCAAAAGCCGCCATCCGGACCAGGCTCCTCTCCACCTCGGGGAGCCTTACTCCGGGTGCAACGGATCGCGAGATTGCGCAAACTGGCCAATACAACCACGCGCGCTGAATCAGATCAAGCTCAAATCTCCTCTGCCGACACAAAATTCTCGAACACCAGCCACCTCAAAATCGGCACTGAATCAAATCAAGCTCAAATCTCCTCTGCCGACACAAAATCTTCGAACACCAGCAACTCCAAATGGAATTGCAAAAGACTCGGATTCTAGTCCCCAATCGCAAACCCTTACCGACACAAACAACTAATACTCCTCTCAAACCCTCACCACAAACAGCAACCTAACAAATTGCTTGGCGCAATGGTATCGCAATCCCTATCGACAAATGGCACAAGTACAAGACTCCGAGCGTACCGGTGGAAAACGACCGGAACAACGCCGAGCACGCCCTAGCCATGAACAGTAGCGAGGACCGACACGACTCGAGCAAATAGAATATACACTTGCGACAGTAACTTGAGCTTGCAACGAGATTCGTACCTCTTAATACAGGTCAGGGCGTGCCTGTTGCTTCTGTCTGCAAAATTGTCTGCAAAAGTGTCTGCAATTCCGGTGCAAGTCCGGGAAAGCAAGATAAGCTCCGATATACGCTCGATCTAAGCTTGATATTTATACGCGAAGATGATAACAGCCTGTGACGAGGAGTATCGGGCAAGTGATGTGCTTGCGCTTCAAGCCTCCAGGCTCAATTCTCCATCGCTGGTCCGACAATGCGAGTCAAGCTCCCTTGGGCCGAAAGCTTCGCTTGCTGCTTTGAAAATGGATCCGGAAAAACTGCCCACAGACGTTTTGGCTATGGAACGACTTCATATATTTGATTTTTATTAAGTTTTTAGGGTAGACGCTTTACATGTGGAGACAAGGCCAACAAATCTCCAAGTCAATTCACTCACATTTTCAGCCCAATTGGCTCTATGAGCCACTTGGAGAACATTTTAAACAAATAATAAAGTGGAGCTAGTTCCCCCATGTGTAAAGCCCTTGGGGTCGATTTGTAGAAGAAGAACAAGCCCATGGGACCTCTTCATATCATTAACTGCGTTCCATGATTTTAATTTTTTCACATTAAAATATTTTAGTGAAATAATGATTTTGTATTGGAATCAAGCAACGACCTCTTAGTCATGAATTGGCCTTCCATTCTTGTATTTCCCAATTTTTTGAGCGGGGGCGAGTCATAACTTGTTCCCCACTCATTATGATATAATTTCAGAAAATTGGCCTTGACTCGTCCTTGGAGCCAATTTCAAGAATTGGATCAATCACAAGAGAGGATGCGGCCATGAATTGGTCCTATCAATGGCTTGGCCCCTCGTGTAAAGCGGCCCTCATACTTGGCTTTCTATTTTTATGTTGGAAATTTTGTTTACTTTAATTAGATTTCTTTCTAGTTGAGGGCAATGAAATTTTGACCTAGCATTACACCTTCATAATGAGACAAAAACAAGACCTCTAAAAAAATGTTACACTAGTGTACATGTAGCCTTTCTATAGATCACAAATATACCCCAAGTGGCAACTTATACACAAGCTTGTGTATAAGATAGAGTTGCCTATTATTAACTTTACAATTTAATATTAATTAATTCTAGGGGTTAACAAAGTAATTCAGAGATGACCTTCTCACCTTTGTTGCCTATGTTTAATAATATTGATAATAGGCACTTACAGAGAGACTGTCCATGAAGTACCAATAGTAGAAGGTGATAAATATATATAATGGCCTTAAAACTGCACATGAAAATGATAACTTGTTTAGTTTCCGTATAAAGGCTTATAAGAATTAAATTAAGGTGGAAGCACACTAGGATGCCACACTTACAGACATGTACTCATCATTAAAGTGTACCAAAAGACAACAAACTTAGAGTGTCGTACATCTTTGGGTATTGTAGGTGGTCGTTTCTTTTTCGAAGTCCTAGACACCTCGGCAAGTGGCATTCGGTGCGAAAGTTCTTTAATATCTCTAACAATCTTGATCAAATTTAGATAGGGCTCATATTATCTTGATGAGTGGGATTTGGCTTACATGCTTGGATTTTGTCTACCGGCAATCACCGATAAGTTTAGGACTTGTTGAGGTTTGCAACCATTGTTTGCATTTGCGCACATTTGATACTATTATTCTAAGGTGAATATGCTTTGTTTAGCCGTATAGAGCACGAGATTTTCCGCTGACACTAGCTTGTGATGTGTTGCTCTTTACGTGATGATCTTTTACTAGTTTCTTTGTTTATAGGAAGGTGAAGTGATCTTTGTGTGTGCACATAAAATGAGCAAAGATTTCAACTTGCTTACTAGTCCTTGTGGGTTGCAGCCTCATATTGTGCACGGGAACACTAGTGTAATGCAATTTGTTGTACAATAGCTAGCAGAAATAGTTGTACAGAGGAAGCTAATTGAAAGAATTTGCTACCATTTGTATTGATCACATCATAATATTCATTGAATGTAAAGGTGTATAAGAGAAAATAGTTGCAAAAAATATATAGCACAACTTTTTAAATTAAAATGTGAACACAAAGAAATTAATCTAACTCAAATATACAACTAAGATGTACAATCCTTTTTGCAAGAAATGGGAACATTGTATATTAACTGAATAAAATGAAAGTACAAGCTACAAAATGACTTTACAACTGAAAAATGCAATGTCTAAGCAATCCAATGACTATCCCTGAATGTAGCCACCTTTTGCTTTATAAACATTAGCAGCTTGTTGAGGCATAGAGCATATCAACTTTCTAACATTATGAACTTTAATACAAATGAATATCAAAAGTCTCTTGAATCTTCTCCCTTAATTTAATTCTTATAAGCTTCTTGACCTTCACACGTGTTTGTAGGCCTTGTCTCTGAAGACTCCTTCTAAATGTATTAATACTCAGTTGCATGTCCATAGACCTCAACTAATTAGAGAGTTGATTTTAAAATATATGCTGCTAATTAAATACCATGTATTCTTTGTCATCAATTCAAGCCAAAAATCACCTACAAGTTGATTTTTTTATCGCCGCTCATCTTCTTTCATGAATATCAATCCTTATTCAAACACTGGTCCTAACCACTATAAGTGAAATTCCAACTTTATGTTCTGCATGCTTACGGTTCTACGTGCGTAGATAACCGGCTCTTCATTTTCAACGATAGTAAGGAACAAGTTGCTTTGCAACATTTCAATCTTATCAACGAAATTTTCGACAAGTCCTTTGCTTGTATACTCTCGGTACGGAACTGTCTATTACGCCTTGTCTCGCTGTCACATATCGTCGTTTGTTGCTTCTGCAGATGCTGATCACGTTTGGCCATGTTATGCTTGGTGTGTTTGAATTTGTGCTCCATTCCGCTTAGTTGATGCAAAGTGCCTAAGGAGAAATTTTGTCTAACTTGTGTTTAGAAGCTTCAGAACAAATTACAAGGCCAAATGCAAATCTCTAATTTGCATATGATACTAAACTCACAAAGTTTTAAAATGAAATTTTTTGTATCTAAAATAAGGTATATGTTGTCTACTAGTCAAGGCCTTGAAAATCTAAAACAACAATAATATTGTTGATTGGGCTTTACGGATCAACTCAATCTAAACATAACGTTTAAATCTATCATGTAACTGTATTCTAAATATTAGATGAAATTTTTTTAAAAAAAAAATCGCGTTTTCTACAACTTGGAGAACTAAATCAGTTATTCTAAAAACAATGTGATAAATACAGAGGTAGTATGCAAGCCATTTTGTTTTAGTGCAACATGCTTATGGTTTTAAGGTTGGCACTCTCCTATCTTAGTAGTACACAATACCTTGCGAAGCATGTTTGTATGCATTTTTATAATGTATACAAGTCAACGTCATGGTAACTTCTGCTATTTGGTCCTTGACTTCTTGACATAAGGGGGTGCGACTGGACTCTCTCTCGTGACAATAACGTGGCGAAACGAGATCTATGGGACTCGCTTGTTGACAGGAGAACGCAAGTGGGAAAGCCAAACATAGTTCTTATGTGGCTACAAGGCTAGACTGGAAATTAAATATTCAGGCACTCACACCGAAATGTAGTTCGATTTCACTGACATGGTTTTTTAGCCGTAGCTTCCCAACGAAGTTTCTAATAGTGTGCACTACTAGGAAACAATGCACTTTATAATTGGTTTCTGGTATTCTTTTTTATTTATTGTAGTCACGATGGATAGTTGTAAAAGCCATGTTTAATCCAGTGGTGTCCCCTCGCACCTCTTAAATGGTTTACTAGGTCATAGCCTATCTCAACCTCCATACTAGAAAATTTTGGAACAATCCCACAATAATTATAACAAGGAAGGTAGGGTGGAAGCACACTAAAGTTGCACACTTACGGACATGTACTCATATCACAAAGTGTACCAAAAGTAAACAAGTTTAGAACTCATTGCATCTTTGGGTACTATGAGTAGTGATTTCTTTTTTCGGGTCGTCAACATCTTGGCAAATGGCATTGAGTGTGAAAGGTACGTTAAATCTCTCAAAATCTCAATGAATTTTAGACTCGGCTCTTAATTTCACAATGAGCCGGATTTGGCTTCACTACTAGGATGAGGGGGGTTTTGTGATGTGCTCACATTACAAACTCTCAAAGTAAGAGATGGGCAGAGAGGGTAAATCCCCACTTACTTCTCCTTGATGAAAGTATGGATGATAGTGAAGGTTTTCATCCACGGTTTAGACATTCATTCTTCATTTTTATCTTTGCCGCCATACGAGGGAAGCTGGAGAGTGAGCAATCTAGGGTTTGACGGTGCTTGACACCTCGCAGTTTCTAATTGCAGCGCGAGATGCGCCATACGATAGAGTACGTATATCAATCTTCAAATGGAACACGCTCAAGGAAGGTGTGTTCTGCACCGATCAAGCAACAGCTCGGCTCCAACTTCAGGCGTATGGAGCGTGGTGCGATTTGCTTAGATTCTAGATAGATAGCTAGATATGTACATATTTCCTACGATGTACACTGCCACAAATGTAGATTTTTCATCAAATAATATAAATTTTTCTTAATCTACATCATGTGTGCTAGTCACATGGAGCACATGGCAAACCTCCATCTTGTACATTTGCATTGTACACTAGGTTTGCCATGTGCTCCACATCACAAACCCTCCCCCCCAACTCTAATAGTGCTTTAAATGATTTAATTTTGTGCAGAGGCTATCATCATAAGTTTTAGTGCTCGGTAAGGTTTGCAGCCATCGTTTGCATCTGTACACTTTTAATGCTATTATAGTGAGTTGAGTATGATATGTTTAGCGGTACATAGCAGCAGACTCGAACTTTGTGCTCAGTGGAGTTTAGGTGAATTGATTTTTGTCTGTGCACATACTTTGAGCAAAGATTTCAAGTTACTGACAAGTGCTTGAGTGCTCGTAGATTGAAGCTTCATATTACGCACGAGAACATTGGTGTTATGCGCTTTGTTGTAAGTGATGGAATTTGATGACGACATAGTAATTTCGGGGGACCAATTTTGAGGATTTTAGGTATTGTCCTTCTTGATTCGTTTCATCTTTGTCTATCAATATTTCATGCTATGGTGAACTTGTCTTATGGTTCTTTCTACTGCCTTGTTTGAGTTTGACATGCCACTTTTCTAGTGAATCTTGCTACTAGCGGTTGTGCTAATGTGAAGGTTGTTTGTTGTGATCCGCTTTATGAGTTTATTTTTTCGGAATGTAGCTAAGTGAAGGGAAAGAGTTCCATAGAGAGAGATAAAACGAATTATTTTGAACTAAAATGCGTTGATTTTTCATTTCAGAGGATGATTCAATTAAATTCCACTTCTCTATTTGCTGCTTTGATTAAATTGTACGTTTTTTAATGTGTTTCACGGTTTGAGTGCTTGGATACTTTTTTAAGGCACTGTAGGTTTCTCTACGCACCACCTTTGCCTTAATTTCATGTCGCTTTGCTACTAGTAGCCGCCTTTGCATGTACTTGTGATCAAGCCATAGTTTGTTCGCAATTGCACCTTTATTCAATTGTTTCCTGGAGAGGTAAGCCTACTCCGTTTGGCATCGATAGCCTGAGTGCAAGATTTGGTATTATGCTCAACGGAACTTGTGATGTGCTCACTCTTGACCTAGAAATCATCTTAAAATAATGGTTAGTCATATTCTTCAATCGCATGTGAGGTAGACAGTTGTTGTGTATACACACGACGAGCAAAGATTTCAACTTAGTCTCGATCCTTCTCAATTGCATATTTGTATTACAGACGGCCTCACGAGCATAATCATTGCCTGAAGTTGGCTGAGGATTTGAGTTCCTGTCACCACCACGAGCAGGACACACATCGCTCTGCTTGCATACGCCATGCCTGCTGACATGGGGATTGATACTTACAGCTGCAAGAATTCTTTCACTGGCTCACAGAAAGATAGCTGCTCCGGGGCTTTAATGTTGTTGCAATGATGCACAGATGTACAAGTGGTGAATGTGAGGATACGAGAGCAGGTGCTCTATGCATGTATAGAGTTTCAGGACATTAGGTTCCAAAAATTCAGCGAGGTTGTCACCGTTGTCAGCGTGGATTTTAGCAGCTTGGGACTTGCAAAGTTGCGAATAGTAAATGTGTCAGAAACCAGAATCGGTCAAGCGGCACACGAGTCTGTGGGAACCGATGCCAACTTCTGCACAAATGGAAACATCTGCTGACATCTGTTGATGGTGAAATTTACGCGATGAGAACCTGACAATTTAATTTCCACTCATCTAGCATGCACACTGATCTTGAATGCTCAGTAATGTGCATATAGTAAGTAGTTATGGGCAATTTCATTGCAATGATACTATTCTGAGTGTCATTTTGCTATATCACCACCACCTCACCGTTGCTTTTAGACGGTTGTCCATTGTAGCCTCTCCCACTTTTGACTCAGTTTCATATGAATGACAGTCAATTTTCATCAAATTCTAACCCCGTAAAAGTGTCATATCACGGAATTGAGAATAGTGCGAAGGCATTCATTGGCTCATTGGAAGTTCGCCGTGGCAGAAGATGAAGCTTTTGAAGATATTGCCCAAATAGGCTTTTCATAGATTGTACAATAATGCATACAATTTATGGAGAGACGTAGGTAAATGGAGCTCCTTAGTTAGATGAATTGTGAGAAAGTTCTCTGTGAGAGGTTCTTGTAAACAGATGAAGAATGTGATCATTCTCATTTGTGAAGAGCAGGCTAGAGCTGTGAATGAAATATAAGGAGATTGGAAGTATTGTAGAAGCTCCAAGAGACTTTAACCCCAATTCTTGTTAAAATGGCACTCTTCAATCTTACTGAAGTACAGTTCAATAACCATCTGATATAACAAAATTTGAAGGTGATATTTAAAAAAAATGAGTGACAATATATATAAAATTGTGATGATATAGAATACACCAGTGCTCTGTATGAGCCCAAATGTAAGATCTGACAAAATGGCACATGATGTTGATTACAATTAAATCTTGGATTCAATCCAATTTCATGAATATTTCTTATTTACTTGAACATGGTCATTAAATGACACCCCCAATGCGAGGACGTTCTGTTTACACTGGAACTTCATTTCCTGTTAATTATTTACGGATTTATAGTTACTCAGGCTTTTCGTGCTCTTTCTGGACAGTGATGGGTGAAAGCGATGTTTCTTGAGTACAGTGCAGAGACAAAGACACGGGTATGCCACGTTTAACTACTTCTTGACTAAGAGCAGTCCAGAAGTAACACATTGGGGCTCTCCCTATGGCTTTGTGAACTCAAAAATAACCCCAAATGAAATTGGAGGGATTCCACAAGAATATGAAGATACTCAAATCCCCAGAAGTTGATTATTTTCCAATTAGCATAATTATCACTCTACAAAACTAAAAAATCAAAACTCATTTCTGGTCTGGATTTCGTGGATGAGTCCGGATTTAGTTAAATGAATCATATGGCCGGACCCCAGGGTCGAAAAGATTTTCAAGAGCAACTTCAGAACTATATTGCACTTTCTCATAAACTCTAGCTATGACTGAAGAAGTAACTATGTGATTGAATTCACCTTAGTAACAAGGACTGATTCTCAAAAGCAACTCTTTGTTCCCACACCATTCAAATGATGATGAAGAGATGGCATTTACTGAATTGAGATATTCCTAAAGAAACCCGCGGTCCCGCCAACACGTTCAAATGGAGGCACGGGTATTTTTTAAAGAGAAAATACAGTCGGACTTTACATCTTGAAACTGCAAAATACACTCTAGAGTCACAATTGATCGTGGATCATCCTTTGTTGAGTTGTGATAGTTGCATTATTCTAATCTTGACTATACCAAGTACACACGATTCATAAACATCAGGCGCATACAATTGTACTTGTTTCAGAGAAAGTCTTTGCGATTGATCAGGCTTCGACTCTGAACCAATATTATAGTCTATCTTTAGTGAAGGCTGCCGCTGCCTCAACAAGACTGATCAGATGAGCAATTCAGTTAAAATCTAAAAATATCAGTGGAAAAAATCTAAAAATATCAATGGAGAAACGGGTTCTCAACAACTTGATGACAATAACTAAGTGTCCTCAACAAGTAAAAATTGCCCTAAACCTACAATTATCTGCACAGCCAATTTTATGGAATGCTGATTGAAGCAGAGTGACCCAATCATACTGTTGTTTCTTCGACTGTGGACGGCGTATGATGTCAGAGTCATTCTGGATGTTGGAAGTCTAAATTAAAGATTACGATCCAATCACCCTCAGTGCGGAAGGAGCCAGAAAGAGCATGACAAATCCGTAAGTCTCTTGGATCAATCACAAGGTCACTATCTTCTGAAATGTCGTTGCAAAAGCTTCGTCCTACGCCCCAACAAACGTCGAAAGATCACATATTCAGGTCTACTGTACATTCATGAAACTGACGGATGTTAACAGAATGAACATTTGAGGAACAACGTACTGGCAGGGATGTCAAGGGACTTGCACGTCAGTTGTCGGATTTCAGAGGCACTCACTACAGGTTCGATCGTGCCACTGCAAACCCCGATCGAAGTTGCTTTCTACCGTAAGCTGCTTCAGAACTGCATGAACGTCCTGATCGAAACCCCATGATATAATGCTTGGATCATCTCATTCATGCACCACTTGTGCTGAATCAGTGCAACATTGAGCCAGCATCTATCTGTCTGTGAAAGAGTTCTTGTTGCTAGCGAGCTTCAGCTGCAGTTTGCGGCCATGGCGTATCCACGGGGGGCTATGTGTGTGCTGATGCTGGCGCTTGTGCTGGTGGGCAGCAGCGACGCGGCCAAGATCGTGACGTTCCTCGGAAAAGGCTGCACCGGTGGCTCCACCTACACCTTCTACGTGGGCGGCAACAGCTGCCAGAAGTTCGGGGGCATGGGCTCCGTTCAAATCAGCGAGATATCCAGCAACACTCGCGTATCCATCCACAACCAACAAAACTGCGAAACAAAAAGTTCGGTGGCTCAGATTTACGGCCCAGGGTGCGTTAACCAAGGCGGCACCAAGCTCCAAGCCGTGTATATTTCGGGCTAATTGCACCATGGCTTCCTCCCTCGATTGCAGGAACCTCACCTGTGTGTCGAGCTTGATGACAAGTTGGGGCAATATTAATATATAGGTCGACACGAGCTTTGATCATAGCCTTCACTTACGTGAGCTAGGATTATATGATGACTCTTCAGTCTAACGAGGGGCGGTCCGTGGACTGAAGGTCGCGGCAGTAAGTAGCATGTCTATGGAACTGTGTTGGGAATAAAGTGTCGGTATTGAACGGTGAGTGATGGTATGGAACTCAAAGTTGCCTGCTGATCAACAGGCTTGGACTGTATGTCGGTCAGACCAGGAATATGATTGCGCACACCTGTTTCTCACCATAATCTGACAGTTAGCTGCATCAAAGAATCGAAGGTGCGAGCGATTGAAGATCGTGTAGGCGATCGAACTGCTTGCTCTAGATGTGAAAATGCAATGCATGCATGGACAATTCAATTCTGCTAAAATCATGACAATGCTCCTCGTATCATCTTTGACATACCAAACCCCCATTGTTACGATTCTGTACCATTCTGGTATGCTTCTGACCACCCATTTGTTCTTGCAATTTACCGAAATTGAGCTCGGACAACGATACAAACACCCCACAGTCGCTGCCTGGGGCTGAAAGATTGCCCGTCACCACATTATTCACTTTATACATGCAATGCTACGAGGGCTTCACAAGATGTGAGCCTGATCTGAAAGACGACTTCGCTGATCATGTCTGAGTACTAACCTTTTCGGGCGCGTGCTTTCTTCGATGGTGTGGCCGGTGTGTTGTCCGTCATGGTCATGACTGCACCCCTCCTCATGATCTTTTTTTATCTTGTCAATGCTACCAAACAGACGGTAAAACAACAATATTGTGATTTTGGGAATATCTTGATTTTTCATGAAAGGTCATGATTTTTGGGTATACAGTACAAGAAAAAATTAATGCAAAAAAGAGATGTCTAGAATTACTTACTTGTCACTTACTGACTTCTTTCAAGTGACATTTTGTAGGAATGTCTTACGGGGTCACCTTTAACAAATCTGTTACTTAAGATGTCACTCAAAACATCAGTTTTGACTAATCTGTCACTTAAGACTTCAACTTTGACATTCTTGTCAGTTTAGCCAAAACCAAGAGTGTCACCTTTTGTGCACATTTCTATTAGTGATATCATAATATTTATTTTTGTGAAAATGAAGTGTTGCCGAATAAATATAGCTAATATCTTGATTTTGGGTGAAATATCATGAAATTCTGGTGGCTATTGAATGCACCCTAAATTTTTTTTGTCTAATTATCTAAGTGCGAGACGAGCTATCAACCTACAATACATACTGTGGCAAGCCATGTATTAACACCAAGTTCAAATTAAGTTCAAATTGTTTAAAATGATGGGAATAAACTTTGAGAGGATTAAATAAAAATTTATTTGCGTGGTTCTCTTAAGAATATAGATAATGATAAAGATAATTATAATTATACCTAAACTCTAACTATTGAATATATTTGAAGCACTAGTAGAAATATATACGAAAGGTGGCACTTGCGGTTTTGTTTTAAGTGACTGAATGTCAAAATTGACACTTTAAGTGATTGCCCTTTATTTATGATGAGGATAACAACTTAGGTAAATACAAGGTCTTAAGTGACAGATTTGTCAAAGGTGACTTGTCCCATTAGGCCGTTTAGGCGGTGGTCTACTTGGGGTGTCAAAAAGGATTGTCCTATGAGAAATTTGACTCCCCAGCCCCATGTCTTTGACCTTAAACTTGGAATCTTGAATCCCATTTCAGTGTTATAAACTTGAAATCAAATTACATATATACACATTAAAATAGAAACGGCTGGTTTTTTTTTTTTTTTTTTTTTAAATCACTCAACTGCTGGATGGGGGCCACCGAATCTAAAGGGGGACACATGATCTGATATTAAGCTGCTGCAGCATTTCAGGGTTCGCATTCAAAAGGAGCCAAAATGCCCAATTTACGAAAAAGATCGACTACAGTCCTTGTCACATCGTACAAATGGTAATTTTCAAAATCTTTAGTGACGCTTTCATTGTAGAAATGTGTAATGGGACTAGTCACTTTTAATAAATCTGTCACAATGTTTTTACCTTTGTATTTCTCACCTAGAATTGAGGTCTGTCACATAAAACGTCAACTTTGGCATTTAGTTAGCGCGGCTGTCACCTTTTGTTCACATTTCTACTAGTGGCGGACAAGACACCGGCAAGACTATTGAAGAAGGCCCCCATCCATCCGTGAGAAGGACATGGTGAAGGCTGAAAATGGATGAGTGACATAGTCAAGTGCAAATCTTGTCAAGTCCTCGTTACCATCAAAATTGCGTGTATGAATCTAATTGTGTATGGTGTCAACTGCATTCCATTTATGGTTGAGATCACCGACATACACTTAGAACTCTAGTTGCCTAGATTGTTTGATACTCAACGTTTCCGTTTTAAATCAACACTTTAAGCCTCAATCTTACTATTCCCCAAAACATACATTCCTAATTACATGCCGCAACTGCTATAGAGCTTCTATCGTAGCCTCCACAAACGGCCCGCCCCCGAGCTCGTTCGAAGATTGAACCTTCACATAAATTTACTGAATTTGAAAATAGTAGTATTAACGTAGAGGCTAAAGATCATAAACCATGCAGATTTTAACCATCATTCCTACCTAATATCTTGTCTCCAAGCTTAACATAGTCTATTTAGTGAATCTATGTAGCCCTGGATCCAGACGTCCCGGAGCTTGGTGGCGCCTTGCACGACGCACCCGGGGCCGTAGATCTGAGCGACTTGGCTGCTGCCCTTGCAGTTGAGCTGGTTGTGTACCAACACGCGAGTGCCGCTGGTCACCTTGCTGAGCCCTGGTCGATGATGGTCTGGCACAAGATTCCGCCCACGTAGAAGGTGCTCCGTCGCAGCTGGCTGAGTTGAAGGTCTCGATCTTGGCCGCTTCACTGCTGTGCACCATCATGCACGCTGTCACCACCACGAGCAGTGCACACATCGCTCTCCTTGCATCTATGGGCCGTGACTGCAGCTGGGGATCGATAGCTGCAAGAACCCTTTCGGAGCCTCTTGCTGAGATGTCTAACAGACAGATAGCTGCTTTTCCGCAGTAATGCAAGTGAAGGAGTGTTCTATTAAATTACGGAATTTCAGTGCGTCCAGGAATTTTGGCGAGGTTGGTAGTCAGCGTTGATTCATAGTATCAGCTCTGGACTTGCTTAGAGTCAATGCCCAAAAGTTTAAAAGTAACTGGTAGTCTTGAGGCATAGGAGTCTCTGATGCAAGTTGCGTGGAAAGCCATGTCGTTCCTGAGTGCCAGTTTCTGTGCAGATGTTACATCTGTTGACATTCACTTCTCACTCATCCCAGCATGCACATTTATCTTGAATGGTTTATCTTGCATAGAGTAAGCAGTCCGTGCTGGTGTGACCATTCGAGGTTCGCGGCGTTCGCCGTGGCAGAAGATGAAGCTTTTTCAATTATCACGATACAGACCGATGACAGAGCGAAAAAAAAGCTTCATAATTTGTTCAATCGATGAATGAAATGTATGAAGAGACGTACTTGAATGGAGCTCATTAGTTAGTGAGAGTAAATTCTCCCGCCCGGGAAGGTTCTTGTGAACAGATGAAGAATGTGATCATTCTCAATATCTTCATCTCGCATTTTCATGTAATTTTTCCAACTACTTGAAGGTGGCCACCAATAGAAGTTCCCAAAGCGAGGATTTAATCATTCCATTGGTACTTTAGTGTCTACTTTTCATGACAATAACTCAAGGATGTTTAGTTACTCATGCTCTTTCTGGCTCCCTGGACAGTGACGGGTGAAAGTGAGGTTTGTTGAGCACAGTGCAGAAGTTAACACTTCGATCAAGACTTGAGTAAGAACGTCAGGCTGAGGTCTTTTCCACGGATTCCCAATATCTTGAATGGTTTGACATTATTTACCGTCAAAAGCCCAAGAAACAACAATTGCATGGTCTTCAATTATCTCCACTGACTCACAAGAGGAATGTAATTTGGAAACTCCTGAAATTAATTGCTTGAAGACAGCATGCTTCAAGACCTTGTTGGTTCAAGTTCCACAATATAGCTTCCGAGAATTTAACAGGCCTATCACATGGAATTCTCTGCATACTAAGAAGGAAATTAAAACTGCAGGCCAAAGACACGGGATTAGTCGGCCCTGGGGTCAAAAATATTCCCGAGAGCAACTTCAAATTATATCGCACCTCCATATAAACTCTGTGACCTCATAAACTCTATGAGAAAAAAAAACTATATTATTAAATGCATCCAGGTTAACATAAATGCATCAAGGAGATTCTTAAAAGCAACTCTTTCTTCCGACACCATTCAAATAGTGATAAAGAGATGGATCGCCATTTTATTTCATGGATCGCCATTTATTTTTCTTACAATTCAACGGAATTGAGCTTACAGACTCTGGACAACGATGCAAACTCCTCACTGTCGGTCCCTGGGGCAGAAAGATTGCCAGCCACCACATTGATCACTTTATACATGTAACGCTAAGAGGGCTTCACAAGATGTGAGCCTGTTCTGAAAGACAATTTTGCTGATCATGTCTGAGAACTAGCCTTTTCGGGCGCGTGCTTTCTTCGATGGTGTGGCGGGTGTCTTGTCCATCAGTCTCTTGGTGTCAGACTCATGCTCAACACCAACCTCGGGAGCGTTGATCTCATCCACGATTTCGCCGTCGCCATCGTCGTACTCTAACATCTCCGCGATACTCTGTTTCTGCTTCTGCTTCTTGGCGCTGCCACCGTCGCCACCATCGACGGCCTTCTTCTTCTCTCCGACCACTTCTTCTGCTGCTGGAACTGGCCAGAATTCTGCCGTCTTGCCTGCTCGCAGCACCTTCTCTAGCACGTCTTGGGGCTTCACGGTGCCATACACCGTCACTTTGGAGTTCTCCTGGTCAATGTGGAGGGATTGCACGCCTGGATCGAGAACCCACGCCAGCATTAAATATGCAGATCTAGAATTCTGCTCCCTTGTGACTAGAATCACTTAGATAATTAGTTACCTTGTAGTCTGCGAATGTGGCGCTTCACTTTAGAAACGCAACCGTCGCAGTGCAGGAGCACCTTAAGCACCGTGGTCTACAGGATGGGTGCATATTGTCAGCATCTCGACAACTGCCAACAGGTTACTCAACTCAAAATTGCAAACATTACCTTTCGAATCTGAAATTGAGCTTGACTGTTACACTTACCTCAGGCATGGTGCTTATAGCGAAGTGCGCCGATCTCTGAAAAGACAGAGAAGAAGAACCTGCTAAACAACCAGATACAATCTTCCTCCGTGAGAAAATTAGCGAAAGCGTTCAAAAGACCATGACCTCTCTGACTGCAACAGTGAATTGGGGAAGACTGAGCTGAACCTTTCGAGGCACCAACTTGCAACGGAGCTAGTGAAGCTTGCGAGCTTTGAGAGCAATTCAGCTATCAAGTACGACTGACCCACAAGATTGAGGATAAAATATCCAACACATTTGATCCACTTCCAGTGCGATCAGTTGAAGTGTACGTTTTGCATGCAATTGAGGAACTCGACAAGCTTAAAAGCTCAACTTACACACTCGATTGCATGACCGTTGCAAGCTAGCAATAATGCACTGCCATTAGAAGCACTCCGAGCGGCATCTAATGCAATATTGAGATTATTGAATGAAGAACAGCGCCGCCAAGCACCGGTCAGTGAAGTACCGTAAAAAGGTGCCGAAAGAATTGAAATAGGCGATATATGCATGGCCAGTCTAATGATAGATGGAATCATTCCGGTAGCAGTCATGTCTCTGAACTTAAATTACTATAGAATTGCATGAAGAATGGCATCAGTTCGTGCGTTAAAGTGCATGCCAATTCTCGTTGTTTATCACAATCTGAAAAGAGAAGTAGAAGATGCCGACCATGTTGGGTAACGGCTCTCTTCATATTTGTGGTTTTCACAACGGCTCTCTCGCTATTTTGGCTGGCAGATCTGAAGTTTGAGCCATTTTTAAACACAAACTTACCTGCACATTTCTCATCCGAAATGTACATGTTTCTCATCTACATCAGTTTAAGGCTTTGAGTAGACTGTAAATCCTATAGAGACGGTGTTTTGAGATAGTGTGCGCTTCTTGAACTTGTTACTCCACATGCAAAAAAAGTAACATGCTTAAAAACAAAAAAAATTGAAATCGGCAAGCTCATCGGGGAGGGATGAAGGAAATCATTTTTAATACATGTAGATGTAGGACATAGTAACAAGAGTTCAAAATGAAATCATATCTCAAGCTCTCTTATTTGCTGTAATTATTGGTTCCTTGGCTGCTCAATCTTCAATCTCATGGTGTTGTTCAACACTTAAAAACTCATCTTTAGTTGAATTAAAGTTGGACGTGTTAAACTCTAATTCATTCAAAAGATGTTGATTGCTTCTCGTTGAGCGTGCAACCAAAAAAAAAAATTATGACATTGAGATTTTAGAATTTGCAAATATAGGTGACTCTATATAATGGATTAAGGGCCTCATTGGAAATAGATGCTTCCACTTTAGGAAAAGATGAACTTTTCAGAGCTTGTGCGCATTTTGAAGCAACATTACTAATGTGATTAAGTTTTGAGAATGGCATCACCTAAACTTATGGTTTTAACTCATGTGCACTTAAGGTGAAATCTCTCGAAGGACATACAAAAAGCAAGCAAGAATCTAAAGTCAGCCATGGGAATTGGTACAATACCGGAAGTCTGTAACGCTCAGAGTTGATTTCCTCGTCTCCCGTGAGATCCTAGGGACTCATGAAATTTCCACAGCCTCATTAATTTAAGATTCATGGGATTATTAGAAAATGGTTCTTCACATTTTTCTCTAGGTGGATCAATCTCTTAGGCGCCATCCACAAGTTCTCTATAAGGGCAGCACATGCTCTCGAAGTTGCTCACATTATCAGCGTGGGACAAGCTGAAATGGGTATCAAGGAAACTTTTGAGGGTGGAAAAGTGAGGGAGGTCCGAGTCTCACAAACCGCCAAATCATAGTGGAAGCACACTATTCACCGGTCTACATTGGGATCTTGAGAGTGGATTTTCACACCCCAATCGCCCTGGCTCGGCCACCCCGACGATGGCATGGACACGCTCCACCACGTCCTCAACGGATTCTCCGCCAGGCTCACAAAATGAACAGAAATTATTTTGTTTCGTAAAAACCCACGGGCAAGGATGCAATAGAATTTGAGGGAGCCTCACACCCGTGAGGTCCCTCCCATAACCTCACAGGGATCCCTGTGAGGCATCCCTGTGAGGCTCCCTGTGAGGCTTGTTTCCGGGCTGCCCGTGGGTTTTTACGCCGGGGGAGGCCCTTTTGAGAGGGGCTCCCGTGATGGGAGGATCCTCCTTGTCGGGCCTCCCGGCCCTCCTTGTCGGGTCCTCCCATCACGGGAGCCCCTCTCAAAAGGGCCTCCCCCTATACAAAAGAACCAATTGAGCCTGTCCCACTGCATTATAACCAACTGCTGTCTTTTGCAGTAAACCAATTGCAGCCTAGAATATGATTCTCCTGGCGGCTTTCTTGAGCAAGCTTCGATTGTTTCCGCGACAAAGATGTGATGAGCTTCCCCTTTCATTCAAGGCTCAAGTGGTCTTAGATTGCCGCAACTTATAATTTACACTGTGCTTGGAACATCACACTGCATATCTCTAAAAAGACTTCTGAAATCACACTTCGTCTTATACAATTCGATTCGTCTTTGTGGAGCAGCAGGTTCGTGTTCTTGCGCTAGTGATGGAAGGTTGCTAAGAGCGACGACGAGCACCGAGGGACGTTGGAGACGTGAGCAGCGGGTGCGAGGTCTGGAGGCTAGAGAGAGCGTCATCAGGTGCGGAAGCGGGAGAGTTGCGGAGCAGGGATGCTCCAACCCTATTGGCTAGTGGGCGGGCTTCGGGCAGGTGGTCAGGCCTGCTCAGCCGTTGCTCACACGGGCGGGGACCCGTTCGTAGACTAGTATTTCAGGAGCTTCGATATTGCGGAGCAGCAAATCACGTGATAATGTTTTGCTTCCAGCTCTTCAGCGTCAGTGATTTCCTGCGGATACAACACAGTGCAAGTTCCAATGCTCGAACAATGATTCGTTGAAACTTACTCTCGCACATCCACGATGTAGCTGATCTTGTAATTTGGGTTTGATTCCGATGATTGATCCGCAGCATAAATTCTCTTCATACTAGTACAAGGAGAATCAACTGATGTAGGGAAGTTCTCACTCCACCACAAATCATCCACCACATACCCCCAATTCGTGTTATGGCCAATCACCTCAAATTTGGTAAAGAGATGGACTGACGGATGGATTGTTTGCTTCACCTCCTTGCAACTTTGACACATGTTAAAATCAGCACATGTGTTGCAATGGTAACCACGTTCAGAAATGACTTCCTTGCAAATATCACAGATTCTCCATGAATGACCTTCTGTGACCTGCAACACCGAGAGCTGTTAGCAAGCTCGAGGAAAGGAGAACGATAGTAAGCTCTGCAATATTTGAAAAAGTGGAACTTACATCCATTGAGGAGAAGGCTGGACCATTGACATGGACTGGGACAGGTTGACACACAATTTGTCCAAAAACTTCGAGAGGCATGTCACCATCACTATTTTTGATAGTGAATCTGGTGCAACGGTTTTCGGTAAATGCTTGGCAGACTTTTGGAAACGGTTGTACTCGGAAGCTGCTGCTCAAATCATCTCTCAGGACTAGATTCTGAAATGGATCTTCCGATGCATCCTCGTCGTAAGCAACATGAATGTGTCCTTGCACAACTATCATTTGAAATCTTTTAGAAACTGCATAAACACAAAGCTTGTCGCCTTGCTTCAAGCTTTGAATGAGCGGGTGGGATCTGCGTAATGTGCACAAGTACACCTGATCCCTATGGTCTGCATTGCGCAACGAGAAAAGGTGGCTTGTGGACACTTCTACATCTGACCCTTCCTCTGATCGTACAATTCGCCCTTCAAAGTTCATTGAGAAGGAATAGTATCGCCTAAGTGTATTGGGGGAGTTAGTCCAACCTTGGTCATGTGCCACCACCGTAATGACAACGGTTGCAACAGTGCTCCCCATGATCCAGTTTCCATGTACAACTCATTTGTGTGTTGCATTGCAATTATCTTTTTGGTCATTGAGTTCTTAACAAACCCCATGGCATGATCATAGTAGCTGACCACTTGTAGAAATGGAGCTCCAGCCTGAAAAAGTCCTCATATACATTCATCTTAGAGATGTTAGAACTTAAAATGTCTATTCAGCATTGAATATTCGACACAATACTTGCTGTTAGCTTTTAGTGGATATGACAAGAATCTAGAGGACTAGGATTTCTACCTGGTTCCAATCGTTGTTATACTTCACGCACACCCCACTGCGACTTATATAGCAGTGTGTCATTGTTGATTCGAAGAGGTCAATTTGTAGTTTCGTCAAGCTAGAGCACCCACTCACCTTCAATATCTCTAGGGACTCCGCATGTTCCACCCCTTCCAACTTAGTCAAGCTTGCGGAGTTGCACAAAGTGAGGTCTCTTAGCTCCTTGATAGAAACACGCACAACCTTGGGACCAATCTCCAAGTTCCAGCTCTACAAGTAACGCAGGCAGAGATTCAACATCCACAACATAAGGGCTTCCTTGCATAGTCAGGTACTTCAAGCGTGTCAAATTCTTGAAGCTACAAGGCAACTTTGTCATCATATTCTGCATTATATCAAGAACTCTTAAATTTTGCAAGTCTCCAAAGCTGTCGGGGAGGCTCTCTAATTGGTTGTTCCCGGCAAGAAAGAGATGACTCAGGCTTTTGAGATCTCCGAGGTCACTTGGCAACTCTCGGATAGTTGTGTCACTTGCACAGAACCCTATCAAGTGCGTTAGTTTCTTCATAGACCTCGGCAACTGGGATAAAGATTTGCAATCATCGACATCCAGCCACTCCAAACAAGTTAACTTGGAGATAGAATTAGGTAAGGCAATTAGACTGGAAGCTCCTCTAGCAGAGAATCCAACCAATGCCCCAAGGTTTCCAAAATTTGCAGGCAAATTTCGTATCTTGATACATCTGTTCATGATGAATGATTGGAGAATTGGCAGCTCCACCACACCATCAGGTAAGGCCTCCAAGTGCTTGCACCCTGTCAAGTCCAAATTGACGAGTTCCTTGAGTTCACCAAGAGAACTTAGCAGAGATGTCAGCTTCTCGCACCCCTCGAGATTAAGTATCCTTAACCTCGTTAGAGACTTGATATTTTCTGGAATCTTCTCTAGGGAAGTGCAATTCACAAGGATGAGAGTCTTCAGTAACCTTGGAACCTGCATTGAGGTATAATTAAACACAATCAAAATCACCTAAATGAAACAAACTGTCAAATGAAGTAAACTCCAAGTATGGCAAAGTGACTCCACAACAATAATGAAGTGTACAGAAAAAAAAAAAAAAAACTCAAAAAATTTGCAAACACCTTACCAACTACGCAGACTCACTCTAATTTTGTTCTTTGCTTGATTATCGTTCAGGTACTCTATATAGACAATTCAATGTCTATTCTATGTGTATCTTTCTCGAAGGGATTCAAGTGCAAAATCGACGCAAATTGCATACCTGAAATGCATCATGCTCTGCCCATAACTGAGTGAGACTCTCACTATTCGAAAGATCCAAAACTACCAAGTTCGAGCAATGCAGTTCCAAATGCAGGCTCGAAAGACATGCATTCCGCCACTGCATCCAACGGATCTTTTTGGGCATTTGTGAGAAGTCTCCCTCTATACGCACTCCATCTAAGAGCAGAAAGTGAATCTCAGTCATGTTCCGAAATGCCGAAGCCATGAAAGTCCTCCCATTCAACCCAACCAACGATAGGCCTCGAACTTCCTTTGTCCCCTAGATGAGCGCCATGTACCAATAACCACTAAATAAGAAAATCTACCTACATCTTTATAAAGTCATGAACACTCACGGCATTCATTAGTCTTACCTAAGAATTAAGAAATATAATGTGAGTAACATTATTCACGACATCAACTCCACAAGAACTAGGCATAATTCAAAAGTTGAAACTTATGTGCCAAATGGTGTAGAGAACATTATTCGATGTCTACCAAATTTTTCACAACTTAATTCCATAGAGAACATGTGGAAAAGAATCACTTCGAGGTAAAAGACCACAAAATTAAAACAAAACATGCACATTAGCCAATTTGGCAAAGGAGGATATACCTCAAGAAAGTATTAAGAAGTTGATTCATTTAATGCCTAACCAAATGGAAGCTCTAATAGCAACTCGAGGTCTTGAACATGGTCATAGTAGGTACTCTATTCTATTACAATATAGTTGTTGGTAAGAAAGGCATGCTGTAAATTTCATATCATATTGGGCCTCTACAATACTACACTTTTCGTGAAAATACTTGATTTCACTACGTTTGAACAGATTTTGATCTCATCTTTGAAGTCGATTCCCTTAGACTAGAATATCAAGGAGTCGAAACTGTAAGAATGCTTTAGAGTGACAATGAGGAGAAGTTTCTGTACATAGTGTGCAACTTTGAATTATGCACGATGTGAACGATGATATATCCTATACATTGATGAAAATCAAAATTTGAAAAATCATCACATATTTCTCAATTTATTTCTTGTGAAATTTAGAGAATATGATAACAATATTCTCCAAACTAGGATTTTCATTTTTAGACACTTATACTTTACATACACCAAAATGATTGGTAATGCAAAAGATTTAATAGGTTGATTTCCATAAAATCCTCTCATAGTAGAAATCAATCAAAGAGTTCCACGAACTCCAAAAGCAACTGCAACACGAGTTGGACTGTACTATGCATCAAGTCACTTAACATACATACCTCCTCTTCATTTAGGACATCCTCAACATCAGCACGATCCCACAAGTGGCTATATTGTCCAAGCTCACGCGCTTTCTCATCTGTCGACTCACCTTGAACCATTTTTCTACCCATCTCTTGGATGAGGCCGTGCATGGTCAATCTTCCGCCATAGTCCACTTTAACAAGAGACTTGTTTATCAAAGTCTGCAAGGAGCCCTTCACCTTTCTAGAGGTCAAACAACGGTCACGCCTACACAGCGGATTTGAATCTCGTGACACACAAGACTCCCAGATATCTATAGCATCTTCCTTCAAAAGTCCAACCATGTGACAGGCTACATCCAGGAACATCATCTTGTCCGACCTCGATGGAAGTCGCTTGTAGCTGATACTTAGTATATCAAGGACGTTAGGATTGAGGCTCATTTCTCTAGCTTCCTCTTCCCACTCTCCTTCCGACCTATTATATAAGTGTTTTCCAATCATCTCCAACGCCAATGGTAAACCCCTACACATGACTGCTACTTTCTTCGCAAGGGAGTACAACGGGTGGTTCTCATTAGGGATTGATTTGTTCACAAATGCATGAACACAAAACAACTCGAATGACTCCTTAAAATCTAGCACCCGCATCTCAAGTAAATGGTAGGCTTGAGGTGCTTCCTTGAAAACCATATCCAAGACATCCTTGTCACGTGATGTTAAAATGATACGACTTCCAACTCCAAGTTTCTTCAAGTCCGGTATGAGCTCCGTGAAATGCTCCCCGTAGGAGATGTCATCTACTACAACAAGCGCCCTCACATTGACTAGTTTATTGAGATAACCTCGGTACGTTTCAACGACATTTCTCTCCTTCTTGCCCAAGAGCTCAAGTACTTGATTTTGCAATTGCGCCACATCTTTACCTTTGCCCAGCTCCAAGAAAGCTTGGTACCCAAATGAACGTTGCGTTGAGTAATGATTGTAAATTTTCTTGGCAAGAGTTGTTTTGCCAATGCCACCCGCGCCCCAAATGCCTAGTATAGCGACATTATCCCCCATCAATTCAAGTCTACTTAGAGCACATCCAAGCTGCTGCTCACGACCAACAATTTGAGTTGGAACCCATTGTGTCCTGTCCACTCGCGTTGAATCCATAATCTCTTCAACTCGATCAATAATAGCATTTTTGAGCTCACTTTCATTCCTACACGCAATCAAATAATCAATATCGATACAAAACCGACTCATACTTTAGTATTAAGAAAAACATCATCGATAAAGATGAATAGGTCAATCATACTCGCCTCATTCCGTCAGTATACCATGCGAGAAACTACTATCAATGCACAAATCCACTATATCCATGTCAAAGTATCATTCATGCATGATGCTTCAGGACTTACTTGAATTTATCTCCTTCAAAGCCCATCATGTCAGCAGCGATGTGAAGAGCTTCCATCCAAATAGGAATGCACGGGCCTCGATTCCTCTGCTTATGGTGCTCGAATGCTTCCTGAAATGGCCCTCTCTCTACACACCGAATATTTGAAGGAGTCACTTTCAAGAAGATAGGTATCAACTTCACGGTGCCACGAGAGTCCTTCTTTACGCACTCCACCATGTCAGCTAGCTCGTCCAGGCAGTACTTGGACTCCGCGTAGAGAGGGGTAAATATTGCCAAGTGAACGCACGCATCTTGAATTGCAGCTTTGATCGCCTCGGGGAAGTGCTCGCCCTGCCCCACTCCATTCTGATCAAAGAAAGGAGCGTACCCTCTCGTATTGAGTGCTTCCTCAAGATGAGAGGCAAAAGCTTTACCATCGGGCCCCCTGTGGTTTATGAATATATCGAATTTGGTCCGACGACGTTTGTAACTTTCTGCAATTCCCACCTGCTCATGTTCATCAGCACCGCCCTCTTCATGAACATTTCCGGCTGAGCGTTTCGACCCTCGACATGAGATCATGGATTTTTCCATTTTGATGACGCTTCACGGTACCCTCAAGCTGGCTCAAAAACTAGGCTTTCGATCCTCCACGCCTCTGCAGTAATTTCCGCAAATGTTTTACAAATTAGTCAGCCCAAGCTATCGTTAACAGCCTCCTGCACTTGATGGACACGTCAAGAACTTGCACTCTTTTGAAACAATACGCTCATTGTCAGGCGTCGATCTCCTGCTGTCAGGGCCATGTTGTACATATGTAAGCACCTTCTCTCATATAACTCTATCAGTATTGCACCATGAATTATGACAGCTGTGCAGCCTGTTGATCAACAACTACCAAATGAGGAGGTTGTGAACAGATGTGGTTATTTTGACAAATTCAGTAGAAATTCCACACCGACTACATGAATGATGACTTCAGAGCAGCCAACAACTTCAGCTTATCTGCTTCAATATCAGCAAGTCTTTGAGGGTCATGCAAATCAACAGAAATGTCCGCAAAAAAGAGAGACGTAATAACTAACGTCATTATACAACAAAACAAATAATGCACGTTCATTTGTTGACTTCACGCTCTGTAGTAACAAGAGGCGGCACGCTGTTACAGTTGAACACACACGCAAAATGCATTTAGTTCAAGGCCATGGGTGTTGCTTGTTGCACCCCAAGTGAGCAGTCTCGCTCCGGTACGAAATTAATACATTCAAAAGAAAATCCCTGCGCACTCTTGCAAGGTCTCCATTACTCAGAAGAAATTCAGGCAGTGGGGAAACTCGTGGCTCAATTTTCGTTCATTCCGATACGATTTTCTCCTCATAACGACGCATTTTACGTTTCGAGCCTCACACACTCAGTGGGTGCTGATAGCTCCAGTGTTTGGGGACCTTCTTAACCCCTCAAGATTTTGATTTTTATCGCTTAAAGATCAAGTTCTATTCTTAGACTTTTCAGATTTGTGGTGGATGTAGAGAAATCGAAGAGCTTGATTGAAACCGATTTTCTCTAGAAAGAGGATTTAGGAAGTACAAATACATCGACAATGATCGCTACCGAAGGTTCACTTGACAGCGACATAGATGTACAAACACAGTGGTATTCACGCATCTGGCAGTAACACAAGTGGTAAATCTACCCTCCGTGGTTACATGTTGCCAGAGGTTTTTCCACAGCGAATTTGTCCTTCTAAAAACCAGCAGGATCATATTGCTACAGAAAGTTCGAGAACTTTGTGCCCCTGGTCATGACCTAACCCTAAGAGACTAGTTGCGGCATCAGAAGCTTCGGACAAGAATCAGTATCGAAATGTACAGAAGACAGTGTGAGCAGGAAACGACTCACCTTCAGCACGTTTCTACCGAGAAATTCACTTCGTCTCTCTCGCCATCTCACCTGCTCAAACACGAGAGGAAATCTTGAATTGCAGTGACTCTTACTCCTTAGCTCGAGTTCTGCAGCTGCTATGGAACGTTCCTCAAAAACAACAACAACCATGTAGCCACTATAGTCTACCATATATCTGATATCTTGAACTGTCGGTACTGGGAGCAACAATGCGGAGCAACATAAGAGCATCTCCACCCCTACGCGCCATGCGTGGCCGCGCTGGTCTGTTGCGGGCCCGGGCAGTTCAAACGGCCCCACCGGGACTCGTGCAACGGTTCTTTCAGCTCCGGGCTCCATAAAAATCACCACATACTCGCCAGCTTGATGTACTGTCCTTCGGTTTTGCGTGCCCAATTTACGCTCGATTTTTGGCTGATTTCATCCTATTCTTGCTCGTGTGATCCATTTGAAGATTTGATAGTTGTCTGAATGGCTGGTCGTGCTCGTGTGGTGTCGGTGGGGCGAGGTCGGGATTGCGCAGGCGTCCCCATGCCCATGCCTGATCATGCCAGCGATGAAAGTGTCAGAGGTTTGCTGCGCAGGGGTGAGGGATGCCCTGTTTACAGAGGCGCAAAACTCTCGCGGGCGCCCTTTACAGAGTCTCGCATCCCGCGCAGGGGTGGAGATGCTCTAACGTTCACTTGAAATGGCACACATCTCCGATCCTGAGTTGAAGCTGCTTTCTTGTAGGAATATGGCGGGCATCTTCCTGCAGACCGAGAAGCTGGCGGGATTGTGGAAAGTATCTAACTCCCAACTTGCCTAATTCCAATCCACGTTGACGTATCCTACACGTTCAGCGACCAATTTTTTATTCAGAATTACTTGAGCGAGCGAGTGGCACCTGTCTCATGTGAGCCGGAGAAAGCTGAGGTCATGGCCACCTTGCCCAGTCTGCCCGACAGGTCCCACCAGGCTCAGACCACGCACACCCGGTAGTTTCTGGCACTCTCAGACCAAGATTCCAAGCTGTGGCCTGGGAGCAATTACGGTGAAAACGTCATCATCGGCGTCCTGGATACTGGAACTGGCCAGATTCAGCGACCGCGAGCTAAGCCCCATTCCGGCCTAGAAATGTTGGAAAGGCGAGTGCGAAGCGAGAACCAACTTCACTGGTGCAGAATGTAACAACAAAATCATTGGCGCTCGCTACATCTTGAAAGCTTTCGAGGCGACCAACGCTCTCAACGACACTGTGACGGATTGCCGCTCTCCCCTCGATGTCCATGGCCACGGTTCTCATTGTGCTTCTACAGCTGCTGGACGATGGGGCGTATCGGGCTAGTGCTTCAGGACAAGTCAAAGGAACGGCGAGGGGCATGATACCTCGAGCACGAATTGCAGTGTGCAAGGCTTTGTGGACCAACTCGGCTGGCTCTGGTGGCACGGATTCGCACCATCCAAGCTTTCGACCAGGCTGTGCAGGATGGCGTGGATATTCTCTCCGTCTCCATTGGTCCTACCGTGACTGAGGCCGGCATCGACGACCTTTTCCAGAACAGCATCGCCAATCACTGCTTTCAACGCAGCTGAAGAAGGTGTGTTCGTATCTGTCGCTGATGGGAACCAGGGGGCGCTGGTAGGGTCCATTGAAAACGTATCGCCCTGGATGACCACCACCTCCGACCGGCGAACATGGTGCTAGGCGACGGGACAGTCATAGCTGGGGGGTCGATCTACCATGGAAAGGCGCTGAAGGGGCAAGCAGTGCCCATCATCTATGGTGGAGATGCTGCCATTGCCGCAAATGCGAGATTCTGTGCGACGGGACTCCTGAATGAATCACTCATCACGGGGAAAATACTACTCTGCGACTTCGATTTTCTAGCTCAGGTTTTCCATTTCCACCAGATGAAGTAGTTGGTGTAATTCTTGGCAACACTGCTGAACGAGGTGACCGAGCTCTCAACGGACTGACCCATCTCATAAGTGCAGCCGAGGTTTTGCCATATGCTACTTAACCCTTAAAAGTCCCTTGGGGATAGTATGTACGCTGTCGTATAATTAGGATTTGCTACCAACAAGAAACTCTAAACTGGAATCGTAATAGCTCACTAGAACCGCATCAATTCAAATGTCAACTTCTTCTTTGAACTCAAACCCATTAAAGGCGTGCATTCACTCCAAATACAACCAAAATACACCGTATTCTACTGGTCGCCACGGCACGCTCAGACCTTTAGGGGTTAAGGCACATGTTGGCAACCAAGCGCGTGAAAAATTGATGAAATACACCGGGGAAGTGAGAGGAGCATCAAGTTGGGATTGAGAGGGCTGCAATTGATGACTGTGACTGATGAGTGTGAAAGCAAGCTTCTAACTTGAAAGAGGTCGAGTTGGGGAGCATGTGACTAACCCTAATGCAAAACCCTATATAACATTAAATGTAAGTTTAGATGACAAATAGTGTTTTAGGGTAATTATGCATTTAACACTAATCTACCTATTTAGTGTAAGGTGAAGCAAATTGTGTGAGTAAAAGTTAAGATGAGCATGAAGGTCTGTGAATCAAATGAATAGTGTCAGTGAAGTGATTGTCAATTGAATGGATCTATTGTAGTGCAAAAAGGTAAATACAAGTGGCAATCTATTGTAAATTTGAATACATGTTGATTGTTCCAATTGGATTTTAGTGTGGAATGATTGAATTAATTGAAGTGATGGTTAATTATATGGGATGGAGTATGGTGGGGTACATGTGTGAATGCATTTATGGTGAGAGTAAGAATGGATAGAATTTGACCATTGAATTTGTAGTTAAATCTATCAATGTTAATGTGAGCATTCTATAATAGATGGATTCATGGATTGTATGGGCTCATTTTTATGATGCATTACTTGTACACCGAGACGGGTTTTGTAAAGTTATGTGATTGATAGTATGTGTGATTTTGTGAAAGTATGTAATATGGCTCATTAGCATATTAATTGGGTATAGATTATAGCCAAAAGTTTGAGAACTCATTGAGATTTTACCCATGCATGAGATGCCATGATTTAGTTGCATGGGTTACGAGAATACTAATCTAAGAAGAAATCCATAGAGAAGAAATCCATAGAGAAGAAATCCATAGAGAAGAAATCCATAGAGCTCTGAAATTACATGTTTCTGGAAATCAATGGAGAAATCAAATGATATAAGTGTAGGAAAGAAGAAACCTCAATCGGTCAAGAAAGCATGCAACTTTTGTAACTGTGCCAAAAATAGGAAATTTATATGAGACTCCCAACATGAAGAGGTCCAAGAGATTATTATTGTATTCAATGAACAATGACTTGAAGGAGAGTTTAGAAAGAAGCTGTGACCTATGGGTGTATGAGCCTGTACAAGAAAACAATTGAGGGTGTTCTACTAGTGGAGTCAACGAGAAGCAAAGAGTAGAATAGCCGAGAATAGAGGCATTTCAATCAATACTTTCTGTGGCGGTGGGTATGCTTCGTAGTGGTAGAGAGAGGGTTAGCAGTAAAGACCAGCTCCATAGGAATTGATAAGTCTTTTATCGTGTTGGTTTAAATATAATAATTTGAAAGTTGTATAACTATAGATAGAGTACCAGAAAATTCATTTCATTTAAATTCCTCAATTGTGCACAGTAAGTGAAACTAAATTCACTATCTTAAAGAATAACCCAATCAGTTGCTCCTCCCCTTGTTCGAACTTTAACTATAGAATTTTGGTATAGTTTATCTATAGAAACTTTCTTTACTAAATTTTGGCGTTGTTGCAGGGAGGTAGTTTAAAGTGCAATGGAAATTCTCAATTTATGTCAAATTTAAACCAATTTCTGGTATAATTTGAATAGAGCTCTTGATGATTTGTAAGTATGTAGTAATCATGTTGATTTGCAAGTGATCACAAAAGAAAATACCTACAAAAGGATATAAACATGCAAAGCCCTAATATCATGACGTTTCACCCAAAATCAAGATGTGAGCAAAATCACAATATTTACGATTGATCACCCGTTTTGCAACCAATTATCATTATGATGAGAATCATGGTATTTCAAAATTCATGATTCTACATAGAAAATGAAAATGAAGGTCATGAACCTCAATATTTCAACCCTCTCTCTCTCATTATTTGCCATCCCTACCCTTTGCCCTTTATTTTCACGGCCCTAGCCTTGCCCGCATGTGCTCCCCACCATGTCCATCGCGGCTCAAATGACTAAATTTACTTAATAATGAATGTAATTAAAATTACTACAAACTTGTGATTAAAATGAGTCAAAATTATTGAAGATGTGCTTAAATTAATAAGAATGTACTTAACAATTACTGAAAATGGAAGTTGTGTAATCATCACAATATTTGATTATTGTGTTGCCAAAGAATCTTTCATATTCTCATCATGATACGTGGAAATAAGAATGACCAATGAAAATGGAGGTTGTGTAAATATCATAATATATTTTTATTAGGTTGTCAAACGTAGCCTTGTACTTTTAATTATTTAAATCCACCTTAGTCTCATGGAGATTGCAATACCAATAAGATACTTGGAGACGGAGAGAGTAATACACGTTATGACCTTACAATATGTGAGGCCTCATGAGTCAAATTCTAGTTCATATGAACTACAACAAGTCTTTTAAAAGCTCATACAATTGAGATCTTAGCCTCTAAATGTGTCGAATGTCGAAAAAAGACATTTTTGATGGAAGGCAACAACTTTGAATAGCCATAGTTCCTTCAGTTAAGGTCCGTTTTAGATGGAATCACTTGAGTCAGGTCCCAAATCAAGTCTAGTTTGTGTAGTAAAATTTGCAGACCCATACATAAAGTATGAATTAATGGCAATCATTTTAGTATAGGCAACTTCTGTTTTTGGGTTTTCAAACATGGAGCATGTTTTATCATTGCAATCTAATCATGTGAAATCAAAAATATTTTTTCATGAATATTTAATGCATAATCATGATTTGAGATGGAATCTAACAACTTCGACTTTATTTTTTGGGATAGAATTAAATTAGAGCCTAGTTCTAGTAGTAGAGACCTTGATTAGATCAAAGATGATTTGAGGGTAAGGCATCGGTATGAGTTCAAAGGGTCTAGTTCTGAACTACTTTTCTTTTGTAAACCCTTTGTGGCAGTTTTCACCATTGCAAGGTACTCGAAGAGCCAATTAATTTCTTTGATGAATTCTTTTGGTTCAAGGCTGTATTGAGATAAATGTGAACAACTTTCTAGTTGGTGGATTTTCCACTGCAGCTAGTTTGTTGATAGAAATAATGTGAAAATATTGAGATTTTGTAGTCTAGTTTGAGGGCTAATATGATACAATCTCCCAATCTATGAGGTCTCATGACTCAAGTTCTCGTTCACATGACCTAGAACAAGTATATTATAAGTTTGTACGGTTGAGATCTTAAAACATTATTTCTTTTTCATCTACGACACTTTTTTATGTGTTTTCATATAAAAAATAGGCTAGGACATCTAGGAGTTAATAACTTATTTTCATTGTCATTTACAACATCTCTTTTGAAAATTTCTTAGGAGTTAAGATCTTATACGTGAATGATCCAGATGTTAAACATTGGGCCGAATCCTCTTCCTTGATGAATTGAGAAAACACCAGTGAGATGAAAAGGAAAAGGAAGACACTCGAACTGGATGAATGCCTCGTGCGTAACGTCAGATTATGCATCCATCATGGGGCGTAATGAGAGTGATTTCTCATTACGGTGCGCCCGCTTCGCCTTCTTTCTGGTGCATATCCCTGCGCATTGTACTTCGAAACTCTCTTGCACTTCCTCACAGACAAGAATATGTAAACGTTAGAAGAACCTCGACGAGACGCTCTTTATTTTGCAGCATGTAACGATCAGGATGTGAGCCGCTGTTGCGAGGAGGATTGGTTTGCTTGCCGCCGCTACCACCAAGCTGCCAGCCATTTTCATCTGCAGAGCTAGTTGCGCTCGGCGGTCGCAATGTGCGAGGCCCTAGTATCGTAGTTCGGAAGGATTAGGGTTCCAAAAGCTTTTTAGGGTTCTTAGCTGATCGAGGTTGTCTCTATGGCGACGACGGGTCAGCCTCTGAATTCCTCTAGCTCGCCCGCGGGGCTGAAGATCAAGGTGAGACCTGGAGCAGCGATAGCAAGTAGAGTGAGTCAACTGGAAGACGTGGGAGCTGATTCAGGGGATGATTCAGGATTGAGCTCTGGGATGCTGAAAAGGAAGCAGGAGTCGCCATGGGCATCAAATGTTCCCAATAAAAAACCAGCACGAGAGAACTTTTCAGCGCGCCTGGGAGCTGATGGGGAGATAGTTACAGGAAAGAGTGAACGTATTTCTGGTGACCATCATGTTGTCCACCAGCTCGGAGTCCAACTTCACAGCTCAATCGAAGCTGTTTTAGAAGCAGAACAAACTGTGTTGGCGGGCTATGAGAGAGACTATGAGGAAGTGAAGAAAGCAACTCCGATTCTTGAAAACTTATCACATGGACAGCTAGTAGTGAACTCTGATAAGCGGGAGGGTCTTATTTCAGGTAGGAGATCAGGTGCAGGTCTATTAGGGTTTGAGGGACAGTTGCATCAACATGCTATTCCTACCCATGCTGGTTGGTTTTCTTGGACAAATGTACACACCTTGGAGAAACGAGGTTTGCCTGAGTTTTTCAACGGCAAATCACCTCGGAAAACTGCAAAGGTGTACATGAACTCCCGGAATCTTATTCTGAACAAATATCGAGAGAATGTAAAGCAATTGATCACGGTTGCTGACGTCCAAGACCTGCTGGTTGGTTTGGACGAGAAAACCATATCTAGGGTTTTAGAGTTTTTGGATCATTGGGGACTTATCAACTATCAGGCCCCAGCTGAGTGCCGGCCAGTGTGGCAAGGCCCAGATTCGTCGATAGATTCGGACATTTCGGGCATGCTACGGGCATTGCCTTCAAAGTTACCTAGTCTGTACGAGTTTGATAGCGTACAAGCCCCTGTTTGCAAGCAAGGTTCGAAATCAGCCGATGTACCTGTTGCAGAGCTGCTGGCTCTTCCAGGACAGGACGTGGATCATCTCTGCATTTCGTGTGCGGCTGACTGCAACGAACAGCGGTATCAAAGTCAGAAACAGGCAGATTTTGATCTGTGCTGTGATTGCTACAACGACGGTAAGTTTGGGCCCGACATGGTGTCAACAGATTTCGTAAGGATGGATTCCAGTGGGGAAGAAAATGGGAACGTTGTCGGTTGGACAGATCGAGAAACTCTCTTGTTACTGGAGGCCTTGGAGATTTACGGAGACAACTGGACTGAAATTGCTGAGCATGTGGCCTCAAAGTCGAAGGCACAATGTATTTCGCATTTCATAAGGCTTCCTGTCGAGGATCCTTTTCTTGAAGACATGGAGACTCGTGGGACTACTTCGATCCTCCCAGCCCCACCTCTTCTCTTACAAACTATTGACGCGGGACAAGGTGAACAGTCTGGAGAGGAAAAAGCGGGTCTTACCGAAAGCAGAGCCCTTGCACGGAGCACTGGTGAAGAAACTTCAAGTGATGTGGAGGCACCATCAACCAGCTTTGGAGTTTTTGCTGATGCTCCAAACTCAGTTATGGCACTGGTGGCGTTTCTTGCAGCTATGGTTGGGCCGCGAGTAGCCGCATCAGCTGCTCAGGCTGCACTAGGTACATTGACGCAGAAGGATTCCGGACCTCGGCTTGCTGCATTCACCCCAATGGCGATCAATTCGTCGTTCAAGCCTGGTAACATAGGTCACCCTTTGCCTGGCCCTGGGGGAGCACTTGTTTCGAGGACGTTAGAGAATGGGAACTTAATGATTGCAGAGGACATCCTTGGCACTGCTCATGTTGAACGTGCTACGGTCAATGCAATGGCTGCAGCTGCTGTTAAAGCGAAGCTGCTGGCTGATCAGGAGGAACGTGAAATGCAGCGTTTAGTTACCATAGTGATAGAGCACCAGCTGAAGAAACTGGAACTGAAGCTCAAGACTTTCAACGATCTGGAAATAATGCTATCGAAAGAATGTGAGTCAGTAGAGCGCGCTCGACAAAGATTCTATTCGGACCATGCCCGTATGGTAGCTGCTCACCTAGGTACAACTCCTGGCGGGATGGCCAAGTCGCCCACCCTCGGAACTGGTACATCATTGCAAGCTGGCGGTATTGTACCTAGACCGGCTGGTTACGCTCCATATGCACCCAGCGGACAGGCCTCTCAAATGCTTACTCCAGGACCTGGTGCAAGCTTTGAAGGAATGAATCCTCAAGGTATGCAGGGGCTTGTGAGGCCGGTGACTGCAGGAGCAATGGCAGCACCGCAAGGGCAAACCATGGGAGTTGGGACAGTGAGAGGAGCTACACCTTTCAAATAGTGGGGGCAAATAGCAACGCCTCAAGGCTCTCTAATTCTACCATCTCGACAGACTTGTGGAATACTCTCTTTACAAAGTGCCAGTCTCGGTGCTCATACCCACCCTCAACCACCTGGACGACCTTTAACAGTTCCTTCAGGAATGTCGCGACCTACACCAGGACATTCATCTGTCATGGAGTGCTCGAAAATGGAGCAATATTGCCTAACAGACATGAGTTGGACATGAGTTACCGAGAAGCTTCGCAATCCTAGTTTGTGTGTACTCATAGTGAACATTGAAAGGTGTTATTAAGGCACCATTTTAGAAACACCTAGCAGTTCAACTTCAAACATTTCTAGTAAATTGTAAAAGAGTCCTAAATTGATGATTCCATCTGGATTGTTTGCCACTTATTTTACAGTATTGACTTCATTACGAATGATGTATCTATCTCGGTTGAAGATCCATTAAAACTTCTATTAAGTAGTTGAAAGAATATATATAACATAATGAATACATGTAAAAAATGTTTCAAAATGTTTACATTTTTAAGCGTAGGAAATAAGAGCAATCAGCGGAATTCACCCTCTTAGCTGCCTCAACCTTATTTCAATCACCAATGACAGATCACAGCACGCAAAATTTAACAAGGTGACGCACACGTGGCCATCACAAGATCTAATCAGAACAGAGACAGGTAGGATTGGCATTGTTAACCTGGGCATGTGCATGGGTCGGTCAGTCGGTGGGTCCTGACGGCCTTCCAAAAAGCCCGAAATGAAGACTGTTGCCTCGAAAAGAAAGTCCAAGACAATCGCACTCTGCCATCTGTCAAGCAACCGGCATCGGACTTGCTTGGCAACAACCTCGAAAAAGCAATTCAAGACTCATTCCTTGGAGACGCGCAGATGTCGGTCCCGTTGCGCGTGAATGTGCAAAGGAAGAATGTCTTGCATAAAAGCCACCTGTGCCATGAGTTGGTCACACAGCTTAGCATTGTAGTTTGCACGTTCGTATCTTACCTGAGAGAGGAATCGATTGTGAGCTGCTCTTTGTTGTTTTTCGTCGAATTTGGAGAATTCTTTTGTCTTGACTGAGCCGTGAAGTTAGTTGAGGAAGACAGAAATCTAGACATGGCAGATACTACTGCTGCTTTCGATGAGCGCACTTCCACTGAAGACAGAGGCGTTGCAGTGCCTGCGGCAAGTTCTCACACAGAGCATCCCGAGCGACTGTTGGAACCTGGGAATCCGAACTTAGCTGGAGCTGGACAACCCGCAACAGCTAGAACGCCTGGGATGATGGACAAAGTGAAGGGACTCTTCGAGGACGCGAAGAAGGGGTACAATCAGAAGACCGGATCGGGTGCTGGACACTCACCTGATCCGAACCCGTATGGAACCGCCGCTGACACTCAAGGGTATGGTGGTCATTCTTTGGACCCCACTGCTGCCCCTGTTGGCGACAATTTCAAGCAACAGCCTGCAGTCAAATCGCCTAGAGCCAAATCGCCTGGTCCCTGGCCGCATCCCACCGATCCCAGGGTGGGGCATACCAACGCTCAGGGCGGGGCTACTCTGGCGGACGAGCACGGCAACCTGCACCCAGGTCCCCAAGATGATGGTGTGAAGAAGGAAGGATTCATGTCCAAGATCATGGACAAATTGCACACCCCTAGAAGCCCTAAGACCACCCCTACTAGCAACCAATGAAGAAACACATTTGTTACCTCAGCTGCTTCGTCGATCTCGCACTCTATGTGAATGTCTTAATGGCTAAATCTTCTGGATTTGCATGCGAGTGATCCGTTCGGCCTTCGTATTGTTAATGTACTTGTAGGTAGTTTACCAGCAGGCTTTCTACTTAGTGAGTTACATCGATATCTCTTCCAAGCTAACTTGCAGGGTTCTGCTTGTCATTGATCAATTATCGTACTATGTGATCTAAGTTTAGATCTTTAGAGGACATAGGATTCAAGCAAGTAGTATCCAACAGATCTCTACAGTCTTTAACGGCTCATTAGTTTGATGTTTGCAGGCCCTACTTGATATAGATACAGATCAAGTTTGTAAATCTGTGTGATAGACGAATGAGATTCTCACTATTGTGAGATTTATTATGCAAACAACCTTGCGAATGTCTGAAGATGGTCGAAATATGACCTTATAATTCTTTGCAATTAGCCTGCTTAGATTTGTACACATTTATTTCCAAAGACGCGCATCTCAAATGTTGGTAGGTTCCTGATAACCTGAGTTTCCTGATGACCTACTTCAAGACTCCTCGATGTCTACTAATCACCATGTTTGGAGATTCCTTGATTGGGCCGCAGTAATGCTCCTGATCATGTAGGCGCTCCTCAGGTACGAGTGTGGTATGATGTACATTGCTCTCGATATACTGCAAGGCATGCATTGCTGAAAAGCGAAGCATGGAGTTTCAGATCATCAAATTCCTGTTAACATGACAGCGCCAGAGTTGGATTGATTATGTTGGCATTTAGTAATAGCTCTTTCCGTGACTGAGAAAAATTGTTCTGTAAACATGCTCAGATAAGAATTTGGTCGAACGACTCAAATCTTTCTTTCGTACAAGTTACCTCACAGGAGCTCTTCGCCTTCACTGTCGTAGTATTCGGGCTCCTCGCCATCATGTTTACTGCGCGGAAGCTCGTCGTCTTCATCGTTGAAAAATGGGAAACCTTCCTCGTCCTCATCTGTGGGCACTTCAGAAACATTCGCCTTCGCTTTCCGCTTCTTACACCCATCTTGTTGCTGGATAATATCGAACATTCTCGTCCGTATGGTGCTATGAACTTCTGCCAAGTTCTGGAGAGGCAGTTGCAGAATCGATGCACACTCCTCCTGGAATTTCTCATTAGCAGAATATCTAATGATATTGGCGATGCACTCCGAAACATCCGTAGCAAGTTTTTGCAGCTGAAATCAAGTTACAGCTGAAGTGTCAGAGATACGAATTTCGAAGAAACCGCCACTATCAAGCAGGGACAAGATTTAGTATAAGGTTCCAAATTTGACTGCAACGTACGGATGACAGGCCATTTTGGTCAGATCGATTGCCAAAGGACTGTAGTTCATGTAAGATTCGATCAACTGATCCGGAACTCACTCGTATGCCGTTCTCACTCAGGAAAAGTTCGCCAAATCTGGCTTTTAAGTCCTTCATACAGGCCTCTGCAGCAACTTTTACCATTCTTTCTCCTGCTGGCGAAGGTGATCTTTGAAGGGTTTGTATCTCGGAGTCAAGGGTAACAGGCTTTTTATATTAAGATGGCTTAAGAAGTAGGACGCGAACCTTCGGTATGTGCACCAATGATCTTAGCCGTGGCTTAGCGCATCAAAACCTGTCCTTACTTGACTTGCACCCATACGCAATGGAACATAAATCAAAGACTCAGGTAGTATTGGATATTCAAATTCTGGTGGACGTGCAGGACAATGAGCATGGCTGAGATTCTCCTCGGCTCCTCGAATTCTATGACCACTTCTCCCGAGGCCGCAATCTGCATATCCTTGAGTTTCAGGCCATATTTGCTCCACTTCACGTTGCTCAACCCTTTCAGAACAGATGCAGGGGCGGGAGTGTAACAGCCATCCTCGAAATAAGCAGCCTGAACGGGATAGGTTTGATACAATATGGTTAGGACCAGTTCAGACATGGAATTTGGAAAGAAATTGAAGATATCATCGACAAACGACGAAGCGGTAGGACTTCCAATGTGAGAAGGGGAGAACGTAGCTGCAACAATGCTTTCTCGTAGACTGAGAATTAACTGAAACATACGGTCAAAGGTGAGTCACGATCGATGCATAATTGGGAAATTGACATCTATGCTTCTTTGTGTACACGGCTCGAACAAGAAAACAATTTTAAGGAAATTGTTATGCTTTCTTTCTGAAGAGTCCCTTTGATAGCTCAATCTGTATACCTCTGCAGGCACAAATAATGAGAGCACCTTCCAGAAAAGGAAATAAAAAAATCACGGCGTAGAAGCAAGTTACCACTGATGTCGGAGGGTCAACGGTGGCAAATATCTCGTTGGCCATAGCCACATCAATGAGGACAACGCAAGCGTCAAGACTCCATTTTGTTACCGATCCAGAGTGACCTTTCCCAACTTGTACAAGCTCCCTACAGAGATCATATCAGAAGCAAATCGTGTCAACTGCATATCAGAACTCCTCAAAGAACCCTATTGAGTGGTTGCACTTAAGGTTTAAATCAGCGTCACCAAGCGATCCGCACAGACACTATTCTTTATGCACTACAGGTCTAAAGGTATGCTAGAACTAGCCACATAGAGAAGCATTTGTACCTAAAGCGCAGGTCGGCAGTAGACCCTTCACAAAATCCGCATCTACAGCTGCTAAGGTATTCAACGGCTCCTATGCAAAGCAACTCCTCTGCTGTAAAATTCCCCACCGATCTTGTTCCATCGCAAATACGGAGTCCTTTCATGTGATTTCCTGAATTGCCGATGTCTATACCTTGCAGAAAGAAATCGAGGGCTATGTTCTGCACATTCAATTTGCGTTTGTGAAGTCTCGTTACTTGAGCCTTAGCTCCTCAGAACGTATACGCAGTTTTGAGGTCGATACATAGTTCCAAACGTTGAAAGATAGCACGAGTACCTTCAGCTTTAGCATCGCTGTCTGTGACAAAGAAATGAAGTGGTCAAAGACTGCAGGATCAATACATACTTCATCAGAAGACGAGGATAAATATTGTTCAAACAACTCGTAACAAAAGCCTAGCGAAGCATGCATATGCTTCACTCTTTCAACTAATTGCGTTCATACGACAGGCATGAATTAGCTACCTTTTCACAAATAGATCTGGAAAAGTCGACCAATTCACGAACGCTACCTGTAACAATTATCTCACATACAGTTCCGCTGCATACAAATAAAGTCACCAGGGTATTATCACATGTCCACGAAAATTCTTCATTCCTTCCGCATTAATGGCAGCAAGAAAAAGTAATTCCTTCCTGATATAAGTCACAATCTACAGAGTTCAAGTAGCAGCGCCCAAAATGCTTAAGGACAAAGGACATAGTATGCTAAGAAAGAAAGAAGATCATCAGTCCGGAAAGCAGATCACCCCGCCGGCAGTGCCAACAAACCTATCGAGCTCTGTCTCGTACGTCGTGCGGGGGAGTCGGATGATTTCAAGACCGTCGTCGGACCGTATCACTATCTCATAGTGATGAAACTCTTTCTCTCCAATATCTTTGAAAAGATACAGAAACAGTGGATATCATTCGGCTCAATACAGTGTTCAACTCTTTGCAACGTGCTATGAGTACATTGCGCTTATTTATGATATATCTATACTCATACAGAATGATCTTCTCATCTTGACAGTGACCTGACATACGCAACCAGAACTTCAAATAGATTACTAGATTTAAATGTCGCCAAATTGAGAGAGTAAACACTAAGATCTATAAAACATTCACCTGCCGTCAGTACTCGTACAGCCCCACCTGTGTAGTGTATCAATCATAAGTCAGTAAATTAAGCAACTTAATCAGCTCAGGTACTTTTGGCTTCCGGCTGATCCTGAACATAATGAGCCGATTTACTTTTAAATGATGTGGGTATCATAACTTCTTCGATCATAAAGGTTGACAGTAAAATGCGATGGATTCAGATGAAAGAGAGAAATGAACAGCCTTACCCCAGCGAAGACCAAATTGAGTCGGTGAAGGGGAGTACGATGACTTGCGAAATTGAGGAAAAAAATTGCGAAGCTCAGAGTTTTTTAAAGCAGGTCCTGAATTAGCCACTGCAGAGGGCGGAGAAATCAGCAATGTTTGGATGGTAAACCCTCACAAAATATTTCACACAACAGTCGTTCACATGAATTAGTTAATTCCTTGCAAATGTACCTGAAAGCAGATACACTGGAGATGACGACGGCATTATGGAAGGAGACAAGGAACGGATCGTCACAATCATCCGCATCGCGACACTCTGAATCGAGCACCTATACAGAGCATCTGCGATCAACTGTACAGAGAGACTTTTGATTGAAAAAAAACCCGCAAGAATTATCTCAATCAGAACCAGAAATTGCTTCTTTCGCTACCAAAACAGGTCAACAACGCAAAGCAACGCGTTTCCTATATTAAGTGATCGTGAAAGTGTACTGTGAAGGGGAGCTGGAGAACATCTGCACTTCTCTGGTGATAAACATGCATTGTGAGAATTATGGTGATAACTCTCACAACTAAAGATTGACGAAAAATCTCGGCATCACCAAATCAATGACAAATGAAAACACTCTCGGATGATGATGCCGCAGGTAAACTCTAATTGCAAGCAAGTTCTACAAGGCGCGCTGAGCGAAATTGACACTCGGGCAATTGAGGAAGCACACACACTGAATTGAAGAAAGAACTTCATATCAGCGCTCTACTAACACGAGAGGAACATACAGAGTGGATAGCGAAACACGCATCCTCCCTAAATTGTTGCATGACGTCGCCTACGAGTCGAGGCCGAAGATTGAAATGTCTTGAACTTCAAACGCTTACTTCTGATCGCTGTTACCCTCCGACCTGCAAGATCATTGTCGCCAAATTTACTCTTCAACTACACAATGAATCACGATCCGTGATCATCTAAACTTTCGCCGACGACCGGCATCAAAATTACTGAAAATCCGTAAGCCTAAAATTCAGAGCATGACCCGATTCTAATTCATAGTATCAGCCACTACAGCAATCTCTCAAACATAATGTCTTGGTCTCAAAAATCCCTCACTTTCCGCAATTCTTTCGCACAATGATCAAAACTGGATGTCACATCAAAGAGCTCACTAATTTTTATTAGCAAGAATCGAATTCACGTACAATCCAGAATGTTTTTAAAGCTACAACTAAAATGGACAAGTACTTCGCAGCAATTTGCAAAGGCGCGGTGATGGAGACGTCAGGGCGCGGCATTCGAAAATGGGCGCGACGAGGCAGATACCATGGCAAGATACCCTTCGAAGGGCCCGGGCATCCATCAGAATTGGCTAGATACCCGACGAAAAACAGGGTATCAGTTCTCCAAATGCTGAGGAGCACTTCGTCTTCAACCAGCTTCCGGAATTGAGAAGAAGCGGAAACTCGGTCCAAAATCCTGGGCATTCGAAGATTTGAGGAAATAGAATGGGTATCAGAGTAAGCTGTAGCTTTGTAAAGACTTCAGAAGGGGCTCAAAAGTTTGCCAAAATGGGAAGCGATCGCTCGCAATTGCAATTGCTGCTGCTGCGAGCGCAATGGGCGACGGATATGGAGATGAAGAATGGAAGGGCACGCGCAAGGCTTTGTTGCAGCAGCTGGAGAGGGAGGAAGACGAAGGAGTAGAGGTAGGAACTGGCGTGGATGCGGATCCCAGTGAGGTTGCATCTCTGAAGGAACACTTGGAGCGAGTGACCGCAACATGGCGCAAGCGGACGCAAGGGCAGCGGTTGTCGGCACAGCGGTGGATTCAGCAGGAGGATCGTCCGAAGGCGCAATGGCGGTTGGACCTCGCGGAGCTTCTGGAATCAACTTGGACGCACGTGTTCATCGTGACGTTATTGGTTGTGGATTTGGCGGCGACGGCTATCGACATTCTTAAGACGATTCACAACAAGAGCCAAGTAGAGTTCACAACCTTTTCTCGCAATTTTGTGTCTTCTTTATCCGATCAAGAATTCTCCTAGAAAACGATCACAAAAACGCCGTGTTGAATTTTTCAGGATTTGGATGTGTGCGTCGATTTGGTGGAGCAGTGTACTACTTGTATTGGCCATTTCGAACGGAGTCCCGAGTGGAAGTGGACATACTGGACAAGCATTGTGATCCTGGCTATATTGATGCTGAATGTTTTCGCGCTAATTGTGGCGAACGGGAGGTCTTTTTTCTTGAATCCGTTGTATCTCTTGGACTTGGTCGTGGTGTCGACTGCACTTGCGCTGGAGATTGCACTGGATGCTGACACTGCGGGGCTTATTATCATCCTTACTCTGTGGCGGATTGTTCGAGTAGCCCACGGTATCTTTGAAGTCACGGATGAGGCGTGGGAGAAAAACATTCATCAGTTAGAAGAGAAGGTGAAAGCTGTTCAGGATGCTCATGATAAGGATCAAGCGCTTCTGGCAGAGAAAGATCGGCGTATTTCTGAGCTTCAGTCTCGACTTGCAGGCTTAAATGATGATTACTCCAGCAATAGGTATGAGTAGAATGTAAGAAGTACAGGCCTTTCTCCCTCCGTCTTCCTCTTTCTGCTCCAGTGTGGCGAGCTGATGAATCACTTATATGGCTTGTGATAGATTCCATAGATCTGCATCTTGTTTCTGAAAAAGTCCACTCTGTTTCTTCACTGTAGCATGAGTCAATCCAAACTATGTACACTGAATTAGGTTAAGTGCGCGATTCAGAAAGTTGGAATGTAAAAGTTGTACAATGATGTCATTTTTGTTCAGCGAATACTTGTCCACGAAGTACTTTTGGTGGCAAATAAGAGAAGAATGGGATTACCACAGGTTTTCGAAAAACAGCGTTAGTGGAATGGTACTTGTCATATTCAATGGGAGTTGACACTTTAATATAATACCATCCATTTGATCAAAAAAATTGTAATCTTTTTCCAAAGGTGCCGACAATGTGATGATGTATTTCTGTCTGTCGAAGCTTCGGTATAACTTGTAGCTACACAGTTGGAATTGAGGCTTGCAGCTAGAGAACGCTGCTCTACCTAGACTATATATATATTTGGAGCGTTCTAACTTTGCACAAGCCAGGTGTTTGAACTTCAATATTGAAGAATTCTACAGCTGCAAAGTCTGTCTTCGATTCAAGGTATCAAAATTGTTCGGTGCAATAACTAATGTAGACGATACCATGTTGGTACACCCTAAGATTTCAACAACGGTACTGTAGGCATCACTACTGGAACCATCCTCACTGTTGAGATAAGTTGCCTTGCAACACTAGTCCACCCATGTAGACTGCGTCATCTTGGCGAAGAAAGAATATGCGTCACTGACTTCATTAATCTGCACCCATTCGGAGGAATCAGTACCAGAAAAGAAAAGAAAAGAACTAAAAATCACAGAATATACAGAAGTGATGTCGAGCTGTGACGTGTTCTTTTGTTTCACACTGCCTTTTTAGTGAAGTGCATCTTACGCAGTGTGCAAACCGTTGATGTTATTAATGTATGCTCAAATGCTCCAATCTCAAGGTCTCAAGATGGAATGGAAGTAGAGAGTCTTGAGGTTTGATTCTCGCTTCCGGACACTCTACACTATGTTCGAGGTTGTAATCGGTTTTAACAATAGTAACAGAAATATAGACTGGGGCGTTGAAGTTACCATTTTCTGAGTCGGCTGTCCACATCCATGCCCAGCTTTCGTAGCGATTCGGCCAATTATGGGATTTGTTTGCGGACTATCGGTCACACTAGTGCATAGCTCGTATTGGAGAGTCTGATCAACAACCACAACGACGACCGTCAGCGCATGTATCAGCGGTTTTGACAATGGAAGCAACCACTTACTCGGCATACGAAAAGACCATTTTCCGGTGACAGATTTGATCTACATCGAACACCAAGTGTAGCATAGCCAACGATTGCCATTACGGATGCTATCATCGTCTTTTGAATTCTAGGGGCAAAGTGAAAGATTGGCGATGCTCACCGCAAGAAGCTTGAGAGAATGATGAGGGACCACTCTATCATCGTGGTCGGCAGTCAAAAGCATAGTTGGAGGGTATTGCACCCCCATCAGCTTCTCCCACGGTCTTCTCACATTGTGGATCGGCGAGAATCTGGATTCACCACATAAGAGGTCAGGAAAGTATGATGAGATTGAATCCTCTCAATCGCTTACACTTTCGAGAAAAAGATCTGATAGGAAAGAGGAAGTTGTTATTTTTTAGCACGACAAAGTCAACTTCTCCCTAAAACCAGTCATTCTTACTTGATGAGATAATTGAAGTCCTGTTCCTTCTCGGAGCAGCCATAGTCTGTTATCCATGCGTGGCCTGAGCATTCCACACTCCGTCAATTCTCTTTCGCAGGCTCCCAGCTTTTTCCTATTTCTGAACTCTCAAGAAATTTTTAAGGCCAAGAGAAGCTGCAACTCACCAATTGTGAACTTGTGGAATCGTAACATGTCCATGACGCCGACATGAGCCAAAGCGCATCCAAACAAATCCGGCCTCTAAGGAGAAAGAAGGGACACTACAGCATCAGTTCGTGCAAGATAGTAGTGGTTACCAACTCTTTTATTTCACACAAATGCAAGCTGCACAATGACTATGGATTACCAACCTGATTGACGCAGGCGGCCACCAGCAGTCCGCCGTTGCTGGAACCTTCAATGCAAAGCCTGTTCGGTTGTGTGTAGCCCTCACTGATCAAGTATTCAGCACAAGAAATGAAGTCATCGAAGCTATTCTGTTTCTTCGAGAGGGTGCCACCTTTGTGCCACTCTTCTCCATACTCCCCGCCTCCCCTGATGTTGGCTATCGCTATGACCGCACCATAATGGCGAGCGAGGACAAGGCGTGACACGCTAAAGCTCGGCGTCAAACTAACGTTGAAACCTCCGTATCCAACAAGGAGTGCTGGGTGCTTCCCGTCCTGTACTAAACCTTTCTGTGCAATTATGAACATGGGAACTTTTGTCCCATCCTTGCTTTTGACAAAAACCTGTCACAATGAAATGTCATTGATTAGGTTCACCTCGTCTTCGTCCAAGTAAACAATCTGCAACTCAGCATCCGCAAACGAGATTTCAGTGTGACCTATCGAAAGTAGTTGACGAGTTACCTGCTTTGTTTCGAAAATGGAGCGGTCAAAATTGTAAGGGCCAACTTCACGCAGCACCTGCAGCTCGGGCTCAGGAGCGCTCAAATCACACTTATAGACAGTCCCAGGTGTCAAGAAGCTGGTGAAATTGAAGTAAATCACGGGATCCTTGCGAGTGCCTGAAGTAGAGTTCACGGTGCCAATTTCTATGGGCAGCTTCCTAATAAACTCGCCGGTTTCAAGGTCATGTATCTGAGGCACATGCTTCACGTCACTGATGTAGCACACTAGCAGCTGATTGCTATTTACACATTTTACAGAGTGGATTACATTGGTTTGTGATTCAGGGATCACATCCTCCCAAACAACTGGGTTCTCAATATTGACGCGCTGTACTTTATATCGAGGCGCGTTCTGATTGGTGAAGAACGTGAAGACTGGTCCATCGTTGGCGACATAGGAGTATTGAGCTTCAAAGTTGTCAACTAATTTCTGGAAAGGAAGCAATTTCTTGGAGCCACGGTATCCTGCTAAACCCCCAGGAAGTGCACTCAGGTCGCAGAGGTAAAGCCTGTTCACTGGATCGCATCCCTCGCTGATGGACAGCACCAAGTACTGCAAGTAAAGAAGAAGGCAACAATCGCCCAATTAGCGTTTTAGGAGTGAATTGTGTGATGACAAATAGAGACTCGAAGAGACCGAGAAGGAATTAAGTGCAAGGCTCAGGAAACAAACCTGGCCATCTTCAGAAACCACAGCATCAGTTAACCAAGACCCATGCTCGGCTTCCCTCCAGCACAAAATATCTTCTGATTGCTCAGTGCCGAGAAAGTGATAGTAAAGCTCGTGAAACAGGTTGATATCAGTCTTCCTTCCAGCCTCAGAACCAGCTTTCTTCCTGCACCAACATCAAAATAGCAGACATCAAATTGACATTCGTGCTACTTCAATTGATCAAGAAATTCCGGATTGAAGAGACACCACGAGGTTCTGATTTTGCAAATGCCTTGACTACAAATTCACGTAGTGTCCACTGTAACGTACTTCGGTTCTGGAAACCGATTGTAGAAGAAACCTTTGTGGTCATGGGTCCAAGCTATGGACGTGAATTTGACCTGTCATGCAACCGCCAATCATCAATTACCTTGTCTATCTCAAAAGCAACATTGTGACATTCTCTCTACAAATGTGCACCAGGTAGTCAAGAGTGAAAGAGTACCCAATTGAGCGTGTCCGTCTCAACGACACGGGTCTTCACACGCATAACTTTGATGGTGATCCAGTCGCTTCCACTGGTACTAAGTCCATAGGCCATATACTCGCCATTTTCACTGAACCTCCTTGTCGACAGCGCGACAGTCCCATCGCTGCTCAACGTATTAGGATCGAGAAGAATTTCGGACTCCCCAGTTTCGACGTCCTGGCAAAAGTTTGTCAATAATCAATAACATTCCTCTCTAAAAGAATCAAGCCTCAATTGTAGTGGCCTTTTTTGTGATGTAGGCAAATTCTTCAATTCTTCGGACTGTGCTCGTAACCAGTACGCAAATACAGTTTGGAGAACATCGAAAAAGAATGAAAACATCATTGACTCAAAGCTGACGAAAGGACGAAAGAAGAGTCTAATTTACAACCTGTACTAGCTGCAATTACCATAGAATTCCTTCAATGTGTAAAAAACGAGACAAAGTCAATCCGTGAATCAAGTGCTTGCCTGCTTGTAGAGGGCAGCTTGGGACTGCAAACCGGTGTTATGATTGTAGAAGCAGAGGTTCCCGCGTTTAGTAGGGATTCCATAGCGGGGGTAATTGTAAAGCGCTGTCACTCTCTTCTTCAACTTGTCTCGCGTGTCGCATTTCGCAAGTTCCTCGTCAGCCAAATCCACTTGCTTCTTTACAAACTCTTTCACTTCCGGTGCATCCACATTCTCCAGCCTGAAATAAAAAATCACCATCACGTCAAAAATGCCCCCTCCGCAATGCAAAGACTGAGCCGATTTGAAGAATCACCATCACCGCAAATTTAAATTTCAAACTCAGCTGGGTGGGAAAGAAATGGCGGGGTAGAAATGAGCGCCAAAATCCTACCAGCGGTAAGGGTCAGAAACCGGAGTGCCGTGGTACACATCAACGACGTCTTCTTCCCGCCTTGCACTCGGGTACACAATTCGTTCAAGCTCCTCTGTTCCAAGCGACCCCATAGCAGCTTAGAAAAATCTTTGTCACGAGATAGATCGAGATAGCGCTTTTCAGTCAAAACTGTAGAATCAGTCTTCAGCTGAATGAGCGTCGTCCTCAAAAGCGCTTCAGCTGAATGAGCGTCGTCCACAGAAGCAAAGAGAGCCCTCACTTCTCTAAAGAAGAATCAAGTCTGTCATATCAGAGTACCACTATCCTGACTACTGCTCCAGGTGTTCAGCTGAAAGGGAATGGAGATGCGCGCATTTGTAGGCAGGAGAGAATCAATGCTCGGAGGTAGAAATTGATTGTTCCAGCGATGCAGGAGCCAATTAACGACAGATCGTTGCGCCGCAGCGATGTCGACACAGGCTTCTAAAGCGAGCTCCACTCGATTTTATTAGTGTTGCATGAGACTGGTAACGGACTGAACCTTAACCAACAATTCTCACGGCAACCACTCATGAACCATGCAGCTGCAGATTGCTTGATGGATCCCTTCGCTTTGCGGATACCATGAATCTTACCATTGCTTAGGACGCCACTGCAGTTACTGCTCATGCTCGATTTTCAAAAGAAAGTGAAAGTATCACGAGTGGATGGTGTCATCCTGAGCCCATGACGACATTGTTCCTAAATTTGACAGTCTTCTTCACAAAAGTAACCAGTTGCCTTTTACTTTTCCTTTTTCAGCTGGAATCCACCAGTATTGAAATCAATGCTTGTGTACTGTAGGCATGACAACATCTGGACTAATGGATTCATTTCATATTGCCCTCCCGAGTTCCTTGTCAATCCCTCTCCGGGGTGGTTGATCCCCCTGAATTCCTAGAGTGTCCTAGTATGATACCGTTGCAATCTTCCTTTTATGCACTTTTGATGGGTCACTTTCTTCTAGAAACTTGAGCTCATCTCATCTTGAGGAATTCATAACGAATTCCACAAGAGTGTGAGACAAAATCAAAAGGATATAGTTTCCATTTGACTTCTGAGAAGATAGAAACCGTTGGAATATATAACAAATTGATCCATAAAACCTTCAAAGTTCAACCTCTTTTAAGATAATAGGAATTCGTGTCACAGTTTCATAGCACTTTGAAATTTAGTGGGACTATTACCTCAAAAAGCAGGCTGTATTCTAGAATCTGAATAATTAACTTCAACGAGAACAAAAATCGAATAAAACAAGATGGCTCCTACTGTAGAGGTTTACCCCATCCAAAATCACTAATTTGACATGAAATGCCTTCAGAAGAGTTCACGACAAGTTATCTTAGAACCCAAATAAAATGAGGAGATTGTTATAGTTTTTTTTAGGAATTGCATCAGCTTCAAGTGTAGGCTTCCAATTTACATGAGTATGCAATAAGATCTCTTCTGCATCATATTATGAGTAGAAAATTGTGTATTTTTACATGGAGTTGTGCACTATGAGTATTATGATTCTACTATCTGTAATTGTGTCAATACAATACACATCTTCCCATCAAATTCCTACCACAATATAGCTACTACACGGACGGCTCTTTTATACCCCCCCCCAAGAAACAACCTCTGGCCATTGGCTACCTGAAACTGCTGGTTATGGAATTTACAACCCAACCAAACCAGATATACAAATCTCCAAAAGATTACCAGGACTCCAAACAATCTTCCGAGCAGAACTTATGGCCATATACAAAACACTCAAAATCCTCACAACAAAATACATAGACGAACCCGCACATATTTTTACTGATTGCATAAACTGTTTGTACGTGCTACAAACGCATTTAACACACCCTACTCTACAAAATAACCACCCTGACCAAAACACCCTCATTGATATCACCAACATGCTAAAAATACGTACACAACCCACCACATTCCACAAAGTACGAGCCCACGTTAACATCTCTGGAAATGAAAAAGCAGACAAACTTGCGAAAGCAGGAAACGAAAAAAACTATAAATTCGCCCGTAAACACCACGAATTTGCACACATCACCCCTTTCTATTACCAAAAAGATATATGGCCAGGACCACACCATAGACCGGATAAAGGTCCTGTCAGAAACCTCCACACATACCTTGACAAATATGACCGTGAAAACAACCTCAAAAAACTTGCAGAAGACTTTCCTAACATAAACAAATGGACCTCCAATCCGAATATACATGCAAAATCTTCAAAATAATGCCTTCTGGAAAAACCCAACAATTACAGACTCTCAAATAACTAGCATACTAAAATTCCGAACAGGACAATACATGGGACACGCACGAAAACAACTATTCTTTGGACATATAAGGTTCCCATCAAAGACATGCCCTATCTGCAACTCCACAATCGTAGACACGTGGCTACACGTCCTACTCAAATGCCTCCAACCAAATATACACGCACTTAGAGTTACCAGGCACAATCAGGCAGTTAAAACCATCAAACAACTCATCTTGTCAAACACCAAATCTAGATGCTACACACTCATAAATGCCGGAAAACACCTCAACGCACCTCCTGATAACACCGTTCCAAGCTGGCTCCTTCCTTGCACTTGCGACACACGTAGATGTCACTGCAATGCACGATTTAGACCTGACTTACTATGCGTAATAGGTCTCCCACACCAAGGCACACCCCCACAACATCCCAATGACAACATTGTCATCCAATACGTTGAATTCACATATTGTAACGATAGATTCCCGCAAGAAACCATCACAAATAAAACCAACAAATACCAACCACTACTAGACTCAATAGTTTCCCGTGGGTGGAAAGTCAACCCTCTCATAGTCATCACCTCAGGCGCTAGAGGTACAACTCACACACCCTCCATGACCTCATTAGAAACCACATTTAACCCCTAAATGGTTTGACTCATTTGTAGTAAAATGAACACATCCTCAAAAGCATTGTCATAGGTGGAGGTAAAAGTGTGTTATCCAAATCTCAACCGTACAATCTTGTCGTAGACATATTGAACATCATGTGGGTCAAATTTTGAGTCATGAGGCTTCATAGATTGCGAGATCGTAATGTATTAATACTCAAAAATGATCACATAATTTCATCATTTTCACTTTAAAGTGAAAATGCTACCATTAGACTTATTGCAATGAAAAAGTCACCAATTAGAATGTTGTTCACCTTCATCTCAGTAGCATCCTTGAACAAAAAAAAACCATGAGAAAAATTTCTTTGTGCAAATTATGGCCCTGCAATGGTGAAAACTGCCCTAAATTTTACAAAGGAAAAAATGTCTAAAACTAGGCTGCTGTCACTGAAATGCATGCCATTAATTCATACTTCATTGTATGGGTCTGAGATTTTTATTACATAAACTAGACTTAATTTGGGACCCAACCCAAGTGATTTCGTCCAAAACGGAGTCCGGATGAAGAAGTTATGGCTCTCCAAAGTTGGTGTCATCCAAAATGTCGTTTTTCGACATTCGGCCCGCTTAAGGGTTAAACTAACCAAACAACAAATCAAATACACATTCAAATCAATTAACACAATAGCTATAAGACACGCCGCATTAATCCTCCTACATAAACGAAAACTAGAAAACCACCAAACCCTCCCCACCAATTTCGAGCCACCATGACAAACAAAAGGGCGGGTAGTGGTGCAAACCACTGTTGTTAGCAGCGCACTGCTTCAGTCTCAGCTTCTCACGTAGGGGCCGGGTGGTTGATAATATTTTCCTGCCATATACTCACAACAGCCCCAAGCCATGCGTACTGCTCAAACGAGCCCGTCGGGGTTCGAACTCGGACCAGCACAGTTACAAACGTCCCACACCTCAACCACCCTAGGACTGCACGGCTTGGTGACCACAAACCCACCTCAATCCCATTTAAAACACCTATTGCATTGCCAAAACACTCGCGCCTAAAATAGTTTTGTCTTGGTTACTTTAGTTTAGTTTTATCTCAGTTACTATAGTTTAGTGTCTATTCCCGTAAGGGGTGAGTAGTTATGTTCTATTACCTCTTTGTCCTGTAGCCATTGAGGTAAAGACATTACGAACAGACGTTGTATTCACGCCAATCTTCGATTTGAAGATTGAAGTTCTTATCTATCTATCTAATTGTGTCACGGTTGAGTCATTTACAGAACTCCTAGTTGTAATGAACAAGTTGTATAGAACACCATCTTCTGTTGGTATAATGCTAAACTACTTATTTTGCAAAAATTAGGAATGTGTTCTGTTAGAGAAGTCGTTTCGGTAACATTGAAGCATGCATGTTCATGGTTGAGGTAAGGATCATCAACTCTTCAATAATTTTTTAAAGAGGATTGTGATTTAATCACACTAGTTTGTGATTGGCAATTGGAGTTCATTCATTCTATACGACAAGAAGTCTCTCGTGAAAACATGAGAAATTTGCCAAGCTCTGGGAGCTAGTAGACCCCTGTTTCTTGTCACATATAGCAGACGAATGGCTCTTCTGAAGGGGCAATTTGATCCACATGGCAGGAGCTAGCTTCCAACACATGAAGATTGTGCTACTGTGAATTCAATGTGTATAAACTGTGGTACTGTGGTACTGTGAATGGCTTCATTCACATACCCATAACAGACAATTACCTGGAGGGTTAAAATTGCAATCAGTCAGCTGATTTGTATTTGATTTTGACAATAGTAACTTAACCTCCTGCTGTTAAGCTTCTGTAATTAGCAATCTACCCGAAAAGGGCATTAACAGCTTCTGTACTAAGCAATCTTTAAATATTGGCTTTCAGACTTAGCAGAAATTATGTGAGACCTCTATGGCTGGTGCATGGTATGGGGACACTGCAGTTTTGGAGCCAGTTTACATGGACACTCAAGGTATGAATTCAACCCAAACGCTTTGAAGTGTCGTTCGAAATACTCATTGTAATAAGGCTAGAATTAAAAAATGACAAAAAGTTCCCCTCCCCAAGTTTAGAAATTCTCTAGTTCTTCATGTATTGATAACTATGGTACCTTATGGATAAAATTTACATTTAGCCACTTACTATTCAAATGATATATGAACTTTGTATACTGAGAATCTTCTACTATTCATCTTTTACTGTTTCTAAATTCATGATGTTATAGTTGGAAAAGTATGGCACCTCAAATTAGGTTCCATGGCATGACTAGGTTTAGAACTCACAAGATTTTGGCTGTGCTATCAATTCACATACATTGAATGGAGACTCTTTTATGAGTTCGACCACATTCAGTGAATCTACTGGAAGGTGGAGTGCTCAATAATGGCATGCATTTTATGATGACAAATTTGGCAATTGTGTAGTGAAGTTCACCATGTGAGTAATTTTAGTGCATGGGTAAAATAAGTAGAAGTAAAGACCGAATAAAATCATCATCTTTGGACTTTGTTACACTTTGTTATGAGTCTCTGAAGTTGGACTTGTAGGTGTTTGCAAAATTGCACCCTAAAGTTTTCACTTTGAGTACATTGGAAATTGGACTTTGAAGCTATCATTTAGCTTTCATTGATTGAATCTAGTAAGGAAGAGACTCCAACCTATTTCAAGGCTGGGCATTAGTAGAGTATTCGTTTGACCCTATGCTTGACTGTATGCCCAGAGGTCATCATACCAATGGCATGACTAATACTCCTTCTAGGGGTGAACACTATGCGAGTTCCTAGCAAGCCACTAGTGCTTAGCTCACCATGAGCCTTAGCATTCTCAAAAGCTCTTGTTTGTAGCTTTCCAACAACATGCAGCATGTCGCCTTGCATGAAGGAAGTCATTTGGAGATGAAAGAAGTCATTTGGAGTCTCGGGAGGCAACAATACCAAGTCCTGAAGAGTCCTGGGAATGCGCTCCAACTTCGTGGAGCCATATCTCATGACTCAAAACTCCAGATTGTGTGTTTTTTGGACCCTTGGGTGCATGTTTAAACAAGGTTTCCAACCATGTAAGCCACTCCACCAAGGTCGTCCCAAGTCCCAAGCACAACGCCATTGCGTGTAGTTTGCTTGGAACTCCCCTTGGTCACCTCACCTTGTCTCTTGCCAAGCCCAGGACGTCACTCCCGGGATCTTCTTGGTTCACCAGAGAGTTCAAACATCCTTTGGAAAGGGATATGACACCTCATAAGTCGAACTTCAAAAATCCATACCAAACTATATGAGGGTCTAAAATTGATGATTCCACTTGCATTGAACTTACACTTACACAAAAACTACTCACATTTTTATTCCATCACTAATTTCCTACACTGAAATTCAAGCAATTCTTAGCAGAGTACCTTATTACCTACTCATAATGGTCACTACATGATAAAAATGAAACTGTTGACATGCAATATCGCCTCTGTACCCTGAATCTCCTTTTACTTCCTTCTCTATCCCAATGCTATCCACAACAGCAACCAAATCATTGATTTTCAAATCTAGCAACCAAAGGTGCCTTTCATGATGCAACCTACACAAGTCTACTTTGTATTTCTCCTTAGAAAGTAGCAACAATACTAACAAGATAGTAGGTACATAAAGTCCATGAACATGCACTTCACATTACCCATCAACAAAAGTAACAACAATAAGTCTCTATCTAACAATGTTTGCCATTGAAGTTTGAATTATTCATATATTGGTACCTAACTTAGAACACTTTTGGCTACAAGTAATCCTTAAGTTCCTCAATTGATCTAGAATTATGTGAACCTTATGGTGAGTACCTCGGGCCCCAAATAAATTCAATCTCAAATTTACACTGATATTGCATTATTTCACCATATCAACTAGAAAAACACTTCTTAATGATCTCGAAAAAAAATTCCTCATGACCTAGAAAAAATATTAACAAGGGAAGTCAAGTATGCGGCCATAACATTGTTTTATGCATTAGAGCTATATAATTGGTGCAATGGCATCTATGGAATTGCAATCACTCATCGTTTTGAAAACATTTAGAGCAAAGTACAAGTACAAGTACTTTGCTCTAAATGTACTTTGTATTATATACCTAATCAATCACTCATCGTTTTAGAGAAAAATACAAAATAGGTAGGCATACTCATTACTAACCATTGGTCCAATACCATATGTAGCCAACATTCAAGCAAAAGAAACCGTACGCCTTCTTTATTAACCCGTAAAGGTCTGAGAGTGCCGTGGCGACCAGTAGAATACGGTGTATTTTGGTTGTACTTGGAGTGAATGCACACCTTTAACCCTTAAACGTCTAAGGTGACCCGAGGGGTCCTTTTCCAACAGAATCTTCTCTGTAGCTCTCAATGTACTCAACTTTTCACTTATATTTTGATGTCAAACTGGCCACCTTCTTCTGATGCATTCAAAAAGTGAAATTTTAGAATTCAAATCACAATTTGTATGAGTGATTTTGTGCTTTGAAAGGATTATGGTAGGTAGGTTGGGGTTGTACAATACTTGTAGGAGGTTGCAAGCTCATCATTGATTGGATCATTCATGATGCCCAAGTTCAAAAAGTGCACTATTCATGATGCCGGAGTCCAAAAGATGCTGTGATCCAACACTGGGCTGCCCAAATCCGTATAGCTAGACGTTTAACCCCTAAAGGCCCACGGCCGCCGATTCGGCTTTTACGGTCAAGGCCAAAAAAAATTTACAATCAACTTCAAATGTTATGATCTCACATCCAGTGATGATCCAACGGTTGAAAATTTTCACACTACTACCTATGGTAGTCTACTTCAAGATCCTACGGTTGAAGTTATCAAAAATTTCCAAAAATATTGGACGTACCCGCATTAGTACATAGTGGTCAGTGTTGGGATTTCAAGCTCCCAAAACATCATGGGCCTTTAGGGGTTAAGGGTTAATGGGTTTGAGTTCAAAGAAGAAGTTGACATTTGAATTAATGCGGTTCTAGTGAGCTATTACAATTCCAGTTTAGAGTTTCTTGTTGGTAGCAAATCCTAATTATACGACAGCGTACATACTATCCCCAAGGGACTCTTTAAGGGTTAGCATAGAAAATTATTACATGCACACATTCAGCCCAGATGAGCACATCCTTTTTTTTTTACTGCGGCTGCCCACTGCCCTTCGTCTTTAGATTACATGGAATTTCATTAGGAACACACAACTTAGATCATGCCCATTCCATGCTCTCTTGCAACTCATTCCATAAGCAGCACCACGGTGACTAAACCCATCCGGGTAGGAAGACCTATAACCAACTATTGACCCAATACCACTGAATGCTACACATAGCGCACATCTCAAAACATCACATCTAGAGATCCTTGATACAAAATTATCTAAATTATCAACTAGAACCTTCTTCTACTTCACGCCCAAAGAAACTCAATCTAAGTCTGATTAATTAAAAGATCCAACCGTAGGATCTTGAAGTTAACTTGACCCTTTCTTCGAAACTGTCAAATACAAACTATTAATTATTCTCCGATTTTGAGATTGTAATGGTCAAAGTTGGCTGAATTTTTTCCCTCCGGAATTCACAAAAAGCCGGCTTTCTTGGATCTTTAGGGGTTAAGACTACATGCCTCCTTTTCCAACATAAAAACTCCCGAAATGTACACCCCATGTACATCCAAGTGGTTTTGGGTCAACAGATGGTAATAGGTCTCCGTACCCTGAAAGGTACAATCACCTCACAGCTGCTTCTAGAATGCAGTGGCAAGACAGCATGATCTAAGTTAAGCCTCGGGCAGCGGGCAGCCTGGAATCAAAAAAAAGGATGTGCTCATTTGGTCTGATGTGCACATATGTGCGGTGGGAGGGACCATGACAACATCCTGCCATGTTCTTATCATGACTGTCCCACCTCAAAATTCATGACTGTCCCACTTTTCTGTAGCAGATTCAGGTAAATGTTGTTGTATGCGTACTCGCAAAGTTCTTATGTCTCATACATCTTTATGGTCGAGGACTAGACAAAAAAATTTAACTCATTGGGGAGTGGCCAAGGGAATCGATTTATGTAAGTGGAAATTTGGACGAGAAAGTTTAGATTCATATTTGATTAGTTTTGGCTTTTGGATGTGGAACCACATAGGTGTAATAAAAACTCTTGATATCTACATTTATTGTTTAAAAACAAAAAAAAGTGAATTGGGTTAATGGGTGTGGATAATTAACCTCATCCATTTTGATAAGGCGAGTGACTAGAATCCATAGAAATATGACGAGTGGCTCAAAAATCCACACCAAGAATGTGGATTTGAAGCCACTCAACTTACTCACTCTTTACTTTTGTATGCTTTAAACCCTATTTCACACAGGAGTAACCCCTGGTACTTTTTGTCACTATGCACAATAAAGGGGAGATTTCAGTGCTTTGTTTACATGTGTTTGGACAGCTTCCTCGTGAAAAATGAAATAAAATTGGTGGAATCAAACATGCATGTCCTTTTTTAAATGAAGGAAGCAATGATGCTGACTATGTTCCAGTGCAATGTGACTTGGCCAGTGAGCGGGTTTCTTATGGTTTGTTTGCTCAAGCCCTTCAAAGTCCGCCTCGAATCAAATTCCTGCATGTCACCATCTTGGCTTGCATGGTGCTATCATGCATTTTAGGGGGGCTTTATGGCAACCATGGTACTCATGTTTGTGTTCGTCTACGCGATCGATTGCGTCGTACATGTGCAAAGAATCTTTTGCACAAGTTGGAAGATTTCCTTTGTTTTCATGCACAAGCAATACCATGGTCATCACGTCGTGTAGAGAACAAGCCCGACGGTTCGACGTTCAAAAGGGGCATGTTGTTGAAAACTCTAATATTGAGATCACAAGTAATCTTAATTGCTTGGCCCGTTTTGTATTTTCAAATGAATATGTACTCAGTATTTGTAAAATCATAACATTCACATTTTGTATGGATGTTTTTTTAGGCATTGCTTGGGAGACATCGTATTCATTGAGCAAAGAAGATTTGATGATTTGTAAAAAAAAAAAAAAAAAAAAAAGCTCATATTTTTTGTACAAGTACACTAAGTTGAGTATGTCTATGCAAAAATTCAAAGATAGAATCCAAATTGTTTTTACCTTTATGCAAATTAGAATCCAAAAGGTATGATACAATGATATAATAAAACATGTATCTCATAAAGCATATTTTGGTTAAGGAAAATGTCAAGCATTAATTAGGTGCCTTTATTAGTTTGTGTATTTTGGGACAAGTTTTCTTGAAAAATCTCAAAAATCTCAAACGTCTAAAAAAAATTGAAAGAAAAAATTGTAGGATTACTATGATCATTGAACCTTGCTCTGGTAAATTTGATGCGTGCCATTGTAGAATTTATAAAAGTTTCAACTTGGAGTCATTCAAAACTTGTGATTTGGTTACAAATTTCAATCATAAATTTCGAGAAACATTATAGTAATTCAATTATAATTGCCTACCTAAGGCTCTAAATCTAAAAGTTCTATAACTCAAACAACTACTCTTCTTTCTCAAAAAATAAATCTCCCACAAAGTTCCTTGAATACTCTATGATTTTGAAATGTAGAAATCTTGGAATTACTTCTAAGATGACCAAAATTACCAAAAGTCATTGGTTGTATTGGCTTGCTTACACCATTAGCTTTGTTGATCCTCTTGACACTACTTCTAAGATGACCAAAATTACAAAAGAGTCATTGGTTGTACTAGCTTGCTTACACCATCAACTTTGTGATCCTCTCAACACTACTTCTAAGATTAACCAAAATTACAAAAGTCATTGGTTGTACTAGCTTGCTTACACCATCAACTTTGTGATCCTCTCAACACTACTTCTAAGATTAACCAAAATTACAAAAGTCATTGGTTGTACTAGCTTGCTTACACCATCAACGTTGAGATCTTGTTGTTGTGATTGGCTCCAAGCACCAAATGTAGCATTTCAAAGGAGTAATAGGTGGACATTAGAGCATTTGCACCGCACAAGCCCCCATCTCCGCAAACTCCATCTTCAAGGGGGGGGGGGGGGGAGGATTTGCCAAAACATGCCCATTCCATCTTTTGTTAGTCTCCCTAATGCTATTTTCTAGGGGCAACTACCCCTCCAAATGGCCTTGGCCCCCAATGTTCCAAGGGTCCCTCAAAAGTTCCTCTCCAAATGAGATTCTTCCTTTTTGTAGTAAGCATTGAATGAGAATGCTTGATTTTTGGGTCCTTGGGAGACTTATTTTAGGATTGTTACATTGGAGAATGCGTATATCACATCAAATTGCAAGTTTGTAATGGGACTCCCCATTGTTTCTTCCAAATTTCTCCCTCAATGAACCCCCTGTTCTGGCATGGAAGACTGAAAGTGATTAGAAACAAAATTTCTCAGGGGTCCAGTTAAAGAACGAAATTTCCGAGACCATTAGTTCAGTTGGAGAGTGCTAATGCTGCAAGATATTATCTAAACAATTAGACTTATGATGATTTTCAAAATTACCAGAATATAACTCTTTTCAACTTCATGGAATAATCTCCTCAATTTCAGTCCACCAACACATTCCGTCCTAGTTTCAAGAATGCTCCACGAAAAATTTAATTGCTCCACCCTCCAGTCTTGACAAGGTGGAAGGAGTGAGCACAAAGGTCCTTTCACCTTTGCTAATCGACCTTCTAATGCATATACACCCAAGTTCTTACGGTGGAAGTACTCTGTAATAATATGCAATGATAGCGCATGGTAATGAGGGTGGTGACCATTTTTGGCCAAGGATTACTATGAGAGAGGTCAGAAGCGTGATCTTTTAGAATATGGAGATGAGAGGGACGACAGTATAGAACATGGACACCTCCAAACAAGAGTACATTTTAATGTGATATTCTGTAATTTGGATTCAAAACTTTAATCATTACCGTGCTTCCACAGAGGGCAGTTCTGAGGTTATTCAGCCAAAAATAAATAATATGTATGACCATTTGTTTTCTCGATCTGAAAAGGGCAAATGATTTGTTGAATTCGAGTCACTTAACTTGACGCCGAAGTGCTCCAGGAGTTCCTTGCATGAGCTCGAGAGCCTAATGATGCGATTTGGTTGAACAAGACAAATCAAAGTTCCAACTGTACCTGCATAGACAATTGCCATCTAGACTAGTACTCACACTTACATGACACAATGCACTACCATATTGGCAGCTTTTCAAAAGCCCACTACAATCGAATAACGATAATTCATGAAAAGAAACAACCTTGCTTCGATTCTAAAATCGAAAAAGCAGCAGTAAAGGATGCTGCAAATCGTATTAATTCAAAGTATGGAACAAACAATTTCCCGAGGCCTCAAACGATCAGAGAGCCAATTGCGTCTCAAAAGTGCTTGCATTGCACTTCCTACTTCTACCTTTGGAGCATGACTGTCCATGATTCAGGATCCTCACGCACCCGCAGAATCTGCACAAGCAAAAAGCTATTAACCTAGAGCTTAAGCATTTCCAACTCCACTTCGCTAAACCCTAGAATGATACGTGATAGGACTAGGGTTTTCAGTACTTACAAAGGGAGTATCCAATCACACTCTACTTCTCAGACGAGTTAGGGCCCCGCTTCTTTCCGAATCCAACCACTGCAAAGAAAGGCAGACAACGTAAGTTACCTCGTAGCTACAAAATTTCGGCAACACGAAACCCTAAAACCTACAAAATCTCAACGTACCGGCGGTGACAAACCGACGGTTGTACTGCATCCTCTTGTGCGCCCGACCCTTCGGCTTCTTCTTCTTGTCCTGCTTCGCAACCTTGGGCGTCTGACCACGCACCTTTCCGGCACGGGCCAACGATCCGTGAACCTTACCTGTCACATTGAAACACCGCCTCTCAACCCTAATGTTTCAACAGAAGCTCAAATTCAAGGCATCCATTATCAAATTGTAAGAAGAAATTTGTTTGAAACACTTACTCATGATGACGGATGTGAGTTGAACAAGCTAAGCAACGACGCGAGCTGCGCTGAAGACTGGAAAAGAACTTGTAGATCGCTGGCTTCGGTATTATGAGGACGCCCCGACCCCGTAAAACCCTAAGTATGCGAACGAATGAAATTCTACGAGACGAGAGTTTCATTCATTCACGTGTAACGATTGACCCTCTCAATTAATTAATGTCATAATTTAATTAAAAATTTGAAATTAAAATGTCAAGACACGTAAAATTACTCATATTTAACATATTTACTCATGTATCCGTAGTTTTTCAAGTAGTAACTTAGTGTAAGGAAACTTACTACTTCGGAAATTTAATTGTATTGTTCTTGAGTAATTAGTGGCATTTTTAAATTTACCATACCAACAGTTGATTTTAGCCAATTATATTAAAAATCACATACTAACAATGCAAATTATACTTTCTATTTGTTTCAAAATTTTAGTCTCATTATTTCATTGGGAAAAAAATTAAAAATAAAAAATTGTTTTAAGAAATTTAGGCGTTTTCATCTAATTCAAGGAATAAAGTGTATATATTTGCTTTATGGGATAGTTTTGAAAGAGTTAGGGAACTTACATTTTTTTTATCACATCTAAGTTTTATACATAAAAGATGTAAAAGTATGCATTACAAATCAAACTCTTCCATGTCACTTGGTTTTATGCCCTTAATTTATCTTTTAATTTTAATTTTCAATCCAACTTTATTATTGTAGTTAACAAATCATCTTCAAAATAAAATTCAAGTCAATGTTAGAGTAACTTCAAAACTAATGTTTAGATAAAGAGGTAATGGAATAGATTTTGGAATATTACAATGATTTTTATGACATAAGAATTAATGTATAGGTACATTAGTTTTTTAAGCCATAGTTACGAACTATTTCAATTTTCACTCGAGTTTAAGAGATTCACTCAAGTCTAAGTTTACCTCATACTGCTTATGGGCAATAAGAAAAATGAATAAAAGTGAAAAACTTTATCGTCGGGACTACGATCACATTGTAAGGGTTGGAGTTTACGGGGCTAGGATTACAGTTTATGAATTAAATTTATGAGGCTAGAGCGGCAGTTCAGCAGCAAATAGTCGGAAGCATACAACGCCTATTAGCAGCTGGTTGGGTTAAGCGATGGGTGACGCCACATGCTCAAGTACGAGGGCCATGAATGACAGGTGGTGTTGACTTAGTGATTGGCCGTGGTGATTGAATGACTAGGCGATGCGATGAGTGACACGCCATGCTTATGTGCGAGGACCATGAAGGAGGGCTAATGGAGGGCTCATCAGTCTCTTACCAACCTACTATGAGCCCACTAGCAATATAGGAAAACATTGCGAGCCTAAGGGTGCATCAATCAAGTCGACATGCTTCCCTAATTTGCCATCACATAAAAAATAATAATCGGAAAGTGACTCACTATTTGTCACTACCCTTGACTACGACTTACCCCGCCCCATGACCCCACCCCCATTTACTCTTCCCTCTATTTATTCTCCTTCATTTCTTTACTTCCTCTCCCTTCTTTCACATTCATCATAGCCAATCCCATTTTCACTGCAAAAAAAAACATCTTTAAAATATTCTTTCTACTTTGATTTCAATTATGCGTCTGTCAAGAACCAAAGAACTTTCTAGTCATTATCTAATTTCGAAACTCCATCAAACATGATTCAATATCTAATTAGTTTTTATTAAATATCATAATTAATAATCTTACCCGTATAACAAATTTGTAATATCTTTACAAACTAAAAATTAAAATTAGTCATATTGAACATTTTTAGTCATATTTCCACACTTATCTTAGCACTAGCTTAGAGTAAGAAACTTTACTAATTTCGAAAATGAATTGTACTTTTCTTATCTTATTGGTGGTTTATTTTATTTTATCATGTAACATCCTGCAATAGTTGTTTCACAAAAGAATTACATGCTCAACTTCTCGAACAAGTAACTCTCATGTGGAAGATGATGTTTAGAAAATTGCGAATTAAAAATTATCTCATCTCAACCTACTTCTAAATCAGTGCAAAATTACAACCACAATTAAAAGTACATGCATCTATTACGTACATCTAACCTAAGTTATTATAATAAATAACTTCTTTCCTGCTAAAACAAGGTAGCTTGCTTTATGTTGTTAATAGAGAGTCATTCACTCTTGTATTTCAAAAAAGTAATAATATTGGATTGAATTTTTCACAACCTATGATGAGAATTTTTTTATTGGATCATTATTTCACAACCTATGAATAAAATATCTATTAAATTAAAGATTTGAAAACCAAAACCTTATCCTAGGTTATTAAATTAAAAAATATTTTAACCCCTAAATGGTTTGACTCACTGATAGAAAAAAAGAAAAAAAGAAAAACACATTCACAAGGAAGTTTTATATTTAAAGAGTAAGGTAGCTTATCTAGATTCTGAACTGTACAATCTTGTAGTAAACACATTTTTACATTGTGCGGTTCAAATTTTGAGTCATGAGGCCTCATAGATTGCAAAATCAGTAACATGTTAGTACTCAAAAAACATCACAAAATCTAAACATTTTCACTTCGAAGTAAAAATGCTACCAATATACTTAGTGCAATAAAAAAATCACCAACTACAAAGATATTTATCCTCATCTCAATAACACCCTTCAACAACAAAAAGTCCATGAGAAGAATTTCTTTGCGCAAATATTGACCTTGCAATGGTGAAAACTACCAAAAAATTTACAAAGAATAGTACAAAACTCAACCTTTTGCACTCAAATCTATGCCTTACCTTCAATATATCTGTGATTTTGTCAATGTTTCTACCGCTCTGGTTGAAATTCATCCCAAAAGATAGAGTCAAAATCCAAAATGTTGGATGAAGGAGACATAGTTCCTCAAAATCATCCTTTTAATCACTTTCTTTCAAAATAGGAACATTATTGGAAACATTGTTAAACTATTCAAAAGAAAAATCTTCCTGCTAGAAGTTTTTTAGCCTTCCTCTTAAGATCGTGATTATGCAAAAAACGTTCACGAGATTTTATTTATTTATTATTTCTCATAATTGCCTCCCAATGGCAAAACATGCTCCATGTTTGAAAACTCAAAAACAAGAGCTACATTTACTAAAATGCATGCCATTTATCCATAAATCATTGCTCAGGGTCTGCAATTTTTACAACACAAACAAGACTTGATATAAAACACACTCTAAGTGCTTTCATTCAAAACAAACCCCACACGAAGAAGTTATGGCTCTTCAAAGATGCTGCTATCATCCAAAATGTTGATTTTCAACATTCGGCCCCAAAAAGTTGATTTTCAACATTCGGCCCAGTTAAGGGTTAATGGAGAATTTTTGAACACCCACTCTTAATTATCCAAATTCCCAAAAACAACACAAGTACATTAGAGTATGTACATTCCAAAATGTCATGCCTACATTCAACAAAAGAGAGTGAGCTAAATGAATAAATTTTTGCAATATTCACTCTTTAAGATCCCACACTCATCTTGTTGTAGATAAATAGAAACTCCGATCCCATTCTAAGGAAATGAATACACTCCTGCTAGGGTCGCCATGAATAAAATGCCCAATGGGCACGGTGGGAAATGGGTGGGGCTAAGGTGGATGAAAAACATCGACGAATTTCATTCTCATCCGCTTAGGGTTAGAAGCTCACCGATTGCTGACTCTCTCATGTCAGATGATGCAGACAGTATCGATGATGGAAGCTCTGGGATTCCAAGGGCTGACTATGATTCCGGAGGGCGATTACAGGGAGCCTCTGCTGGAAACCATTGATGATTACGACAGGATCTCGTTGAATAGGAGTGTGCAGCTCGATGAAGTGGCGAAGCCGATTGTGAAGAAGGCGCGCCGGTTGTTGTACCGGAGGTTGAAGGTGGGAGTGGAGGACGGGCGCCTGTTCCTGGGAAAATTCCATTGCTTGGACAAGCAGGGCAATATCATCTTGTATGATACCGTGGAGTTTCGGAATGTATCGACGGGTGCAGGATTTACGCCTGTTGAGCAGCGTTGTCTTGGTATGGTTCTCATCCCCGCAAGGTGCCGCACTTCTTGTCATGTTGAGTGCTCGTTGGCCGAGCAGCTGGATCTTTTGAGTATTAGCAGCTCCTGATCATCAAAGGCAACGATCCGCCGGGAGGTGATTTCTGTGGATACTGTTCGAGCATTCATTGTAGGGTGTAGCATTTAGGTTTATGTTCCAGTAAGGAGCCTTTCTGAATCAGGTGATTTATTTAATGTACAAAATTATTTTGGATTCACTGCCAAGCTGTGATCCTTGATTGCTATGCAATTTCGCACAGTAAATTCTTAAGATGATGATCACGACTGTGGAAGTTGAGATTATATTTACTTCAGTGATGGCTCTTGATTCTCTTTCCCATTCTGGAGTTATGATCAGGTTGTGGCATTTAGGTATTGTTTTCCTGTTCCAGACAGGAGCCTCTACCTTCATGAGTCTCTCTGGATCAGCCTTTCAATGTATGATTTTATTTTGAATAAATTGCGGAGCTGTGATCCTGGATTGTCTTCGCACAGCAGATTTCCGTAAGAACTTCCATTTTCAGCGTGGAGTTTGAGATCACCTGTAGAATCTGTATCGTATCTTGTATCATGGATGACTCTTGATTTTCTTTCAAGAATAATAGATTAATAGTAGTTTTAATCGGTTCATCGACATTTCTTTGAGAAAGCCATCTTTTAGGAGTGGATTTGTGTAATTGGGATTGGAAGTGATGACCCTGAGGAGCTATGGCGCCAGTTACAGCAAGATTATCCGCACCAGTATCACGATTTCGAGCGTTATAGCGCTTTTCAAAGGTTGAATCCCTCGAAGCAACTCTGTATCATTCCATGAACAACCTCCATGCTTTGCCCATTATTGCTTCTCTAGGACCAAATTTTGCAAAGGATGACAACATGCTGCTGACAACCTTCACGACAGGTGGACTTCTCTACGTCGTCCAGGTTTAAACATTCGAATTGCTATGCTCGATCTGTCTCCAGTCATCGAGCAGTTCTGACTTGAGTCGAGAGATCCAAGTGATGTTCTTAGTCTTTCACCTACGCCTATATCTGGAAGGGTGACAGATCTAGTGGAAATGAGTATTGTATTCATTGGGCCTGTAGTAGTTCACTTTCAACGCATTTAAGCAATCATAGAAACCATAATCTTGTCTTAAATTGCTCAAAGTGACAGAGCGAAATGACAAGAGTATGGGTTTACACGAGCCGTCAAGGTGACTCCTGATCCTTCGAATCTAAGCTGATGACGCTTCCTGTGATGCTAGAGACAATTAATACATCTGGAAGGTCTGATCTAACGAGCTCGATGCAGTCACCTGTCACGATCCGCACATGTTTCTACTCCAAGTTCATTCGAGATGTCGCTACTTCTTGAAACTTGTTAAATTTCATCCTCATAGTCTTAGTAGGCTGTTGTGGATTCTCTTCGTCGTAACAGATCCTTCCATAGATCAATGTCTTCATAGTATTGGAAATATATGCGTTGACCTCGAAGCTCTCATAATTCTTGGACCTGTCTTCACATTCCGTTGGGCTTGTGGTTCAGATATACACGAGTGTTTTGAGTTTTCATGTGGATCTCAGGTGAATGGTTACCAGATTACTTACGTGAGGATCTTACAATTATTTGTATTTCTATTATTTTTTCTCTATTGCCTGTTTGAAGTATCTAAAAATACAAGTGCTCAAAATAACCTTGGTTCAAAATAACCCTGTTCATTGTCGACTTCTGTTCATTGCCGACAACTGTTCATTCGAAACCTTGGAATCATAGACCGTGGTGTGAGGATAAGCATATTCGAGACATTTTTGCAGTGCGAGGGTTTCATGACCGTCCTTCTCTCGGAGAGATTCACGTATTCAATCTCTATGCAAAATCGCCTCATGGAAGTTTTGGTGTACAAATCCGGGAGTTCTACGGCAATTTCAAGTCATCAAGGTGTGTGTGCGGTGGTTGCTACTGGTTGCAAGCTCAGCTAGGGTGTGCTAGGTGAGCTCTATGACAACCTTTGCTTTTCCATAATCACAGGCGTCACTGGTGCTTAGTCTGATCGCTCTTGGATCATTGCGAATTGATATTTAGTACCTCGAAATTTCTGTCGGTATCAAGAACTAAGTATCTTTGCTCTTGACCGTCCATCGCATCACTTCGTTACAAGAGCTCTAATGGTGCTTGTGTTGTTAATTAGGTGCCCTTGCGCTGATCTGAAAATTTATTGTCAAATTTAGACCATCTAGCAGCAATATCAGGAGTCCGTTCTTGTCGGAGTTGTGAGTAGTTGTTAGAGCATGATCGTAATGCTTCGTCAACAAAGTTTGCACTCACAGCCATTTTTAGAGGATGCCGGATGAGTATGGAACATTAAGTGATGATCGGAGCTATTGACCATTTTTATGTTGTGTGATTGCAGGTCGTTATAAAACACTAGATACTTCCTTGTTGCAGAAATTGCAGCTTGAGTTCAGAGTCTGTTTGTCAGCTCTTCTAGTATAATTGAGCATATTGCGTCCATTTTTTTAGTGGGAAGAACCAGCAGTTACTCATGCTTTCTCCACTGACGATCTGTAATCGGTCGCATGTAGTCTCATGCTGCGTAGAATTTCGAAATTGTACAGGCTCATTGGTGTATCCGTAAGCTTTTTAGAGAGGAAGTCTCCGAGACGGTAGTAGCGTAGCTGTAGCTTCGATTGGGAAAGTGAGCTTATCCGCTAACTTTTTGTTGATTCTCAAACTTTAAATTCAACTTTTCCCGCCTTGCACCTGAACCTGCGTAGTAGACAACTCAGTTGGTCGCGCTGAGTTGTGGATTCCTCGTTGAGAATCAAGGGGGTAGCTTCTCTATTTACAAACCTGCACGGTTTCTTAATCGAAGTTCTGAAAATCCCTATTCTCTCAGTCGCTAAAATGACCACTCTGCGCTAGTACCTGCCGCTCGGATGGTCTCTGCCTTTCTCTTGCTCAAAGGTTGTGATTTGTGGATATGGAGTACATGATCCTCTCCTCGACACCGCACGGCGAGGAAGCCGAGGGAGTGGTGCAACTGCAGGAACCTTGCAGCCAACGTGACGTTTCCGCAGTACTGAGTCTGAATGCTCTTCGTAAGTGTGCTTGACTTCTAGTAAATAGAGGCTTGGGATTATACAGGACGAAGTTTAGTGTAGCTGGATCTCATGTTACCTTGTGCAAACTGTTAGAGCCTTATGATCTTTCCATGTCCAGGATTGGTTGACTCTGTACAGCACGTTATGCAACCTTCTGTGTATGTCGAAGGATATGACGCTTCACCAACATTTTTACAATTGCGTGTAAGTTTTTCTACCCAGCTGCGTTGCTGAAGTATATTGTTTGAGACCCTCTTAATCCCACATCTGGGAACACAACCATCATTTTGGAGTGTTTGTCTGTTCTTGTTATCAAAATGTTAATCAGAATGAGACCTTGTTAAGTGCGATTTAGTCCTGACTTCTACTAGAAGAAATCATTTCTTGAAGGGCGTACAGCCTGCTTTCTGTTCTTGGAGGACATTGCTTGTCGCCTGGTTTGCTCTATCAATCATGGTTGTACATTCTCAATTGAATTTACATTCTCTTATGAAATTGTCACTATGCAGTTGATGGACTTAACGAGACCTCGCAAGCGAAAAGCTTCAGCTATATCAAGTGAGAATGATGATAATGAGCCCCCGATGAAGAAGCAACGTTGTGCCAATGATTTCGCTTTCTGTGCTCCGTCGGGTTTCGACGACCACCCTCCTGCATCTCCTGTTCCTGAAAGGAAGGGAAAAGAGAAAGCAGAAACACTCGTATCTAAAGTGGAAGACAGCCGTGCATGTTATGAGAAACCTGGACCGGAAGAAAAGATTGCGGCTAAGAAGAGACCAAAGCCCATGCAGAAGCCGACATCAGCTAATGCTGCAGCGAAGAGTTCGAAGACTATCGATGGTGCCTTCGCATCAATGCTAAGTCTGCGAAGAGCACTAAGATGTGTTCGCGAGGCGGCTGCTGCGAAGGGTGCCAGGAAGGCAATCAGTGTGGAGGATTGTGGAGAGGCGTCCAGATCTAGAACTCCAGCTTCGAGTCCGGCTGGAGCTGATGGTGGCTTTGCATCAAGGTTAGGACTTTGTTGCATTCATGCTTTCAAATTCTTCCTCAAATCACCTCCTCTTCAATGATATTGTTATTTACTTTGGTTCAAGTTTCTTGTGTGTGTGTGCAGGGATGTACCCACAGTCTTAGATCCAAAGCATAAGGTTTTTTTGAGTTATAGTGGTGCCCAGAAAGACTTCGTGGAGCAACTATGTGTGGACTTGGAGAGACGTGACATATATCCATTTTTCGATAAACGGCGTTCTAGCATACCAATCGGGGAGAGATTTCCTCGACTTATATTTGACTCTATTGAGCTGTGTGAGGTTGGGGTTGTGGTTTTCTCTTTGGATTTTTTTACGAGATCAAAATGGCCAATGCTAGAATTGGTCGCCATGACAAAGAGCCCAAACTTGGTGATTATCCCAGTGTTCCTGAATATATCACTGAAAGAAGTGCATGATTTAGATAGGAGGAAGACATGGCTATCATTGTGGCATGAATGGGCCAAAAAGGATGACAGATTGGACATTAGACAATGGTGTGGAGCTCTAACGAGACTACGTCCAATAAATAGTCTAGTTAATATTGGAGTTGGAGAAGTGGGCTTTCGAAAAAAGATTGTAGAGGCTGTTTGTAAAATTGTTCTTCCGGAGACAAGGTGGAAAGACTCTCATATTCAAGGCAGGTCGCGCTTGTGTAAGGTGAATATGATCAATCCTTACATTCTATTGTTATTTGTTATCAAGATAAATGTTATCATATGAAACTGTTCCATCTTCCCAAGGTACAATTTTTGTCGATGATGGTTGCTATGTCAAATTGGTTTGTAACCTTAATTTATAATTCTTGTTGATTATCAATAATGGATTGCCCTTGATTTTGTTTATGATTACATCAATGTTCATGATATCAATGTGTCTAGAGTGTCTGGAGTGTCGATATGTCTAACTTCTGCTTATTGTGCTTTATAGGTGTTCCATGATAAGATAGAACAAGCAAGGCCAAACAATGGATATGGAGCACGTTTGTTGGGTGTTTACGGAGTTGATGGAATTGGAAAGACAACTATTTGTCAAGCTCTATGTAATGATTATCTTGCAAGAATGCATGGCAAAGTATGTCATCTTGAATTAGGGCGTGCAAGTAATCTTGAGTTATTGCATGAGGCTTTCAAGAGATTGAGTAATAAGGGCCATGAGGTTTGGAGTAAGTTGAATGAAAGTCAGGTAAGATCCCTTGCAATAGAAAATACCTTCCTTATTTGAAAGTTCCATTCACTTAGTATTTGCAGGAGCAATTGTTTTTACAATTGACCATATCTTTGATGGTCCTCACGGTGTTTGTTTTTTATTCTAATGATGCAGTGTGAAGAATTATTGATGAGAGAGAAGCAACAACATCCGATTTTTTTAGCCATTGACAACATGTCTAATGACCGAAAGTCAATTGAACAAGCCAACATTTTCTTGAATGGACGTTTTGGTTGTGGAAGCATAGTGATCGTGACATCTCGTTCTTTGGAGGTATTGAAGATGCATCATCTGGCCATAAATGAGAACAATTGTTTGGAGATGCCAGAGTTGGAGTTTCATGATGCAAAATCATTGTTTTTGCAACATGCAATATGCGACAAAAAGACTTTAAAAGAAGTGAGTGACGATCTTATTGAACAATTTGTGGAACGTTGCCATTTCAAGAAAAGTGACGGAAAAAGCTATTATTATCATCCATTAGCATTGAAGACTCTTGGTATGCAATTAGGTTGTACCAAGTATCATGTCCAGAAGTGGGAATCTGAGTTGAAAGTACTTGATGCTTTCAAACGCCGAAGAGAATTAGAGCATCTATTTTGAGGTAGAGTTTTGAAGAGAAGATGATACTCATATATAGGATGTCGGACTACAGTGACAGAGGTTGGTGTATAGTGTGACATGTTGGTGCGTAGTGTGACATGTTGGTGCGTAGTGTGACTTGTTGGTGCATAGTGACCTTCGCTATGCATCAACATTAATTAAGTAGTCTAGGGCCTTTTTTGCCACATGGACCCCCTTGAGGAGGTGCCACATGGACCCCATGAGTAATATTACTCAATATTAATATTTTTATTCCATGAGTGCAACCCCCAACCCTCTTGTACTTTCTCAGGGGAAGAAGCAGTTACAAACAATATGGGGTAAATCTACTCCTCCAAAACTCTCCGCCCCTAAGACCCCTACTTCCAAGACCCTCGCCCCCAAGACCCCTACTCCCAAGACTCCTGCCCCCAAGACCCCTCCAGCTGGACCCTCTTCTCCACATTTTCAGGCGTGCTTCGCGGCCCCCATTCCATGGGAGTTACTGAGATTTTGGGAGATAGTGACAAAAGTGCACTTAGTGAAGCAATCAATCCATCTTTCAACTTGAAAGCGCTTTCACACATCAAAAACCTTACAACAATGAAATCAACGAAGAGCTAAAACCACCAACAAAAATGCATAGTGGTGTTGTAGTTATGAAACTGCAACAACAAAAACAATCACATAAACAAAATGGGCCACTTAATCACTTCATTGGATGTAAGTATATCCACTTTGAAATGGCCTCTCACTAGCCACAATAAACAAAATTTCACAAGTGAAATTACTTGAAGTAAGATTACTTGATTATTTGTTACATATTTGCTACATTAGTTTTCAAAATTACAATACTCTCGAGTTCACATGAAGTTAATTTGAAGTTGACTTGAAAGTCATAAAGAGCTACTTCAAATTATAGTTGTCAAAAGAGGTAGTTGTAAAACTAAAATTGAAGAACCTAAATTCTATACTTTTAACTTAAGAAAAAGGATGAGACAAGACAACAGACACACAGAGCTGTTACAGAAATCTTCTGATATTTCCAGATGTACAGAAGACTAAAAGCAATGAAACAATCTTCATGAGATGGTACTGTACAAGTTCAGAATGATCGGCACTACAAATGATCATGTTCAAGAATGTGAACTCTCGGGCTTGTCTTCAAGAGGTGCTTTGGCAGTTCGCTCCTCAGCTGATGCGGTGATGACCGGAACCCAGAGATTGGCGCTGTTGGCAAGCAACCCCTGCACCTCCGGATCTTCCACTAATGCGTCCAGGGAATCCAGCTTTGCAGACATTTTATCAAGCTCCCTCGCCATCTCCACCTGCCCCACCCCCACAATCCAACAAATCTTAAGCATACTTATAATTCGTTCAGACATGGCACATAAACTACTTGCAGCGATAACAAGTGTCAAATACACCCAGTGCTCCATAAGAAAGGGACCATAGTGCCATAATCATGGCTTTGCAACGATTATGGAGCATGGCATCGATAGAAGGACCACAACGAAGTGACTCTGAGTTACGCTGATCAAGGAATTGTCGATTGAAAGGTTCAATCTGAACACATGTGATGCTCACCACTGATATTGGTGATATTGATGCAACTGATATAATACTCAACAAATCTTGTGCACGGAGCATGAAGTGATAGAAAGGTCACAGAGAGAATTTTTGTTCTGATTTCGAGGTATTGATTTCGTGTAGACTAAAGCGTGCAGTCTTAAAGTGCGAGAACTCATTCACTGATTGTGGTGAAATGATGACACTACAGCTGACTTGTAGTCTCTCATAAGATCAATTAAATGCGTGGCGAATTTGGGAGTAACTTCCCGATTTTCCGATCTACTGAGATTGATTGTCATACCTCGCTCATTTGACTCGAAGAAGCGCCTGGTGTCTTTCGAGTTTCGGATTGCAGAGCAGCAATCTTGGCTTTCAGCTCGGGTTCTTCAACTCCACTGCTAGCCTCCACCTGCACATCTTTCCACACCTTATTCACAATCTCTTGATTCGCGCTACGGGTTCAACCAAATTACAAAAACGCAGTATTCGCTTTACGAACAACACGCTTCGTCCACTGGCTTTTTGTAAGATTCAGCCGCTCCTTTGACCGGAGCGGAGAGAGCGACACCAAGTGCCGAAGGAGGCAAACACTCTACTACTTATACAAAATTTGACAATCAAGGAAACAAAAGGACGCAAAAACGCCTGAAATTGTAACAAGGTCTGGGGAGCTCCTAGAGTTACAGGCTTGCCTGATCAAGGAGGCCATGAAGAAAATCGAAAAGCTGATCATCCAGTAACTGGGCCTGCGGTTTCTTCACCCCTCCCATCTCGTCGAGCGGAACCTCGTCTGGGTTCATCGCAGAAGCTCGAAACCCACGAAGTGTTCTATTAGGGCTGACGTGGGGTCTATATATAAAAAGCGTGAGCGCGAAACCCTAATTGCTGAATCTGTGCTCATTTTGTTTTTCGGGTTTGTGGCTTTGGTGCTCCGAGAGCGATTTGTGAGCATGAGGCCGATTTTGTTGAAGGGCCATGAACGGCCTCTAACGTTTTTGAAGTATAATCGAGATGGCGACTTGCTATTCTCCTGTGCGAAGGATCACACGCCCACAGTGTGGTATGCGAGCAACGGCGAGCGGTTGGGCACATACAAGGGCCACAATGGCGCGGTCTGGTGCTGCGATGTCTCCAGTGAGTACCCTTTCTTGCAAAATTTGGAAGGTTTTGGAGGATTAGGGTATTGGTGTTGAGGTTTGTGGATTTCTTGGCAGGGGACTCCACGCGGTTGGTGACGAGCTCGGCCGACCAGACGGTGAAGCTTTGGGACTGTGAGACGGGAGTGCAACTGTTTTCGTTTAATTTTGAAGCGCCAGCCCGTGCCGTTAGCTTCTCCGAGGGCGACAAGATGATTGTTATTACCACCGATCCTTTTATGGAACAGCAATCCGCTATCCATGTCAAGCGGATCGAAGAGGATCGTTCTGTTCGTAAGTGCCGAATCATCCAGCCCTGTCAAATTCATATTCTCGAAACAAAAATTGCTCATGAATCGTTCAGCTAGAATCTCTTATGCTCATGGCGACTCAGGGGCAGCTGCATTTGTGGTTTGATTCTGGTCGAATCACCAAATTTATTGACGGAGCCTCCATGGCAGAGTTTCGAGGGGTTCTTAAGTTGAAGATTACCACCCTCATTCAATCTTAAGCATTATAAACTGTGTGGGACTGCGCTCTCACCGACTCCTATTTAAAGCGACGATTTATAAAATCTTTTGTCATCGGCGTCCAAATCGAAATTTGGTCATGGCGACTCAGTTGCAATCGATCATAGTTTGATCAGAGTCGAACCACCAAATTTATCGACAGAGCAGAATTTTCTGAGGGGCTCTTGAGTCAGAGAATCTTAAGTATTATATATCATGTATGATCATCGACTCTTGTTTAAACAGATGATGGATAGAATCTTTTGTCATCAGCGTTCAAATCGAAAGTTTCCCACGCTGCGATCGTGATGGCCAGATTACCAAATTTATCAACAGACCTCTATGGCTGAGTTTTGAGGGCTCTTTAAGTATGAACTTTTTTACGTGCAATCAGTCTTGGAGTGTGACTCAATCTGGCCATCAGGTAATTCGGTAATCTGGCCGAGACGCTCGCATCGCGATCGAGATTATTCATCAAATCAGTTCTTCTCAGCTTTCAAAACTCAAGGATTCTGTTGCACGTGTTTGGTATCGGTTTGTGTCAACCTAATCAGAGAATCGAAACTGTCAGTCATGTTTCATGGTTTGACTGTAAGGATATCAGGAGTATGTCTGACATTATCTAATATGTGAACGCAGAATCGAGTGAGGATATCCTGACCATCACAGGCCCACAAGGCAGAATCAACAGAGCCATGTGGGGACCTCTCAACAAGACCATCATCAGCGCTGGCGAGGATGCTACCATTCGCATCTGGGATGCCGAGGTACTCTCATTGAGTAGCTTTCATTCTTTTCTAACACATCACCAATGGAATTAATAATAATTTGTATCATGGTATCTGCAGACAGGCAAGTTGTTGAAGGAAAGCGACCCTGAAACAGGCCACCAGAAAGTGATCACCTCGATGGCAAAGTCCGCTGATGGCTCTCATTTCATCACTGGCTCTCACGACAAGACAGCCAAGCTGTGGGATATTCGCACTTTGAAAGTGCTCAAGACGTATACCACGGAGCGGCCTGTCAATGCTGCTGCAATCTCGCCCCTCCTCGACCATGTATGGCCTGATTCTATCTTGCAATTGTAGCTTCGCCTGATTTTATAGCTTGTTCTTCCGATGTGGAGGTTATTTCGATCAAAGATTATGACTCGTTGTTGGCTTTGCTCAGGTCGTCATTGGTGGTGGGCAAGAGGCTTCTCAAGTGACCATGACCAGCACGCGAGCTGGAAAGTTTGAGGCCAAGTTTTTCCACAAGGTCCGTTCGTCTCACCACTCACAACAACATTTGTTCTCTCCTAAGAAAGCATCACAGCCTCTGAAACAATATAAATTTATCAAGCGATCTTGAACCTTTACCGTAACACAGTATACGACAACAGATTTTTCAGTGTTAAACTTCGGATTTTCCTCACACTAAAAGAATGCTACTCGTTGTTGTTGTGCTGAAACAACGCTATCAGCTTAATTCGCAGCAGTGTCAGTTGACATAAACTGTTCCAACTTAGTTTAAGAGAATTTCGGTGCAGTATTAGCGACTAATTTTATCTGATGAGGATTTCTTTGCTCTTGTAATTTCCTGCGCTAGCGTCCTTTGTGAAGGAATTCTTCGTTCACCATCTTGGTGTTATGGTTGTGCAGATTTTCGAAGAGGAAATTGGTGGTGTGAAGGGTCACTTTGGACCTATCAACGCTCTGGCGTTCAATCCGGACGGCAGAAGGTGCGCTTTGACTGCTCCTGAGTGGCTCCATGATTCTGATGATGATTGTTGTGCTTATAACTGCTTTTGTGTTTGCTTGCAGTTTCTCAAGTGGCGGGGAGGATGGGTATGTCCGAGTGCATTTCTTCGACGCAGACTATTATCACATCAAGGTGTAAGACATTGCACCTCAAACAGACCTTTCAGAATGTGTTTGTTTGGCTTAACCAAGAAGCACGGATTTTGCACACAATAGTAGATCTGCTCAGAATCAGGGGTTGCAGAAACTAGTGATTAGTGATAGCTGGTAGCGTAGGAACTTCATGGCAGGAGTTGCTTTTTCTTATGCAAAGTGTTATATAATGCTCAAATGATTGTTTTGCAGTAATAAAGCTTGGAAGAAATAGCAGTACTAGTACTGCCATGATTTGCTTGAAAAGTTTGTGGAAACACTTCATGTTGTTGTGTGAGCCTTTTCTTTATAACAAGGAATTGCGAACACTTTTAAGCTATCCTAATAGGTTATCCAGTAACCTTTATATGTGCGCCATTCATGTTGTATAAATATGCAACACATGCCGCTTTACATAGGGAATCAAGTTGTACATGGGGCTAATGGAGAGCACCTCTATCTTCTACGCATCTGCACGTTGAAATCCACCGCTAACAAATGGAACAAGTTTTTATCCAAGTCCTTTCAAGTTGGTTAAAAGCCTCTAAATACCTTCTTGTACACAAAACATTAAGAGTATTGATACGATTTTTAAGATTTCAAACTCCTTACCTTAGGCTCTTGAAGTTGGTTCAAATATTCATGTAATTGAGGTGCCAATTCTGGAAAATTGGATGTATTCAACAAGGTCAAAAGCTTTGACCACCTTCTTTTAGTGGATAGGCAAAGGGCCCTCAAGGGACATGCAAAGGATCAAGGCTAAGAGACACTTTACGTAGGGAGTTAAGGCGGTCATGGGGCAAAAGGAGGAAAAAATTTCCTTGGTATGTCATTGGTTCATCACTTGAAAAGACCAATCACAAGAGAGGAATTTGTGGCCTCCTCAAACCCCATGTACGGCTTGACTTTTCATGAAAATTCCTCTCCATGTTTGCATGAGAAAACACTTAACCATGGACTCAATTGACGATTTTATAGTCATAGAGGAGGATAACTACAACTAAAAATTAGAATTTTTTCATAGTAAACTTAGTAAGTCAAGGGTTAAGACCAAATAGTTCGTT